>JARBWK010000010.1:67707849-68907849 GCA_030556195.1 Anolis apletophallus
CAGAGCATCCGTTGCCCCCAACTTTCTCTGCGCGCTTTCAAGTGCCGGATTGCTCACTAGACAATCGGAACCCCGTCGCCCCCGGACTTTTCTGTTGCCGGATTACTCACTAGGCACAGCTTCACCAAGCTGCACCCCCGGACTTTCTTCTCACCTCTTGGGTTCACCAACAGTAAGGGCAACTGCGGCTCCTCGGGTCGGCAGGCGTTGGTGTGGAACGAGTCAGGCAGCCGGTCGTTTGCGGTGGTTTGGGGCCCCTGTCTCAGCCCTCCTGATTCGCCTCACCTCCCGCCGGAGAGATGAGTGCCGTCCAGCCAACTGGATTTCGTTCTCTGCGTCACAGACCCGTCCTAGTTGCCTTTTAGGATCACGTCGGGGTCACCAAAATGTAGCAGCAAATTAGGAGTCCCAGAACTCCGGGTGGCAAATCCCTTCTTACCAACAGCGACGTGGACGTGCGGGCACAGGAACGAGAGAACGGACAATTGACTGTTTTTAAAGTGAAGTCAAGTTTATTGTAATTGGACACCAGCTGGTGGGGTTCACCCACAGAACAAGCTGCTCCGGGCAAATCCTAACATACATTCTAAGAGCATTCATTATATACCCCTCATGGCGGCAGATCTTGGCCCGCCCTTCTTTACTACCCCCCATTGGCCAGTGCCCACAGAACACATTTCATTATCCAATTAAACACAATACTTTCATTAGCATCATATCATTTCAGGCTTCTATTCGTTAAACATTGTGGCGCAGCAAGAAATTCATTTCCCATAGAACAGTATCAGCAGCTCTGGCCAGCCTGTACCCAAATCGCAACATTTGCTTCTGCCTCTTCCCTGCCAGCAAAGGAGGGGGCAGACCCTTCTGCGCTTGCGTAGTTCTTATCCTATTAGCATTGAGGTAAACAAACCCACGCCATGAGCTGCTTTGGCCAATCAAGGCTTTTGTTATCATTGAAGACACATGATGTACTTTAGCAAATCACTGCATACGTTCGGCGTACCAATCAGGGCACAGCATTTACGGCATACATGCCAGCGTGATTTCTGGCACAGAAAGCCAGCTATTCTAAAGCTCTTGCTTGTGCATCACTCTCCTCTGACTGTACTTTTGCCCAAAGTTCCTACTCTGCTATATTATGAGAACTACTACTCCTCTTGGCGTCCCCCCAGCAACAGCAAGGGTATCCCTCTGGGCAGCTAAACCAGGAAATCCCAACTGGATGCCCCCCCCCCACGAGGGTCTTCCTCCAGGGGCAAACCAAGAATGGGCAACTTGGAAGTCCCTGAATAGACTCAGAAGTGGAGTGGGCAGATCAAAAGACAACCTGGCAAAATGGAACTACCTAAAAAAAATTCCACACCTTGTGTCTGTGGAGCAGAGCAGACAACTCCACATCTATATGCTTGTCCACTGTGCCCTGCCTCATGTACGGAGGAAGAATCATTGGAAGCTACAGACAATGGTATTGCTGTGGCCCGTTTCTTGTCAAATGATATTTAGCCGCCTCTACTCCTTCTATTTTTTAAATCAGTTTTATATTAATTCATGCAGTGCTTTTGGTATGAAATAAATAAATAACCTGTTGGCATTCAGCCCCTGACAGATTATCCTCACGGAGATGTGCCCCTTGATAGAAAAATATTCCCCATCCATGTTATAACAACATGGAAGCTGCTGAATACTAATATTGCTCTAATTTGCCCTCTCCCTACTTCAGGATTAAAGGAGAAAAAAAGGAAGGAAGACATCAGACCACAGAAAAGAGAACATTTAGGGAATTATTTTGTGACAGAACATGCAGAAGCCAGAGTGTTTTGCTTTACAGTGTTAGTGATAGAGACCATGAAAGAAAAAGTGGTAGCCTGAATGAATTAGCAATTATTGTTTCTAAACATCTCAGTAATTGTTTGAAGTGAGTACCCGAGAGAATTCGTTGATATTTCTTTCAAACTATAGTCTGTCCTCACAACAGTCTGAGGGACTTTGAAATGGCCTTCCACTTAAAAAGTTTGAGGACCCCAGATTTATTTGAGGACCCCAGATCATGGATATATGTCTGCTTCTTCTGTCTATAACAGCCATGTGCAAACGTAGGCCCTCCGGGTGTTTTGGACTTCAAGCGGCTTAAGCGGCTGAGGGGGGGAAAGGAAGGGGCCCGAGGCTGTTAGGAATGGTGGGAGTTGAAGTCCAAAACACCCGGAGGGCCTAAGTTTGCCCATGACTGGTCTATAAGAATCCTCTTTGTTTGGATTTAATGATGTAATAGGGAGGGAAAGATGAAATGAGGAGAATAATCTGGTTGCCTAGCAACCACAGGCGAACTAGTGATTAGTTGCTCTCTTTGCAGAAAGTAGGTCTCACAGAGATGAGGTGTGTCTGTTGTGAGGAGTGACATGATTTTGAGCCTGTGAGCAAAAACAATTGGCATACATTGTAACAGCCAACAGTTTTTATATCCACTTCAATCCTCTATCTGCTCCATTGACTTTAAGAAGTCCACTAAAGGTCCACTTCTTGGAAGGGTTTAGTTCAGTGGTTCTCAACCTGTGGGTCCGCAGGTGTTTTGGCCTACAACTCCCAAAAATCCCAGCCAGTTTACCAGCTGTTATGATTTCTGGGAGTTGGAGGCCAAAACATCTGGGGACCCACAATTTGACAACCACTGGTTTGTTAATACCCCTTTCCCAATTATCAAATGTTTTTTTAAATTATCCCTACATGGAAACTTGGAAACAACATCACCCAAGGAGACTTTCTGCTGTGCTTTCTGCAACTGGACTTGCCTAGCTCAGATTGGCCTTCTTAGTCATCAACTAAGCTTGTAGAAAGCTTGGGATGAGTCCTTCCTGAATCTTCGTTAGCAAAGAAAATCCAAGAAGAAGAGAAGAAGAAGAAGACATGGAAACATACTACAAAGACCTATCTCCCAGTACTCAGATTATGCCGGAATCGAGCCAGGGTCAGCCCCCTTCTTAAGCATATTCAGGGGCAGTCATGTTGGACATTTAGCAAAATACAACAACATTCACCAAAGAGCAATACTATTATCGGCCAACCAAAATGTAAACTTTCAAATATTTACTAACTTCTTGATCAGGCAATTTTTTTTAAAAAAATGTACAGGAGAAAGAAAATAGCAATGTTAGAGTCACAGGCCAATATTTTGTTTCAGAAGTTAATTTTGTTGTCAATTAGGATGGTTTGGGATTTTATTGCTATTGTGTTTTTAATGCCTAACATTACTGTTGTTTGCTTCTCTCGGATTGTAAGCCGCTCCGAGCCACCCGGGACTGGCGGCTAAGAAGTCGAACAAATAATAATAATAATAATAATAATAAAGCAGACAGAGGTCACTCCGGGTCCTTCCACACAGCTCTTTATCCCAGAATGTCAAGGTAGAAAATCCCACAATATCTGCTTTGAACTGGGTTATCTAAATCTACACTCAGATAATGTGGGATTTTCTGCATTGATATTTTGGGATATAGAGCTGTGTGGAAGGGCCCTACCCTTCTTGGACATGTGGGGACTTTGCTGGAGGGAAAAAACTCAAAGATTTAAATTCCAGTCCATTGGCTACTTCTTGTTTCCTTTGTTGTGGGAAATTTTGATATCTTCAAATTCAGGGGTGTACTAGCCATACAGCAGAATATAACTAAATCCAAAATCCTGAAAAGATTGATACATTTGTTGTCTAATCAAAATACAGTCCCCACGTTACAAACATCCAACTTATAAAAGACTGATACTTAAGAACGGGGCTGAGAAAATGAGAGAAATTGTCACCTAGGTAGGGAAAATTCACTCCTGAAAGAGTGAATGCTTCTGGAAAATGGCCATACAGCCTGGAAAACACACAGCAACCCAGTGATTCTGGCCATGAAAGCCTTTGATAACACTCCTGAAAGAGGTATCTTGGAAAAGTGTCTTCATTGAAGCTTTACTACCAATCCGTGATTCCACAACAAGCCAAATTTTTCAGAAAGAAAAGTGTAATCTTCTGAACAGGGGCACAGACAGCAAAACAAACACCACAGGGGTGTTAACCCTTCCCTATGCTTTCCAAAAATAGTTAGATATCTACAGAAGCTATCTTGTTTGTAACTTGGGGACTGCCTATCCACAAAAAACATTGTGAGGTCTTTTGAGGCTTTACTTTACTTTTTTCATCAGGCAAAGTTATTAATCCTACAGGAGCAGGAAAACAAGGCACGTTTCCAAAATTGGTACCTAATAGTGGAAGGGATTAGTTTCAGCAGTTGTTTGATGCTTGTGTACAGAATCTTACCTGTATATAGAATCCATATGGGCAGAATTTACTGCCATTTGTTGTGACTGCCTTCAAATTTCCATTTTGGGAAAGATGGTTGAGCACATTTTTGCCTGGGAGCTTCAGGCATGTCTGGACATCTAGTCTAAGTTCAGATGAACTCAACAAAAAGTAAAATCAGTCTGTTAGGAAGCCTTTCAAATATTGATTTATTATCAATATTTTAAAAATCTATTTTATATACCTGGGACAATGTAAACATTTCTCAGGCAGAAAGGGGTCACAAGTGGGAAAAGTTTAAGAAGCCCTGGGCCACTTTGTCAGATGTCAAAAATGCTATGTTAGCCTAATATATACAGACTCACACATATAATTTTGACTGAAAAAAAATTAGGCAAATATGTTAACAGAAGAACAAAAAGCTATGAAATGTAAGTGGGGGGCCAGTCAGTTTCTATGCAGAATCAAATGCATTGCATACAGCAGTGTTTCCCAACCTTTTTTGAGCCGTGGCACACTTTTAATATTAAAAAAAAATCCAGGGGCACACCACCAACCAAACTGACACAAAATGGCACTCTAACACAGTAAAGAACGGCTGGGGGATGGTGACCTGTGGGGAGTGCTGAAGCCGGGAGGGAGGAGCCAGGCCACGCCATGCCCCGCGCCTTCCCCGGCTTCAGTTCTCCCATAACTTCGCCAGCCTTGAGGGGCAGTGCCAAGCCAGCATTGTGCTGGCTCTGCCACTGCTGGCTTGGCACTGCCCCTCAAGGCTGGCGAAGCTGTGGGAGTGCTGAAGCCGGGAGGGGCGGAGCCAGGCCGCACCATGCCCTGCCCCCTCCCCCGGCTTCAGTTCTCCCACAGGTTCGCCAGCATTGAGAGGGCAGTACCAAGCCAGCATTGTGCTGGCTCTGCCACCGCTGGCATGGTACTGCCCCTTCAAGGCTGGCAAAGCTGTGGGAGTGCTGAAGCCAGGGGGAAGAGGCGGAGCATGCCCCCCCTCCCCCTGGCTTCAGCTCTCCCACAGAGGAGGAGCATGAGCGGTGGACGGGCTTCAGTAGGCAGGGCTCCTCCACGCGGTTTCAACAAGCAAGGGGCGAGAGTCATGGCGGATTGGAGGCTGGTTGGGGAAACGGCCGAAGGAGGCAGCGGCCCGGTCCCTTCTTTTTCTTCGCCGCCACCTGGCCCTTCCTCCTCCTCTCCCAAGCAGCAGGAGTTTGGCAGGAAGAGGGGGGAAGGAAGGGGGGGGGGAGAGAGCTTTTCTCGCGGCACACCTGATGATCGCTCAGGGCACACTAGTTGAGAAACACTGGCATACAGGACTCACAATAGTTTCCTGAATTTCAATATTATTTTTTCTGCACTAATTTACCTCCTTAATTGAAACAATTCTTTTATGTAATAAGAAAACTATCATAATTTCAACTGAGCCCAAATTTAAAGAAGTGTCAAGTTTCTGCATAAATTCCAATTGGAGCCTCATTTTGAAGAACATTTTCACTTATGTGTCTTTGGAGATACTAAAATGTTATTTGATTGGTATTTGAATTTTACGATGTTAGCTTTTTGTGCTCCCTTCTGAAAGTGTGGCCGATACGTAGCATTAGGTTTAGATGACCATCTTGTGGAAGTGGTTTAGCTGTATATTTTTGCATGGCACATGTTTAAACTAGATTGCTGTGGCTATTTCTTCTAAGTCTGTAATCCTGTGAATTTTCAAGAAACATTGATTGTTTTGGATTTAACAAGCCATGATGTGTGAAGTCATGATGTGTGAAGTTTTGTTTAGTGAAACAAGTATGGGCTGATCCCATTTAGGCAAACCTTTTCATGAAAAGATAGGCAGAAACTGTGTGAATTGTGTTAGCTGTCAGGGATTCGGAGCTGGAGGCAGAAGTTAATAAGAAAAACAGTATGGAGGCATACCCAGCCCCACCCCTAAAATGAAGATGGGAATGAATTTTATACAGCAACAATGTTGGTGGCATCTAGCCTACATTTTTACTTGTTTTGTACAAATGAAAGCTAGCAAAGAGTCATTGTTTCTTCTCTCATTTTTTTCTTATCACAGATATTATTCGCAGTGATATTGCCTTGGATAAGCAGAAAGGCTGCAAGATCGCACAGCACCCAGATATCATGTTGGAGCTTCAGAGGGAAAAGGCAGCTCAGATGCACCTGGTTCTCCTTAAGGAGCAGTTTTCCAACACATATACCAATCTCACGCTAACAGGTAAGGCTGCATGTCCACCTTGAGCCCAAGATTGCTAATCCATTGAACCATTTGCAGAATTTCCCCCCTTTGATGGAAAATTCCATAGATGGCTACAGAGCCATGGGAGGATGCTAAAAAACAAATACAGTATGTAGCTCTCCAGATATTGTTGAATTGTAGCTCCCGTCATTTGTCACTTTTGACTATGCTGGCTAGGGTTAATGGGAGTTGGGATCTTTATCAGATGCAGTCTTCTCCCTGTTCCTCCATGATGTTGAAATGGAGTCCCTAAGAAACCACTACATGATGCAAGGCAACTTATGGCACAACTCCATGGGGCTCTGTTTCAGCAGTGTGGAGGAATAGAGCCCAGAGTGCCTTTGGAGGAGTTGGGTGTTACCCGACTCCTGATGGCACAAAGTGGAGAAATGAGAGGGAAAGACAGACCTGATGGGGGAAAGGATGTAGAATGTCAGCTGATGAATCTGGACAGGAGGGAACCGAGTAAAACAGTTGTCTGCACTGCTTTCCGCCTGCCAGTCTGTTGAGGTCCTAAAGTCCAGTGACATCTGAAGAGCTACTTGTTATATGCTCTGTATCTTTACCTTAAATAGATAGTAAGATATCAACATAAATTCAAAATGTTGTACAGAGTTTGCAGCTTTGATATTCTTACCACATGAGAGCAATAGAAAGGAATTAACCAACCATGTTACATATAAACCAGTGGTTTCCAAACTTTTTTGGCTTACTGCCCCCTTTCCAGAAAATAATTTACTCAATGCCACCCTAGAAATTAGTTTTTAAAATTTTAATAGCAATTAAACAGAAAGATATATGTATTAATGTTTCTACCTTTTTCGTAAAATATAGTAAAGAAAGGTGTAAATTACAAACATTGAATTCCAGAAATAATCACAAAAACAATATGTTTGGGGGAGTATGAGCAACGGATGATGGGATTTGCAGTACCTTCAGCCAATTCAGCTCTGACTTCCACAGACCACTAAGATCCCCATAAATGACCGATCTGGATCAAACGGCAACACCTGCCCGGGGATCGCGTGCTTGCGACTGTGTCCCTGCGAGTTGGAATCCCTGGGCAGACATTGCCGTGGAAACCGCAGCGCGTGCCTCCTTCCTCTCGTCAACCCCGCCCATGGCACAGTCCTGTGTATCGGCCTCTTTCTTCCAACGGTGACATCCTCGCAAGTACATGACCCTGCAATTGGCAAGCCTGGCTCACGCCACTGCCCCCTTACAAAGGTTCAGCGCCCCCCAAATTCTCCTGAGCTTCCCAGCACCCCCTTGGATTGCCCCACTGCCCACCAGGGGGTGATACCGCCCACTTTGGGAACCACTGATATAAACCAAAGTTTGGTCCCATAGAAAATAAAAGTCTAGGAAGTACTGTAAGTGTTTTTCACCTGTTTATTTAATTTGGATAGTTAGTGCCTGCTCGCTTGCCAATCTCTGGATTCAACTACAAAACTTGATGACAGCACAGAGCAGGCTTAGTAATACAGCCATGAGACTGAAGAATATCCAATTCATGAGGCAGAATGCTACCCTTGCTAATTTAGCAGCAGTTGTTGGCAAGTTAGTGTATCACATTCCTAAATAACCTTAGTTTTCCTCTTAAGGCATCCATTAACTGATGCTTTAATTTTAAATATTATTTCTGATTTCATACACCCTTGATTGACGTGATGGATAGGACCATTCTATTTTCCCAATGTAGGATAGTGGCTAGAATGTTGCATTGAGAAGTGTCCATTATGCTATAAAACACAATAGGACAGTCTCTCTTAACTTGGGCTAACTGACAAGGTTTTTTAAAAATAGAATTTAAATTTATTTTTTAAAGTGTTAACAATTATGTTTTAGCCAAGGTTATTCAATTGTTCTATTTTTAACTGTTGTTAACTGTTTGATTTAATTGTTTGAATTTGTTATTTGCACATGGCATTGAATGTTTGCCATTTTTCGCTTTTGGAAGCCACCCCGAGTCTCTCCGGGGAGAACGGGTGGGATATAAAAAAAGTTCATTATTATAATTATAGTTATATCTAGTATCTACATATATGAAACATACGTTCACGATTCTTAAGACTATACCCCCCCCCCTTTTCTTTCATTCCTGTGCTCCTCTTCTCCATAGCAATCTCTTCTTCTAAAATCCCACCAAAAGTTCAGTTCTTCGTGTGGAGGTAAATTCCTGTCTTCTTTTTTCAATACTTTTAAAAAAGATTTATACCAGAGTTGTTTGTTTAATATGTTCTTTCCCCTATTATTGCAATATTTATTTATGATTTGTTGCCATTTGTTTATTTCTTTTTCCAAAAATTTTAATGGAATCTTTCTGAACAAAACATTTATTTTAGGTAGAACTTTCATTTTTACTAATGCTATTCTACAAAACCATAATAATTGTACATTGTTATATTCCTTTCACTTCCCTTCTATATCTTTTTTTTAGTTTTTCTTAGCCCCCCCCCCTTTTATAGCTTTTAGATCTTTGGTTATGGTTTTTCCATGGTATTTTATATTATCTTTCATGCATATTTTCATATCTTTTATATCTGTTTGCTTTTAAAATTCTTCTTCTTCCTGCTTTGTGTAGTTAAATAGCATTGCTTCTGATTTATTCTAACTTATCATCAATCTAGTCACCCATTCAAGTTCTGTTAAGTGTTTCTTAATTATCTCCATTTTTTTTGTTATCTCCATTTTGTTAACAACATTCATCTGCAAATAAGATAATTCTTCCTAAATTTGTTCCTATATCTTCTAATTCATTATCTTTCCTTATTACATTGGCCAATAGTTCAATTACCATTGCAAATAAAATGAGAGACATAGGACATGCTTGCCTTGTGCTTCTTGTTATTTTTATCTCTCTGATGACTGCATTGAGTTGCCGATAGGCTGAGAAAGGCGGTATACAAGTATAGTAAATAATAAATTTATTCTTCTTCTTGTATAGTTATCCAAATACATTTGGTTCATTATAATTTTAATCCTCTTTCCTATTCTGAATTTGTTCATAGTTGTTTGGAGTTGGCCATTCTACACTGTCGAAGGCTTTGAATATATCTAATGCTAAAATTCCTGCTTTACTTCCCTCCCCCTCTCTATTATTTGTATTTAATTTCTTACTCTACTTATCAGGTTGGGCATTTATCTCACTTTTACAAACCCACATTGATCTTGTTTTATCTATTTATTCATACAATTACTCATTGTATTAGTAATAAACGGTTAGAATTTTAGCATCTTGATTGATTAATGATATTGGTCTATATGAGCCGGGGTCTGTCAAATCTTAATTTGGTTTGAATATTAATATCACTAATGATTGCCTCCACAATTCCGGTATTTTTTCTCAATTAATTATTGCATTATATAATTCTAGTAGTTTGGGGTTATTATTACAAAGTTTTTGTGAGGATAAAGCGAAGAGGAGAGTAATGTCCTCATTGAAGGAAAGGAAGAACATAGAGGCAGCTGCTGAATAAGATTATTTTGTCACAGAAACCACTCTTTTTACCTTCAAAACTAAACAAGCAGGAAGCATTGTAGCTAATTTTAAAATATTGTTTTTCCTCTAGAAATAAAACTGAAAGCAAACTTTGTAGCTGTATTAAACTATGACAGGATCACAAGTTGCTATCTTAACACTGCTGTACACTTCAAACCTGCAGTTGGCTATCTGTAATCTGGAAGTTCTCTTTGGGTGCATCTACACCAGTGGTTCCCAAACTTTTTTGGCCTACCACCCCCTTTCCAGAAAAAAAATTACTCACCGCCCCCTAGAAATTAATTTTTAAATTTTTTAAATAGCAATTAAACAGAAAGATATATGTATTAATATTTCTACCTTTTTTGTAAAATATAATAAAGGAAGTTGTAAATTAGAAACATTGATGTTTGAAATTATGAAACGATTTATTGAACTTAGAATAGAAAGGTAATACAAAAAAAGTTAAAACATTCGAAATCATCTTAATGAGAAGGATGAACCTGGTATGCTGCTACCAATCTAGTAATCCTCGGCTCTATTTTTGTCAGCAGTAATCTCAAATCATCGCAATTGACTATTTTGCAATCGGTTTCTTTTTTTGTTAATAAATTGGTTACCGCACTGAATCCATGTTCCACTAAATATGTTGAAGGACATTATTATTATTGTTATAAGACTCAACCAGTTGGAAGGGAACCCCAAAAGTATTATTATTATTATCCCTTGCTTGGCGAGAGGAGGAGGGAGCAGGAGGAGGGAAGAACAGAGAGAGAGACACACAGAGATGGATGGTAGCCTGCCACCCGGCTCATGCCACCACCCCCACTGCCCCCTTACAAGGGTTCAGCGCCCCCAAATTCTCCTGAGCCTTTCAGTGCCCCCCTAGATTACCCCACCGCCCACCAGGGGATGGTACCGCCCACTTTGGGAACCACTGAATAATTAACTGAATAATTAATGCAGTTTGATACCAGGGTTCAATGCTATAGAATCATGGGAGTTGTGATTTCACAAAGTCTTTAGCTTTTTCTGCCACAGTGGTGGTGCCTAACTAAAGCCAGGATTCTATGGTATTGAGTCATGACAGTGTCAAACTGCATTAATTAACTCATCAGTGTAGATGCATCCTAACAGCAGTTTAAAAATTATCACTCAAGGTTCATGTGGCCAAATTATACACAGTAACCAGTTTAAAGCCTATGGAAAATCCACAAACATTCCACTCTTTTTTTAATGCCCCCTGCACCTGGTACTGAGAGCCATACATACTGTCTTAAGTCATATAAAGCCACCAGGAGTAGTAACATAGACTTGCGAGACACAATACCATGGTGCTTTTATCTCTAGAGAATTCTGCTGTTGGGTTTCTAGAAATACTTGTTTGGAAAGGGCAAGGAATGTTGGTAAGCCTTGCAAAAGCTTTCTGTAGATTTTAATATGAGTCTTTGCCTATACAAGCAACACCAGGCGTTTTGAAGCATTTTGACACTACTGAATATAGCAGTACATTAGGGTATTTTTAAAAGCCTATTCCCTCTCCTTGTCCTCACTTGCATCAGCAGAAGGGTTGCAGAAATGACTAAATTTGGTGTCCTTGAAGCCAAAGCGGCACATGCACTTTGGGTGAACCCAGTAAATATTAAAGAGCAAATATAAAAGAGATAATGGCCCAGACAGAGCAGACTGATTGTTTCTATTAAGGGTGTTGTTTGAATTATCCATGAAATGGGTCCTGGAGTGATTGACAGACTGTGAGGGGGAGCTGCAGGATGCTCATAAACTACTTAGCTCTTGCCTGGCACACAAGAGGGCTGAAGAAAAAGAGGCCATTCTCTCACCTCTGGCCAATGGACGGCAGTGAAAAACACTACCAAGTGTTGTCCAGGTTTCTGGCACAACCTGGAAAGTGAGATCCCAGCTAAATTTCCCCCCTGCTTTCTAGGGAGTGCCAACTGAAAACTAAGCTGTTGTGACATCAGAATCTGTGTTAGCCTGGTAAACATAGCTTTACTTTGCAGCTGCCCCAGTCTCCCGAGAAAGAGATCTAGCTGCGATGGATGCCTTAAGTTCAGTCTGTCAGGCTTACATTTGGGCGGGATCCCTCTAAGCCATTTCTCATTTTCAGTAACACAATCCCCTTGACTGTTTATTCCAACTTGAGCTCTTGGAATCTACCCTGACAATTTGCTTACTCTCCAGTAAACAAACCTTCTGCTAAAGGGAGGTTTCTTCCCTTCCTGCACTTTTCTCCAAAGAAGTTTCAAAGAAGCCTAAAGCATTGCTGGCATTTTTGCGTGGACCTGCCTCTTGGAGGGCACTTGGTTATTGCAGGCTCTTGGCCTTTTAAAGTGTGTTTATGGGGGAGGATAGAAGATATCAGCTCCAGGTGTCTCTGTTAGGCACAATGGCTCTAAGATGGCAAAGCAGTGTCTAGCCTTTTTGGCTGAGATCGAAGTAGTCTGATAATGGTTAAAGAAGTTTAATCTCTGATTTCATAAATGGAGCTAGGCTCTGTGTTCTCAGGGGGCAGAACATAATATTTACTTGTGGTTTGACAGAGACATGTAAATATTTCTCTTTCCTATGAAGGATTCTGTCTTTTTCGTTGTGTAAAGGGAGTGGGAGGAGACTGATGCATGGGGACAATTACACCTGCTTGTAAGAATTGGAGCAAAAAGGCTTACGGGAGAAAGAGGCCTTGGCAGATTTTTCTTAAAAAGTAGGAGCACATAGCCTACCAGTTTAGGATAGCTAGTGACCGCCCCCATTGGTATTTGACTTTAGTTCCAATTATCTCAATGGTATATGATAATTGGCTGCAGTTATTAGGGATGATTGTTGTTATAAGTCAATACATTTGGAAGGCAACAGGTTGCTAGACTGTAGTTGGACTTGTGTGGATTACTTCTTTCTTGATCAAGCCTTATACGTATTTCCCCAAGTTATTGCCAGTTATTGTATTGCCCCAAGTTATACGTATTGCCTCAAGTTATCTTAGCTATGAAGGTTGTGTCCTTCAAAGGTGACTTTTCTCCCCTACTATACAGAAGGTCACAACTGTGATTGAATGTTTTGACATCCCCAATTTTTGTGCTGTATGCTTAAATGGAAAGGAGAAGAGGTGGCTGAGTAAATTATAAAATGATTGTGATCTGTGTAAAAGGCTTTGGGCTAATCTGTACCATTTCTCAGTTTGCTCCCAGGAGTCATCAAGGACCCTTTCTACACTGTCATATAACATCCAGATTATCAGCTTTGAACTGGATTGTATGGCAGTGTAGCTCGTATAATCCAATTCAAATCAGATAATGTGGATTACCTGCTTTGATAATATAGATTATATGGCAGTGTAGAAGAGGCCTAACTCTTCAAGACTTGGTAGCTTTTTAAAAGTAATCCCTGTTTAGTCTTATTAGAAATGGTGACAGTGACAATGATATGAGCATGTGATAAAACAGATAGCAATCTTAATGTGTAGTCCAAAGCTTTGAATCAGATACACGTTGAAAACTGTTTTGGCTCATGTGAATTGGCCCTAATTTCTTTTTTCAAGATCTTCTACCATTTGGCAATATGAGCAATGACTTATCTGGTATGTGGGGCAAAATTGATCTTATTTATGTGCTATGAGTAATCTTTGAATGAATATCTCAAGAAAACTGTTATGGTATAAATGTGACCTAAACTGGGATGTGGAAGAGGCTGTGGTTGTCTTTGATCAGCAGAAGCCATGCCCTGTGTGTTTATTCTATTTTAATTTTATTTACAGTATGTTCAGGCTTCTTAATAAATAATAATAAACTAGGATTTGGAAATCATTTCTAGTTTATTATAGGCCACATAAAGATTTACTAATAGATCCTGATTTACCCCCAACTTTCTCCTGACTTCAACAGCCGGTATCACAGATTAGCTTATCAGCATTTTTGACTAACAACAGCAAATCCTACACTATGCTAATATTGATGATAACACTAAATCTTGAGTTGTTCCAGATATTGTCCATGTATACACCTATCTCAGTGGCTTTCTGTACTTCTCTTCCTGCTGAGTTCCTGGGCAAAACTGAAGAGTCCTATAGAACATGAAGCTATACAATTATGAAGAGCAGAAAAAAAATCCGTATTATTTTTTTTAGCATTATAGGGTAGTTTGAAGTGAGCAAGAGCTATGTAGATATACATTACTGTGATGTTAGTAATAGTTGAGTTACAATATTCATGAGTACTGCTCAGCAGTCAATTGCAGAACATCTTGCACAATTACTTTGCACAGCTAATTTCACAATAAAACTGAATTGGTTACCAGGCTTTGGTTAACTTGAAATGTCCAGCAGTAGTGCAATAGCATAATTGGGCACAACCCTTTACAATATAGGGTTTAAAAAGATTCAAAAGAAAAACTTCATGATCAAGAAAATGTTAAAACAATAATGTAATAGAATACTTAAGTTAGAACTATCAGAAGGCTATTGAGTCCAGTTTCAACATTTGCAAGCTAGGATTTTCCTCTTCATAATTAATCCATAGAATCCAAAACCTCAGTATGTTATAGCCAGAAATAAAGAGGAATGTAGAAGGATGCTGAAAGGACAGTTGACTCTAATAAGATTGCCAGGTCACATTCTATAGACCAACGAAATGTAAATCTTTCACCACTCAGTGACTAGTCTGGGGAATAGGCTTTTTTCCAGACTCAGATATACCAGCTAGCTTCAGACACAGAAACAAATCTGTGAAATCTCTCATTGTGTCTCATGTTGTTTTATTTTTGAATTTCTCAGAGTGCATAATATGAGATATTAATCATGGTGTCTGTGAGCATTATGGAATTCTGGCAACATATATTTTTTGAGGGAAGAAGAAAGCGTGTATTTTTGGCACAACCAGTGGACAGTTCTGAAGTCCATAACTGTCTCAGTGCAATTTTGAAGATTGTCGTTTTCTCTGTGGGTGGGTTTGGAGAAATTACTGCTGTTCTTGTTTTGGCCATCTGTAGAATGTGTTACCATCACTTCAAAAATGGCTCATGAATTTAAGAAGGAAATTAACTTCGGAAAGCTTCAGTTGATTAATTTTTGTGGGAAATCTTAACTCCTAAAGTTACAGGTTAAATATGTACTTTGTTTTTAAATACTATGTTTTTAGTATGTTAGTAGGGAATGTGCATGGAAATATTAGAGATAGGTTGTCCAACTAAAATAAAGTTGTAGCTTTTGCTTATGACACTGTGAATTTCATAATCACCTTTCATGACCAATATAATCATGAACTATATCAGAGTACCTATTCCTTAAAAGATGCAATCAATCAATTAATTGATTGGTAGGCAAAAATATATGACCAATCAGTTCAAAGTTCTTTAATTAATCAACAACCCTAATATATATCTTATTTTGGAGGGACAAATTACCAATTAAGTTGTGACTCTGAAACACCCCTCCCCCCCTCAACACATGGTTTGTGGACCCCTGCATGCAGATGTCCGGCTTAGTGCCTGGATTGGAAATCTCATGCTGCTTTAACTAATCACTTCCTTGAGCTGGGTGAAATGAACATTTGTCTGCTTGTCTTGAAGACAAGAGTCTAGTGGACTCTGCAGTGCTTCTGTTGGGGCTGCCCTGAGGTGGAATTTACAGCCAGAAAGGACATGACCTGACTGTAGGTTCATTAATGGCAGCCAGATGTGCTGCTGCAGCCATCATAATCATATCCTGAAACTGGAAGCCCCTGCTGTGGTGAGTGCATTATTGGGGAATCAGCTAGGCAAATACGGCTAACCTATTAGGCCTATGGTTCACTATGTGTTCTCCAAAGTCCTTCTCTTATCTTTATCTAACCCAAGAATTTCACAATAGCTTTTGCTCTGTCATTTGATAAGACAAAGCAATTTACTAGGGTGAACTGTCTCTAGTGCTCACAGTTTAGTTCAGCTCTAGAGGCTGCCCTTATTTTATCTGGGGCAGTGGATGAACAGGTGAGTGGCAACACTAGAGATATTATTTATACAGACCACTATGTTACTTCTTGCTTATATGCTTAAGAAGTTGAAAAGTACATGACTCCTTTTGGGGGGGGGGGGCAGATGTTGTTCTATTGATTATGGTAACACGTTAGTTTATTGATGGGGAATATGTGCCCTCCGCCCCTTGTTGTAGTATTGCAGCTCCAATCATCCTTCACACCCAATTTGATTACAGCTCATGGATGTTGCAGTCCAGCAATATCTGGGGACCATGTATTCCCCAGTTGTGTTCTAGTGCCACCGTGAGAACAAGGCGACATGGTGCAGGAAACTTTGACTAGTTCACTAAGAATAAGTTCACTCATTATAGCTTGCAAGTAATCCCATTGTTGTGCATTCTAGCTACATGTGACTCTGCTATTCCTCCCACTAAGAGTGAAGGGAAAAATAATATTTAAATGTCAGATGGAAATCTAGTTTGCCAAAGCTTCCGTTTCACAAGCATTCATATTTTAATTAGTGCCTTTCAGCTTCGTTTAAATGAATTGGCATTTGTATTACTAGTATCATTTCTTCTAAGGCACCAAACTTCTAAAATGCAGAGATAAATGGTCAATATACTTTCAAAATAGCTGAAATAATCAAGAAACATAATTAATTCATAAGTTCTTTTGTTCCAGGGAATATCCTAAGTTTAGAGGTTATAAGAGTAGGTTCTCTTAAGAACCTGAGTTATATTTATACATTTTGTGCTTATTCTAGCTGTGAGTCTGTACACTGGTATATTTCACTAATGTGTACATGCAAAAAGCCCCAGCAGTTATTTGTTTAGAATACTGCATCTAAACAAACAAAATAATTTTGTTCATCATAATATAGCTAAACTCGTCTTTCATTAGCGACTTGCAGTTACTCAAATCTCCTATTACTAATACGACTATGCAAAACAGTCCATGATGATGTCTTTGTCTATTAATGAATGAAACCATTTCACAGAAACAAACACTGTAGAATACATTTGGAACCTTTCCTGATGATGTCCCACAGGCCTCCTTCTGTACTATGATTTTCTTGTTTTGAATTCTCCTTGATCTTTGAGCTTCTTTGCTTTCTTACCTGTCCTATCATGGGTTTTCTAGAATGTCACAGAAGAGTATTTCAGGCACATTTGAATTTCAGGACCCTCCCAATTTGAATTCCAGTGCAAAGAACTGTGACATGTAATGTTATATGCGTAGATACTATGCATTTCTGAATGGCACTATGTTGATTGGACTGAGTTGTGGATTAGCCAGTTTTAGGTTTAATGGAACAAAATTTGACTCTTTATTTGGCAGTTTCATCATATATTCATGATACTGGCTAATGGTGAAAGTTTCCCTGTTCCTTGGAACTAGAAGAAAAGAGGTTGAACTTGCCTTTGGACTACAAGTCTGAAGACTAAACTGCAGCAGCCTCTCATAGCTTATGTGGTCCTCCTCTTTAATAACTTTTGCCACCTGATTTGCTTAACCACATGTGTCCTGTTTTTCAGGAACATAGGACACTTTTAAAAACAAACTAAAAGCACTCCTCAAAATATTTTCGTACTTTGAAACAAGAGAGTGAAAACACCCAAGAAAGTTGAAGAACCAAAGGCCATGTGAAACAACACTCTTGGCTGTTTGCTGGAAGCTGAGAAGAAATGGTGTCAATCACAGTTAGTATAACTTCCTTTGGCAAAGAGTTCTACAGTCAGGGTGTTCTGAGATAAAATATTGAAATAGAGAGAAGGTCATATTTTAATTAAATTATATCCCTTGAGAATTTTGAAGAAAGCAAAGGTCACAGCTACAGTTTTTCCATTGCAGTGTTTCAGTGATGGAGAAGCCAATTTGCACTTGCTCAATGTTCCTATATGTTATAACAACAACAACAACAACAACAACAACCCTTTATTTCTAGACTGAAGGGACTCTGGGCGGTTTACACACACAAAAAGGCAAGCATTAAATGCCTCAAGTGAATACAAACATATCAAAATAATACACAATAAGGCAACAGTAATAAAAGTGAGCTTACGGCAAAGAATTAAGTATTGTGATGCAAAAATAAAACAAAACAATCCAATAAAACAAAGTTAACTAAAATATGAGTAAACATTACAACAAATACCCTAAAAGCAATTTAAAATACAGTTATATTAAAAATGGCTGGCATTTTAGACATTTTAAAATGGCCATTATTTTAATGACTGCCCAAAAGGCTTATTAGACTAAATGACAGTAACTCACTAAATAAGTTACTTATGTAAATCAGATTTTCTCTCAGTTTTAATCTTCCATTTGCAATATAGGGATAATAAGTACTTAGGAAAAACCTACAAGGCTGTTCATACACTGAGCTAGAATGTGTACTATAGACTTTAAGCTTTCTAAAAAGAAGTACTACTATTATTACTATCTACATTTCTTGGCTTCCAGGTTAAGTTTTTAAGATAAATAAAAGGGACCAAGTTAACAGTTGACTGAAAAGGAACATTGTTTTAGGTGTAGTTCCTGGGGTTGTATTGACATGCATTCTCTTAATATGTTTTTAATTACAGTACACATGCAGGGTAAAGAAAACGACAGTAAAATATTGTTTGGAGGAGATAACAATCTATAATTTAGCTAGCATGGGAAGTTGTAATAATACTATTGAGCAAAATTTACTACTGATAAGCTAACACACATTTCGGTACCTCAAATGTTGGTTCTGTTTCTGTGTATACTTAACTTGCTGATTCCAAAATTGGCACTGGTTTTCATCTATCGGCTCTAGTTTTTGAGATACAGAACATATACCAGTAGTCACAAGAAATCTTGATAACCATATCTAATAAATTACAGCTGATGTGGTCTATATAATGCAATTTTCTAAATCAGCACCCTAAATAACCCTAGGCCTTAAACCAAGACTCCAAGAAAAAAAATGGTTTGATTGGGCTGTATAATTATAACATAAAAATAATATTTAAAATGTCAGTAGTACTGTTATGAGTAATACTTATCCTCTATCTGTGTCCCACTTAGGTTGGTTCTATATACTTCCTGTGGTATGCGTACCACTCTTTGAGAAGGACCTTTGTTTCTATTTAGATAGATTGTATTAACTGTGAAACATGTAAGGAATTGTCACATTTTAATTACTGTTTTCAGGGCACACACACACACACACACACACACACACACACAAGAACATAAGAACATAAGAAGAGCCATGCTGAATCGGACCTCAGCCCATCTAGTCCAGCATTCTGTATCACACAGTGGCCCACCAGTTGTACACGGGGATCTTGAGCAGAAGGGAGGGCAAAACCCTAACCTGCTCCCGACCCCCCACAACCAGTACCCAGGGAAATCCTGCCTACCTCAACCAACTCCGAGGTGGCACTTGAATGTCCTTTTCAGTAACTACCGATACACTTGGTATCCATGAATCTCTAATCCTGCCTTGAAGTTGTTCAGGCTGACAGCTGTCACAACCTCTTCTGGAAGTAAATTCCATAACCAATGACCCTCTGGGTGAAGAAATATTTCCCTTTATTAGTCCTAATTTTCCTACCTTGGAGCTTCAGGGAGTGCCCTCTAGTCCTAGTGTTTTGTGACAAAGAAAATAATTTTTCTTTATTCACCTTTTCTATCCCATGCATGATTTTATACACTTTGATCAAGTCACCTCTTAGACGCCGTCTTTCAAGGCTGAAAAGACCAAGGCGTTGGAACCTGATTTCATAAGGGAGCCGCTCCATCCCTTGGATCATTCTTGTTGCCCTTTTCTGTACCTTTTCCAGTTCCGTTATATCCTTCTTAAGGTACGGAGACCAGAATTGTACACAGTACTCCAAATGTGGCCTTACCATAGATTTGTAGAGAGGCAATACAACATTTGCTGACCTATTTTCGATTCCCTTTCTGATCATGCCTAGCATAGAATTTGCTTTTTTCACTGCTGCTGCGCACTGGGTTGATATCTTCATTGAGCTGTCCACCAAAACCCCAAGATCCCTTTCCTGGTTTGTCTCGGAAAGCTTTGACCCCATCAATTGGTAGGTGTAGTTGGGGTTCTTTGCCCCGATGTGCATGACTTTACACTTGTTTAGGTTAAACTGCATTTGCCACTTTGTTGCCCATTCACTCAATTTCGAGAGATCTTTCTGGAGCTCTTTACAATCAGTTTCATTTTTAACTACCCTGAACAATTCGTCTGCAAACTTTGCTACCTCAGAATTCACTCCTACATCCAGATCATTAATGTATAAATTAAAAAGTAAGCCACTGGGGATATAGATAGATAGATAGAGAGCATATAATAAAGATAAAACTCAATCTTTGATGGCAGACTGGGAAAATTGAACCTTGAGTTCAGTGGACTGCAATTTCTAGGAAGTATGAATGAAACTGCAATCTGAGCCCCCTTACAGTTAAGTCATAATACATAGAGTTTTGTGTATAACACAAAGTGTGTTTCTGGACAATTTTAAAGTTTTTGGTTAAAGGAGGGCTGCTTTGAAAATGCTATATAGATTGGTATATGCACACTGTTAGGGTTCCTAAGAGGAAGGAGAATAAAGAAGGAATGCTGTGGTCATGGTGTTGATGGGGTCATCGCTCATTCTTTCATCCATGCCTTCAGGGATACATTCTTGATGACAGATCAATTCTTTATTGCTGGGATAAGATTCCTATGTAAGTTAGAAGAAAATGCAAAGGAAGAAAGAACAGTGGGTGAGTTTGCATCTGGATTATCATTCAACTGGTCACAGGGGCTGTTCTGATCAGTGGGAAGCACTACCTGCTGCGAAGAATACAGTCTGACTCCAGTGCTTTAGTTGATCCCCAAACCACTTCACCATCTGTCTGCCCTTCATTGTCTACAGTTCCTCCTGCCCTCCTGCGTAGACTAGTGCAAAATAAGATGACTTAGTAATCATTAAGGGGACACAGTCCTACATACATACAGGGGAACCCCAGGTGGTTGTTACTCAGAAGCTCCGATTGCACTATAAGTTTGTTTCAAAGAAAGGGACAGATATGTGTATTGCAGCTTTGACCTTTCTTGGAAATCCTGCTGTTAGCCCAGACAGGTTTATAGTAGGAATGTGTAAGATTTTCATTCAGTCCATTTTTTAATGAAGAACTTTCCAGAAATTAATCAGACAAACTTGTTCATCCAGGCATGTTGAATTAGAGTTGCCACCTCCCCCCCCCCCCCATCCGTCCGTCCCTCAACAGATCCATCTTTAACAGCTGTGTGGCAGGAAGATACAAGACAGTTTTTCCCATGTTGGAAACAGCTTTACTGGTTGAATGTGGACAGAATTTTTTGATTTAATTTTACATAACAATATTCTATATAACAACAATACTGATAGTTTTAAAATAAACAGAGTGGAAATGACTTTTTTTAGGGAAGGGGAATCAAGTGGATCTCCAGCCCTCATTTGAGGTTGAAATAAGTTAATTAAAATAGATACCGAATATCACTATCAATATTTTTACAATAATCTGGAACCTTCCTATAAACAAATTAGAGCAGTCTTTCCAAATGCAGTACTTTTTAAAGATATGTTGGACTACAAGTAACACTATTTTGGGGGTTGGTGGGAGCTGTCATTCAGCACCTCTGGAGGACACCACATTGGGGAAGTTAGAATGGAAGGTTAGAAAGTACTGTACCTTAGGTAGATGTATAGCTGAATAATTATGGGGGAGAAATGTGTTTGAATGCAGGGCCATCTTAACAGTATTATAGGCCCTTGAGCAAAGTAGTGCACTACAACCTTTCACGGGAATAAAATATCAATAAAACAAATTTACCTTCAACAAAATCAGTGTTTTGACATTTTAAAACATGCTGTGTTGTTGAAAGATTGATCAATAGAAATGTTTAGACAATATAAGATGAGCCTAGAGCAATTATTGTCCCCAGCTGTTAATTGCCTCCCATGAATACAATATTCTGCTTCCATAACATTAGGTAAAGGTAAAGGTTTTCCCCTGACATTAAGTCCAGTCGGGTCCGACTCTGGGGGTTGGTGCTCATCTCCATTCCTAAGTTGAAGAGCTGGGGTTGTCCGTAGACACCTCCACAGTCCTGTGGCCGGCATGATACATGATGTGCCCAGAGCAATACCTATTGATCTACTCACATTTGCATATTTTCAAACTGCTAGGTTGGCAGAAGCTGGGGCTTACAGCGGGAGCTCACGCCGCTCCCCAGATTCAAACCTGCAACCTTTCGGTCAGCAAGTTTAGCAACTCAATGCTTTAACCCACTGTGCCACCGGGGGCTCCATAACATTGTAAGCAATAAAAATAGTAACATTTCTCTCATGAAAAAAAGACATGCCAACTTTCCACTATGTCTTTTACTGAGTTAGCGAGAGAATTGAATATTGGTAAGTGATCAGAAATTAATGTTAAATTCTGGTCTGTGCATAGATTGGCATGGGGCCCCTATGCTTATGAAGCCCCAGGCAACTGCCTAGTGTTCCCTTGCTTTAAGATGGTACAGCATGAGAAGTGGGTTATTTTTCCTTCTTCCAGCACTGCTAGGTCATCATGCCAGGAAACACAGTTATTGAATTATCCAGAAGAAGCACAAGGGGTTGGTTCTTTTTCAGAAATGAAATGTGAACCTATTGGCGAGAAGGCAAGCAGCTTTGATGGAGGAAGCTCAAGCTGATTCCAACCATTCTCTATTAAGTAATGAAGGCACACTAGAGATGGATCTGCCTGAGCTGATGTGCAGTTGCTCCTTCCTTCTGCTGGGCACTCCTTAAACAGAATCACTGGGGAAACTCTTTAAGGAGCTCCAGATGGTATGTGTGTGTGCGCGCACACATGCAGACACACTTGTGTGTGTGTGTGTGTGTGTGTGTGTGTATGGAAGTGCTGCCTCCAGCTGTGGCCAATCACTCCTAACCAGCCAATCTGCCTTTCTGCTGGAGCCTGCGGCGCCCGCACTGCCCATTCGTCACGCTTCTCCAATTGCAGTGCTCTGGATAGCTTCCCCGGGCCTTGTCTGGCTCTTCCTCTCTTGTTTTATCATCCACCCCCTCCATGAGCTAATGTAGTAACATCTCTTCATTGGCTATAAATTCAAGGAAGAGCCATAGATAAAATATGACTTTGCAGAGGAAGATTGGGAAACATCTGTTTTTAGCCCCAAAATTCAGTCTTCACTTGTCTCATTTGAGAATGTCACTCTTTGTTTATGTGTTTTAAAAAAAGAAAGAGAATTGATACATCTGAGCAAGCCCAACTGGATAAGTTGTAAGAACCAAATGGCACAAAGAGATTGGAAGAAGAGTAATACGTTTCCACTTAGATATGCAAGGAATAATGCTGAATCCAGAACCTTTCCTAACATGGAAGCTATACCATCTGCCTGTGGCTATTTGAAAGAGGGTGGTCTTTTTGTCTTTTTTTAGAAGGAACTGAACTGGGGTACTGGACCACTGAACATTTTATGAAGAAACAGTTGATAGGAAAATGCTATATAACAGCAGCAATGAGAGGGTCCTATGAAAAATTGTGAACATAATTGTATTATTTTTCTAATTTTAGATTGTTAGGGCACATGGCATCTCCACAGTGTGGCATTATGTTTAAAGAAAGAGAGATTCTCTTAATGAATAGCAAATTACACAGTCAGGTTTTTAAAAAGGAGGAATATGGAAGTAGAAACTTCATAAGTATTAACTACTTTCTGATTTAGATTAAATTTCCAGAGTACAAATTTACCTGTACTATTGTATTGCAAGCAATATAGTTTATAATCTGAAGGACAGAAACAGAATTTATCAGTCACTAGCTAAAATCTTCTCAGTGAGTATAATAGTACTGTTGCTTGGTCTCTCTTCTGGGTATTGTTTGTTATTCAAAACAAGTGTTGAAGTTCCTTGGCCTAACATAGCAAAGGCAGAAGCAAAAGACCTTTCTAAGCCCTTTCTAAAACAAAATCCACATGTGGTTTGGAACAAAAACTCACCCTTTCCAGATGTTAGGCACCCCCCCCCCCCGCAACTGATAAGGAAGCCAGCAAATTACATCCTCTCTCTCTTAAACTCCATCCTTACTTAGATTCTTCCCAGACCATATCTTAGAATGCTTCCACCCTCTATAGTCTAAAGGGTCCAGAGGGGCTGCATCATCTCCCATGGGAAGTCTGAGAACTGCATCTTCCTGCAGTACCCCCGCCACAATTTTAAGCCAGTGAAGTGTGGAAAGAGGCTTTTTATAGTAGGAGCATGCCAAACCAGATTGAATCATGCCTGTAGCATGTATTAATGGGATGTACTATGAAAAACAGGAGATCAGAGCCAGTTTTATACATCTGGGATTCTACTGGGGCTCCACAAATTACTAAAATAAAATAAATTAACATAGAGGTGTTGACTTCAATTTTTTTTCAATGGCACTGCAATCTTTATTATTATTATAAAAAAACCAACAAATTGTCACTCCTGAAAGCCAATCTTTGGGCCCCTTTGGCCCACCGGACCACACTTGTACACCTCTGACATTTCCCTAAGAAACTCTTGTTTACTATGGAAATTATAGAGTTTCTAACAATTCAACATTAGTTGTTTACCTCCTAGTCTCTCTAAAAACCATTAATGATTTTTAAATAAACATGGTGATCTGCCTTCTTTTCCAAAAATGAAGACTTACATGATATGTACCTCTGACGGACACTGAGTGTTTATTTTGATGGTTGTCGCATTGGCTTAATAGTTTAGCCAGAATGGAGATGCACATTAGATTTGATAGCGCATTACAATCACACACAAAAAGGTGCTTGTGTCCCTCTGTCAGGCTGAGAGCAGGGGCTTCCTTCCTTAAGCCCTTTCTCCCTCATCTCCCAAGTTGGGGATGGAGAAAGGGTGCCCCTTCCCACCCGAAGTGATTTTCCTTTGTCTCCCAACTTGGGAGATGGAGAAATGATACCCCTTCTCTCATAAGAACATAAGAACATAAGAAGAGCCATGCTGAATCGGACCTCAGTCCATGTAGTCCAGCATTCTGTATCACACAGTGGCCCACCAGTTGTACACGGGGATCTCGAGCAGAAGGGAGGGCAAAACCTTGACCTGCTCCCGACCCCCCACAACCAGTACCCAGGGAAATCCTGCCTACCTCAACCAACTCCGAGGTGGCACTTGAATGTCCTTTTCAGTAACTACCGATACACTTGGTATCCATGAACCTGTCTAATCCTGCCTTGAAGTTGTTCAGGCTGACAGCTGTCACAACCTCTTCTGGAAGTAAATTCCATAACCCAATGACCCTCTGGGTGAAGAAATATTTCCCTTTATTAGTCCTAATTTTCCTACCTTGGAGCTGCCCTCAGTCCTAGTGTTTTGTGACAAAGAAAATAATTTTTCTTTATTCACCTTTTCTATCCCATGCATGATTTTATACACTTCGATCAAGTCACCTCTTAGACGCTGTCTTTCAAGGCTGAAAAGACCAAGGCGTTGCAACCTGATTTCATAAGGGAGCCGCTCCATCCCTTGGATCATTCTTGTTGCCCTTTTCTGTACCTTTTCCAGTTCCGTTATATCCTTCTTAAGGTGCGGAGACCAGAATTGTACACAGTACTCCAAATGTGGCCTTACCATAGATTTGTAGAGAGGTAATACAACATTTGCTGACCTATTTTCGATTCCCTTTCTGATCATGCCTAGCATAGAATTTGCTTTTTCACTGCTGCTGCGTACTGGGTTGACATCTTCATTGAGCTGTCCACCAAAACCCCAAGATCCCTTTCCTGGTTTGTCTCGAAAGCTTTGACCCCATCAATTGGTAGGTGTAGTTGGGGTTCTTTGCCCCGATGTGCATGACTTTACACTTGTTTAGGTTAAAATGCATTTGCCACTTTGTTGCCCATTCACTCAATTTCGAGAGATCTTTCTGGAGCTCTTTACAATCAGTTTCATTTTTAACTACCCTGAACAATTTAGTGTCGTCTGCAAACTTTGCTACCTCAGAATTCACTCCTACATCCAGGTCATTAATGAATAAATTAAAAAGTAACGGACCCAAAACTGAACCTTGGGGTACGCCACTTCTCACCTCTTTCCACCCAGAGAAATGTCCATTTATTACCACCCCTTGTTTCCTACAGTTTAGCCAGGTTCCAATCCAGGACAAGACCTGTCCTCTGATTTCATGGCTGAAGAGCTTATTTAGGAGCCTTTGGTGAGGGACTTTGTCAAAAGCCTTTTGAAAGTCAAGGTAAACAATATCAATTGGGTCCCTTTATCTATGTGTTTATTTACACCCTCAAAGAATTCTAACAAGTTAGTAAGACATGATTTGCCTTTGCAGAAACCATGTTGATTTTCCTTCAGCAATGCCTGTTCTTCTATGTGCCTAGTAATTTTTCTTTAATAATGGTTTCCATCACTTTGCCTGGAACTGAGGTTAAACTGACTGGTCTATAATTTCCTGGATCACCTCTGGATCCTTTCTTGAAGATCGGTGTTACATTTGCCTCCCTCCAGTCCTCGGGTACAGTGCCTGATCTTAGAGAAAGGTTATATATCTTAGCTAGAAGTTCAGCAATTTCACACTTGAGTTCCTTAAGAACTCTGGGGTGGATGCCGTCTGGACCTGGTGATTTGTTGACATTTAGTTTAGTAAGGCATGTGAGAACATCCTCCTTGTTTATCTCTATCTGTTTTAATTCTTTTAATTCCCTCCCTGAAAAAACTGACTCAGCTGCAGGCATATGTTGTCTGTCCTCCTGTGTGAAAACGGAGGCAAAGAAGTCATTTAGCCGCTCAGCAATCTCTTTGTCTTCACTGATTTTCCCTTTCTGACCATTGTTGTCGAGTGGCCCAACTGCTTTTCTAGTTGGGTTCCTGCTTCTGATGTACTTAAAGAAGTTTTTGTTATTTTTTTTAATATTCTTTGCTATGTGTGCCTCAAAATCTCTCTTGGCTTTCCTGACTGTTGCTTTGTATTTAGTTTGCCAGAGCTTGTGTTCCTTTCTGTTCTCCTCGGTAGGAAGAGCCTTCCATTTCTTAAATGAGTTTTTCTTCTTTCCAATCACATACAAAGGATAATTTTTTAAAAAAAAATCCTACAAGAAATTGATTTTTATGATTTATTGTATCGTACACATATTCTTCTTGGCCGTCACAAAAGATTCAGACTTTCAATCAGTAATTGTGAGTTGATGAGATTTATCTCAATTGTCCAGAAAGATGCAATCCACCCACTTGAGTCTTCTATGTCAGGGTTGGAAAGTATCTGGACTTCCAGCTGTAATCATATTGCAACTCCCAGATGTCCTAGCTAATAAAGTCTCTAGTGGTAGAGGTTGTGAGTTGTAGTATGACAATATCTGGAAGGCCTAACATTTCTGAATTGGATCTATTTGTGATCTTCAAGCACTTTGGATTTAAAAAAATATTTAAATAGTTGTATAAGTCTGGCTGCTAATCAACACACTAGCCTTTTAGACTGTAACATCATTTGCTTATCAATCAGTGTACATGTAAAAGAACAACAAAACAGTTCCCTGCCTCCAGGTTTACAATTTAATGGTGATATGATACAAAAAGTAAAGGGAATGGCTGTGTTCAAGGGATTCTGTCTAGCAGATACAGCCACTTTTTCATCTCCATCTGAGGCCAGGGCAGTTACAGTTTTTCTCTGGTTTGCACACACTGAAAATCTTTGAGAGCCATTGTGTTAACAAGAGGAACAAATAATCTTATATCCCTAAGTATACACACATGTCCTTTTCCTTCCCTCTGTATCCCACTGGTTGTGTAGGTGAGTATAGGAAAAAGTATAAGCTCGGAGTGCTTAGGGATCAAGTTAAACATGCTCACTCTAAGTGTTTAGACACCTTATCTGACAAAGATTGGCCTGTGACTTAAAAGACTAACTGCAACCTGGCATGTATTCAAGGGTCATTGAGAAAAGGCTGCAGTTGACATCATGGCAACATTTTACTTCCTTTTAAGAGCTTCTTTCTCCTGTTGTCAGCCTTGCGAATGGAGTTGCTAGATGATTTAATTGCATGATCACATCTAGGAGTGTTTGGTCTTGGTGTCCAACAGTTCATTTATGCTTGTCCTGGCACTGAAGTCCCTGGTCAAAAGGTTTAGCAGAGAAAAAGAGTCTCCATTTGATGGAATGCCATAGACACAAGCTTTAGAAATGAGCCTCCTGAGCCATCTTGAAGGTGTCTGGCACAAAGACAAGTCATTAGTCAATCCTGAAATAATCATCAAGCAGAGAAACAGCTTATTTTATATACTGTTTCTTAGAGTTAAACACTTCCCCATATTCCAGCACTGATTGGAGCCTTGAATCCCTTCCAAAAGTTTAACCTGTAAAGATATTTGAGAACCCCGGGACCTAGTAGCCTTCCAAAAAATGATAGATTTCACTTAAATTTTCACAAATGGAAAACCACAACTCCCTGTAGCTGCAAAGAAGCAGCTGTCACACCAGGTACACTGTATGAGAAAACACTTTTTGAAAACTTCAGGGATTTCCTATTATCTGGAAGTCTGTAGCACTCTTAAAATTTAGGAAGAAAATGCTTCCCCCTACCCCATCTCCTTCCTTTCAGTCACAGTTGCTTGGATAATCAGCTGCACCTGTTTGGAAGCTGCTCTTCATGTTTCCCCCTCATTTACAAGTTGCACGTGTTTCTGTTAATTTTTCCCAGTAATTTTTTAAATGTCAACAAGTTTACCCTGCAATTTTGTGATGCTATTTGGACACTACAGGTTTTTTTTAAAAAATTATGGCCTGTTGTAAAATGTAAGGTTTTGGGAAAGGCAAAAGAAGGCAGTAGAGAATATGGGTTTTAGAAGCTTATACTTTATAGTCAAGGGTCCAGGAAACAATGGAGTTAAATTCTATCAGAGTGGAGTTCACTGTTTGGTATTTAAAATGATGGTAATAGGATAATCTTCATGTGCTTTTATTGGGCAATTCACTGCCAAAATAAATGTGAGAGTTACTCAGTACTGGAAAATGGTTCCTATTTATAGGAGAAGAAGCTTGTGATGTCCTAGGCTCAGTATGTTCCATTCTCCCAGATCCTGTTTCTGATCTGTGTTTAATAGTGTGTGACACGGCCAGATAGGAACCGTATGGTGCAAGGCCCTTGCTTGGCCTGGGGCCTGTGTGTTTAATTCTCCCCTATTTCCTAGTGTGGGAGCAAGAGCAGTTTGGCTATGGATTCTCTCAAAAGTTTATGTGATATCACCTCCCCCTTTCAAGTCAGGATTGTCAGTGGGCTACCCCTCCCACTTATGTTGGTGTATGGCCCCTGCAATCCTAGGAAACAAAGTTTCTAAGAAGTTTTGGTTCCATTTGTGGCTCGACTAAAAGGTGATCTGTAAATTTAAAGCTGTACCCAATGTTCTCCAATATTAGCTTATACCTGAATTCTAGTTAGCCATATAAGAAATGTTCATATTCTGTTTAGTTTTTGATCTTAGGCAGTTCTCCAACCTATATCCCTCTTCCTACTTCACCAGAGTCCCTCACTTCTTTATGCTTATTGCTTTTCTGTGTATCATACAGTTTTTTTAAAAAAATAGTTTTTATTGATTTTACAACACATAAAACAAAATCACAATCATTTAAATAAGAAAGTAAGAAAGAAATGGGAATAAAAGGGGGGGGGTAGGAGGAGGGAGAGAAAGGGAGGGAGTGAAGGAAAAGAGAGAAGGAAAAGAAGAAATTGGCGTGGTTTCCATTAGTTGTGCAGTATATCAAGGTTGCCTTTCCCTAACTGACAAAGAATAACTATTATAACTTTTCCAAACAGCATATTCTAGTTACCAAATATCCAGAAAGAAAAAAAAAAGAGAATTGATCTAGACTATGTTTCTGATTTTCATATCTTAACTATCCAGTCTATCTTATTTTTCCTCAAATAGTTTGTAACCTGTGTCCAGTCTGTTTTTTCTATGTTCATATTGTGTCTTAAAGACATTGTTAAGCAGTCCATCTTTATAATTTCCATGATTTTCAGCCTCCAATCGTCCAGAGTTGGTATCTCTTTTTCTCTCCAGCGTCTTGCGATCGTTAGTCTAGCAGCTGCGATGAAACATACAAACAATTTTTCTAAGTTCCTTTCTATTTTAAAATCTAGCAGGCCCAACAAAAGATATTCAGGTTTCATTTCAAACTTAATACCAAGGCATATCTGCATTTCTCTATGTATTTTCTTCCAGAAGTTTTTTACTTTCTGGCATCCCCATCACATATGATATAGGTTCCCTTCTTCTTTTTTACACTTCCAACACCTCGAGTCCTGTCTTCCACTATATTTGGCTAACGTTAATGGGGTAATATACCACCTATGCAATATTTTCATATAATTTTCTTTTAGGTCATAGGAGTATGTCTATTTTAGGTGGGTCTTCCAAGTTCTCTCCCATGTAGCTAATTTAATATTGTGGCCAAAATTCTTTGCCCATTGTATCATACTATTTTTTATCAATTCTGGTTCCGTATCCCATTCTAAGAGTTTTTTATATAGTAGAGAGATTCTTTTTTTCCCTTTTAGCATTAACTTATCCCAAAAGTTTGCTGTCTGGTCAAATCCTCTGGGTCTATCTTTCTTATATATCTCTTTTAATTGGGTATATTGGAACCAGTTCAGATTAGCTACCTTTTCTTTTAACTTTTCAAACTCTTTCAACTTTAATTCATTGTTACCTTTTCCCAATATCTGGTGATATCTTAACCAAGTTGTTTTGCCGTATTGTCTTCTGAAGAACGCTTCTTCAGGAGATAGCCACTTTGGTGTTTTTTCGCATATCCTATCTCTATACTTCATCCATATCCTTAGTAATGGGCGCCTTATAGTGTGATTATTAAAGTTTTTTTCTATTTTTTCTTTGCCATACCAGATATAGCCATGCCAGCCCACTCTGAGGTCAAAACCTTCCAGAGTGAGCAGCTTTATATTGGTTAAGGTGGTCCATTCTATTATCCATTCTAATGTGGCTGCCTCGTAGTAGATTTCTAGCTCCGGTACGCCAAATCCGCCTCTGGACCTGTCATCTACCATTACCTTCCATTTTATCCTATGTTTTTTCCCCTGCCAGATGAATTTGGCTAAGTCCTTTTTCCATGCCGCTAGTATTTTTTTATTTTTCAGTATTGGAAGATTCTGAAAGAGAAATAGTACCTTCGGAAGCACATTCATTTTTATCAAGGATATTCTCCCTAACAATGATAATTTTAGGTGTTTCCATTTTTCCAGGTTCTGTACTATCTCAGACCATTTTTTGTATAATTGTCTTTTATCAAGTCTAGGTTATTTGTTGATAGTATTACTCCTAGATATTTTATTTTTTTTACAATCTCTATATCTGTCTTCTGCTTTAAAATTTCTTTTTCTTTAGCCTCCAAATTCTTAGTTAGCATTTTAGTTTTTTGTCTATTTATTTTGAAACCTGAGATTTCCCCGTAGTCATTTATTTCTTTGAGCCATTCTTCTATATTATTTATCGGGTCTTCGATCAGACAAACAATGTCGTCCGCAAAAGCTCTGATTTTTAAAGAGCAGTTCGGGATCGTCAGTCCCTTTAGTTCTTTGTTCGATCTTATCTTTTTCATGAGGAGCTCTAGGACCAAGATAAATAAAAGAGGGGATAGTGGGCATCCCTGTCTGGTACCCTTGTATATTGCTACCTCTTTTGTACTTTCTCCATTAATGAGTATGTTTGCCTTTTGCTTTTCGTATATGGCTGAGACACCGTTAATGAAGTTGTGTCCTAAATCTAATTCCTTCATTAGTAGTTTTATTAGCGACCAGTTCACCCGGTCAAAGGCCTTTTCGGCGTCAACAAAAAGAAAAGCAGCTTTTTTAAATTATTGACTCTGTAATATTCCATTGCATCTATTATAATTCTAACATTGTCTTTTGCCTGTCGTCCCGCCAAAAAGCCCGCCTGGTCCGGGTCAACCCAGTCTGCCAACAAAGTCTTAAGTCTCTCCGCCAGTATTCCTGTATAGATTTTATAATCGAGGTTAAGCAAAGAGATGGGCCTGTAGTTCTTCATCTCAGTCTTATCCAAACCTTCTTTATGAATAACTGTTATCGTTGCCTCTGTCCATGATTCTGGAATACTAGAGTTTTGCAACGCTTCATTCATAACTATCTGTAGGTATGGCATTAGTTCTTCCATAAATGTTTTGTAATAAGGGGCTGTCAGCCCATCGGGTCCTGGAGCCTTATTATTTTTCAAATTCTTGATGGTATTCTGTATTTCTGTCTTAGTTATTGGTTTATTTAGTTTGTCTCTTTGCGGATCTGAAATTTTGTCTAACTTTAATGTGTTAATGTATGCCTGTACCTTTTCTTTTTTTTATATCATCTGATGCGTATAATTTCTGGTAGAAACTCTTAAATAAATCTCTTATATGGTTTACATCTGCAGTGATTTTTCCTTCAGTTTTTTAAAATGTCCATCATAAAGGCCAAATAGTTGACTGACAGTAAACTTTGCTGCACCACATTTGTATCTCCTTAGGGACATGATGCCTTATAAATTATTTTTTGCCAACATTAGTTCCACTCTGGAATCTACTCCAAATCTACTCATTTGCTAGATGGGTTATACTATTCCCAGGAATAGTTCATTGAAGCACTCTGGACTGAAGAAGCAGAGGACTATCAGACACCTAGAGACAAGGTTTCAAAACAGGCATGACCTTTCAGGCTCCCACTTTGCCCTCTTTCCGAAGTCAACTCAAAACCTGGATGTCCAAGGGTGCCTTCGATTAAGCAGCTCACCAGTAATTTTTCCTGTCGCCATTGAGAATAGCACTTTATTCTGGCCCTCATATGATCTACCTGAACATGTATTATGATAGTAATTCCTGCCCAATCTACTGGTATGTCACACTTTTCTGGTGCTCCTGTAAAATGTATTGCACTCATTGAATTTGACCCTTAGATAACTTTCTTTCCAGCCATATTGCTCTTATGTTGTATATAATAATGTTGCTTAAAATATTAATTTTAAATATATATCATGGTATTTTCGCTGTTTTGTGGGGTTTTGCCGCCGTCGCTCTCCGAGGCACTTTTCCTCCTCAGTCCTCCCTCCCTCCCTCCAGCCTTGAAGGGCCTTTCCTTCACTTTATTTTAAGTTTATAAAGATTTAAAATAGTGTATAACTACTAAAATAACGTATAAATATTAAAATAAATAGAGCATCACTTCATCGCTGTTTTTCACTTATTGTGGGAGGTCCTGGAACCTAAGCCCAGCAATAAGTGAGGGAACACTGTATAGTTACTTGTGAAGAAATTCAATTACAATTCAATCTACCTGAAAAAGATTAACTCCTTTCTCTGAACATTTGTTCTTGTTGTTTTCCCACTGTCCATGATACTTTGGTGAAATAAAAAGTCAACAGAAAGCACCAGCACTTTGAAGAGTTACTGTCATGGTTTACTTATCCTAAAATCTCTCCCTGTGTGACTTCTAATGTTTTAAGATGGTCATGACTGTCTTTTATCTCACAATGTTTTTCATTTAGCTCTCCATGCATTTTTATTTTTTTTCTGTATTTCAAATATTTCATATGCTAATACTTCCCTGTGCTCTTTTCAATCAGTTTTCCCCAATATAGACACCAGCAGGGCGAAGACTGTAGAATTCTGTAGAAAGTGCGATCCAGGATCATAGACATTTTCCAAACATTACACTTCATGGAAATATTTTTTCCCAGCGAGAAACAGAAATGAAACAGCTGTCTTCTGCTTATACTGGGGTTGTTCCTGTGTGGGCTTCCTACAAATTTATAGCACTATCATGTTGGAAAAGTGACCAGTGGCCACCTTCATGGTTGTAGGGATGTGTGCCAAGCATCAGTGTTTACAGACTAGTGAGAACTGGGTGGGCTTGATTAATATAGGCATTGAACCAAGGAACTAGCCACATTCAGACACTTTATTCTAATGCTCACAACAAACAGATCTTACATAAAAAGACATTCATAGTATCATTTGAAAGCAAAGCAACAGATCCCAAACCCAGAAGTCCTAGTTAGATAGCTAGAGATAATTCTTTCTCTCTTGAACTTGGAAAATTCCTTGCTGTTAATATCAGCTCGAACCTAGATGGGTCCTTGCTGCTATTTTACTCTAAGCGAAGGGCCTTAACCCTTTGTTTTCTGCTTCTCTGTAAATTGCTTTAACTCGTGAATATAAAAGGAGATACTTGGACAACTGCAAAACTTAATGAATGTTACTATTTATTTGAACGTCCATTGGAGCTTATTTTGTTTCTATATTCTTCCAAGCTCACATGTAAACTTACTAAGTAGCTGTCATTTTCTAGCAGCTTTACCAACCTTTGCATAAATATTCTGTTTTTGTAAAATACACATAGCTGTGACATTTGTTAAAACAACAGTGACCACTTGCACTTCAGTGCAGCTTTTCAGGGTCTTTGGTGTCGATATCATTGTTTCCCCTGTATTCCAGGTTGAAGTGGCTTTTATTATTATAACCTGAATATTTCCAGATTTGTTGTCGATTTGTTTGGCCAACAAATGTTTGGGAATGTTGGTACTACCTATTGCTAAGTAAATAAAGGTTCCATGATGGAAAAGTGCAAATGATGGTACTTTCTAGCTCACCCTTTTCTGACCCACACACTCAAAATATTCATGTTCTGTGCTCCAGAGAAGGCAATTTATTTATTTATTTATTTATTTCAAGTACTTATACCCTGCCCTTCTCCCTCCGAAGGGGGAATTATGATGTAGATTTTATTTTATCTGCATGGAGAGATTCCCTTGCTGCTGCTTTGCAAAACTTGCTGCATGTTGCTTTTTAGGCACCTTTATAAAAATATAAAGTGAGTCATATTGTTCTTTGTGGGGTTTACGTAATCTCAAATATGGAGGTGTGTTTACATTGTGCAGTTTTTAAATACCCCCCACTTTTTCCTTGTTGTGTGAGTGCCTGTTTTGATATCAGAAGAGGAAGAAGCAGAGGAGACAGCTTGGTTGCAAAGGTACCTCTGCTGATGTCAGAGTGGGGCACACATGCAACCAGGAAGAAATAGGGGCATAATCTGGTTGTGTGGCACCCCAGTTTGATGTCAACATAAGTTGAAATTTGCCATTGAAATTAAATGTTATAATTTAGAGAAATGTGAATAGTAAAGGTTAATAATAATACACTTAATAATAATACACTTTATTTATATTCCGCTCTTCTCACCCCGAAGGGGACTCAGAGCGGATTACAGGTGCATATACTTAGCAGACAATTCCTGCCGTTTCCACATTACACACATATAGACGAACAGAGGCAAACTCTGGCCACCAGGGGGAGCTGACGCGCTCCTCATCTCTCAGCGTTCCCAGCGTCCCTTGTTGTTCCTTTCACATTCCTCAGCGTTCCTGGAGTTCTTTAATGGCCTCATAATTCAGTTAAAATTTGCCTCCCCACTTAATGTGGCACCTTTATCTCCTACTTGACAGATGCAACTGTCTTTCGGGCTGCAAAGGTCGACAGCAGGCTACACTTAAAGGTCGAGCACCCACCTCGACCCAGGCAGGCCTCAAACTCATGACCTACTGGTCAGAGAGATCTTTATGCAGCTGACACTTAGCCAGCTGCGTCACATTCCCGGTGCTGGTTTTGTCAGCATACTGGTTGGAAAATGGAAAAAAACATAGGTTTTGTATAAAAATACAAAATGGAAGAAATCTTTTATACACCCCTAATCTTAACCTGCAAGATCTGTCCTTTTTACAGTTGCCTGCATAAGGCATGCAAAACTTTAAACCACCATAATGGGAATAATTGTTATGGACAAGACTCTGTGGCTCAAAATTTTAGCCTTTCCAATTAACTGAGATATATCAAAGTTTGCATTTTGTTATGGCCATTTAGGTATAAGGGTATAAGTGTTTATGCATGCATCTATGTTGTTTGGGAGGCAAAACTGCAGCATTTCTCTGTTCTGATTAATCTTCTTCTCTTGGAGTCTACACAGAGTTCTGTCATAGTGTCAAATAAGTTGGGTGAATTTGTGGACAGAACTCATTCTTTATAGCTTCTTCTAATTTTTCGTGTTGTGTGTCCTGTTCCCAACATGGTCTCATAGGCACACATAGACACTTGCTGCATTCCTTCTATATGTACCACTTATCTTGTGACTGAATGGTTGCTGTGTGGCTTGTATAATTATACAAGACCTTTGGCATGTGCTCAGCTCATCTGTTCAAGGGCCCCATGATAACAATTAATAACTGAAGGAAGAACACAGTAGGACATAAATCTTTGGTTAACTACTAAGAACATTTGACGGTTTAATGGGGGTAAAATCAAAAAGCAAACTTTGTCCTGCCATTTTTATAAAAGGGTGATCAGGGAAGGAAAAGAATTCCCATTTTGATAGTTAGCGATGATTTACACAAGCCAGAAAGAATACAAGACCTGCCATGCTATGTTAGACTATAAACATCTCAGTGGGATAGGAGGAGAAGGAGAATTTATAGTTTAAGAGCCTCTAGCTCTGTTCAAGCAGGCACTCCATATAATTATGGACATTATATCTCTAAGCAGACGAGATCATTGCTTCCTAAACTGTGGATCTCAACTACAAATGGGATCTCCTTAGCTCAGTGTTGGAGCCATGAAAAAATTGGCAAGAGTGGCTGTTTTAGACATTTCGTGTAGTGTGTACAGTGGACTCTGCAGAAGATGCTTCAGCTAACTTCATAAAAAGGAAAATCAGCCTGTTTTGCAAGTCTTGCAAATGTGAATTTGTTATCAGTAAATGTTTGATTTTTATACTTATTTAATATACTTGTATACTCAGAGACACATAAAAAAATCTTGGGACAAAAAGTGTTGTGGGTGGAAAAGTTTTGGAAGCCCTGGACGAGATATCTATATTTCATAAATTTTTCTTTTTGTAATTTGCTTGCATTCCTGGGAAAAAAATGTAATGGTGAACATAAAGAATGACCCATTTTCTGCTATTCTTCTGGTGGCAGGAGAAAACTTTTTGATTTAGACAAGCTTTTATAGAAATATACTTTTAAGAACCAGTTAGGGCAGTGTTTCTCAACCTGGGGGTCGGGACCCCTTTGGGGGTCACGAGGGGGTGTCAGAGGGGTCGCCAAAGACCATCAGAAAACACATTATTTTCTATTGGTCATGGGGGTCCTGTATGGGAAGTTTGGTCCAATTCTATCATTGGTGGGGTTCAGAATGCTCCTTGATTGTAGGTGAACTATAAATCCCAGCAAGTACAACTCCCAAATGTTAAGGTATATTTTCCCCAAACTCTACCAGTGTTCGCTTTTGGGCATCTTGACTATTCGTGCCAAGTTTGGTCCAGATCCACCATTGTTTGAGTCCACAATGCTCTCTGGATGTAGGTGAACTACAACTCCAAAAGTCAAGGTCAATGCCCACCAAACCCTTCCAGTATTTTCTGTTGGCCATGGGAGTTCTGTGTGCCAAGTTTGGTTCAATTCCATTGTTGGTGGAGTTCAGAAAGCTCTTTGGTTGTAAGTGAACTATAAATCCCAGCAACTACAATTCCCAAGTATCAAGATCTATATTCCCCAAACTCCACCAGTGTTCACATTTGGATATATTGAGTATTTGTGCCAAGTTTGATCCAGATCTATCATTGTTTGAGTCCATAGTGCTCTCTGGATGTAGGTGAACTGCAACTCCCAAACTCAAGGTCAATGTCCACCAAACCCTTCCAGTATTTTCTGTTGGGAGTTCTGTGTGCCAAGTTTGGTTCAACTCCATCGTTGGTGGAGTTCAGAATACTCTTTGATTGTAGGTGAACTATACATCCCAGCAACTACACCTCCCAAATGACAAAATCACCCCCCACAATCCCACCAGTATTCATACTTGGGTGTATCAGGTATTTGTGCCAAATGTGGTCCGGCGAATGAAAATACAACCGATATTTTACATGATGATTCATAACAGTAGCAAAATTACAGTTATGAAGTAGCAATGGAAATAATTTTATGGTTGGGGGTCACCACAACATGAGGAACTGTAGTAAGGGGTCACGGCATTGGAAAGGTTGAGAAACACTGAGTTAGGGGGTGCTGTGGTTTTAGCTTTGAATAGATTTATATTGGTTTTTAATACTATTAATATTTAATTCTATTTTAATGTGTGTATAATTTTAGGTTTTAAATTCTACTGCATTGGTTTTACTGTAAGCCATTTGGAGCCTCTTTTGTAGAGAGAAAAAAGCAGGGTATAAGTAAACACAATATAAACATAAATAATAACAATAATTTTATTTCTTACCCTTCTCTCCTTGTGGCTCGAGATGGGGTACAACATCACTAAAACACACACAATAATCTAAAAAAATCTACAAAATACATATTAAAATATGCAGAACAAAGATTAAACAAATGCAAGTTTAAAATTCATGATTAAAACTGGCTGGGTATAATAATAAGTGGAGCTTTTCTTCTTTCTGCAAATTGTTTTTGTAAGCTTTTATAGAAGGATGATTTTAAGAACCAGTCAAGGGGTGCTGTGGTTTTTGCTATGAATAGATTTATATTGGTTTTAAGGCTTTTCACTATTTTAATACTGTTAATATGTACATTGTTAACTCTTGTTTTAAGCTGCTCCAAGTCTCCTTGGGGAGAGAGGGTGGGATATAAATGAAGCGTTGTTGTTGTTGTTTTCCAGGTTTCATTATCTATTACACCAAAGGCCAAATTCAGTATTACATAGGATGCCCATGGTTAGGTTTCCTGAAAACTTGATTTGGTGTATGTGTGTGAAAGAGTTTAAAAAATGACTTTGGCAGGCTGAGTGATTGGAAATGGAGATAGGCAAGTTTATATGTAGTTAACATTTTCCCTCTACATTTTTCCCATTCAGAAGCCCCCTTGGAAGCTATAATGGTGTGTGTGTGTGTGTGTGTGTGTTATGCAACCGATAATTCCATCTGGTTGAATAAGTAGAAGCTCTGTCTTCAGATCAGAAAATAGAGTAGACATTGGGATCTCTGCTCCTAATAGCAACATGGCCTCTCATTCTGATCCCCATGAAGATGACCTTACCAGATTGATTGAAGCTGTTGATGGAACCCAATTTTATAATTAGATCTGAGGCAAAGCTCATCAGACTAGGGATATTTGATGCTGTCTTCTCTATAGAACTAATTCTCTCCCTACAAGAGACCTTTGGATTGGCTCATTAAATCAGGAAATAAGCCTAGAAGCATATTTGTAGACAATGAGCCAGAAGCTTCTTTTTATGAAACCTTCCACTCCTCAAAGAAAGAGCAGAGTTTGTGGCTGGTGGGGATGGGGGAGGGAGAGGGGAAGGTGACCTGGTTGCTAGAGGGTAAAATACTTCAGTATAGTTTTAGACTTTGCCTGTATAGGTTGCTCACTTGGAGCTTTCCATGGTACTGTAGTGCCTTGGCTTTCTTGTGGGACTCTTATTAAGGATTGGACAAGGTATAAGCATATTTTCCAAAACCACTGCTTGGATCAAATATGGGATATTTCTGCTCCCAACAATTGTTAATAACAATCAAATGTCTAATTTTGGATTTCCAACATAAAATATGATAGGCATTTAAAGATCGAGACATTCAAGAAAGTCTGTAATCTTCTAGCTAACACTGCTGCATTTCCCATTTCCGCTATCCTGAGTCTTTTTTCCCCTGGTTGTCCAGAATTTCACCACTTTCACCAGAGTCCTAACCAATGTAGGGGGGTGCTTCATTTTTGTGCTTAAGAAAGATGGGTCCTTCTTGTATCAGACTACCAAGTCTGATAATTAGCTTATTCTGTGAAATTAGTATGCATTTTGCGTATCTGATTCCATCCTGGAAATGCTCCCATGTGCACCCTTTAAAAAGTTCTAGTGAGTTGGCTTTTTGAAGACAAAAATCTCAATCCATCATGATGCTCCAAATCCATTATATTTGGCTGTGCATCTCATTTTGCTTTGTGCAAGGCCATCACTGAGAAAGACACTGCCTTTCTTGGGTTTCTAGGGTGTTGATGTTCAATTGTCAGGGTTGTAATCCTAGTTAGAAATCTTCCAAGTTTAATTATGAAGCCAAATAACAGGCACAACCAGCATGTTAGGCCACTCAGCTGACAAATTCACTGATAAGTTCATATAGAGCAGGGGTGCTCACACTTTTTCAGCATGCGAGTTACTTATAAAGCAACCAAGTCAAAATGATCTACCTACCCATTACAAAAATGTAAAACATATAACACAATATCTCCTTTAACTGGGTTTTCTGAGTCCGCACTGCCATATAATCTGATTCAAAGCAGATAACATGGAATTTTATTCAACTGTGTGGAAAGGACCTCAGATAACCCAGGGCCCTTCCACACTTCCTATTTTACAGTTGACACACACAAACTGATGTCTTACTACTGGATGAATTGCTGCCAAATTTGGCCACAAGACACCTACAAGGAGTGACCATCACTAAAAAAATTGATTTTGTCATTTGGGAGTTGTAGTTGCTGGGATTTATAGTTCACCTACAATCAAAGAGCATTCTGAACACCACCAACAACAGAATTGGGGCAAACTTCCCACACAAAACCCCCACAACCAACAGCAAATGTTCAAGGCAGAGAGGAAGGAAAGGAAGGAAGGAATGAGGGAGGAAACAGGAAGAAGGCAAGCCAAGAAGGAGGGGAGAAAGGAAGGAAAGGAAGAAAGGAGATGTGGAAGGAAGGAAGGAATGGCTCCCATATGGGCCATAGAGACACTGGTCATGCCGCCGCCATGCTGACTGGCCGGCAGCACCTGGGTGGCGTCGGGAGCCTGCGGGGTGGGACTGGGCCTTCCTCCCGCCCTGCCTGCGATCTACCAGGATGTCCTACACGATCTACCAGTAGATCACGATCTACCTAATGAGCACCCCTTATATAGAGAATAGAACCCATCAAATCATAAAAAGGTATGGAATTTGCATTGACCTCACGAGATTTAATTTAGAGCCTTACTCACTGAGAGCCAAACCTGCTCTTTTCTTACAGGTTCCTGTTAATGGGCCCATCAGGATGAATTAAGAGCCCAGCTAATTTCATATTAGGTATTGTGGTCCAAGGGATTTTCACCAGACCTTTCGGTAGGATGTCCTTTCTTGTAGTAGACAAGTTGCTTGTTTGCGTCTTGACAATCTTGAAGACTTTGGCAGAGATATGAAAGGAAGCAGGAAGTGGTCAGGCAGGTGCTCAAGAAATCATCAGCCCCTGATGGCTCTTCTACTTCCATATAGGTCTTTACTTGGGAACAACATTTTTCTAGAAGCAAGGAAGCTGAAGACCAGAGAAATTTAGATGCTATACTATGCAATAAATACAAGAGACAAAAAGGTGGTCAGTGGTTCCTGCTTCTCTTTACTTGCTTACAACCTCTTCCATTTATCACTTTTCTGTCTCTGGGAGAGCCTTCAGGATTCTAAGCAGGAAGAACACATGAATACCCTTCCTATTCTGAGTGAAATGTATAGCCAGCCTCTGAGCTTATGCCTCTGGGCCACTTGGAGGTTTTTCTTCCTACCATTCTAGAAACTCCTGGCACATTCTAATTCTCAGAGATTCTTGCGTTGCCCCTGCTGGTGGTGGAGATACATCTTGAAATAATAAGCATTCCTTGATGACACCTCTTCAGCACTTACTAAATCTGACCTCCTCTTTCATCTGTCATTACATAAAAGCACATGGCTCAGCAAGCGGTTAACACATTGCCTACAAACTTCACTTTTCTGAGCAAAGAACATGTGCTCCCTAAAATGTTGTTAAGAGTGTTTAAACCCATTTCCTGTTGCTTTGGGGTTATGAAGATAGATAACAGGAAGTCTTCTTATACTAATCTCTCTCCACCAGGTTGCACTCCACTGCCTTGCACATATCTAGGTGCTATTGATACTGTGAAAGGAAATCTTCATTGGTGCATATTAATCTGGAACCTCCAGATTAACTTCTACCTAATAGAACAGACTGCTCCTATTGTGTCTTCCAAATATTTTGATACATAAATGGGTAAAAAAGGGGTTTCACTCTGTATTAAGCAAATTGAATTGTTATTTAATCTCTGGGTTAAGAGAGTGGCTTTCTGGGCATGGTTTGAGGTTGATGAAACAAAGCTCTTTCTATTTTTTATCATCTCCTTAAAATCTGTATATTATTTGACATCTATTTTTCTTGTATCAAGTTGTTCCAGATTTTCATTTAAACCAGATTGGTAATTTGGCCCTTAATTTTGGCACCTGTATCTTATTGGGAACTCTGGGCTGCATTTGAAAGCTTTATTGCTGTGTAACATAATACGCTTTTAGGATCTAAATGCCACCATTAACAGCAAATTGGCTCCTACTCAGAATAAAACTATTTACTACACTTATTTGCTTAATACTTATTGGGCAAGGTTTGTTCAACAGCCATGGTGAATGCATTATCTTTGAGGTTCTGTAACAAGGTTTTGAAACACATTTCAAGGAAAGAAAAGCAGGCTTTACATTAGGATTCAACAGGTTGTGTGCGGACAGAGTTCAATGATATAACTTAGAAATAGGAGTACGAGCATATGGAAGCCTTATTAGATAATTGTGGTGTATTTGTGCCTGCCATTAGCCAATTCCGTTCTCATGTGTTTCCAGTAATATTGATAAAAATAATATGTGATGTGATGCTATCTTATTCAGTATTTGTTTGCACCCATCCTAATTTATTGGCTATGGCTTGCAGGGAGTGGGAGACACTGAACATGATGACATCTCAGCATGCTCTTCTTTTATGAAATATTACCTGGAAAATTAGTGATAGTTCTGGGGGAGGGGGGGGGGGAGAGAACATATCCTTATAGCATTGTCTTCAAAATCTGCAGCTGGGTTGCTTCTCAGCATAATCTGGGTCACACTAGTACCACAACCATTTCACAATTTGTAGGGATTTTTTTTCATTTATTCATATGGAGTCAGAAGAGACTGACAGAGAAAGGCAGATAAAAAACTTTTATGAAAGGGGGAGAGAAACAGCAAGAAGGAAAGAATGAAATGGGGAAAACGAGAGATGGACATACCTATTAAATAATGTAAAATGAGATAATGGGCCTCATTATCACACAATGGGTCACACAATGGATTTCCATGGATGGGAAGAGATTTGAATCATAGTCCCCAGAGTCATAATCCAATGCTGAAATCACTAAACCAGGCTGGCTAAGATTTGAAAATTACAGCTTTTTAACCTGTTTTTCAGCCATTTATTATTAACTATTTTGGGGACTACATAAAGCAAGTATTTGATTGTGCAGAAGTGTTTAAGGAAAATTAGAAAATAAGTTATTAATCAGTCCTTTATATATTTCTTCCTAAATACATCTTAATAAATTCAGTAGGACTAACTTCTAAATAAGTCTACATGGGTTATTCGTTCAGTTGCTTCCTACTCTTCATGACCTCATGGACCAGCCCAAGCCGTGGCCACCCCAAGCTCCTTCAAAGTCAAGCCAGTCATTTCAAGGATACCATCCATCCATCTTGCCCTTGGTCTGCCCCTCTTCCTTTTTCATTCCATTTTCCCCAGCATCATTGCCTTCTCCAAGCTTTTCTGTCTTCTCATTATGTGGCCAAAGTACTTCATATTTGCCTCTAATATCCTTCCCTCCAGTGAGCAGTCGGACTTTATTTATTTATTTATTTATTTATTTATTTATTTATTATTCGCTCTTGTATTCCGCTCCTCCCAGCAGGCTCGGGGCGGATCACAATAAAATACATGGGCGGCATGTCGGTTACATAACGACATACGGCCCTACAATTTAAAAACAAAGTAACAAAAACCACATTAAAAACAGGTTATATCGACCAATGCAGGTATAAAGGCATAACATAACTCTTGGTCCAGAGTGCCTAATTAAAGGCTAGGCCGAAGAGGGTCGTCCTAGAGTATGGGACTGGTTAGATCTTCTTGTGGTCCAAGGCACTCTAAGAATTTTCCTCCAGCACCACAGTTCAAAAGCTTCTATCTTCCTTCATCCAGCCTTCCTTATGGTCCAGCTATCACATCCATAGGTTGCAGGATTATTCTGACTTTTAGAAGGAAGAATTGCTTTTCACATTTTTAAAGAAGGTCTGTTTGTGTTTGTCAAAATATAATGTGGAAAGAGTCATCAACATATATTCGCCGCAAGGCTGAGAAAGGCGGGCTACACATGCCATAAATAAATAAATATTCCTACCACCAATAAAAGGTATAAGGAGCCTGCTGGAAAAAGCTCCATCAGCCATATCTCAAATTGGTCTGCAGTTGCCTTTTTCTCTCTTGTAATAACAGAATTTGCTCGTTTATTCCTCAAAATAATAGAAAAACTACTTTTTAGCTATGCCCTGCAGTCTGTTGCCTCACACAATCAAAATTTTGTGTCAAAATATCATATTGGTTTTCTAAAACGTTGATTTTAAGTTATTTTGGATCTTATATTGCAGTTGTAGTATAATCCTTTCATGTGAAAATGAGAATTGATTTGAATCCACCCAGATTTAACAGAGGAAGGACACAATTGATAGCAGCTATCAATTACCAGTACATCATACTGCTTTGCAACTAATGCACTGTATTTTGAAAGGCATAAAAGCATATATTCTGAAAACTCACAACCAGTTTACACTTTGCAAGGCAGTTGTGCTTGCTGTGGTGTGCTAGACACACAGTGTGAAATACATTTTGAAGTTACTGGGGATAAATGATGCTCATGTCTGGTCAGATATGGTTTGTTATGGTGTCTAGTGTATGTTTACAGTGTCTCACAAGCATACAAGAGTTTGGACTATAGGCTGAAAAAGGCAGTTATTATCAGTCAAGATTTAAACTGCAATGCTAAATACATAATTAGAAGGTAAGTATGGATAATTCAGTAAGAATTATTTCCGAGGCAGGTTGTTACCAGTGATAGAACAAGTCTATCATAAAGTGTCTAGTGGATCAGTCTCTTCACATCTATATATATAAAGGAAGAGTCGTCATGGAACGACCGTCCCAAACAGAGAAACCTTACAATGCAGAGACACCAAACTTGCCAACAGAAATAGGCCTCAGACAAGGTACGTTTGTAGCAAAGAAACTCCCCCCCAAAACCTAAAAGGCCCCCAAAACAACGAGTAAAAAAACTACATTTCCCAGCATCCTCCGGGGCTGCCAACGACTCTCCCAGCCTCTACATTCTGACAACATGATTGGCTGTCAATAAGGGCAGATTTGCATAACTCCTGTACTGGCCAGCCAACATGAACATTCCGACCCATAATAAACTGTCAGAGGAGGATAAGGCAAAGGGCTGAGGCACAAACACACCCAATTCACTTCCCACAGAAAATTTACACCCCTACAAATCACAGACCACGCCCAAAATTGACAGTAAGGCTTCATTAACTTGATTCTCCCGACTAGCCCTCAGCTCATTGGACATTGTGTATGGCCTGAATTGACAGTAAGGCTTCATTAACTTGCTGTTCCTGACTAGGCCTCAGCTCATGCGACATTGTGTATGGCCTGAATTTACAGTAACCTACCTTGGCACACAGAGCCCCCATGACCCACACTACATTCTACTACAGTTTGGAGGAGGGTGGACCATGGATTATGGGACTTGAAGTACCTCCATGGATAATGGGATTTGTAGTACTTCAAAACCCATCATTCCCCACAGACCACTGTGTCCCAGAATCAAGACCGATAAAGACCAAACTTGGCAAACAATGCCCCCCATGACCCACACTCCATCCGACTGCAGATTAGAGGAGGACACACCATGGATAATGGGATTTCAAGTACCTCCATTCACTTCCAAAGTATCCTACCCACACACGCATCAACCTCTACATCAACACAGCAGACAGAAAGACAAAAAACATTGTATATTCAAAAGCTATGCAGAGCGCCAGCAACACCACACAACAACTCCACAGGACTCCAACATCCCACCCACCAAAACAACCCACAACAACACAGCCATGACCCCAACAACACCATAACTAAGAACAACTCCAACCCTTACATACTCAGACTTCCTCACATCTCCAAAATAGGGCACAGCAACGTGTGCCAGGTACAGCTAGTATCCTATAAGGACGTTTTTAGATGGACAGGGATAAAGCGGGGACAGCAGGTGACAGCACGGGAAATCGTGGGGCAGCAGAGAGAATTGTTAGGCTCTTTTCCCTTCCTTCAGGATCCGTCTTCTTTCTTCTCATATTGTTTCCTCATCCTTCCTTGATTACTCTTCATCTCCTCTTCTGTTCTTCAAGTGAGGAGTCAGGTAAACACTGGCAAACTCCATTTCTGTCCACTGTCGCAACAGACCCCCATGGAGCCCCACCAGAAGTAGACCTGCATCATGTGATGGGCTCTATGGGATTTTGTTCCAGCAGCAGGGAGAAGCATGGAAAAGACACTCCTATCCCCATGTCAGAATCCAGGGCTCTGTTGGTATGCAGGAAGAGATTAACAAAGGCAATACTCGGCATATGTCAAAGCTATTTACTTAAAGCAGCATTTACTCATTTGGCTGTTTCAAGGTCCAAGTTCAAAACATAAAGATCTCACACAGCTGCAAAGCAAAGACTTATATCAAGGAGCATACTACAAACACTGGTAGTTCACTAATTAATGTTTCAAAGTACAAGAATTGAAAGCATAGTTGTAGTCAAGCCAGACAATTCAGAGTTCAAAGGTGATCCAAAATCCATAGTCAAGAGTCAGTCCAGGGATTCAAGGTGCATCAAATTCCACACAAGATACAGGAGCAACAGTATCCACAACAGGATTCTCACCAGGGTCCAAGATTCATCAAGGTACAATGAAATTGAAGGCACACAACAACAGCAAACAGTATATGGGGTTTCACCCTTACCAAGATACTTGCTTTCCCTCAGTAATGGAATTGCACATATAGAAGTATTCTGTAAAGTCTAAAGGGCATTTGAGAAATAGTATGCCTGACTTAAAGTCTAAAGGCTCATTGGATTCAACTAGAAGTGAGTAAAGTATGATCCTCCAAATATTGTTGGACTGAACCTCCTAGCAGTCCAAACCAATGTAGCCAGTATCAAGAAATGCTGGAAGTATTTGTCCAACAGCATCTGGTAAATATTGTGCTAAAAAACAGGATAGCTAAATAGAGCCAGATCTATCCTCATGCTATCCAGAAGGAGGACAGGTCTTGGTCATTAACACATTGTTGTATTGTATAAATCCTCTAAAAGCCACGGACTGACCTCGCTTTTGTGTTTGGCTTTCATCTACAACTTGCAGCCTGGTGTACATGTGCATTACAATCAGGTTAGAATATGGTCCCACTTCAGAATGGAAGAATTGTCTACTGAATATACCCTGATGGCAAGGGGGGGTCCTTCCAGGCTGCAAGCAAGCCATAAGGGGACCATTTTAGAGTCACTTTGTCTGTGCCAAAGTAGATAAAGTGGGCCACTGATATTTTTATACTTTATACCGTACTGTAAGAGGTGTGTGTGTGTGTGTGGAAATATACGCTCTCTTGGAAAACAAAATGGGTGAGTGAAGCTGATCCTTCCTTGCTTGTCCCTTATTTCAGGTACTCCCTCATTTCAGGTACTTTTCTCTCCACCTTGACTCATTTCTTGAGACCAAAGTCAAGCTGTCTTCCTACTCACTTTGTGTTTTGAACAGTAGACAACAAATAACCCCTCCCTCCAGCCCAGCCCCACCATGTCTATTTTGTTGCTTTACCATTTAACAAACATTGAAATAATGTTTGGGGAAATAGTTTTTAAGCTTCTGCCTGAAATAAGGCAATATACTTTTACTATTTCAATCTGCTTAATCTGGAAATCAGGTCTGAGTTGATGCTACATCTTTGAACATTTCTATCTGACAAGTATAAGGTGGCAAACAAAGATGTTTTCACTAAATTGTGGGTATAGCGTATTTCTTTCTAAATACCAGAATTTCTTAGGATGGAGTCATTAAGGTTAAAGAGGAATTAGAGTGTTGTTACTGAACAATCTGAATAGGCCCCAGGTCTTAAATTATCAACTTATGCATCAGTAAGTCTTGAATCATCACTAGCACAAGACCTGCATTACTGTGGAATACTGGTGAACAAATTCTCACTTTCTGTATTAATTTTGTTAATGCAATGTCTTTCCCAAAATATCTACAATAAATGGTTTGAATTTTGAACTATAATTCTGAAGATCAGAATTTAAATCCACACTCAGCCATGGAAATCCACTGGGTGAACCTGGGCAAGGCACACACACAACCTCAGAGGAGGATAAAGCAAATCCAGTGGTAGATTTGCATTGGGGTCACCATAATTTGGAAATAACTTGAGGGCACATAACAACTATCTTGAAACACAAATAGTTTATATTATTGATTAAGCATAAAAATAAAGAAACACTACTAAGGATTCTTATTGTACATACAAAGTTCCATATTATTTTATAGTCCAAATCATCATCCTTATCTCTTTTTCTATTACTGTGAGACAGGGTTGCACTCCTGAGAGAGCTGTGTCTTGCTTAGATAAGGATGCCTGTTGCCAAGTACCACTTCAACAGAGCAATAGCTTCCCAGCTGATGTCTGAATCATATGTCCTCATCACAAGAGGTTTATCAAAATCAGAGTTTGCAAGCACTTGAACATGGGATAGTATTTGCTTAATGGCTCCAAATACCATCTGGTACTTTTCAGCCCAGAAGAATCTGTCATGCAAATCCTTTTGCATGCATTAGTGAGAGGAGATATCAGAGCGTTAGTCTTTTAGAAAGCATCTCTAAGTACTTTGCCAATCTAATAAAACATCGAGCTTCTTCTTTAGTCTTTGTCTTCCTTCCAAACCTATGTCATTTGTAGGGAGCTGAGCTATTCCCATTCCCATTTGGCCATTTTGGAAAAAAGCCCATCTTTTCTAGAACCATGATGCATATATTACTCCCATAGATTGCTGAATATAGGAATTGTTCTCAGGATTACATGTACACCTCTTAGTAAAAACGTATTTGCTTTTATAAGGCTAGTTTTTGTTTTGTTTTTGATGTAGAAAGGATAACAGTATGGAGTACAGAATCATATTGCTGGTGCATACAGCTTTTTTAAGGAAAAAGGTTAACAATTATATAGACCTATATGAAACTTAAGTTCATCATTCTTATGACTATACACCCCCCATTTTTTTAGTTTCATTCCTGTGCTCCCCTTCTCCAGAGCCATATCTTCTTCTAAAATCCCAACAAAAGTTTAGTTTTTCATGTGGAGGTAAATTCTCATCTTCTTTTTTCCAATATCTTTTTCTTAAAAGTTCTCCAGATAATTTCAAAGTCATTTTTCTCATAGTTCCCTCTTTATTTTTAAATTTAATGTTAGTTTATCATTCAATGCCATTCTCCAGACTTCTTTATACCATCCATCAATTTGTATTATCATTTCCCTTTTCCAAGATTTGGCTATTAATAATCTATCTGCTGTTAATAGCATATCCATTAATGTTTTCTCCTCTTGTCTTTTCATTTAATCTCTTTTGATTGATAGCAGTATTTCTGCCAGATTCCTTCTAATTTCTTTATTCATAATATTTTCTATTTCTTGTATAACCATATCCCAAATTTTTTGTACATAGTTATAAGCCCACCACATATACATGTTCCAGTTTCCTAACACCCTCTCCAACATCTTTCATTGTATTTATATAATTTATAACTATTCATAATGTTTAGCCTTCTCAGTGTTAAATACCATTTCCAAATTAATTTATAATTTATAATTGACGTTCTTTCTCAGTTATTTTTATTCCTACTTCCTCTTCCCATAAATCTCTTAATGTTAGTTTTTCATGTATCCTTAATTAATATTTTATATATTTTACTTGTTCCTTTTAATTGTTCATTATTTTCCCTTTTTAATTATTTTAGTTTTTTTTTCTCGAATAGCGTTATTTGTTTTCCGGTTTGATTTCAATTCCATTTATTTTTATTCCATTTTTCCAATTGAATCCAGTGGAGCCATAAAATGTTTATTCCTCTCAGTTCCTCTCTCAATTTTTTTACTTTCCCCATTTTTAGTTTTAGAACAGAAGTGGCCGAGCTACTGAGGATCCTTTCCCACGGATCCTATACTTAATTCCCTTGGCGCGGCCCCCGACGCTCTAGGCTGCGCCGCCAATCTGTGCTACGGGATCTAGCGCTTCTCTGGCGCTCTAGGCTGCGGTGCCAATCTCTCCTGCTGGACTCAATGCTCCGTCTCCTATCAAAGCTCTGTCCTTGCCTCCCAGCACCTGGGTCACTATCTTCGTGAGAGCCGAACTCCCTTTCGGCTTCCATGGGCTCATCCTCCACTGTTTCCCTAATGCTTTCCTGCGACCCGTAACCACCTGGTTTCTCATACTGATCTGAGTCAGCACTCTCAGGGTCAGCTTGACTTTCCCAGCTATCATAGCCGTCAGGCCATTCATCATCCCAGGCCAAGCTCTCTGTGGGAGAGGAAGGCCCAGCTACCTCGCCATCCCCTTCCTCCATGTCCTCATCAGCTGCAGCTGGCCCTAATGCAAGTGGGACCCCCGGTGCTGCCCCCTGCCCCCCAGGCACGAAAGGGAACTGGGTTGCTACACTCTATATCTTTCCTTAATGTTTCTAAGTTTTTTTCTTTCTATAGCTTTTAGATCTTTGCTTATGGTTATTCCAAAATATTTTATATTTTCTTTCTTTCGTATTTTCATACCTTTTATATTTGTTTGCTTTAAAAAATTATTCTTATTGCTTCATGTAGTTATATAGCATTGTTTCTGATTTATTCCAATTTATCTTCAATCCAGTCACCCATTCAAATTCTGTTAAGTGTTTCTTAATTATCTCAATTTTCTTCGTTTTTGCCTTTATTGTTAACAACATGTCATCCGCAAATAAGGTACTTTTTCCTAATGTGAAAAAACAGGTGAGGAAGAAATATCATTATTTCAAATAAGAATTTAGTGGATAGGCTTCTTCAAGAGGCCTGCAGACTGGGCCTGGTGAGACAGTTCTCAAGCACAAATATGGTGCCAAGGAATATGGTGCCAAGAAATAAGGAAAAGTTCTTGTTAGTCTAAGTTCTACATAGCCATATATTCTGAGTCAGAATGTGGATTAAAGATATCCAGTTCACTTTAGAGTGCCTACACAGGCACCCCATGAACTAGCTGGAAGCTGGAATAGTGGCTACAAAAATCCATTGAGTGTGTATCATCAAGTCCAAGGTTCCTTTTCCTACCTCCTCTTGACTGCAGCGAGTCAAAGCAAGAGTTGACAAAAAATCTTGTTATGTTAATATTGTGGTTCCCTTTCCATGAGGGAAATATTTGTTTATAGCAAGGCCAAGCTGTGTATCTGCTTTCTTTCTCAAACTGCTGCAACATTAGCCATGCCTTCATAAGCACGCTGCATGTTTGTTCTGATTGTCTGCTCTGCATAGGATAGACACAGATGGGCTACAGTGGATTTTATGTCTTGATCCAGAATTTCTGGTGAGTTTTTTTAGAATGCTGTTTTCAGCTGGATTTGTGTTGGAGCTTGCAATAGGGGGTGTATGTTTTGTAGACACCCCAACCTCCAGGCATGTAGCCAGGGGGGGGGCTAAGGGGGCTTCAGCCCACCCAAAATTCTCAGGGTGGCCCGCGAAAAGGCCTTACTGGTACATTATTTAAACTGTTATGTTTATTCATATCATGATCTGATCACCATGCTCATTATATCCCACACTAATGGGGTTATTGGGATAACAATACAAAAGGTTTGCTAGGGTAGACCCTCTTCCACCCAGTCTCAGCCCCGAACCAAACTCAGCCCCCCGAATCAAAATCCTGGCTACGGCCCTGCCAACCTCGAACTGATTTCAAGCCAGATTTAAGTATCTGGGTGGGAGAGCTCAAGACTGTTCTGGCACTTTTTGCAATATCAGAACTATTGTTCTTCAACTTTCAAATGCAGGATAAAAACAGGCATAAATGAATGATCTCTCAGCTTCACACTCACAGGTGTGTTTTCTGTCTTAGAAGGAGGGGTAGAAAAGAAGAGGTCTCCTGGCTATTCTCAGACATTTTCCCTTCACAACTGTTCACAGGTTCATACACAATGCTGTCTGTTTTAATGTTTAAACATTCCAGTTTTAAGGGCTCTCTGTGTCCAATTACACAGTAGCATATCTCTGGAATATTAACACATTAAAAACAATATACTTCCAGCAAGGAAATCTGATCTTAATTGGCCATAGAGTATGTATTTTCCAAACCTAACTGTGAACTGTTCAGTGTTCTTTCCAAGACTAAGGAAAACATTCAATTCCACATGAATGAACGTCTCAGAGGGACAAGGAATTGACTCTTGGCACTTACCTGTCAATCTTCCAGTTTCCAAATCTTTCTTCAGAAACAAGCACAGGAACTAATTTTCTCCTGTCCCTTTCTGTCTTCATTTTTTAAAAAACATGGTGACTCAAATTAAAGCAAAGATAAAATTCCTAGGGAAGCTGGCATTAATCAAAGGTTGGGTTAAATTAAATTAAGGGCTTTTTATTGAACTCAGCAGTATTAGTTATTAAAACCAGAAGGCCCTTCTCAGCAAATGTAAAAAAAGCAAACAATGACTCACACTGTGGCACAGAGTTTATTGGGGAATTAAAAGGCTCGTTTTCTCTTATTTTGCTGAAAGGAGATTTCAGACAAATCCATGTAAACAAGAGCAGAGATGGAAAACCTTGCAGCCAATTTCCCCTCCGGCTCCTTTCCACCATTTCTTTGAAGGGAGACTGGCACTATTGTGAGGGCACGGTGGCAGAGATAAGGTAGTTTGGTTTTTGTAGTTTCGCTTCTTTGAGGCGTTCTTGCTGTGTTGCCTTAGGACAGACTTTTGGGATAGTCTGAACAAGTGAATTGTAAAAAAGGATTGTTTTTTTCTTTATGGTTTGAAAGTGATTAGGGCTGTGTCTAAGGTTTTTATATAAGGAACATGCATCAAAATTATTGGCATTACTTTAGATGAAAGTCAAGACTATTCCAATTTATCATCCAGTTAGTGCAGGATAATTTAATTAAACCCAAGACAATTTTCCTAACTGTTCTAGTAAGAAGGCCCTAGATCAGTGGTTCTTAACCTGTGGGTCCCCAGATGTTTTGGCCTACAGCTCCCAGAAATTCTAGTCAGTTTATCAGCTGTTAGGATTTCTGGGAATTGAAGGCCAAAACATCTGGAGACCCACAGGTTGAGAGCCACTGCCCTAGATGAAGTCTTCTTAAACTTTTCCATTTGTGACCTCTTTCTGTCTGATAAATGTTTACGTGACCCTGGCTATATCTATATAAATTAAAATGTAATGTTCGTTTGTGGGATTAACATAACTCAAAAACCACTGGACGAATTGACACCAAATTTGGACAGAATACACCTAACAACTCAATGTATGTCCTTCACTTAAAAAAAGACAAAGAAAAAAAAGCAGAAAGGACTTCTATACCCAAAATTCCTACAGGGAAAAACAGCACGTGTCCACAAATACACCCATGGCCATGCCCCTTCCTGCTGCGTGGGGAAACAGTTGGCCGTTAAAGCATTGGGAGCCAGGCACACGTGTGTGCCCCCCACACACACAAGAGAGCGGGCACCATGGGAGTGGAGGTGGAGGCTTGCCGCATGGAGCCCCTTCTCTTTCCCTGCTATGTCAGGAGGGTGGTCTCCTCCTCCTCCGCTTCCCCATGCCTCTTCCTCCTCTCCGCGCGGGTCTCATCATCACCCCCTCCATTCCACTGGCTGCTGGAGTGGTCGTCTTGGGAGAAGAGGCACACCGCAATGTGAGAAGGTGGCCTCTTCCTCCTCACTCACTCACACACACACACAACTTTATATATTACTATTTTTTATATTGCTATATAATACATATGTATTTCATAATATAACTAATATATATATATATTGTAAGATATAATTACAATATTTTATATATTACTGTTACATAGATTACTATATATGTTGCTATTATATATTACTATATAATACAAATTAGAGTCATAGAATAGAGTTGGAAGGGGCAGTTGGGAAGTAATGAGGGAAAGAGGGAAGGAATGAAGGAGGGAAAGGGGGAAGGAAGGAAGGAGAGAAGGAAGGAAAGAAAGAAAGGTAGAGGAGGAAGGAAGGAGGGAAGGAACAAAAGACAGAAAGAGGGAGGGAAGGAAGGAAGGAAGGAAAGAGAGAAGGAAGGATGTAACCAAAGAGCAAAGAAAAGGAGGAAAGAATCAGGTAGAGACAGAAGAAAGAAGAAGAGAAATAAGAAGGGAAAGAAATGGAGGGAAGGAAGGAAAGAGGGAGAGAAGGAAGGAGACAAAGACGGAAGGAAGGTTGGCCACAGCAACGCGTGCCGGGTACAGCTAGTTTTATATACATACTAGCTGTACCCGCCACGCGTTGCTGTGCCCTATTTAGGAGATGCGAGAAAGTCTGAGTATGTAAGGGTTGGAATTGTTGTTAGTTATGGTGTTGTTGGGGCCATGGCTGTGTCGTTGTGGGTTGTTCTGGTGGGTGGGATGTTGAAGTCCTGGGGAGTTGTTGGTGTGTGGTGTTGCTGGCGTTCTGCATAGCTTGTGGATATACAATGTTTTTTGTCTTTCCGTCTGCTGTGTTGATGTAGAGGTTGATGCTTGTGTGGGTGGGGTACTTTGGAAGTGAGTGGTGGTACTTGAAATCCCATTATCCATGGTGTGTCCTCCTCTGAACTGCAGTCGGATGGAGTGTGGGTCATGGGGGGCATTGTGTGCCAAGTTTGGTCTTTATCGGTCTTGGTTCTGGGCCACAGTGGTCTGTGGGGAATGATGGGTTTTGAAGTAGTACAAATCCCATTATCCATGGAGGTACTTCAAGTCCCATAATCCATGGTCCACCCTCCTCCAAACTGTAGTATAATGTAGTGTGGGTCATAGGGGTTCTGTGTGCCAAGGTAGGTTACTGTAAATTCAGGCCATACACAGTGTCCCATGAGCTGAGACCTAGTCAGGAACAGCAAGTTAATGAAGCCTTACTGTCAATTCAGGCCATACACAATGTGCAATGAGCTGAGGGCTAGTCAGGAGAATCAAGTTAATGAAGCCTTACTGTCAATTCAGAGCGTAAACAGCATTCCATTAAGTGAGGCCTAGTCAGGGAAATTAAGTTAATGAAGCCTTACTGTCAATTTTGGGCGTGGTCTGTGATTTGTAGGGGTGTAAATTTTCTGTGGAAAGTGAATTGGGTGTTTGTGCTTGTGCCTCAGCCCTTTGCCTTATCCTCCTCTGACAGTTTATTAGGGGTCGGAATGTTCATGTTGGCTGGGCAGTACAGGAGTTATGCAAATTCGCCCTTATTGGCAGCCAATCATGATGTCAGAATGTAGAGGCTGGGAGAGTCGTTGGCAGCCCCAGAGGATGCTGGGAAATGTAGTTTTTTTACTCATTGTTTTGGGGGCCTTTTAGGTTTTGGGGGGGAAAGTTTCTTTGCTACAAACGTACCTTGCTTGAGGCCTATTTCTGTTGGCAAGTTTGGTGTTTCTGCGTTGTAAGGTTTCTCTGTATGGGACAGTCGTTCCATGACGGGAACCCTTTTATATAATAGATAGGTTGAAAATCAAATATTTATTGATAACAAATTAGCATTTGCAAAACTTGCTAAACAGGCCAATCTTTTTTATGTACAGGTGAAGCAGAGTGTACTATAAACGCTGCACAATAGAGTCATGTTCCCTCTGGTAAATTTAGAGGGAAAAGAGGGGACTGGGAGGGGAGGGTGGGGTGCCATCCTGCTCCTTTGGGCTTTTAGTGGTCCCAAGAGTCAATCTACACAGGCCCAACACCTGGAAAAATCTGGACCTTGCTGTAAAGTCCAGATTTTTTCAGGTGATTTTTCTAATCCAGAGTAAATTGGGAATTCCCAGTTTACTCCAGATTAATTTGGATTAACCTGAGGTGTGTTGGATGCCTCAAATTAATTTGCAACCCATAGTGGGTGTGGGGCCTGTGTTGAAGGGTCTTTAATCAAATATTGTTTTAAATGTCAATCTTAGGTTGAGGGCACTTTGGTGTTATGAGTTTCTCCTTCTTGCACTGATTTCCATGGTAGATCTCCTTATCTTTGTCAACATATTCCTCCCTCCCACCCCATGCTCTGTATTTCATGTTTCCATTCTAATTGACCTGATTCCATTCTCCTGTTCTTGAGTTTTTTATTTTCTGAAAGAGAAGAGCTATTGAAATAATAAAATGAAGAACATTATCTTTTTCTGCAATTCTTTCAATACTAAGTGTGGTATTGTAAATACTAACTGTGGTTAGATAATTTAGCTAGCTGGTGAAGATGTAATAGCACGAACCAATACAGTTCTCACAAATCCTGTCTGATTGGCTGCTAACATTAAGGAACAAACATGGATATCAAGACTGTGTGTGCTAGTTTTGGGTTTCCTTCATGCATGTGGCAGGTTTTGAGATCAAACACTCTTGCCACAATGTATGGTCTTTCTTTTGATTTCCCTGTCAGACAGCTGGAACACACTTTTGAACTTGCAGAAACAACGAGAAAAAATCCATTTCCTGTGAGTTTTCAACTCCTGTGGCAACTTCACTCCCCCCTCCCCCACACACATTTGTTGACTTGTAAACACAAATATAACTCCACACTGGGCCATAACTAATATTTTAGGAAAGCAAACTTTTAATCAACTGGAAAAGACAGTGGGTTTCGAACAGTTGTGCAGAAACAGTTAAAGGTTGAAATACACTCAAAGGGAAAGTTTTCATAAGAATTGCAAAAAGTTCAGCTCTCTACTTCCTGTTTTGATGGATGTGGCCCCAAATTACAGTGGGAGGTTGGGATTGAGGGACAAATATTTTTCTTAGCAGTTAGAGTAATGGTGTTGTTTCTTCATAAAAAAATTAAAAAGGAGTTACAGATTTTTGGGAGTTAGACCCAGGCTGCCCTTTGAGGTTTTCCTCCTATCTGCCTATAACTCCCTCTGTGATTTGCATTCTTTGATGGTGCCACAGGTGCTCTTACCAGTCACATATGAGTGTATAGGGGATCCTGCAAGATGAGATGAAATAATTATCTAGTAGTATATCCTGTTTCTCACAATGTCCAACAAGATGTCAGCGTGAAAGGGTTTTCCTTGTGCTGCCATTAACTGGCTGTAATTGAAGGCTTCAGCTGGAGATCATCTCTAGAGGGTCTTATGAGTATACATGGCATCCAGCAATTGTCCCAGTATGTCATGTAGTCAATATGAGTGTTCCCTCTGGTAAGATGGACAGGATCTCATCTTTAATCACACAGATACATCCCTTACTGGGGTCCTAGACATCTCTAGTAATGCCCCACATGTATCTTGCTGTTGCTATGTGTCATGGTTTTGAGAAGAAAGAAAGACTGGGAAAAAGAAAAAAAGAGACTGTAGCTTGAATTCTTGGAAAAGTGTGACTTCTCTGCAACAGAAAGGTAGGGCTGAGATTTTTTAAATATGGTGCAGCAGCAAAATAGTGTTAAGTTGCAAACACCTGCAAAAATTGCACTGTGCAAATAAAAAACTGTTGAAAAAGTCTACAGAACAACAGATATCCAAGAGTTTGCTGGGCAAATCAGAGGGAACAGGCAGTTCCAGACAAACCATTTAGCAGATTTCTTCAAAATAGAATGGCTGCACTGCAGAGTATTTCAGTATTGGGACCCTGGCAAGTAAATATCCCATTTTGCCATTTACTGTAAGTAGTTCTGGAACAGAAACTAACTAGAAATAAGCCTGATTTTAATGGAAAGGAAGAGAAAAGAAGTAAGCAAAACGAGTGGATGGGGAAACACATACATTTCTTTACAATCAGGTCTGTGTGAGTTCCTTTTGCAGACTGACAATGGGCCACAACTTACTCAAGCATTTTCAAAACAGATTTTTTTACTTTGTCTGGAGTACATATTATCCCATACCTAGCACTAGTGAGAGGCTGTCCTTGTATAATAAATGCAGCAACATAATGTGAAATCACAATTCATGCAACAAAATATGTAGTTTGTTTCAAATGATTTTGATCAATTTTATTCAAAGGTCACTCAAGCAACAAAAATGTTTGAATAGTTTAATTCTGTTTATATGGATATTTTCTCATCCCATTTTCATGACCAAAAAGGCCAATTTCAGAAGGCAAGTTCGGTTGCACAGCAAATCTACTTCCAAGTTGCTGTTCTTTCTGTATAATTCCTCTTCGAGATAATGTCTCGGCATTCCATGCCTCTGAGGCCAGGGTGGACCATTTTTGGTGATCAATCTGGCCGAGCCTGAGATGTTGTTTCAGGGATTATATCTCTTTTTTTGGGACTCCTCTCTTGCGCTGACCCGTGGTGAGTTCACCGTAGAGTAGTATCTTTGGGAGGCGGTGCTCCTCCATCCTACAGACATGCCCTGCCCAGCGCAACTGTGTTTTCAATAGCATGGCCTCAATACTGGTGATCCCTGCTTGCTCAAGGACAGCAACATTCATCACATAGTCGGTCCAGTGTATATTTAGGATTGTGCGAAGACAGCGCTGATGAAAGCGTTCGAGGAGTCATAGTTGTTGACTATAGGTGACCCATGTTTCAGACCCATAAAGGAGAATAGACAGTATGATAGCTCTGTACACACTGAGTTTTGTGCTTTGCCTCAGGTGCTTGTTGCTCCAGACTCTTTTGTGAAGCCTTCTGAATGCATTATATGCCTTTGCTAATCCGTGATCTATCTCTTTATCAGTCTTGCGTCTGAAGAGATGATGCTTCCCAGGTAGGTGAACTGCTGAATGGACTTAAGCACAGATTTGCCTGTGCTGACGTGGGGATGATGGTGTTCTTCCAGTGGTGGGGGCTGGTAGAGAACTTCCGTTTTCTTCAGGCTGACTTCCAGCCCAAACAGCTCTGCAGCTGTTGCAAAGCAGGATGTTAGGTGCTGCAGAGCTGCTTCTGTATGGGCGACAAGGGCAGCATCGTCAGGAAGAAGCAGCTCACGGACTAGATAGTTTAGAGTCTTAGTGCGAGCCCTCAGGTGGCTTAAGTTGAACAAGCTACCATCAGTACGATAGCGTATATATATGCCGTCTTCTTCGAGGTCTGCCTTAGCCCTTTGGAGCATCATGCTGAAGAAGATTGTAAATAGGGTTGGTGCAAGAACACAACCTTGTTTCACTCCATTAGTTATTAGAAAGAGAGCATCGCCATATCTGACTTGACCGTGCTGGCTCTCATGTAACAGGATAATCATTTTGAGGAATTCCCATAATAGAAGCATGATAATAATAATGGCGACAATAAAAACAACAATTTAAACAACAACAGGAAAAACTCAGCCATTATCAGGACCTCAAAATTGAACTACAAAGGCTCTGGCATAAACCAATACAAGTGATCACAGTGGTAATCGGCACAACTGGGTGCCATGCCAAAAGATCTCAGTTGGCATTGAAAACAATAAACATTGACAAAACCACGATCTGTCAACTGCAAAAGGCCACCTTACTTGGATCTGCGTGCATCATTCGAAAATACATCATACAGTCCTAAATGCTTGTGAAGTGGTCGACTTGTGATTTTGTGATACGAAATCCAGCATATATATCTTGTTTGTTGTGTCATACTGTATTTTTGTGTCAGCAAATAATAATAATAGTAATACTGTATCTCCATCCCACCACATCTGGAAGGACCTTTAGCCTCACACCCAGTGTAACAGTTGGTGACAATTTGTTGGGTTAAGTGGTTGTTTACTTTATTGGGTTGCTTGTATTATGCCTTGCTGAGTTGTGGATTTTGACCTGTAGTTTACTTGCCCATTTAATAAGCTGTCTGCTCAACTATAAATATAATTATTAATAGTAACAAAATAATTTTGCTCTGTAAAAATATGAAAATAAAATAAATTTCATCCACAGGTTTTGTCTTGCCAAATTCCCAGGGCAATACATTCCACAGAATGACCCATGAAATATATCAAGCCACCTCCTAAGAATGTACTCTGCTCCAGATACTCACATCTGTTGCTTCGGAACTACTTGTGGTTGTTTGTTCAGAAAGCTTTGGCAACTACATGGTTTTAGCAGGCACTATAGTTATCAAGACAAAAGAGTTTATTTTCTGATACGATATGTATCAGAAAATAAACTCTTTTGCCTTGATAACTATAGTGCCTGCTAAAGCTATGAAATATAAACCTTTTTCAGTGGCAGAGGAAATCAGTTATTTTCTTACCCAACAGTCTCCCATTAAGAATATACTAACATGTTTCCCTGATTTCTTTAAAGAAGCATTTACTACTTTTCAATGTTATTTTCCTGCTCAAAATTGCCATACCAGCAATGCTGTTGACTTTACAGGGAGGAAAAAAAAGTTATCTGCAGATTTATTCTGCCCAATCAGAACCCCAAGAAAGAGGTTAATTTTGATTGGTAGAATGATGTTCATGTATGTATGTACGTGGAATGTATAAGCACATGTTAAATGCGTTTTCACTTATTCTTCCAAAGAAATTGTTAGCTCCTTATGAATGCAAATCAGTGCAAAACAAAAAAAGTGCACAGCAAAAAAAGTAATAGAAATTCCTATCACAGATAATCTGGATCAATTTCAACTGCCTTTAATGTATAGTTTGGCTTTATGTCAGCCACATACAATGTGCCATGCAATCCAAATCCCTCTGATGCTGAAATCAAGGGTCCCGTGAATTTAACAGATTTAGAATACATTCAAAAGCTGTATATTGCACCACAAGCAGCACCTGTAGTAGAAAGGAAATAATGAGTAAAATATGTAGATGACTTTAACAAGTGACCTGTGCTGACTCCCACCGAGGAAAGTGAAGAAATGTTTCAGGGTCATTAGGTGCTTTAACTGATGGGAACTGCTTCTCCAAACATGATAATATGACCCAGAGCCCTGAAAATAAACCCATTTAACAAAATTGAGCCTTTTGAGAAAACATGTTTGACCCTTTCCCCCTCATTCATTTTATCTGGTATCATAATTCCATTTGGGGCCATATCGAATGCCTCTGGGAAAGACTCATATTTATTCATTTAAGCATAACACATTTCTGAACTCATGAAGAGAACTAGTTCTTTCCATATGGAAACTGTAGAGTTGAGCTCCATTTTTCATGACAATCTCCTTTTAATTAAATGTGAGACCATTTTCAGAAGATACTTTAACTAACACAGCTTTCCCCAGTTTGCACCTTCCTTCTAGAAATTTCTCTGAAAAAAGAACATACACAGGAAACTAAATTTTTGATATATCCTAGGGTGATTCTTGTCACTCATATGATTTGCTTGAATCAGCTCTATGGTGGCTAAATGCTTCACAAGGCTGAGCTGATCTAACTGGGGCCGGAGCCAGACAGGCCTTTATCCCAGAAGCATCCGTGTTAAAAAAAAACCCCAGATGTTTCTGGGGGCCTGTCCACACCCACCCCAGAAAGTGTGCGCTTTCTGGGGTGGGTGTCCAGACGTTTTCTAGAGACTAGCCCGAGATAATGTCTGGAGGCCTGACACACCATATAACTCATATAATCCAGTTCAAAGAAGATAATGTGGATTAACTCAGTGTTTCTCAACCTTTTTTGAGCCACGGCACACTTTTAACATTAAAAAAATCCGGGGGCACACCACCAACCAAAATGACACAATATGACATTCTAACACAGTAAAGAACGGCTAGGGGATGGTGGCCTGCTGGGAGCAGCTGCTGGGAGTGCCGAAGCCGGGGAGGGGGCGCAGCCAGGCTGCGCCATGCCTGGCCCCCTACCCCCGGCTTCACCTCTCCCAGCAGCTGCTCCAGCCTTGAGGGGGCAGTGCCAAGCCAGTGGTGCCTGAGCCAGCACAATGCTGGCTTGGCACTGTCCCCTCAAGGCTGGAGCAGCTGCTAGGAGTGCCGAAGCCAGGTGAGGGGGCAGAGCCAGGCCATGCCCCGTCCCTTCCCCCCAGCTTCAGCTCTCCTACAGGCCTCGCCATGCCCTGCCCCCTCCCCCAGCTTCAGCTCTCCTACAGAGGAGGAGCATGAGCAGTGGACGGGCTTCAGTGGGCAGGGCTCCTCCTCCACGCGGCTTCAGCAAGCAAGGGGCGAGAGTCATGGTGGGAGTCATGGCGGATTGGAGGCTGGCTGGGGAAACGGCCGAAGGAGGCGGCACCCCGGTCCCTTCTTCTTTTTCTTCGCCACTGCCCGGCCCTTCCTCCTCCCCCAAGCAGCAGGAGTTCGGCAGGAGGGGGGGAGGAAGGGGAGCAGAGAGCTTTTCTCGCAGCACAGCAGGAGGTCCATCACGGCACACTAGTGTGCCACGGCACACTGGTTGAGAAAGACTGGATTAACTGACTGGATAATCCGGATAATCTCTCTGTCATTACTTCACAAACTGAGATTCTTAGGAAGGACTCAATCCATGCTTTCTACAAGCATGTTGATGACTAAGGAGGTTGGATGTGTCCTTCGAGCCTGTGCAATGGATTTTTCTGGTGGAGCGCAGTGTGCACAGAACTGCCCTCACCCTTTAAACCAAAGGTTCGTCTGCCGGAGCCTAGCAAGCTTAGGATGGTGGCAGCAAGGTCCTCAGGTCGTAGGTTTGATTTGAGTTACCTTCTCTAGATGGGTGACCTTACAGGGTTAGATGAGCACCATCTGTTCGTGTTTGAAATTAGAGTTTTCCTTCTCTTAGGATGGTTGTCAAAAGGCTAGAGAGCTCATCTTACCCATTGATGCTCTTTGTCAGACCCTTCGGTTGTGACTTGTATGGCATGGGAGGCCCTACCGGTGACTATTATGCCACCGCCAGCACAGCTGACAACTTCATTAGGGTACGCAAGCCTCTCCCCCGCGACAAGGAGGTGCCAATGGAGAGGCATCCAGATAATATGGCAGTGTAAAAGGGACCTTAGTGAGTTCCTTTATCTTTTTGTTCCTTTTTTTCCCCTGTCTCTATCAAACTTGACTTGATTTATATAGTACACGTTAAGTGGTCTTCATTTAAATTTGGATGTGGTATATGGAGTTAAGCAATACCAACTCTATAATTTCCTTGGGATGCAAAGATATTCTTCCATAGCCTAACATCATTAGTAGGGGAGTCTGGTACTATGTTCCTCCTGGTTCCCTTTCCCTTTGGCCTGACAGATCTCATATGCAATCTGGATGTCTCCAGTTACTCTTTTTGTGAGAACCATGGTGCATTGGTATTGACACCTCCATTCCCGAACTTATCTATATTGCTATTTCATTAATATTATCCTTCCTAGAAAATGTTTGGTAAATGTTCAGAAAGGCATGGAATAATATAGGAGCTGCAATAAAGAGACAGGCCAGCGCAGGCCAAGAGGCAGGAACAAGACACACACACAAGACAGGACAGTGGGATGCTACCACTGTATATTATGCATTTCTTTGCTGCCACCAATTGATTATTAAGGTTTCTTTTGCTGCCACCATTTGTTGATCCATAGGCCACCTGCTTGCTAAAATGTTCAAGAAGACACACAAACTCTTCAGGTGAAATAAAACAAGAATATGATGTTTATTTTGTTCTTGAACAGCAAAGATGCTTAGTGGTTTCAATAAACTGTCAGGTTTTACTTTTACAGAGAATGGTTTCATAACATGAGTTTCTTAAAGACAGTGTTCCACACACAGGAATGCAAACAGGTTATTTTGAACCTTTTGAATGCTCTTTCTACACCAGCACTCACTATAGAGGCTCACTATATTTATTCTCCTTCTCCCTGAAGACTTTAATTACATTCCTCAAAGAGGTATCTTTCTAATAACAGTTCCCAATCTCTTCCTTCCTTCCCCTTCAAAACTCATAAAATAGCTCTTCAAACTTCAAACTGGCAAAACTCTGGCTGCATTAGCTCTTTCTTTCTCTCTGGTTCTGTCCATCTCTAGTTGCTAAGCAACTCCCTTCAATTTCATCAGCCAATCAGACTGCACTTCCATCTGTGAAGCTGCCTGATCACTCCACCCCACTGCTCCCTTAGCTTTTCCAAGCCAGGCCTGTTACTGCCTGTACACCAACCTTGTAAAATAGGCTAATCCGTTATAGGAGCAATCCAGTATACATCTCCTCTGAAGTATGTTTCATTACAATGGGATGTATTTTTACTAAGTGCATATAGTACTCTTCTCTTCTGTCTTCTCTGTTTGTGGAAATTGGTGGAAGAGCGCACTGGCTGTGCACTAGATAGAGCTATCTGAGACCCTCTTTACACTGTCCACATACCCCACGTTCAATCAGAAGTTGTGCTAGGCATCCAAATGTTCTCCAGAAATTTCTGGTCTCGAATGTGGGGTAAAACCAGTTAATTCGATTTTCCCTCATATTAGAAAATGTTGGGGAATATTTTGGAGCTTCCCTGAAGCCCTAGAGCAGTCCTGCACTTGAGTATGTGTATGTGTACGAACAGCAGGACTGGTTCTGATTTGGAATGGGTCCTGCTGTTCATGTGGGCCAGTGCCCCCATCTCACTTTCTCCTCTCTTTCCCCCCTCTTTTCTCCAAGCCATACAGGCATTGGCAAAGACACTCAGTGACACCCAAAAACTCTCTAGACTTGTGACAGAGGACACCAAAAGCAGGATGGTGACAAGTCGCAGAAGAATCTGGGACTTGTCTTAAGCAGTAATGCTTCAGACCAGCTGCCAGTTTTGTTGCTTGTGTTTGTTGTTTATTTGGTCAGTCGCTTACGACTCTTCATGACCTCATGGAGCAGCCCACGCCAGAGCTTCCTGTCAGCCATCACCCCCCCCCCCAGCTCCTTCAGTGTCAATCCAGTCACTTCAAGGATACCATACTTGAGTCCCAACTTTGGTACTCACAAACGGAATATAATCTGCTTTCTTCTGCCTTCCATGGCAAAAAGAGAGCACAGATAATCCGCAGATGGATTACTTGTCTCTGATCACTTCTCAGAGAAAATAGGGAGTTGCTACTTCCCAATGGCCTGGGGAGAGAGCCAAGAGGGGAGAGAGAGTTGCACCGCCAGAACATCCCATGTTCTCAGTCATTAATCACAAGACTTCTGAAGCTACTCTTAGTGTATGGGCAAGCTTGTGTGGGAGAATGTGATCCTTAAATACTCAGGCCTTCTGCTGTTTGGATTTCTTAGAGTAAAAATGTGGTAGGATATATCATTAGAGTCATTTCTAGCATTATGTGGATATGTAAAATATATTGTTGGTTTGAATGATTTAGAGATAATTTTGCATATTTTGGCAGAAATCAGAATGGCAATAGTTCAAGAATGGAGGATTGAAGCAAAGGACGGGGGAGATTTCCACCATCTGCTGTTGATTTTGGGATTTTTACCCATGATTAAATTGGTTAACACTGTTTGGGTTATAAAAGGTAGACATGGCCAATAACGTCCTAAGAATTTTAAAAAATGTTTTAGAATGACAAAATTCAAAATAATTGGAGACTTTATAAAATGGATTGTAATGTGATAATCTGACCATCATAATGATAGTTCTAAATAAATAAAAATGTAATGTTCGTTTGTGGGATTAACATAATTAAATGTTAAATGTACAGGAATTAAAACCACTGGCACAAGTGAGCCAGCTGTTTTTCTTTCTGGGAATAAGTAAAAATCCAATCCATGGAAAAATAACATATTCCAGGAAAAAACCCTCCTGCATGGAATGGCACTATGGCGAGCTTGGCTTCTGCACTAAATATCCTATAAATAAGGAACAAACAGTGGTCAGGCAGCTGGGGAAAGTGACAATAGGCCAATGAATTTTTTTGTGTTTACTTGTGTTTTCTTTATTCTTGTTCTGTTTAGTACTAGTTATATCATAAATTAAAAACCTAGTATCTGATGCATATTCCAATTTAGTGCAAACATTTTTTTGCCACTGCTATCTAGCCACATCCATCAGTTCCAGTCCTGAAATAATCTGGGCCTATTGGATTGCTTGGCTATAGCTGTGTTGATGTCCTTTCAAAGTTGTTTTGACTTATGAAGACTCTAAGGCAGGCCTGTACAACATTTGTTTTAGACTTCAGTTCCCAGAATTCCTGACCACTGGAGAAGCTGATTAAAGCTTCTGGGAGTTAGACTCCCAAACATTTGAAGGCAAGTCTGTCACAGGGGCCCAGCATAAGTTAATGACTAAACCGTCCAATATTTGTGCCCCATTCTGTATGAACACCACACCTTGTAACTATAAAAGTAACACCAGAAATTACAGTTCCACTATGAGTGAAGTTATCTCATTAGGTTATAGCTGTAATAGAATTTGATTATATGTTTGCAGGATTTCGAAGCAACTAGTTATCTGTAAGAACATAAGAACATAAGAACATAAGAAGAGCCATGCTGAATCGGACCTCAGCCCATCTAGTCCAGCATTCTGTATCACACAGTGGCCCACCAGTTGTACACGGGGATCTCGAGCAGAAGGGAGGGCAAAACCCTGACCTGCTCCCGACCCCCCACAACCAGTACCCAGGGAAATCCTGCCTACCTCAACCAACTCCGAGGTGGCACTTGAATGTCCTTTTCAGTAACTACCGATACACTTGGTATCCATGAATCTGTCTAATCCTGCCTTGAAGTTGTTCAGGCTGACAGCTGTCACAACCTCCTCTGGAAGTGAGTTCCATAACCCAATGACCCTCTGGGTGAAGAAATATTTCCCTTTATTAGTCCTAATTTTCCTACCTTGGAGCTTCAGGGAGTGCCCTCTAGTCCTAGTGTTTTGTGACAAAGAAAACAGTTTTTCTTTATTCACCTTTTCTATCCCATGCATGATTTTATACACTTCGATCAAGTCACCTCTTAAACGCCGTCTTTCAAGGCTGAAAAGACCAAGGCGTTGCAACCTGGTTTCATAAGGGAGCCGCTCCATCCCTTAAACTAGCTTTAAGTCTTTTTGAATGCTGTTTACTTCTTTCAGCGACTTCTGCCAGGGTTGTCACTGTATCTTGCCCTACCTGCCTGTTAGCTTTTTCTGCTGCTTTGCACAATGCACCATCCTTTTTTAGTTCAGATTGGTTCGCTAACACAATATGGCTACTCACACACCACTGTACCTCTCATGTTCATTTGTTTGTCTCTCAATATGGTCTCCCTAAATTTGCTTATATCCTTTGCTTTGCACCTTTGAAATCTGCCCCTTGATCTATATCTGCATCTGGATCTTTTATTTCTTTGGATTTCTTGTATGTTCAGAAATGATTCCAGGAGGCACAGAACTTTTAAGCATTTGTATTCAGTTAAAAAAAGGACAAATGTTGGGTTTATCATATCATCACCGTCTGTGGAATGCTCTTCCAAGTGACATACGATCAACCCCATCCCTCCTGGCATTCAGGAAAAAAGTGAAATCGTGGCTCTGGGATCAGGCTTTTGCACATTAGCACAATGCAGCACTCTGGATTGGAATTGTAATTGGTAAATTGTTGGTTATGACTCAATGTCTATGTGGTGGACGGAACTCTGTTTTTAACTTATGTGTATGTATATTATGTGTCAATGCTAATTGTATTTTAATTCTGAATGTCTATGGTTTTATATTGTATTTATATTGTGTATCGGCATTGAATTGTTGCCTTTCGTTAGGCCGCTCTGAGTCCCCCCTCGGGGGTTGAGAAAAGCTGGGTAGAAATGATGTAAATAAATAAATAAATAAATAAATTATTATTATTATTCAGTTTTATATTCCGCTCCTCCCTGCAGGCTCGGGGCGGATTACAGCAACAGTAAAACACATAATAAAACATACAGTAAAAATTCGCTAAAAAACACAGTACATAACCAAAGTGCCAGCAGATTACAGTTCTTAACTCAGGCGTCAACATGCCATCTGCATTCGAAGTTAGCCAAACGCCAGCCTGAAAAGGGCAGTCTTACAGGCCCTTCAAAAAGGGGCAAGTTCTTCGATCGCCCAGACGTGGCTAGGAAGTGAATTCCAGATCGCGGGAGCCGCAGCAGAGAAGGCCCGTTGTCTCGTACTGGACAAATGGCAGGAGCGGGATGATGGAATAACCAACAAATTCTGCTCTTCCGAGCGCAGTGATCTTGGGGGAACATACGGGGTAAGGCGGTCCCTTAGGTACGCAGGGCCTAGACCGTGCAAGGCCTTAAAGGTTAAAACCAGCACCTTGAAGGCAATCCGGTACTCGATGGGAAGCCAGTGCAGTTGCCGAAGGATGGGAGTAATGTGCTCCCTCACTGGTGCTCCCACCAGCAAGCAAGCAGCGGCATTCTGCACCAGCTTGAGTTTCCGGATTGTCGACAAGGGAAGGCCAACATAGAGGGCGTTACAGTAATCCAACTTTGAGATGAACATCGCCTGGATCACCGTGGCCAGGTCGTCCCTGGACAGGTAGGGTGCCAGTCGCCTAGCCTGTCGTAGATGGAAAAACGACGTTTTGCTAGCCATAGAGACCTGGGCCTCCATGGATAGCAAAGGGTCCAATTGGACACCCAAGCTCTTAACGAGGGATGACGGGCTAAGTTGCTCGCCATCCAGGGTAGGCAACCGGCTCTCATCCAGCCCAGGGCGACCGGGCCACAAGATCTCCGTCTTCGACGGATTCACCTTCAGCTGGCTGACACGCAGCCAACCAGTCACGGCTTCAAGGCATAGATGGAAACAATCGGGTACGGTATCCGGCCTGCCGTCCATTCTCAGCAGAAGCTGGGTGTCATCAGCGTACTGATAATACTCCAGACCAAAGTCGTGAACCAGCTGGGCCAGGGGGAGCATGTAAATGTTGAATAATAAGGGTGAGAGGATGGCCCCCTGGGGGACCCCACAACTTAATGGGAGCCTCCCGGAGACCTCCTCCTCCCTCATCATAGGCCATCACTCATGGCTGATTATGATTGTCTTCCAAGTGTAGAGTCCTAGTGGAAAGTCTGTAAGCAACTTTAGAGACCTATTCTGAATCTTCCTGGTTTTTCACAATGAGGACATAGAGTCCCTGATGGAAGGCGGTCCCAACAAAAGTTTGCTTGACACACCTTCCTCTTGGCACTTCTCCCTTTTGTCCTTTTTTCGTGTCTCCTCAAAATCCATAGCATTTTTGCTAACAGCTGACTTCAAGTTAGAATGCTAGAGGGCCAGGGCTTTCCAGTTCTTGGTGTTTATTCCACATTTTTAAAAGATTAGCTTTAAGCTCATTTTAAAATCTTTCACTGTCCACCAACATTCCGTTTTCCATTCTTGAACTGAGAGTAAAGCAACTGCTTTGGGATATGGTGATTGGGCATTCAGGCAACATTGCCAGTCCAGCGAAGTTGATGGCAGAGAATAATCGCCTCAGTGATGGTGGTATTTGCTCTTCTAGAATTCTGACATTTGTCCTGTCTTCCCAAGATAGTTGCAGGATTTTTTGGAGGCAACACCGATGGAATAGTTCCAGAAGTCTAGGGTAACATTTATGGACTATCCATGTTTTGCAAGCATACAATAGAGTTGAAAGATCAATAGCCTTATAAACAAGCATCTTGATATCTCTTCAAATGTCCAGATCACAGAATGCTCTCTGCTTCAGTCAAAAGAATGATTCAGTCACAGAGCTCAGGTAATCGATGTCAACTTTTGTGGAGATGTGCCTGCTTAGGTAGTGGAAATTATCAAAATTTTATAGTGTTATACCATTAAGCTTTATTGCTGTCATTACAGAGGGATTGATTGGTGCTTGTTGGTAGAGTATTTGGATTTTCTCGATGCTCAGTGGGAGATCAAGCTTTTCATATGCTATGATAAATGTTGGGTTTATCCTATATTTTATTTACATATATGTACAAAAAAGTCACAAATAGCTGAAGTAGTTTGTTGAACTCCCTTAATTAGATATAACTAGGGCAATTGATCCAAGTAGAGTCACAATTTGTGCCATCTGTTGAATTCATAAAGACAAATCTAAGGCCCTTTCTACACTATCATATAATGCCATTTGAAAAGGCATTATATGGTCAATGTAGACCCATATAATATAGTTCAGTGCAGTTAAACTGGATTATATGTGTCTACACCGACCATCTAGGACAGTTCTAAACTGCATTACATGATAGTATACATGAGGCCTTATCCAAATGTTTTTATACTCCAGGCATTAGTATGGCATCTTCTTCTTGAACTGTATGTGATGGAGTTGGCAGAAGATTAGCCACCAAAGTTGGGTCCACTGGGAGATGCTTCATCTTTGTGGTCTGGCTGAACTGATTGTACACATATGTAAAAAATCTCGCTTGAACATTCACTAAAGTCTCTGTCTTCAGTGTTCATGGGGCTGAAATCCAATATGCAACGTTGCTTTGCACAATGTTCTTTGTGTAAAAGCCTTTAAAATGCTTTCTTTAGTTAAACAAAAGCAGAAGGGAAAAGAGGCACACATAGAATAGCATAGTATTAGAAGTGAAATTGTGTTCATTAAGGAGGAACACTTAAAAGATAGCATATTTGTTGCACTGATAGGTTGAGCAAAGAGAAAGAAAAAGTTTTAGTACCAGCACAATTACATGAAGTGAACACACAAGCCTGTAGTGAATAATATCAGCTCTTTGCTAAAGAGTTGTGTCCATTTTGTAGAACTGTACCATTTTAAAAACACGTGATCTGTGACCACTACAAACATGTTCCTTAAAGAAATACCCTCCAAAGTTATCATGGAAGAGTGTTCTGGGGCTCTTCCACACCGGGCCAAATCTGGGAGGAACTGGGATATTTAACCTAATTCCTTCCTGAGATTCAGGCCCCACACCTACCCCAAACCCAGGGCTTTTCCGTGTGTGTGGGGGGGAGGAGGGGGTGGCAACATGCCTTCCCAGGCCAAGCAGCCAGCTCCCAGCCCCTGATTTACTACCAAAACTTACCTGAGGGGCCTGGCTGCATGCTCAGGCCCCTCCAGCAAAAGCTTCTAGTGCATCAAAAGGACACGTTGGGAGGTGGGGGTGCGAGGAGGGAAATCCCCCCCAACCTCCCAATATATCATTTATGATAGATTAATTCAGACTAATCCCAGTTCCATGAATTCATTCGTTAATTTAGATGCTTCAGGTAAACACAGGACAAGTCGCACATTTGGAATTGTCTGGAATGGCCCGAGAATGTGTGATCTGGCTTCTGCAACCAGTTACCCAGTCTTAGCATTTTCTCATTGTTTTCAAATAGGTACTTAAGAGCTATGTATCTGAGGTTGGGAAGAGAACAACCCAAGAATGAATAATAATTTCATGTAATTTAAGGCAGAATGGTAGCTATTTCATGATATGAGTTAGTTAGAGGGGAATACATTTGCTTTACACAGTATTGATAAGCATTGACAAATATCTGTTCTGTGTTCAACTAGCTGTACATGAAATACCTAGAACAGCTTGAACCACTACCAAATGTATTTATGGAGGCATTTTCTTGATCTTGGCATTATGGCTTAGTTCTTATTGACTTCCTGAGGCAGCACAAGTGTGCGTGTGTGATGTGAAGGGCAGATGAGGGCTATTGCATGCTAATCTTGTAGAGATGCTGGCAGACCCTACAAGAACATTAAAATTGGACCTCATCTCTGGATGGTTACTGCATGTTAAAAATCTCTGTTTACTTCTTCATTTTTGGTTACTTGTAGCCTCAAAATACGTCCACTTTGACTTGTACATGTCAAATTCAATACTGACGAAACTATTCCAGATTAGGATATTGTTGCTCTTTCACTTACTTGTCAATCAATCAAAACTTTATTACGGTCACAGACCAGCACAAAGCGGGCACAAGCGCCCCAAGAGGCGAAGGACAACTCCCCAGCAAACAGTCATCTAAAATCAGACTAGAAATCAGTATAAAAATATACCCCAAGAGACAGGATACTGTTGCCTTACGGTGTCAATCATCCTCCGTCTGATATTAAGGGCAGCAGCACAGAACTTAGCAACACTGTAAGTCATTGTAGTGTTAGAGTCCGAAAGCAGCAGGGTGGAATAACATTTTTCAAATATTACTGCTTGGGGGTTTGGCATTTTCCACAATAATTTTATTTCTGAGTATAAAACTGTCCTGGATAGTTCCGGTTGGTTTCTATCATATTTATATAGGACTGAGTTCTGACTTTGCTGGCACAAACTCTCTGTTACTAGCCCATTGTGTCAGTTATAGCTTGGATAATTTAGAGGCAGTGTCTGTAATGTGTATGAGTGTGTGTACTTTAAAATTAAAATAACGATCTCCTTTTTGGCCCCATCATGTAGGTACTTGCAAACCCATAAGCTCTTCCAACAGGAGGTAACAGAGAGCGCTGCCTGCAGAGGAGCAGCTGGAGTACTAACTATGTGCTGTGGGTAATCAAAAGAAAAGCTGCAACTATCTTCCAGAATGTAAACACTCTTATAGCTTAATGGGCCTATTTACATTGAAGGAGACCAGGAAATGAAATTTGTTTTGTTGTTCCAAATAAGCTTGTGCAGATGGTAAGCAGAACCAGACGAGTCAGCAAACATGAGCGCAATGGCTTTTCCTTTGGAAAGTACTTGATTTTATCAGGTTGTTTACTAAACTGTCACAACAAGGCATGAAACCAAGGAACCCTTGTGCACACTGATACTGGCAATGTGTTCATGAGAGAGGGCAGTGATGGAAACATGCTTTAGTTAGCTTCCTATCCTGAATTAAATGAAATAGTGAGACAGGTTTCTCTCAAAACACATAAGAACATCCTGGCATAATAATGTTTAAGCATTTTTAGACCATAACTGACCATAACAAGTGGCTTCTCTATATCTTTATACTATGTGTTTTGCAGACTACTTAGGTAGTATTTCTGTTTGGAATATATAAAACAGTATGAAAAGCAGTTCCTTCCTTTACTTTTATTTTGCACAGTTATGGTTGGGCCTCTTATCATTTCTTGTCTTGAATATATGCCCTAGGTTGAGAGGAGAATTTATGTCCAAAAACTGTACTAAAGTGGGATTTGAAACAGCTAAGTTGCACCCCAATTGGAAGCTGAAAGTCATTGTAAAACATTTCAGTTGCGCGTTCCCCTCCCATCATCTTGTAGGGTCTGCGTGTAGATTTACAATTAAATTGGTTCTGGTTAGCAAATGAGAACAGGACGGTTAAATTGAATTTTCGAAGGAATGTTGTGAATCCTGTGTGAAAAAATGAGCACTCCTCTTTGCCATTGTTGCTCATCTCAATGCATGCAGTTCACTTTCACCCATCTCCTTGACTAGGAAGTCTTTCTTCTGTGGAAAAGCCTGTTTTCCAGAAAAGAACCTTTCTTGTTCCCAAATCCTTGGGATCCATTTTGTTCCTAAGACATATTTCTAGTCCCAAGTATTTGTGTCTCATTTTTTAACTCTTCTCAGGAGAAGAGAGGAGCCTGAATAGCAGACAATGATAGTATTGCTGAAGAAGGGGATATTAACTGAAGGAGCAGTGACACTTTATAAACTGTTTGCTTTGTATTTAATCTAGCTGCTAGAATCATCATGAAAGGCCATTTTAAGTTAAGTAAGTCTGATAGATAGAGAAGGACTGGGCCCACTACCTACACCAATATGATGAAGGCAAAATCTGATGAGAAGGGCAGTGACTGGAAGCAATAGAGAAGGTATGACATCTGGAAACTTTAACTACCTGGCTCTAATTCCAGTGACTCCTGTAGGCATAGAATTACTTATGCAAGCTTAGATGTTCCTTTCGCCACATCCATTAATCAAGTACTACAACCATCTGTGTATGTCATCTTTGTATCATTGTAGGAAACACCAATCTCACCAATGGTACTACTTTTCAATGGTGGTGGAATTCTGTACTCCTGTGAGGCAAGAAGCTATGCTAATAGCAGCAGTGCTGCTGATAGGGTCTCTGGGATCTTCTACATATGCATTAAAAACCAAGTAGGTTAGCTTGAGAAACACGTACGTTTCCACACCTGTGTATTCTAGCAGTCATGGAGAACTTATGCTTTCCTTCCCTCCCTTCTGTGTGGACTCCTTCAGAACAGATGCATTTCTGAAAAGCCTGAAACAGTTGATCAGCTATCAAACGAAGACACAGGTGGCTCAGGAAAGCACGAGTTGAAAGCAAACAGAACTCTCTCAGATTCTGTCTTTTACACTTTGTAATGTTTGTAATGTGAAACAGAATTGAATTAACAATTGGGAAAAACAGATCTGAGGGAAGTTTTTATTTTTAAAAAATGCTCTGTTATGTGCTTTGTGCATCTCTGGAGTGATTTGTGCATCTCTGGAGTGATTTTTTTTTTAAAAAAACTTGTGTCAAATGGCCCTCATCTGCTCACCATCATAGTTGGGAGGGGAACCTATGCAGCGGGGCTTCTTTGTTCCATGTTTTGGCGCTGTCTGGAAGCGCCCTCCCACTGCAGGCAGACTTTTGATGAGGAATCAGACTAAATAGCTACTGGGTAGCAGGGGTAGTAGAGGATGAACCTGGCAAAGGATTTCTCAGAGAGAATGGGCAGGGCACTGAGGCTAACACTGCACAGAGGGGAGCAAGGTAAATCTCCTTTTGAAGATCTTTTGCCACAAAAACATTATGGTGAGACAATCCAAAATGAAACAACATATAATGTTAGAAGATAAAACTTTCAGGTTGGATGGCACATAACAAGCTACTGGAAAACAGGAGTAGCACTGTGACTAATGATGCAACTGGACTGAAGTGGAATGGATGTTCAGCTTCTGACTTGCTCAGAGGTGAAAGGAAGGTCTGAAACTGCATGTTACATATTATAGGAACATTTAATGCGATAAGCATAAATCAGGGGAAACTAGGCACAGTAAAACAAGAAATGGAACATATAAACATTGCAATACTTGGAATGAGGAGCTAATTTTATGTTGTGTGAAGAAAAAAAATAAAAAATTAACAGAGAAGCTATGAAATAGGAAAAAGTCTTATAGTAGGTGTTGCAACATAGGACTTCATCACACAAAGCTGATAAAGCATAATTATGGCAGGATAAAAATTCCCTTTACATAGAGCTTATTTCACAAAATCGTGTCACATCTCTTTTCACTGGTGGAGAAATACCTGTCAATTAATCTAATATCACTGTTCTCCAATCATTCTCCATTGTCCTTCTGCCATACTCCTAATATTGAAAAGTGGAGGAAGGTCTTTTGAGAATGCTGAACTTGCATGCAGTTGTAACAGTCTCAAAAATCCTTCCTGCATTTTGCATAGTTGTCACAAAATGGGACAGAGGGAAGAAAAATATTAAAAACCTGGCACATGCGTGCTGGGTAGCCAAACACGGGTAGGAAGTGAGGCTGCACAGAAGACTAATTCTGGGTACTTGCATCAACAAAGTGCCAGCATTGATTAGTTGCAGGGAGATTTGAAAGTGATAGTTCTAATAGGTATGTTTCCATTTTATTTTATTTTTTTTATTTACAGTATTTCTACCCCACCCTTCTTTTGCTTAAAGCATTCAATTATGATGAGACAACAGACTAGTATTACAATCTAGAGCAGGGGTCCTGCAAATTTTTAAACAGAGAGCCAGGTCACAGTCCCTCAAACTGTTGGAGGGCCAGATTATAATTTGGAAAAAAAAGTATGAATTCCTAGGCACACTGCACATATCTTATTTGTAGTGCAAAAAACACTTAAAAACAATACAGTAATTAAAATGAAGAACAATTTTAACAAATATAAACTTACTAGCTGAGGACCCGGCGGTGCCCGGGTTATTTGAGGAAGGCATTGTGTGCCAAGGTTGGTTCCTATTAGATGTGTATGTGGCTTGCAGTGGTCTCAGGAAGTTAGTGAAGGTACTGCAAGTCCCATTGGCCATGATCCTTCCCCCTCCCAACAGCACAGGATGTAGAGTGGGTCATGAGGGCTTTGTGTGCCAAGTTTGGTCTTCATTAGTCATTGAATGAGGGTCGCAGCAGTCTTGGGAAGTGAGTGGAGGTACTTCAAGTCCCATCATTCGTGGTCCATCCTCCTCAATACTGCACCAGAATGTAGAAGGAGTCATGGGGGCTCTGTGTGCCAAGTTTAGTCTTGATCAGTGTTTGGATGAGGTTGGCAATGGTCTGGTGAAATGAGTGGAGGTACTTCAAGTCCCATCATCTGTGGTCCGCCCTCCGAACTGCATCAGTACGTCCATTGGGTCATGGGGGCTTTTTGTGCCAAGTGTGGTCATGATTATGCACTGGATGAGGGTCGCAGCGGGCTTGGGAAGTGAATGGAGGTACTTGAAATCCCATCCTTCATGGTCCATCCTCCTCTAAACTGCAGTAGGATGGAGTGTGGGACATGGGGGTACTGTGTGCCAAGTTTGGTCTTGTGGTTCAGGGCCGCCTTGGTCTGTGGGGAATGAAGAGTTTGAAAGTACTACAAATCTCATAACCTGTGATGGTACTTCAAGTCCCATCATCCATGGTCCTCCCTACTCCAAACTGCAGTAGAATGAATCATGGGTCATAGGGGCTCAGTGTGCCAAGGTTGGTTACTGTTAATTCAGGCCATACACAATGTCCCATTAACTGAGGCCTAGTCAGGGAAATCAAGTTAATTAAGCCATACTGTAAATTTTGGGCCTGGTTTGTGATTTGTAGGGGCTACAGTGTTTTCTGGGAAGTGAAGTGGGATGCAAATCCCATCATTCGTGGCCCATCCTGCCCTAAACTCTCTTTTGGGGCCTGGCTATACACAATGTCCTATTCACTGAGGCCTAGTCAGGAAAATCAAGTTAATGAAGCCTTACTGTAAATTTTGGGCCTGGTCTGTGATTTGTAGGGGCTACAGTGTTTTCTGGGAAGTGAATTGGGATGCAAATCCCATCATTCATGGGCCATCCTGCCCTAAACTCTCTTTTGGGGCCTGTAATGTTCTGGCCTGTTCTGCTGGTGATTGGTAACTTTAAAAGGCGGAATGGCAGGCAGCCATTTTCTAAAAGCTGAGGGGAGGAGAAAACAGGATTCCATTTTGTTTTCACAGAGCCAAGTGGGGAGGAATGTTGATGGTGCATTTTTCCCTCAGTGGGAAGAAATCCTGTTGTTTGAATGTAGAGGCCTGGATTCTGGGATGCTGGCTAATCTGTGGCTATCAATGCCCTCTGTCTGGTGCCTTAGAATTTTGGAGTGCCAAGGCTGGCCAATCAAAGGACTTTATGCAAATAGCTGGCACTTAGAATTTTGGAGTGCCAAGGCTGGCCAATCAAAGAACTTTATGCAAATAGCTGGCACTTAGAATTTTGGAGTGCCAAGGCTGGCCAATCAAAGGACTTTATGCAAATAGCTGCCACATATCGCTGTGGCCTGTGAAAGTGGCTGCCACATATCCGCCCTTCCGCCCTCCCGCCCTCCCGCCCTCCGCACACATACATACAAACATTCCGCTTTATAAAGGTATACAGATTAGTATTTCAGTGGGAATTGTAGACCTGCTCTTGGCTGATGAGATAGGATTGTTGTTGTTGTGTGCTTTCAAGTCATTTCAGACTTAGATTGACCCTGAGTGAGGGCCGGGTAAATTACCTTGGAGGGCCGTATCCGGCCCCCGGGCCTTAGTTTGGGGACCCCTAATCTAGAACCTCCTGTGGTCAACTTTCCTGGCCAGAATTGGTGGTGGCAACTGGGTGTCCTGAACACCCCACAAGCGTATGGTTTTATAATCATTTACACCTGGCCGTGACAAAATTTCAAAGGGAAATCTCTACATAAGAAAGAGATACTTCTATTAATGAAACACAATATTGCTGTTTCCCTACATGGATCTTCACTGCTCAGATGTTGAAATAGCTTTGATAGAGAGATCAGTGGTGCTCTTTGACTTAGAAGTTATATTCTTCTATCAATGTGCAGCCATAGTTCTTTTTCATAAATGAAAAAAACCTAGACATCTTAATGCTACTGTACACATCACAGCTGTCACCTGGAGTTCTTCTGTTTTCATACCTGCCTGTTCAAATGATGCCCATATGCTTTGCATTTAAGAGGCCCTGAAGCACTTGGCCCCTGACTCTGTTATATGCCATGTGTGGATTAGAGGGATGGGTTGATGGGTTGAGGAGTTATTCAGTTAGAAACTCCTGTTCAGTTTTGCAATATTAATTTGACCAAGAAGAAATTCTTGATTGTATTTCTTGATTTTAAAATGCAATTTTAAAGAATGTTCTGGGAGATGCAGCTTCAGTATATCCTTCAAAATGTGTTCAGTTAAGCCTAAAATGCTTAACTCCAAAATGATGACCTTTTGCCACCTCTCCCCCAGCCTCAGCTGTCTGTCTCTGCATTTGTGTTGGTCTGGCAAGAATTACATTCCTTTGGGGGCTTAAGCAGCAGCTCAGTCTTTCATCTAATCATTTTAAACTTTGACAAGATCTTTGCCCAATCCCTGTCTCAAAGGGTAGGCCAATGACACCATTATCCTAATCCTTCCCTCCCCTTCTCATTTTAATGGTGCTTAGAAGCTCAGAACAAGAAATAGATTTAAGATTTGTGTGAGAACAGTAATAAGAATGGTGTGTTGACAGAGTCTGTACTGCATTTCATTGAGAGTTGAGGAAATTTCTTGAATTGTTTCCTATCTCTGAGGGAGGGGCAAGGATACATCATGTATAGATCACAACATCATCTAGCATTGATGCGGACTTTATAAAGTCATATTGGCTTGTCATAGTTAAAGGTAGACTATCAGAAGAAGAAATGGAAAGAGAAAATAAATTTATTCACTTGAAACTATAAATTGTTTGTATTCAAAAATTTCAAAGTGGTGTCATCTGCTGAAAGTAAAAAATACATGCATTACATAAACAAACAACACATGGATTTGGGGATAAAAGATGTTGTTGGTATTGATTTAGCCAACATTGTTTTTGTCTATTGCTGTGTTGATGTCATATTCTGATTGCCCATCTGGGGTAAGATACTGCAAATCCAAAATTATCAATTTTTGGAAGGCACATAGACAAATATAGAGGTCAGTTCTAGAATTAGAAGAAATGGAGCAATGTCAAGAAAGCATGTCCTTTTGGCACTGTGTAGATCTGCAGCAATGTGGAGATTCAATCAGGAAGTTGAACTAGTTCATTTATGTAAAAGGTTGTGAAGCCAGCGAGGCATAGCTTACTAATATTATGAGTGGGATGCCTATTTCTTCAAGAAGGGGAACCAAACAAGGAGATCTTGCCTCTTAGTTCTTGTTTTGTTACTGTTTTCATGAGTTTGTTTATATCAGGGCCGTCCAACTGGCGGCCCGGGGGCCATATAAGGCCCCCCAGCCCCTTCCCTCCGCCCCCCTAAGCTTTTTAATAAAATAAAATAATAAAATAAATAATAATTTTTTTAAAAAAAGCCCTACTTCCGGGTTTGGAGCAAGAATACGCAATCCACACGGGATTTCGCTCTCAACGCGAGATCACGCCGGCATTGACAGTGAAATCCCATGTGGATTGCGTATTCTCGAGATACTCTTCCGCTACTCTACTACTGGATCGCTGAGGCCCACAGACGCGATTAGGACCTTCTTCGACTAAGTCGGTCGTCGCCTGTCTCGTCGTCCGGGTACTCCTGGATCCTGCGCGTTTGGAAAAGGAAGGCCGAAGCAGGGGGCTCCTCAGGGGGAACCTCATTCCCTTCCCCCATCTCCCCTCATGTATTAAATATAAAATTAAATATATTTAAAGATGAAATAAGGGGAGATGGGATACATTAAGGGGGGAGGGGTGGATGGAATTAAATATATTTAATATTAAAATAAAATAATTTAATATTTTATCCCTGCATTTTATCTCAGTAAAAGATTATATTTGACTGTATGGATGCCCCTTTTGAATGACCACCCTGCATTTTTTCTCAGTAAAAGATTATATTTGACTGTATGGATGCCCCTTTTGAATTCCCACCCTGCATTTCCCCTTAGTAAAAGATTATATTTGATTGTATGAATGAATTGTAAATAATTGTAAGTAAATTGGAGCCGGGGGAGGGGCGGGGCGTGGGCAGAGCCGGGGCAAGGGCGGAGGGGCGGGGCGGGGCCGGGGGGGGGGCAGACCCTTTGGCCCCCCAGGTCATCAGTGACCGGAATTCAGGCCCCTGGGCCAGTAGAAGTTGGACAGCCCTGGTTTATATCAAGGGGAGCAATTTGTGGGCTCAATATATTGCTGAACAGTAGTTTCCATAATAGTTAGCAGTATCAAGGAGCTTCCCAACAATGCAAGGCACTCTTTTCGGCATGAGGGGAGTCAAATACAAACAACTGCTCTTCCTTAATAAACAAGTTCATGTCTAGCTACACCCAAAAGGTGATTTTAAAATGCCCATGTTTTATTCTGGACTCCAAAGACAGATCTGATCCATGGGATTGTTTTTTTATAAGGAGTTCCTTGAAGCTTCAGGATTGTAAAGTAAACCTCAAAATGTTCTATGAAGTTTTGGGAATAATTTATCATTCCAGACAATTTTGGAGTAGGATTTGATTAAATCTCGAGGATTAGCATAGTTTAATTTCTCTTGTATTTCATCAGAACTGTAAAATAACTGCACATAATAGCTAATTTCAGTAACTGCAATTTACCAGCCTATAAAATTTAGGGGCAGCTTTTGCTTAATCAGGGATCATGCCTTAGATGCAAGACTTTAGGGGCTACTTTCACTTAATTAGGAATCATGGCTCTAGAGGGCATTTTTGTTAGCGTTCAGGTTTTGTTCAACTACTTGGGATGTGCAAAGGGACATTTCTTCTTTAACTTTCCTCTTTAAACTCAGCATTTGGTGCATGGTTTTAATTAAGGATTTCAGATCGAAACATTTCCTGTTGTGTGTGTGTGTGTATGCCTGTATATGTATGTTTTCCTTAAGACAGTTTTCAGTTAAAATGTTTTAGAGTTTTGAAAAATACCAGATGCCCAGCTTTCAAAGTGTGCAAAAGAAATGTTAAAAATCCACCAGTCTTTCCTGGTGCTTGGGCAAATCCATGTGTACAGTGTTGGTCAAACCTCAGGAGGTTAGAGTGATACAAAGTAGGACCGTGGATGGGATCAGACAAGTCACAATTAGATTTATTTGTAACATTCCTTTGTATACAGCTGTTGAGAATGGCTTCAAAAAAGAGACTAAATTCTATTGGGCCCCAACCATTTTTTTCAATAGCAAGAGCTTAAAGTTAACCTATTAGTAGATTACAACCTTTGAGATTTCCAACAAAGCTTGTTTGTACAGTTCTTCAGAGCTTTTCACAGCCAGTAAGATCAAGATCCTTCAGAGATGATATGGGATATTTAAATTTAAATGCATTTAAATTTCTTGGAAATTTAATGTGTCCAGTTATGGAAACAGAAAAGTGTGTTTGTTTTAAAGATTCAGCAAATCACTTTCATACATTTTTGAAATGTGAAATAGCAGATGCCTACAGAGAATATGTGCTCAAGCTGATTGTTTGTCTATGATATGATTTGCAGACACCATAAACTTATCTAGCAGCAAGGAAACCTAGGAAAGAACAGGCTAGTTGGAGTACAGAAAGGATTTTTGTAAAGCTCCTATATCTGCAGACAATAACAATGTTTCTTCATCACCCTGTAACAGAACTATCTCAAGCTTGGAAGTCCTGATCTGAATGGCATTTTAACTGATGTAGCTCTGCAACTGAGTTTGCAAAAAAAAAAAAACCCCAACAACAATTACATGCTGGTATCTGGTAGAGCCTGAAGACAAGAGTATAGATGGAGTCCATAACCAAAGTAAAACCAAGACATGTTGGGTGGCCTGGACGTAGTAGTTTGAATGTTGGATTAGAACTTAACCACAGAAATTCACTGAGTATGTCACACTCTCCTCCAGCTTCAAAGGAAGGCAATAGCAAACTTTTTCTGAACAACTCTTGTGATAGGTTCAACCCCAGGAACATGATTGGAAGTTGAAGGCGCACAATAGATAATTTGAAGGCATACAATAACAACCAGTATAAACAGCCGAGCAGTAGTAAGGAATGTCTGAGCCTATGTTATGGTATTTATTTATATGCTGCTTTTTCTCTCTTAAAAGAAACTCAAAGCAGCTTACAGTGCTAAAAACATTGGAATGTTCAATTTAAAACTGGGAACATAGGAACATTAAAATAGAATTAAATACAGGAGTATTAAAACAAATGGCTAAAGCTATTAAAATAATTAAAAACTTATTAAAATACATAAACACTACTGAGCACTGAAATGTTTCCAGTATTTTTTAATTCTGGTAATTGACTCCAAGGAGGAAAAAAGAATTAGAAATACCTAATCAGCTAGTTGTCTTTTTTGGTCAGTTGGCAATACTGTTGTTTCCGTACTGCTTTGGCCCTCCAGATGATTTGTCATCCTGGCTGGAACTTCAGAGGACCAAAGGTTGATAAACACTTCCTTTGGAGAATCCTTTCTGACAGGTGGGTGAATAATTGAGCCCTTGATACATTACTGTGGTTGATCAGGAGAAAGAAAAAATCTTTACAGTCTTTTTTCCCTATATGTGCATGGATGAGGTAGATTCACTAGACATATATATATATATATATATATATATATATATATATATATATTGGACTTCTCCCTTGAGTTTACTTGGGAACAGTTCTGAGGACTCAGACTTTTTTATACTTGTGTGGTCTTCTCCTGAGAGAACCCCCCTTGTACCTTTCAGTAGTGATCTATTCATTTCATAATCATTTCCAAGTGGGAGTAGAATTGGAGCAAAAATGCCTGATTGGATATGCTAATTTATTGTGGCTGGTAAGCATTTTAGTATGATTAAGCAAACACTTCGAAAATGAGCTCAGTATCAGTATCATCCTGCAGGCATTTTGTATTTAAGTCACAAGCTGTGAGTTTCAGGTCCCTCTTCAGCAATGGTGTGAATGCAGCTGTCTTTCTATGTGAGAGAGCCAGGGGAACCTGCAGACTGCGGCATGGACCGACATTTGCATTCATTTAGAACATTCACACAGTATTTTTTCATGGCTTATTTTTGTAATCTTTGGCTAAAGATTTTCCCATCCGAGCTCTTTTCACTTTTATTTGTTCTGTGATGTTTAACCCTTCCTGGAACCCATTCCTACAATTTCTTCCCTTTCCTCCCCCCCAAACCACTGATGAGATTTTCTTTTTCATATGGCTTGGATGGAATATTCCTGTCCTGGCATGTCTCATCCAACTTGTCCCTATAGCAGGAGAGAGGCAAGAGAAAGTAAATAGATAAATAAAAATGTCGCAACACCCATGCTCAGTGCAGAATCTGTCATCTTCTCCCAGATCAGAGGGTCAACAGACATTCACTTGTGCGCATGCCCCCAACTGAGTTTCCCCCTTCAAACATCTGACAGGTGTAGATAGCCTGCCAAGACATGAAAAAGTGTGTATGTGTTTTCCCTGCCCCAGCTGTGGAGAGAAGAATCCCTGTTGTCTTCTAGGATGTGATGTAAGAACGATGAGCAATTCTGTGAATGTGCTTGTTTATCTCTTAAGCATATACATGCATTCACCTTCTCCCTCCTTACATTTTCCTTTCTGCCCATGTGAGAACTTAAGGAAGCCACATGCTCATCTAATGGACAAGGTGAAGCTCAGTTTCTTAGAAGATGATTTTTTAAAACTGTGTACAAGACATTTCTTTCCTTGTCATTTTCTTTTATTCAGGCTGTTGGAAAAGGTTGGGGGAACTCAACTTGTATTGGTGCTTACCTAGGTTCTCTGTTGTTTCCTTACATTATTCTTGTCTTTGAGAAGAGATTTTTAAAATTCTAAACTAGCTTAAGTACATGGCGATGCCTGGGTTAGGTATTTTGTAGTGCTATTTATTAGAACTACATTTTGTATTTTATTTGGATTTTATTAATAGTCCCATTAGAAAATGCATAAAGATATGGGTAAATTACAACTCCCATCATCATCTGTCATTGTCTTTAAACTGTATCAGTATTCTAAGTTGGTCATGGTGTGTATGTGTGCCAAGTTTGGTCCAGATCAATTATCAGTTTGGGTCTGAGTTCTCTTTGGTTGTGTGTGAACAATACCTCCCACCATCCAAGATCAATTTCCTCAAAACCCTGCCAGTATTTAAAGTTGGTCATGTTCGACCTGTGTGCCAAGTTTGGACCAGATCCACTGTAGTTTGAGTTCAGAGTGCTCTCTGGATGTGAGTGAACTCTCAACATCTAAGATCAATTCCCTCAAAACCCTGTCAGTATGTAAAGTTGTTCATGTTGGGTATTTGTGCCAAGTGTGGCTGAGATCCATTGTTGATAGGGTTCACAGTGCTCTCTGAATGCGGGGTGATCTATTACTGCCAAAATCCAGGGTCAATCCACCCCTTCATTATTTTTGGACTTTCATGGGAGGGGGTAGTCTGTGTGCCAATTTTAATCCAGATCCTTCGTTAGTGGGAATTGCAGGGCTCTCTGAAAGTGGGAGCTATCTTGGAAATCATCTCAAAACACTCTTATGTACACACACAAACACACACATACACAAACTTTGGTAAGCAGGAAACACGGCATAGGGCAAAAGCTAAAGGAAGATCTTCTATTCCCCCCACTTCCTGTCCCCAAGAAATAGCAATATAACAAACGCTACGGGACAAGTTAAATTTAATTGTTAAGCTAATACTAACATTTAATTATGGTAGAATAGTCTAATTTGATCAGAGCAAGGCTTGTGCTGTGTGCACAGAAAATAAGAATGTATGAATAAATGGACACCTACAGTTACTTTTACTGCAACAAAGCACCCATTTGACACCACCAGCTGTCTGTGTAGGAAAGTATTAAATTTGGCCTCTCAATATGTAGAGCCACAGGAATAATAGTAATTAAAAAAATCTTTATTTATATCCCTCCACCATCTCCCTGAAGGCACTCGGAGCAGCTTACAAGGTACTCCAGGGTGCACATATAACATTGGTTCAAAATGAACTGGTTTCGTTTCAGGTTAATTAGATTGATAGCTCTAGAAGCCCGTCACCTTCAGTAAAAAGCTTGGGGGTCCAGTTGGACCCATTGCTGTCCATGGAGACCCAGGTCTCCATGGTCAGCATAACATCATTCTTCCATCTACGACAGGCTAGGCGACTGGCACCCTACCTGTCCAGGGACGACCTGGCCACAGTGATCCAAGTGATGGTCATCTCGAGGCTAGACTACTGTAATGCCCTCCACGTTGGCCTTCCTTTGTCGACAATCCAGAAACTCAAGCTAGTGCAAAACACCGCTGCTCGCTTACTGGTGGGAGCACCGGTGAGGGAGCACATCACTCCCATCTTACGGCAATTTCACTGGCTTCCAATCGAGTACCGAATTGGCTTCAAGGTGCTGGTTCTAATCTTTAAGGCCTTGCACGGTCTAGGGCCTGTGTACCTCAGGGACCGCCTTACCCCGTATGTTCCCCTGAGATCACTACGCTCAGAGGAGCAAAACCTGTTAACCGTTCCATCGATCCGCTCTTGCCACCTGTCCACGACAAGGCAACGAGCCTTCTCTGCAGAGGCCCTGTATTGTGGAATGCACTTCCAGATGACACCTGTGCGATCACAGAGCTTATCCCTTTCCGGAGGGCATGCAAGACCGTTCTTTTTAGACTTGCCTTTACTTGAAACCCGGAAATGTAATCTGCCTGCCGACCATTGTTTTATACGAGTTTTATGTAATTTTAATATTTATGCACTCTGTTGTTTTATGTATGTTGTGTGGACCGCCCCGAGCCTGCAGAGAGGAGCGGAATATAAAATCGAACAAATAAATAAATAAATAGAACAGGTTTGAGGTCAGGAAGATGATTGCATTGAACATGGAACCTGGCCTCAGACTGCTTTGCAGATCACCCCACCCCACCCCCGCCTCCATTTCCTGAAATAACGGGCATCTATGCACCAGAGATGTACATTTGAAAAAAAAGAAAAGTGACAGATAGGAATTGAGATAATCAATTACCCTTCTCAGGGCACTCATTGGCCTCCTGCTGCCCAGCCATGCTCTTGGGGCATTTTTGGCAACCCAGTTTGGGATATTTTACTGCAGTTCAGCAGGTGCTCATTGGATGTGCACAATGCACTCCACATTTTGTCCTCAATCTCGGATACACAGGAATCAGCTGCAGTGAATTTTTTAGCTGAACCGGAACTTCCATAGAACTTTTTAAAAGAGCTATATCATCCTTGATGCGCATTACAGTTTGCATTGGCTGTGTGAGCATTATGGCCACTGCTGCCTCAAGTTGGCTTCAAACTGCACTATAGTGTTTTGTGTAGAAAGGCCCTGTATCTAACACACTTGCACTCGCTATTGATTTGGCATCGTACAGGCGAATTATTGGGATGAATGCTAATAAACAGTTTTTTCAATGATATTCTTTAAATTTAGTCACAACAAGAATAGGTTTTTTGGTCCATTATTTGACATTTAGTTCAAAAAATTATGTTTCCAGAATAATCCAATGATGTCCCTGGTGAGAAGGAATAGAAAACACCGAGTAATTGACTAGTTTGTATAAATAGTCATTAATTTGTTAAGGATCCTGTTTGTTACCTATTGTATTGCCTATTATATGCACATTATTAGTCATTATTGTGAGAATGTATGACCTCTTCCCTATGTGGATATATTTACATCTTACCCAATAACTTCAGTGTAGTTTTCTTATGTAAAAATAGGCAATATTTTAGATATAAACTGTCCTTTGATCAAGGTAGTTTCCCCCCCTCAAATTAAAGAATAGTTAACAAAGAACAAATAGGAATTAGGATGTGTTTATTGGTCAAAAAGTCTGCAGTTTAACAATAAGGCTTGCATGGAAGTAAATGTACTTCTCCCATCCAGATTTTTTAAGGCGAACCCAATAAAAATACAGCTTGGGAAGCATTTCATGCTGATTTGAATGTTAATATCCCCAGAACTATCCAGAGTGGAGGCTTGCCTCATCTCCAGCATAATTAATATTGAGCAATGAATGGCATACAGGATAGGAAGATCGCTCCTAATGATCAGATTAAATAGTGTCAAGTATTCCCATAAACTATGCGGCATGAGCTTTGGTCCCTGAGGACCCCAGCTCTTGCTTTTATTGTCTATCTCTGCATGCCTTGCTTGGTTACAAAACTTGAGGCATCTCAGAAATCAGTCACTTCTTGCCTATTTGGGAATGCTTTTAAACTGTTCCAGAAACCACGTTTGTTGATAGATCAGGGTGCTCAGAGAAGAGCGGCTGATCTAAGCTATATGAAAACCGGCAAAAACTCCAGCACAGCAGTGCCAGCTGTCACTGCTTAGAAACACATAATAGATTCTGCTGCTTTTCAGACAGATGATCTTACTGCCACATAAATCAGCCATTCTGCCATCAAAATGTAACTGCATTCCTAGGCCAAGCACTGCAAAGGCAAGAGGGAAGCAGCTCAGCAATGTGTTATTTCCTGATCTGCCTTCAGTGATGGAGAAAATGAAAGGGGTGACTGCAAGAAGTGAAGGTGGAATATCTTTTCACATGTCTCATGGCTCACCCTGTTCCATGGCAGCCATTGCAGGATTTTGAATGCCCAAGCCAAATTCAGAAACTAAGGCCTCTTTTACACTGCCATATAATCCAGATTATCAAAGCAAATAATTCGCATTATTTAGTTTGAACTGGATTATATAAATCTATACTGCCATATAATCCAGTTCAAAGCAAGATAATCTGGATTTTATATGGTAGTGTAGAATGGGGCCTAAGTGGTCAGAACCAAAATGTGGTTCTGGTTTTAGACCAGAGCCAGGGTTCCTGAAATTAATACGAAGTGGATCCTGTGTTCTTGTGTTCTTTATTTATTTATTTTGGGATTTATTAATCGCCTATCCCAGATGGCTCTGGGCGATTTACAGTAAAACACATAGCTACATACCTAAAACTTGTGTGATCTTTTTTATTCGTAAGAATAACTTACTTACTTAGATGAACCCCCGCTGTCTGAGTAAAATTGTCCTCCAAGTTTGGTGTCCTGGCAGCGGGTACAAAGGTGACTGTGGAGCCCTATTCTTGACCTGCATGTTCTCTCGCAGTGGGGGCATTCGTTTCCAGGTGACACTCCTTCCTCTTGGCACATTTCTCTCTCTGGCTCTCCATTTGTGCCTCTTCAAGTTCTACAGAACTGCTGGTCACAGCTGAACTCCAGCTAGAGTGCTCAAAGGCCAGGGTTTCCCAGTTCTCGGTGTCTATGGCACAGTTTTTAAGGTTGGCTTTAAGCCCATCTTTAAATCTCTTTTCCTGTCCTCCAACATTCCATTTTCCATTCTTGAGTTTTGTAATAGAGCAACTGCTTTGGGAGAGAATGATTGGGCATTCGGACAACGTGGCCGGTCCAGCGGAGTTGATGGTGGAGGACCATCGCTTCAATGCTGGTGGTCTTTGCTTCTTCCAGCACACTGACATTTGTCTGCCTGTCTTCCAGAGGCGGATTTAACGGTAAGTGAAGGGAAGCGGTCGCTTACGGGCACCACGTGGCCAGGGGCACATCCGGCTGCAAAAAGCTCCTCCCCCCGGCTACGCATTGCAGGGTGACAAGCGGCTCCGGGCAGCCAGGCCCGCCCCGCAGCAATGGCACATGTGCGGAAGCCACCTAGTTTCATGCATGTGCCATTGCCGGGGGGGGGGGGAGGGAGGAGCTTTTTGCAGCCGGAGGCGCTCTGCCTCTGGCCACTTCCAAAACGCTCCTCCCTTTTGGCCCAGCATAGGGCACATGCTGGCTGCGGTCATGCGTGCTCCGGCGCAATCTCCACCAGGCTGGAGAGCCAGGGGGCTCAAAAAAAATGTTCGCTTACTACTTTTTATTATTTTTGTCCGGTCCTGCTGTCTTTCCAAGAGATTTGCAGGATTTTTCAGAGGCAACGCTAATGGAATCGTTCCAAGAGTTGCATGTGACGTCTGTAGATAGTCCACATTTCACAGGCATATAGCAGTGTTGGGAGAACAATAGCTTTATAAACAAGCACATTGGTATCTCTACTATGTCCCAGTCCTCAAACACTCTGTGCTTCATTCAGAAAAATGCTGAACTCGCAGAGCTCAGGTGGTGTTGTATTTCAGTGTCAATTTTGACTTTTGTGGAGAGGTGGCTGCCAAAGTAGTGGAAATGGTCAACATTTTCTAAGTTTACACTGTTAAGCTATATTTCTGGCATTGCAGATGGGTTGGTTGGTGACTGCTGGAAGACACTTTGGTTTTCTCGATGTTCAATGAGCGGCTGAGCTTTTTGTATGCTTCTGCGAAGGTGTTTAGAGTGGTTTGTAGGTCTTCTTCTGAATGTGCACAGACGACGTCATCAGCATATTGGAGTTCTATAAAAGATGCTGTTGTAACCTTGGTTTTGGCTTTCAGTCTGCTGAGGTTAAATAGTGTGCCATCTGTCCGATATATGATTTCCACTCCAGTGGGAAGCTTCCCATCAACAAGATGAAGTATCTTAACGATGAAGATGGAAAATAAGGTTGGAGCAATAACACATCCCTGATTGACACCTGATTCCACCTTAAATGGGTCACTTCAGGAGCCATTGCTGTCCAAGACTGTTGCCATCATGTCATCATGGAGGAGCTGCAGGATGTTCACAAATTTATCAGGGTACCTGATTTTTTGGAGGATGGCCCATGGAGCACTGTGATTCACTGTGTCGAATGCCTTTGCAAGGTCAATGAAAGCCATGTACTGAGGTTGATTTTGTTCCCTGCATTTTTCTTGAAGCTGTTGTGCAGTGAATATCATGTCCACTGTTCCTTTGGGATTCTGGGAGGGTGTCTTCTGAGAGAGGTAGAAATAAAACTAATAAAATTCATAAAAAATAAAACTAATAACTAATAAAAAATAATACCAATAAAACTATGCCTAGGGTGTAAAATTAGTTGTATGACCAAGACCATCTTTAATCTGTTTGAACTAAAGAGCACCCTTTTAGCATAAAGTAGTAGAGTGAAGAGATGCACTATCCACAATGCTGTGGCCTCTTTCGAGAAGACACCCTGAACGGGTCTCGAAGAGAAACAACGCAGAAAGAACCGCAACTTGGAAACAACATCATCCAAGGAGACTTTTCTGCTGTGCTTTCTGCAACCGAACTTGCCTATCTCAGATTAGCCTTTTTAGTCATCAATGCACTTGTAAAAAGCGTGGCATGAGTCCTTCCTAAGAATCTTCATCCGCAAAGTAATGCCGAGAGAGAGAGAGAGTAGAGTAGTGGAGAGAGCCACAATAGTGAATAGTTGAGCTACAGAGTGAGCTTTAAAATTTCCAGCACCTTCGTTTTCACCCACTGATAAAAATGGAAACATGTAATATGCACTAATAATATAGCACAAACCAAAATAAAAAAACATCCACCAAAACGATAAGATTTAAGAAGAAATATATTTTTCTTACAAACTTGTGTAAATCATTACACAGGTTCAAACTTTGTTAGATAGATCAAATCCATGTAGAAAAATATAAATCCAACAAAATGAGGAGTAAATAGGGGTTTCTCTCTCATGATGGAAAAGAGAGAGAAAATGACCATTTAGCCGGTTAAAGCATCATGCACAGAAACAGACTAAGAACTAAGACTGAGATTGGATATACACTGCTCTATATCCCAGGATCTGATCACAGATTATCCCCTTTGAACTGAATTATATGGATCTACACTGCCAGATAATCTGGGATAAGAAGATAATCTGGGATCAGATCCTGGGATGTAGAGCAGTGTAGATCAAGCCCAGGCCGGCCCTGCCCATTCCGCGGCCTACGCGGTCGCAGAGGGCGATGGACCTGGGAGGCGCCGCAAACTGGGAAAGGCGCTGCTGCGCCAGCCGCCGCACCGCGCCGCTGCGCCTCCGCAGCCAGCTGCGCTACTGCCGCCGGCGGCGCGGCGCGGCTGGGCGGGCGCGGCCGGGTGGGGCGCGGCCGGGCGGGGCGTGGCCGGCGCAGGATGCCACTGCGCATGCGCAGCTGGCCAGGACGTCGGCGCGCATCGCGCCACCGCTCGGGATGCACTCGCGTGGCCGGGGAGGACGCCAGCGCGCATGCGCGTCGCCCGACTGGTTTTGTGCCGCGCGTGTGCGCCACCGCGCGGAACGCACTCGAGGGGCCGCGCGGGACGCCAGTGCGCATGCGCGAGGCCGTCCAGGAGCCACCGGGGGGGGGGCGCAAAAATAAGGTTTGCCTACCCCCCCCCCCCCCCGGGAGAGGTGAGGCCGCCCCTGATCAAGCCTAAGACTATCTGAGAACAAAGGAAGGAACAACTTTTACTCTATGACTTCTTGCATCTCAGGGGCCTTCCATATAACCCAGAATATCAAGGCAGATAATTTACAATATCGGCTTTGAACTGGGTTACCTGAGTCCACACTACCATATAACTCAGCAGATAATATGGGATTTTATACAGCTGTGAGGAAGGAGCCTCAGTCACGTAGGCAATGTGTGCAGGTAGGCTAATAGGAATCGAGGGTCATAAAGCAGATACTGAGAAACAGAAAACAGACATGTGAAGTTGCTAAATCTCCAACAGGATGGTCAATAAAATTGAAAGGTAAACTCAAACACATCAAATGGTAGACTCCAGAGGATAGCCCAGCCCCCTTCTACACTGCCATATAAAACCCAGATTTTATGCTTTGAACTGGATTATATGTCAGTGTAGACTCATATAATCCAGTTCAAAGAAAATGTGTACCATAGTCACAATATTTAAGATTAAGAAGAAATTCTTCTGATTTGCAACACTACAGTAGAGAAGCAGACCAACTCACAGTTAATCTCCAATCTAGAGGGTATCCCAAACACATTTTACAGACAACCAGACGACGCGTAGACAATATGCCCAGAGACAAGGGAGAAAGTATTTGAAATTATTGTCAGTGGGATTGAGGGGTTTTGTTCCTTTGAGGTTTTTCCTTTTTTGGCAATATAATACTTTCTGCAGAAAAAAAATCATTTCAACAAAAATCCTCAAATTTTGTGCAAAACCACATTTCAACACAGAAAACAGATTTTTATTGTTGTAAAACACTTTTTCTGAGTAAATACATTTTTGCACACTTATTTTGAAACACTTGTTTTCAAAAAAGTTCTAAAAGTGGATGTTATGATTGCTTTTTAGGGTATTTTAATGTGTTAATTTTTTAAATCTTTGCATTGTTTTAATTTGTCTATTGCATAAGGATGGGCTGAGATGCAGAAAGACTTTTAAATAAATATATGACCATTTTCTTGGCACAGTATTTACACATTGAAACATCCTGTGTCACTGTGGATGAGAAAATTTAAAATTCCCCTTTTTTCCTAGTCTACATACGTGCATGTGTTTATTGGTATCCTTCGGATGCATGTAGCCCTTCTCATAGCTAATGTCACCCTCTTGGATCTGTCTCATCAACTTAGTGAATTGCCCATTTTAATGTTACATTCTGTAGTTATGCAAACCTCAGGAAAATAAATACAAAAGAGGGGTGGGGAGATTATTGAATCTTCTCTCTTAGTCAATGGCAACAGTGTTGTGTTTCAAAAACGGCTATTTTACATTTAATTTAATAACACCCTTGGAAGTATTTCTCTTCTTAGCAGTTCCAGATGCAAGTTTGCACTGGCACAATTGCAAAGCAAACTGGGAATGTCTCTCACAGCCATCTGTATGGAGCATCCTGGCTGCATCTGGATGACACACACCTATAGACTGAAGTATAGCAACTACTGGTTCAGCTGCAGTGGTATGGATAGGAGCAAGTGGTGCTTCACATTGAGAGTCTGACAATGGTCAAATGCAAACAGGCTGTATACTTACCATTCTTCAGCAACTTTTGGAGAGTGTTGAGTTGTCCTGTTTTATGTTAACTATTAACAGTACTTCTCAGAAAAGGTTTTCTTTTATAGATACTAGTTTACACATTCTTTGTATCGGTTCTTTTAAATGGGAGTTGTTAGTGCCTGTGGTAGGTGGACAGCCCAACAGGAGAGGAAGGCAGTGGTGTTCCCCAGCTGAAAAAGGGGGAGAGGGAGGGGAGGTTGGGGAGAGGAGGTGGAGGGATGCTTGCTTTCAGTAACAACCTTTTGATGCTTTACACAGTACAGTTAAATATGTATCTGCTCAGATGTAAACTCTGACTTAAATGCAATTTTAACTGTCTCTCTCTTGTACTCTGATGTCATCCTTTTTCCTGGGTCAAGGAGAGTAAATAAGTTATGGTGGGAAGCTACTGCTTCCACAGTGGGGGTGGGGCTGCTACCTCTCTTTAGCCAGAAGATCTGGGGCCCTTTCAGACAGGCCCAAAACACATGACCTGTTTCACTTTTACCTGAGGCATCCAAATTACGAAGCTAATTAATCTGGAGAAAAATGGGATTTCCCAGTTTTCTCTGGAATAATTAAGATGAGGTCTGGATCTTTCCAGATAAGGACCGGGGTTCAATCCCCACAGCCATCCCATTTTTTGGGCTCCTAGAGCACCTCAAGCCTCCCACTTCCCCCTACAAAACTTACTGGAGGGACATGCCAGGAGCACGGGCTGCAGCATACTCCTGTTGCACAGTGTACTCCTGTTGTGTTAATGAGGCAGAACTTGACCTGTATACCAGAGGAACAAAACCAGTAATATCCAGTGCTAATATACATATTCCAAAAGCAACAACTGAAGTTGTACAAAAAAAACAACAACAGCCTCAAAACAACCCACAATTTAAAGCAGCAATTAAAAGGTTATTTAAATATTATCTAGGTAATATCGCCCTCTGAGGCCTTGGCAACCTGACCCCCCTGGATAAACCACACAGCGGCTAAGGTACAACGTTTTTTTATTGAGAATAAGTAGGTATAGGAAAGAGGCTGGAGGCAATCTTTATAGTGCCTCCAACTAGCAGCCAAACAGGAAACAGCAGGCGTGTGAGTGCTCCGCAGCAAAAGGAGCACAAGCGGTAAACGGGAACACAAGCCGGATGCAAAGAGTCTCTTGGAATCCCAGCCAAAGCAAGTGAGGCTGGGATGCGTTGGTTTAAATGCAAAGTGTTCAAAAGGTAATAAAGTCTTTTTTTCTTTTTTTCAAAATTTTATTAGTCTTTATTGTGGAAAAAAGAGACAAACAATAAAAAGATACATACATCAATCACACAGAGCACAATCTACACAAGCACACTACAGTTAAAAAGAGATGTTGACTTCACATCTCGATTATAAGAACATATTTGAACAGAAGTTGGGGGGAGATGAGCTACTAGATATATAGTCCTTTGAGATTAATCATTTCTCTCTCTCTCATATAATTGACAAGGGGAGCCCAGGTTAAATTAAATTGTTTGGAAGAGTTGTCTCTAAGCATAAGTGTAAGTTTATCAAGCTCCGCGATTTCTAGGGATTTGGTTAGCCATTCTTCTATGTCCGGCATTTCTGTAGACTTCCAATATCTGGCTACCACGATTCTTGCAGACGCGGTGAGGTAAGTAAGTAGTTTTTCTAGTTCCTTGTTTAGTTGTAGCCCTGAAATATTCAATAGATAGAGTTCTGGTTTTTTTGGGATATTCATATTTAACATTTCTTGTAATACCTTATTTACTGAATTCCAGAAATTTTTAACAATTTTACATGTCCACCATTGATGGAAAAAAGTGCCTCGTTCTTGGGAACACTTCCAACATAAATCATTATTGTTCTTATAAATTTTTGAAAGCTGGTGGGGGGTTAGATACCATCTATAAGCCATCTTGTACATATTTTCTTTTAGATAATACGAGTATGTGTATTTCTGTTTTATTTTCCAGATTCTTTCCCATTCTTCCTTCGGGAGATTATGTTCTAAGTTTGCCGACCATTTTGCTATATATTCCTCTGTGGGGCACTTTCCCCCTTCTATTTCCAGTAACAATTTATAAACTAAGCTCACCGTTTTCTTTTTTGATTGGAGCCATAATTTTTTCCCTTTCGGAGGGTTCCATTACCACCCGATTTGTCTATTCTCATTGAATCTCTTAGTTATTTGGAGATAATGAAACCAATTTAAATGATATTGTGTTAGGTCCTCTAGCTTTTTTATTTTGATATCTGTTCCATCCTTTTTTAGTATGTTCTTGTAGGTTAGTCCATAATCGTCTTCCCTTCTTTTTACTTTGAAAGCTTCGCTTGGAGAAGTCCATAGGGGTATTCTTGTGTATAGATTTTTTTATATTTATTCCAAATTTTTAATAATGGGGCTCTCACGATATGGTTATTAAATCCTTTGTCTTGTTTTATTTTGTCATATACTAAATAGCCGTGCCATCCAAATTTTATGTCATGACCTTCCAGATTAAGTAATTCTTTATCTTTTAGCTCAACCCAATATTTTGGTGCCTCTATACAGTTGGCTTCGAAGTATTTTACCAGATTAGGCATTCCTAAGCCTCCGTTCTCAGTTTTTAATTGAAGAACTTTTGATTTTATTCTTGCCTTTTTACCTGCCCATACGAATCTAGTTAGTTCAGTTTGCCATTTTTTCAGCATATAGTTGTTTTTTTAAGATGGGGAGCAATTGAAAAAGAAAGTTGATCTTAGGAAATATTTTTAGCTTAATCGTAGAAATTCTTCCAAGATACGATCGATTATATTTTCTCCATTTGTTAAGATCTTTTTTTATTTCCGTCCAAATTTTCTCATAATTGTTTTTTATCAATTGGCAATTATTCGAAGTAATGTTTATGCCAAGATATTTTACTGTTTTTGCTATTTCCATCCCTGATTTGACTTCCACTAGATTTTTTTCTTTGTCGTTCAAGTTTTTTGTAATAATTTTTGATTTTTTTCTTGTTAAGAAAACTGCTCGATTTTATCTAGCCATACATTTATTTTCTCTACCGGGTCGTCAATTATGCATACAAGATCATCTGCAAATGCATAGACCTTGTAGTTGAATTTCCCTATTTTTAATCCTTTCAAATCTTTATCCTCGATTATATTTCTTAGAAGTAGTTCCAAAATAAAATTAAATATAAGGGGAGAGAGAGGACAGCCTTGTCTCGTGCCTCTTTGAATATCTATCTTTTCTGATCTTAGGCCGTTTACATTGATTATGGCACTTTGATGTTTGTAAATATTGGTGACAGCAGTAATAAAGTTTTGACCCAAATCTACCTTTCTCAAGAGAATCTCTATAATATCCCAGTTCACTTGGTTGAATGCCTTTTCGGCATCAATAAAGGCGAGGGCCACTTTGGTGCCTATGTTTTTATCGAGATATTCAAGCACATTTATCACTGTCCTAATATTTTGTTTCATATATCTTTTGGGTAAAAAAACCCGTTTGGTTCTTGCATATCCAACCATTAAGAAATTCTTTGAACCTTGTTGCAAGAATGTTCGTGAATAACTTGTAGTCCAAGTTAAGCAGAGATATTGGGCGGTAATTCTCCATTCTCTCCGGATCTTTCCCTTCTTTAGGGAAAATTGTGATACTTGCGTTCAACCAAGACATTGGGATTTTACCGTTTTCCATGATATTATTCATTATTTTCTTAAGATATGGAGTTAGCACCTCTTTCAATTTTTTATAGTATTGTTCTGTGAACCCATCTGGGCCTGGAGCTTACCCCGATTTTAGTTGTTTAATCGCTTTTTCTATTTCATTGTCCGAGATAGGTCTATTTAGTTGTTCTCTTATAAGTTCGCTCACCTTTTCTAGTTTTCTTCCACTCACATAGTTTTGAATAGTTTCTTTATTGTTATTTTTTCTCTATATAAATCTTGATAGAACACTCTAAACTCCTTTAATATTTCGTTATCATTAGTAATTTCTCTATCCTCTTTTTTATCTTGTTAATTATATTTTTTGTTTTGTTTTTTATATAGGTGTGCTAACCATTTCCCTGGCTTATTTGCTAGCTCAAAGTTTCTTTGTTTTAAGAATTTTATTTTCCTTTCAATCTGCTCTACTGTTACTAAGTTCATTTGGGTTTTTATTAGTTGTAAATTATTCACAATATTCTTGTCTTTAGGATTTTCCTTTAGTGCCTTTTCTGTTTTTTCCAGGTCTTTTTGAAGATTAGATAATTCTAAATTCCTAATTTTGGTTAGGTGGCTTTGCTGAGCTATAAAATATCCTCGCATAACCGCTTTGCCAACGTCCCATATACTTGTGAGTTCAGTGTCCGGATGGTCATTTATCTCAAAGTATTCTCTCAATAGTTATTTTATTTTTTTCTATTTGCTCTTCATTTTTTAAGAGCCATTCATTTAGCCTCCAGGTACCCGTTCTATTACCAAATTTAAAAGTCAGTTTGATGGGGGCATGATCAGAAATGAGTCTTGGGTGGATTTTAGTTTTAGTACTATTTATCATAATATATTTTGAGGCCCATAACATGTCAATCCTTGACCATGTTTTCCTTCTTCCCGAAAAAAGTAAAATCTTTTGTGTTATTTTCATGAAATTGCCATGAATCTTGCAACTGAAAGTTTTCTATAATGTCAAAAAAGGATTTGGGAAGTTTACTTGCAGAAGATTTGTTTTTGGGGTTATTATAATTTTTGTCGAGATTTGTAGCAACCCAGTTCCCTTTCGTGCCTGGGGGGCAGGGGGTAGCACCGGGGGTCCCACTTGCATTAGGGCCAGATGCAGCTGATGAGGAAATGAAGGAAGGGGCTGATGAGTTAGCTGGGCCTTCCTCTCCCACAGAGAGCCTGGCCTGGGATGATGAATGGCCTGACGGCTATGAAAATTGGGAAAGTCAGGCTGACCCTGAGAGCGATGATTCCGATCAGTATGAGAACCCAGGTGGTTTCGGGTCACAGGAAAGGATCAGGGAAACAGTGGAGGATGAGGCCATGGAAGCCGAAAGGGAGTTCGGCTCTCATGAAGATAGCGAGCCAGGTGCTGGGAGGCAAGGACGGAGCTTTGATAGGAGACGGAGCATTGAATCCAGCAGGAGGGATTGGTACCGTAGCCTAGAGCATCAGAGAAGCGCTAGGTCCCGTAGCACAGATTGGCGGAGGAGCCTAGAGCGTCGGGGGCCTCGCCAAGTGGATTAAGTATAGGATCCGTGGGAACGGATCCTCAGTAGCTCGGCCACTTCTATTCTAAGAGGAGTGAAGCGAGCGGAGGTCCACGGAGCCAAGTTACCGGCTCAAGCCTTGCCAAGAAGTTTCTTGGGTTGTTCATGAACTTTGCCTTGTTCTTTGCCACGGACCAAGTCCTTCAGCTGCATTGCTTTGCGGAGCCTTTGCCACGTTTGCCTTTGGATTTTACGGACTCTTTACCTTTTGGATTTACCTTTTGATACTTTTTATGGACAATTTACCTTTTCACCTGTTTTTATTATTCAATAAATAGTTAGCTGATTACTGTCCCTGTGTGTGTGATTAAGGGGCTGGGCCAAGACCCTGCATCGTGACAAGATTGGGATCCACAATACCATTAAAGTCCCCCAAGATCACATAACTATCACATTCAACATTTAGCATTTTGTCATTTAGTAACTGAAAAAAACTTAGTTTTCGAACCATTAGGAGCATACAAACAAATAATTAGAATTTTTTCCCTTTTGCTGTTATCGAAGCCACCACTCGTCTACCCTCTTTGTCTTTGAATTCCAGATTTGGTTTTAAATCAGCTTTAATATACAATGCTACCCCTCTATTTTTTTTTCCACTGAAGAATGAAAAAGCTTTCCCAAGTGCTTATTCTCAATTAGTTCCCTTTTGGAGTTTTTTATTTGAGTTTCCTGAAGGGTATATATAGCCGCTTTTTGCTTCTTTAAGAAGTGAAATGTTTGTTTTCTTTTTTCGGGTACATTCAGCCCATTTACATTAAGGGAAAAGCATTTTACCTCCATGGTTGCTTATAATTCCTCCTCCTCCAACAAGCTTTCCTCTCCGTTGGTGTTTGGTTCTAGTTCATCCTCCTCGTTTAAATCTTGTTCGGTTTCCTCCTCCGGTTCTTTTTGTCCATATGGTTTTTGGTTGTTTATCTTGTCTTCATATTGTTTTGATCTGGAGTCATCGAATTTTCTTGGGAGAGATAATTTTTTTGAGCTTTTTTGACCTTGCATTCCATCTTTTTTCTTTGCTTTGGGATTGAAAAAATGTTCCCATCTTTGGTAAAATTCTTCTGCTCTTTCTTGAGTGTTTATCAAATATCTCTCATTTTTGAATGTAAATTGGAGACCTTCGATTTTCTCCCATTTGAATCTGATTTCCTTTAATTTCAGCAGATCCGTGAGGAAGTACCGTGTTTCCCAGTAAGACACCCCGATTGTAAGACGATCGGGGTGTCGGGGTCGGCTTATATAAGCCGTACCCGTATGTAAGCCGTACCTCGTCCGCCGCTGCCGCCGCCGCAACCGGAGGTGTGCCGGCACACCTGCAGCACACCTCCGCAGCACACCTTTCGCCAGGCCTCCAAGCAAGGGAGGGGAAAGGAGCCAGGGGCGGGACGAAGCGGTGACGCGTCACTGTGACGCGGCGATCCTCACCACGCCCCTGGCTCCTTTCCCCTCCCTTGCTTGGAGGCCTGGCAAGGTGTGCGCGGAGGTGTGCCGCGGCACACCTGCGGCATCTCCGCGGCACACCTTTCGCCAGGCCTCCAAGCAAGGAAGGGGGGGGGAAAGGAGCCAGGGCGGAGACAGCGACGCGTCACTGTGACGCGCGATCCTCACCATGCCCCTGGCTCCTTTCCCCTCCCTTCTTTCATCAAGCAAGGGAGGGGGAAAGGAGCCAGGGCGTGGTGAGGATCGCCGTCACCGTGATGCGTCGCCGCTTCGTCCCGCCCCTGGCTCCTTTCCCCCTCCCTTGCTTGGAGGCCTGGCGAAAAAGGTGTGCCGCGGAGGTGTGCCGTAGGTGTGCCGCGGCACACCTCCGGCGGGCGGCGCGGCGCCCGGCGCCGGCGGCGGGCGTGGGCATGGCGACGGGGTCCGTCTTGGGTTATATAAGACGTACCCTGAAAGTAAGCCGTAGGGGGACTTTTTTGGGGGAAAAGAAAGTAAGACGCTGTCTTGCTTTCGGGGAAACACGGTAGTATTTTTTCCTATTTTCTAGCACCAGATTTGGAATTTCTCGTAGGATTATTATCTTCTTTTCATTCAAGATATATGGTGTTTTATTTTGATTTTTTAAAATGTTCTCTCTAATCTTGGTGGAATTATATTGAATTAATATGTCCCGCTCGGACTTGTTTCTTCTTGAGTAGGCTGTGTGTATCCTAAAGGCCTTGTCAATCCTGTCTTCTACCAGTGATTTTTCTTTTTGTAGGACTGACGCCGTCATCTCTAGGGCAATATTCATAGTGTCCTCTGGGGTCTCTTTGCTTTGTTCCGGAATCCCTCGTAGGCATAGCTGAAAATCTTTCTGGAATAAATCAAGTTGGATGCTTTTTTGTCGATTTCTCCTTGGATTTTGCTTAATTCTCTTATCTCATCCTGGTTTTGCGTGATTTCACTTTTGAGATCTTCTCTTTTCTGGAGCATGTCTACCTTATCATATAAGGCAATTACCTCCCTCCTTATCGTGGTGACATCCTTTTTCATTTCCTTCCTTAAGTCAGTTAGGCCTTCATTGATTTGTCTTCGTTCCTCGGCTCCTTTCTCCACTAAGCCACTCAGTCTCTTTACCTCATATATTATTTCTTTGAGGTGATCTTTTATCTGCGAGTCTTCCTGTAGGGAGTCTCTTCTTCCCATCTGGCTCTTGATCTCAACATCTGTTTTCTTTCTTCTTGTTGTCATCGCTGCAAAGGGCGTTCCCTTTTCTTTCTGTATCTGGAGCTGGTCTGTATCTGTGTCTATTACAATCTTAGTCACCCCACCAGATCTTCTTAGGATTGCTTAAATTCCTTAGATTCATGGTTTCTAGTACTCAGTTTCTAATATTCCGGTAAGTTTCCGAAAAGTTCTATGATTTTCTTCTCTGTATCTCTAAGTTCTCTATGTGTTCCCGTTGAGATTCCCGTTGAAATCTCGTGCTATTTGAAGTACCTCTATGGTCCGCTGTGGTCCGCTGTGGGGGCCGAGTCAGTCTCGTCGAATTTCGCCGCTTCTAGGCGCCTCAAGGATGCTCTGCGTCCCCCACCGCTCTGCCGTTTTAGACCTGGGTCTGCGTCGTTCCGCGCTGGTCTGTATGCTCACCAGCTGCCTCTCCACTCAGCCAGGATCTCACACAGGTTCCAGTCGTCAGATCGCGCGAAGCCTGCACTCTCGTCTGCAGGTAATCAGTGCTTACCCGGTCAGCTGTTCTCCTTCTCCTCTCGAGGAGCACCCTCTTCCGAAGGTCTTTTCTTCCCCACTTTCTTTGTACTCTCCCCAACAAAGATTAAAGTACTGGATTCTTTCTTGAGATCCCCCTGTAAGGACGGTCGGTTGCCCGACTACCTCAGATCTTTCTTTTGGGGGGAATTTGGAGCGGGGGGTGTTGTGGCGTCTCTCCGTTTAAGGATGCAACCGCCTCCAGCCCTTACTGATTCTCGGCTCTCGAGTGGCACAACAGAGGTCCCCTGTCTGTTTAGGCAGGGTCTCCCTCAAATTGAAACCCCCCGAGCTTGAGCTGCCCTCCCTTCTTCAAGGGTCAGGCAGGTTTGCCGTGTATTAGCTCCGCAATCACTGTAAGGGTTGGTAACTCCTCGGAGCTCACCTAACAGGCGTCCACCTTCTCCCGCTCCCAAACCGGAAGTCCGGTTTGAAAAGGTAATAAAGTCTTTCAGGATCAATTGCAGGGTCTCAATGATGAACAAGAACAAGGATGTCACGGAGCAAGTCAGCCCGAAGCAGGCTGGCGCACGCTTGATGAAAGGCCCAACTGGCCTAACCCACAGGATCTTCTCCCAAACGCGTTGTTGGTACAAGACACCAGCATGGGGGTCTGCAAGGCAGTTATTGTGTTCCTGAGTTGCGTCGCACGTCAAAACATAAGATTGATGATCCTTTGTATGTTTTGTGAACTCAGTCCTCTTGGAATGTGGTGCTCGTTAGCGAGTGCCATCTGGGCCGGGGAGTCAGGCTTTCTACTCCCGCAGCCCGCTTCCATTATCAGGGAGGCAGAGATGGTACAACCTTGAAAGGCCTATGTTATGCTTGCATCCCTAGTCTTCTCACGGGAAAGGCACGGGAGGCCCAAGCAGGGTTTAAGAGCAAAGCAAGCTGGTTTGGAAATTACACTCTGGTTACCTTGGCTGGAACTTTGCTCAAGCAAAAGTGACGCCTGAGGCTCTTTAGGTGTGACAGGTAACCATAAGGTTACCTGGATCATATGAATTATAGATTTAAAGGCAGGAAAAACATATTAAAGGCAGGCATGACTGGTGGGTATACAGTGTAAGATATGTTTGTAAGTTGGTTGTATGGCTACACAGTCCTGGATTGGGATACATGTAGGTCTCTGTCTTTATCGCTCCTCACTATGGAGCTGTTGTTGGGTGGGCAGAAGTGGATGCTGCTCTCTTTCACTATCTTCAGGTGCTTCCTAAAAGCTCTCTCTCTCTCTCTCTCTGATACAGGATGATTTAGGTGAAAATTTGCAAAATACAAGCCCTGAAAAATGTAAAAAATAGATTCACAAGACACATAAGGAATGTTAGATATAAAGCACAATATCCTGTATATTGCAGAAGAGCCTATTAGTTCAGAATAGCAATTCAATTGAAGTTGCATTTAGAGAACGAACATGTGTGATTCTTGTTGCAGCAATCGTTGGGGTTCTTTGTACAGCAATAAGCCAAACCCCCCCCCCTTCTTCTGAGTGTTGTGCACATCACATGGAAATGAGGAGAAATGGTGAAGAAAGGACTGCGACCAGACAGATTCATTTCCATGGCTCAGAATGTTAAGTGCACAGTTGTGCCAAGAAAAGCCATTTAGCTTTTATAGGGAAAATTAGCTTTGTGAGGATGGAGTTGGAGTTAAGAAGTTGCATGAACACAAGGGAGGGTCATGTGTAGAAATCTCCTTTTCATTCCTGTTTTTCTAGTTGCCTCCTGAAAGTTCTTGCCACCTCCCACAGGGCTCCAAGCATATGTTTGTACTTTTATTTTTTCTTTGTGGCCTCTGTGAATGCACACATATGGAGTATCTGCGCCTGCACAGGCTCCAACGGAAAACTTCCCAAGTTTAAAACTCAAGTTTTGGCGGTAACCCCGCCCAGCCACCCGAGTGTTGGCTGGTTCTGTAGTATCTTCTGGAGGCTTGTGCATGTCCCTTTCTTTGCTTCTTTGGAACTCTGCTTTACCAGGAGCAAGTGACCATAAAGATTAATGGCTCCAAGATCTTCATAAGATGCAGAAATATGGCTGGGCAACTTTTATCAGCATGAAAATGTAGTGATGGAAAGCTGTTTGCTGTCGTTCAGCACTGAAGACACTAAAATCTTTCAAACCAGATTTGAGTACCATTCTCTCTGTATGTTGGAGAGAAATATAATTTTGTCTATTGTCAGATTTTGGCATGTCTTTTTATGGCTTACATTAAATTACCCTTCGTTTTTCTTTCTGCATTCATTCTGTTTCACAGATACAAAGACATACTGGCACATATACACAGTGTGTGGTGGGTACCAAGTTGGCTGGCATATAAATTGCAGTGCATTAGACTTCGTTATTCTTTCATATTGCAAATTATCTCCTGGATCCAACCCTAATGAACTGTTTTCTCATAGAAAAATAAATGGTAAAGCTGCCCACAATTGTAAACGAGCTTGCCAACTTTAAATAGTGACTATTCCCCTATAATCTTAAGAAAAGTGCCATTCAGAAACTACCCTGTTTAAATCTAGAAATTTTAGTTAAAAAAATCAACCCAAAGAATTTGGGTAGATTTACCCACGGGTTAATGTAAGAAGTGTACCTTAACTCTTTCCTAAAAATGAACCATCACCGAAAAAGAGAGGCAAAAGGCAAGAGCTTAATGCATCCCAGGAAAACCTAAAAGAAACACCAAGCCTTCTATTATTTCTGCCCTGATGCCACTTCTGGCGTTTTTGGATGCTCGGTTAGGGATGTGACAGCATCCTCCAGGATTGGTTGACCCCGAGTCTGCATCGGTACTTTCTCTTCTTCCTGGAAGGACTCTTGATATTACCATTATACAAGGGTAATATCAAAATCCATAATTTTGGACTGAAAACCTGTTGTTAACTTATAGATGAGGCTGACATAACATGGATATATATTATAAACTTTTATCATGCTATATTTTGGATTCAACTAAGTGCTTTGCTTTGTAAAAATTTCTGTATATCTAACAGTTGTTTACAATTTGCAGGAGTACAGTACAGTCAGTAAATATATTGGCAAACCAAGCTATGAAGATGTGTAGGAAGTACTAAAAAAAGTAGCTTTTTCTTTGAACATTTTGGGTTTTCAGTTTACAAGCAGGTGAAATGTCATGAAACATTCCTGATGTCCCTAAAAACTAGGATTAGCAGATTCTCTTTCAGATTACCATGGACAACATGCTTGGCTCCTCCCTGTATGAAATGGCTGGAAAAACAATGAACCATGCAGTTTTGTAAAATAGCCCCACCCTGGGTGTGATGGAAAACACAGTTTAGATGTTTAAGTCTGGATAATTGAGAACACAATTTTTCCTTTTTTCTACTGGCACCTTGCCCATTCCATTCATTATGACTTATCAAAAATACAAGTTGCAAGTGGACCTTGTGTTTTGAAGGCGCAAGTACTGTATCTAACCACAGCCATATCTAATGCCCCTTCTACACTGCCATATAAAATCCAGATTATCTGTTTTGAACTGGATTATATGGCAATGTAGACTCATATAATCAGTTCAAAGTAGAAAATGTGGATTATCTGATGTCATAATCTGGATTATATGGCCTGTAGATGCAGCCTAAGTAACTTTTTCCAGATAGTGGAATAAATTTGTCTCTTACTATGCTTTGTGGATAAGAGATGTGTTTAATATAACTTGTTTCTTCTATATAATATTGTTTTTAAAGTTATAGGAAGTCTTTCAGGTTTACTTCCTGTGTCTGAATTTTAGCTAACTAAAGACATGTGTCTGAATTAAATAGAGCTGGCTACTGTTGAATCAAGTCCTATAGTTATTTTTTTTCAGCAGTTCAAGATGCAGGACTCAGATGGTGAAGTTTGTCATTGCATGGAGAAAGTCATGATACCTTGCTAATTTTTGCAAATCAAGGTGTTATAAAATGTGCAAAGGCCATTTTATTACCCCAATATTTATTTTGGTCTGTTGATAATCCAAGATATAGAATTCTGGTCTATGCCAAGTACCAATGTTGAAAGTAATGACTAAAGACTAAAACACATCAGGACTCCCAAATCCTAGGAAAAATTAAAACAAAGATGTGATGTTCTCTCTGCTTGTCCCTGTCGATACGAAGGCCCTCTGTATCTATATTTCACCAATGAAGCAAATTGCTTCTATGTTTTTTTTAGTCCCAAACCATTAAATAACTTCCAAAGTTCCAGCCTTCCACCTTTTCATTCATGCATATGGTTGAACTAAAGGTAAGGCATTCCAAGCTTGCTCTCCTCCCGCCTCGCCCTGCCCTAGCCATCTTTAGAGTTGTGCAAAGATCAGTAATTAAATGTCAGGTTCTCCTCTATTCCCAAGTCACCACATGGTCCAGACTTGAGTGGAGGAAGAGGAGTTGCTACAGATTCTAATGAACCATTCTCCAAAGCTGAATAGCTCAATAGAAGCCTCTGGCCTGCAAAGTCTTTTATGCCTGTGTTAACCAGCCTCACTGCCTGCAGGTCAGCATCTCCCTGCAGCCAGGTGAATGATCTGTGCAAAGCAGGTGGCATTCTCTTAGGACCTTATCACGTTGAGATATAATTCATTTATATTAGCATGCACCCCATTGTTTTCGAGGACTGGATGCATACTCTCCCCATCATATCTGATTATTACAGTTTTAAAATACTGCACTTTGGAAGGCTGGCTCCTCTTAATCTATTTGAATGCCTCCTACATTACACCCCTACACCCCAATATTGTTCAGTGACATAGCCTGAAAGTCTCGAACTACCATTCTTGCAAGATTTTGGCTGACAAAATGCATACTGATTTTCCGATCACACATTAAAAACAGCACCTCAACAACATTTAGAATTGTCGTAAATAAAAAACACAGAATCCCATGTTCAGTCACTTTGTTTCTGTGACATTTTGCAGACAAGATTCCAACAGGGCAAATGATAGGACCCATTTGGAAAAGAAAAACAACAGAGAAAGTCGCTACAACGTGTTCAAACACTATACGGCAAAGAACCAAAATAAAGATATATCTCACCAATGGTTTGTGCGGTTCTTAAGTCCATCATAAGAATCAACAGGAGTCCCAAGAATGGTGTCCCATCAATAAACACAACAGTCAATAGTCTTTTTTAGTCCATAAAAGGTAAGGTGTATTATAATCCAATATTACGGTAAGTGTCGCCAGTACCAAGTGAATGTAACAACATATATATCACAAGTCCGTTAATGACAATACTCTGGAATATAAGTCTCCACGTAGTGTTCACTTGGATCCAATTGATGGCATATACGCCTTACCTTTTACGGAGCAAAAAAGACTATTGACTTGTGTTTATTGATGGGACACCATTCTTGGGACTCCTGTTGATTCTTATGATGGACTTATATAAGAACCGCACAAACCATTGGTGAGATATATCTTTATTTTGGTTCTTTGCAATATAGTGTTAGGACCCATTTGGAATCATATCCAAAGAATCTCAAAAACGGAGTATATCCTGATGTGGGAAGGTCCCCTATCACTGGTCATCATTATTGCTGGCAGCCTCCCCAGAAGCTGAATGAGAGAAAACTGGTAGGATAGTGGTCTTTGGGATCCTCTCCCTTCTAGTGAGCAACCCTTTCCTACTAAGTCTCTGCCTTACTCTGCCTTACCGATGCTGCCTTCAAGAAGTAAATTCATGGCATTCAATAGCAGAAAACAGCCTGAACGCAGTGAGATGCATTGGTGGTATCACATCATCAGCACAAGAATGGAGGAGTGGGAGGAGGCAAGCAGGCTTTGTGCTGGAAACTCCACTGTCTTCCTGCCTGCTTTCTTTCACGGCTCCTTACTTAAGAAATACAATAGTGGTCACTATGGCAACACATGTTCCCTTGGCACCTGAGCATTCACAGGTGGGATCCTTTGAGCTTTGATTGTGGTTCCCAGCCCTAGGCAGGTGGGACCTAGCCATCAATGCTGCAGTTGCTCTTATAAAGATATAAGGATGCTGTGGTGACTCATCTCAGTCCAGTTTTGTGTCAGTAGTGCCACCTGCGTTTTCTGCCATTGTGAGTGGGTGCTGACATCTCAGAGTGTGGCCGGTACTTTGTCTGACCCAGCAGAGGACCTCTGTATTAAGGACAAAGGACAGGAATGCAGCATTTGAGAAGAAAGGAGGTTGCTCTGTGTGGGAAGTACTAGGCTCATCTGCCAGTACCTGTTACTCCAAGGACGCTGACATTTTCCAGATGTCCCTGCAGGGAAACAGCACCTGATTCCACTTAAAGCTTGCAGCATCTCTCCTCCCTACTCCCACACCTCACCCCAGAAAACATGGAGCTCTCACAGAACAATAATGTAATTGGCTGGGAAAAATCTCTTCAGGATTTTCCATCAAAATCTGGAGCTGGCTCAGACAGCGCTAACACACAAACACATGCAAACCAGAGGCCCCAAGATACTCATGAAAGTATGGGTTCCCCCAGAAAATGTGTGACCCTGACAGAATGAAGCCCAGCATAACAAGGAGTGACTGAGACCTGAGAGACAGCAGATTCCCACAGCAGGGGTGACCCAGTCTTTGGCCCCATAAAGAACAAACTGCCAGCCGTCTGGGCCTCTTTAGCATTTGTGACCTTTCACCTCAGAGATTCCCACCTCCTTCCTGCTGTGTGCAGGCCTGCTTTACAACATGCATGGACATCTTACGACTGCTTCTAATATTTCTTTATAGTATTGTTCTATACAAAAGATATCTGTGTATGTCAACAGTGAATCAGTATATAGACATTTCTTTCATAGGAGCAGCATATTTGTTGATGGTGGTGAGGTTACTGAGGGTGCATCTACACCAGTGGTTCTCAACCTGTGGGCCACGGCCCAGCAGTGGACCACAAGAATGAAAATCCGGTCCACAAACCTCTTTCCTATTTATTTTATTTTATTTATTTCCATTTCTTTCTGCAGAGCTAACCAGCCCAGCCCCTTTTGGTACTAATGTTGGAGAGTGGTCACTAATCAAAGTGGGTCCTGACTCCTGGCCAAATTAGTCCTGGTCAAAAAAGGTTGGAAACCACTGATCTACACTGTAAAATGAATGCAGTTTGACACCACTTTAATTGCCATTGCCCAGTGCTGTGGAATTATGGAAGTTGTAGTTTTGCAAGGTATTTAGCCTCTGCCGAAGAATAGTGGTGGTTCATCTAACTACAAACCCCAGGATCCCATTGCATTGAACCTTGGCAGTGAACGTGGGGATTATAATGACTTGGATCACAGAACTGTTATGAAGAGAAGTATGTTCATGTTCTAAACCACAATGTTGATCCCTCAGGGAAAAAGTCATTACATTACCTTACTTTCTATAGGCCTAAAGCAGCTTGTAGCCATTTTGGCCAGAGGGGGAGACTCACTGTAGACTACTGTTTACTGAAATTGCTTGTTACTGTCATATAGCGTTCCTTGCTAACTGGCCTCCTCATAGTAAAGACAAGAATAATGTATAACCCTTCTTGAGAGATCTGTCTAAAATGTTTTCCTTAGTAGTGGCTATAGATGTGTGTGTGTGTGTGTGCATATCTTCAAGTTGTCCGTTGACCTATGGGGGCATGCAACATCATTAAACTGGAGAAGAGCGCCTAAGGAGATCAGACAGCATAGAAAGCACCCATTTAGAAAAGAAAGGTGCTATTCTGTAAACAAAAGCAACAAGCCCCTTGAGAGATTGTTGTTTTTTTAAAAAAAAAGTGTGCAGAAAAAGATGAAGTCAGGCCCCTTCTACACTGTCCTTATATCCCAGGATCTGATCCCAGATTATCTGGTTATCCCAGATTATATGGTAGTGGAGACTTATGTAATACAGTTCAAAGCAGATAACTTGGGATCAGATATTGAGATATAGAGCAGTGTAGAAGGGGCCTCAGTTCAATATGAGCAGCATTCTACTCACATATTGCAATATGGTATGGCATTGCCTGTGTTTGCAGCTGTTAGACATGAATAAGTTGCTTCCAGATGGTAGGTTGCTGGTACTACCAAGCAAAACATGTTGTGTAGCTAGTTTTTTCAGTGGTAAAAAGAGAAGGGAGAAGTGCTGGGAACACAAGAGGGATTTACAGATGGAAGATACTGTTTGGACTGCTGTATTCATCCCCACCAGTACAATTCAGTGAATGAGGCAGAATGTTTACATCAGGGGTGCTCACACTTTTTCAGCATGCGAGCTACTTATAAAACAACCAAGTTAAAACGATCTACCTATCCACTACAAAAATGTGAAACATATAACAGAATATCTGCTTTGAACTGGGTTTTCTGAGTCCACACTGCCATATAATCTGATTCAAAGCAGATAACATGGGATTTTATTCAACTGTGTGGAAAGGACCTCAGATAACCCAGGGCCGGCAGCACTTGGGCGGTGTCGGGAGCCTGCGCAGCAGGACTGAGCCTTCCTCCCGCCCTGCCGGCGATCTACCAGGACGCCCTACACGATCTACCAGTAGATCGCGATCTACCTAATGAGCACCCCTGGTTTACATGATAAAAAGCCTTGTCTGGAAAGCACCTGTGGCCTTGCTGAGGATGATATCCTGTAAGAAGCAAAGAAACCATGAAAGTTGATGTGAGCTTTGGCGGTAGAAAATGGCAGGTGGAATTTGCCACAGAGTCTAAAAATGAACATTTTAAAAGGGAAAGGTTCACAAATAGGGCCATGACTTTAAATGGGTGGGAGAGGTCTTATCAGAAGAAATCACTCTCTGTAAGCTATTTACAGAATTCCCTGTACATAGAAAGGAGTGGATAAAAATGACTTGAAAAGTGATTTGAAACAAGATTGAGATGATGTTGTGTGATAGGGAATGGTTGCACTCAAAGTTACGAAGTTGATAATTCACTCCTTAACTTTCGTGTTATAATCTCCTGAAGGCCAGTGTTTTTCTAGTTATTAGCTAGTATTCAGACTGTCACAATCAACACAAAATTCTAAACAAGGAGAGATAAGATAGTGGCAAAGGTTAAGCATTGTTGCAAAAAAAAAGTATTGCAGTGTGGTTGCTTGGAAAATGTGATATTTCCACAACATAATAACTACTCTGATGAAAAAGGGGTGAATACAATTTAGTCATAGCAACTTGCATTTTGTATTTCTCTCTCCCTGGCATTACTTTGCGAACGAAGATTCAGGAAGGACTCATCCCACACTTTCTACAAGCATGTTGATGACTAAAAAGGCCAATCCGAGATAGGCAAGTCTGGTTGCAGAAAGCACAGCAGAAAGTCTCCTTGGGTGATGTTGTTTCCAAGTTGCGGTTCTTTCTGCGTTGTCATTTCTCTTCAAGACTCAATCGGTGTGTCTTCTCGAAAGAGGCCGCAGCATTGTGGATAGTGCATCTCCATGCCTCTCGATGTGAGGCCATGGTGGACCATTGTTGGTGATCAATCTGGCCGAGCCTGAGGTGTTGTTTCAGGGAGTCTTTATATCTCTTTTTTGGGGCACCTCTCTTGCACTGACCCGTAGCGAGTTCACCGTATACTAGTATCTTTGGCAGGTGGTGGTCCTCCATCCTAGAGACGTGCCCTGCCCATCGCAGCTGTGTTTTCAATAGCATGGCCTCAATGCTGGTGATCCCTGCCTGCTCAAGGACAGCAACATTCATGACATAGTTTTGTATTTATGGCATAATAAAACAATCATGGCAGTTTCAGAGTATGCAGTGTCAATGCACATGGCATCTGTTAATGCCATGTTAATGTCACCATTTTGAAGGTAGGGTATAATGCACACCTAAAGCTGCCCTGGGACCCATGTAGATTGTTTGCACTTCGGTTTCAGGATAGTTTTGTTTTTCCCAGCCAGGTCTCTAGACAAACTCTACAATTTTGCTGATTGCTCTGGCCTTCACCTCATCTTTGCATTGAATGCTTTGCGCCGAAACCCCAACAATTCCTGGAACGGCTCCAATGCCCTCAGCCTGCTCAAATACAGTGCCAGCAAGAAGTACAATATATCTTGGGAACTTGGCAATGGTAAGTGAGTTTGATTGGGAAATGGAAAAAAGGGAGGAGAGGAAGTAAAAGAGGCATTGGAATCCACTTACCCTCACTGACAGAAATACTGGAGCCCCTGGTGGCTCAGTGGGTTAAACCCTTGTACCGACAGAACTGAAGACTGACAGGCCAGAGGTTCGAATCCGGGGAGAGCATAGATGAGCCTCCTCTGTCAGCTTCAGCTCCCCATTTGGGGACATGAGAGAAGCCTGCCACAAGGATGGTAAACCATTAAAACATCCAGGCATCTCCTGGGCAATGTCTTTGCAGACAAATTATCTCACACAAGAAGTGACTTGCAGTTTCTCAAGTCGCTCCTGACATGAAAAAAAAGGCCTATCAGCTATGCAGGTGGCAGGAAAGTATGTAATATGTATGCATGTGTTCAGTGCAACTGCTAGTCAGTCATAGAGGTGCAGTAGCAAATGAGCCTAAAAGAGATTCCAGTCTGGATAATGTTAAAAAGAAGGGGTCTACACATTAGATAAAAGATCTTTTCGGTTTCCAGACAAAAGAGGAGTCTTGCAATCTTATGCAGGAGTTAGTACAATTGAACTGAATTGAATGGATACATAGAATGGCACTGTAAAGAACTTTAATACTGATGCTACCAATTCCTTTTGTGTAGTGCCTCTAACATGTCGAAGGACAGCCATACTGAGCTCCCTTTGCAGCATAATTGGTCTAAAAATTATAAATAATGATTTCTCTTTGTTTCCAGAACCCAATAACTACCGAGCTCTGACAGGGCGAGCAGTGAATGGCACTCAGTTGGGCAAGGACTATATGCAGCTAAAGAGCCTGCTACAGCAGATCCGTATCTACTCCCGAGCCAGTCTCTATGGGCCGAATATTGGGAGGCCTAGGAAGAATGTTGTGTCCCTTCTTGATGGGTGAGTAATGTGACACATGGGATGGGCCAGAAAGCTAGGAAGTCTCTCTCTTTCAAAAAAAAAGAAGGAAATAATAAAGGAAATAATTAAATGTAAACACACACACACACACAGATGTAGCTCCCCCCCCTACTTGTATGCTTTCAGCTAAAGTTTTATCTGTATTTTAGTGAACCAAGAATTGAAAATACTTTTTATAAGAAATTTCCAAAAGATGACAGGCTGGCATTTAGAAATATGCCAAAATTTGGATAGGATAGGATATAAATTTTTGGAACAGTGGATAGGACAACATGATCCATTGTATCTCTTTCAAACATTATTTATTTATTTATTTCCTGGGCTTCTAGGCCGCCACTCCCGGGAGGCTCGGGGCGGCTCACAGCAAGAAAAAAGTACAATAAAACACATTAAAATATAACACTCAATAAAACGCACAATAAAACATCAGATTAAAATGCAATATGCTGTATGGAAGTACAGAGAACGCTCTCCTCCGGGTTGCAGTTAGCCTAAAAACCTTAGCAGATGGAATGGCCAGCATTGTGATATATAATGTGAACTGTTGGAAATCAGACCATAGAAGAGTTTGAAATTTTGGTTTCCAAATCAAAGCTGATTTCTTTCTTTTAGCAGCTCCACCAGAGCCGCAGGAAATTTTACACGTCCAATCCCTGCAAAAACGTTTTGAACCATGCTATGGCCTTAGAGTGGGCAACTAAAGGATTTTTGTACACTACTCCATGTGTACTGCATAGTAATCATGTTCTTCTGATCCTATTTATGCTTTGTCTTACCCTGCCACATATTTAACTTCAATTTATCCCTTAGATTTCTATCTGTGGCTCCTTTTACACTGCCATATAAAATCCAGATTATCTGTTTTGAACTGGATTATATGGCAGTATAGATTCAGATAATCTAGTTCAAAGCAGATAATTTGGATTTTCTGCTTTGCTAATCTGGATTATATGGCAGTGTAGAAGGGGTCTGTGTTGATGCTACAAAAACTGTTTTGTTTCTGCTGTGCTCAGACTAATGTTGTTATAAGAGTTGTCTCTGAAGACTGTCAGAAAAAGGTAACCTTAGATGGAACACTATCAAACTGTATATTCTGGGATGCACACGCACACGCACACACACGCGTGCACACACACACATATTAAAAGCAACCAGGTTTCCTTTCACCTAGTACTGAATGCAGTTTTCACCCACCAGGGCTGTATCTGAGACAGGATGGTCACTTAAGGGAACTTGATGTCCTTTGTTTCTTTAGCAGTGCTGAGGTGACTGTATTTGGGGCAGAGAGGAGAACCAGAGCCTTGTATGTACACAGGTGCAAAGAAATTTCTACATATGGGACAGCCAGCCCCTTTTGATGAAGTGTTAATTAGGCTGTTCAGGCAACCAGAGCTGTTGGGAATTGGCTATATCTGTTCCCTCCTTTTTATGAAGCAGGTCTAAGGTCATGGTGTTTTAAAAAAATTGTGGAGACTCAAGGGAGTTACTAGCCCTGAAGCTGAGGAGATGATCCTAGCAAGATTCAAACTTAAATCTAGACATCAAGTGAGATTAATGGGGGAGATGTAGAATCACATAGGGGCTTCTGGCTGGCGTCAGAAATGTAGATTTAAGAACAAGTCGGCTGCTTCTACACTGCCATATAATCCAGATTATCAAAGCAGATAATCCACATTATCTGCTTTGAACCGAATTATATGAGTCTACACTGCCATGCAATCCAGTTCAAATCCAATTATCTAAATTTTATATGGCAGTGTGGAAGGAGCCTGAATCTATACTGCCATAAAATACAGTTCAAAGTTAATAATCTGAATTTTATATGGTAGTCTAGAAGAGGCCTAAGTGTTTGTGAGGTTATTCAGTGAAGTATATATAGAGTTGGATGGCTTGCTTATGGGATATTAGATTCTAATGTAACAGTTGCCTTCATGTCTCTTGTTGATTTATGGTGACTTTCATAGGACTTTTATCGATTCTGATACCCAAAGACATAAACGGGATTATTAAATGAATGTGCAAATCCAGTGGCAGTCACCATGATAACATTGCCTCCAGCTTGAAAACCACATTTGAGGTTCTTGGTGTTCAGGTAGTAAAATCAGAACTTTCTGGGCCTTTTCACAGAGCCATATAACCCAGAATATCAAGGCAGATAATCCACAGTATCTGCTTTGAACAGGATTATCTGTGTCCATACTGCCATATAATCCAGTTCAGTGTGGATTTTATACAGCTGTGTGGAAGGGGCCTCTGTCTATTGCTGGGAACAATGGGTAAAGAAAAAAGGAAGACTGAGCCTCTGTACCTGCAGTGCTTCCATGGAAGAGATAATTGCAGAAGGCATCACTCAACCTCCTTCCTGCATTGTATCCTCCACCTACCAAAATTCTCTCCCCAGAACTCCTTCATTGCATTTAGGACCTTTGCTTTTAGATTTCTGGTTGCAATTAAGCAAAGTACAAAGAGAGTTTTTCTTTCCCTTTACTGCTTTCCTGAAAAATGAAATATGTTTGGTGGGCAGCAGATAGGTATTGCCCTATAATATCTCACTACTTCTGCAAACTAGAGCCCCTTCTACACTGCCCTATATCCCAAGGTCTGGTCCCAGATTATGTGTTTATCCCAGATTATATGGTAATAGAGACTCCTATAATTCAGTTCAAATCAATACAACCCGGGATCAGTTCCTAGGATATAAGAAAAATGTAGAAGGGGCCCAGGAGAATGGTTGCTTTTGGATCATTATTTTGATGAGGTTGGAAGCATGGGAAGAATGTGTTGTCATAGTGTAGTGTTTCCTCTTTCCATGTACATCCTTACACACCTTCAAATAGTCCTTAAGGAAGGTGAGATGGGTTGCACTGGAAGCTTCTCAGGCTGGATCTACATTGCCCAGGATCTGATCCCAGATTATATGCTTTTAACTGGGTTATATGAGTATACACTGCCCAGTAATCTGGGATCAGATCCTGGGATATAGGGAAGGGTAGATCTAGCCTCAGTGAATTAAAAATGTCATTGTGTGTGGTGTTTATATATCTGTAGTTTTCTCCATATTGATTGAAATACTTAGCACTTGAATAAAAATTTAAACCAGGTTTTGTAGCTGAGAAATTTTAAACATTCATGGGCCCCATATTTTGGGAGGGAGGCATAGAGAAACATTGCCCCTATAAATCTACCCCCTTTGAAATAAGATGTGTTCCAGATTTTTCAGCTTAGTTTCTTAGTGTGATATTTCTTGTAAGATGAGCTCACTTTTTTCCCTTCAGTTGTTAAGAGTTGTTATATAGGACAAACATAAAAATTATTACTTTGTCTTATTTAAGAAAAAGCCACCAGTCAGGACATCTGAATGCATATAATTTTAGGAAAATAGGTACAATTCTGAGGCAAAACACACAGTTATATGGTCAGCCTGACCATATAACAAAAAAAATCCTTTGAAGTACTTACACAAAACATTGGGCCTCCCTAACAACAGAAGCCAGAAAAATAAAAATACTTGCAAAGGGTGAAACTAAGATGAATATTACCAGGCATTGTTGTGTAATATATGTTTGATCATGCAATACAGATGATCACACAGAAAAATTGGATATCATAGAGAGAAAACATTAGATAACACTTAATGAGTGCCATCTTTGTAGCTCATGCTACACAACAGCTGCCTATACCATACTAGTAGTCTAAATAATCTAAGATGCTTCATTTTAAAGCATTGCAAAATGTAGAGCCATTTTAGATTTTAATATTTGTTAAAACCACTTCACACTTTATATTTTAGATTCGCATAGTCCTTCTAATCCATGGCTGTGAATGTGATCAACTGGCCTATTATGCTATAGATGTCGGACAGATCATGGTGATCACTTATCTTGACATACGTTGTTCTGTACAGTCATTGCTTGGTCCTGTGTGATTCAAGGGAAATATGATGTTCCAGCTGTCCTACTGCAACCAGATACGAATTCTGAGGATGAAGAATAACTGTTCCATGTTCCTGTGCTGAAACTGGCACTTAGTACCACCCTAGGAAATACTCATTTTTGTTGTATAAGCATTATAATCATCAAGTAGATACTGATTCCTTGTTGAACACATATTATCTTTGTTATACAATACAGTATGATAATAAAGTCTTAGAAAAATATGAACAATTATGCAAGTATTTTGCATGTACCTATTTCATCTCTGTAACATGTGAGAACCATACTCTTCATTTTTGTCCATAAGCACATGCTGCAGGAAGTCTCGTGCCATTATGTCTGCTTCTGGTATAAAATTTATTGTGGGTCTTGCACATTACAAGGAATACCACTAATGCACGTGCTATACAGATGTATGTACCCTCCATGTTTTGTAAAGTATGAAGCAGCTTTTAGCTTACCATCAAATGTTTGATTTACACTGAGATCATTCCTTCCCCATTTGCTAGTCCATATCCTATTTGCCTAATGCATAAGCTAAATTCAGTAGACTGATGGGTTCTTTTTAGTAGATATATGACAAACAGGGAGGGAAAACAGATGTGGGTCATGGGAGAAAGGCACACATCAAAGAACACCATCAAGTACTGAAGAAACCTCATGAGGTTCTAACAACTGTGTTTGAGCCCTTGTTGAAGAAAGAAGAAGTCACAGAAGAACGAGGAAGGGCAAATATATAATGTCTATATTTAAAAAGCACAAAAGAGAAGCTGAGGAGTTATAGACCCATTAGTCTGACTTTTATACCCTGTGAGTTATTAGATCAAGTTATAAATCAATCTGTTTTAAGCACCTATGGGAAAACAGGATAATTGCTAGTAGCTGGCATAGATTTATGAAGACGACAACAGGGAAAACCAACCTAGCAGACTTCTGGCAGGGAACTGTTCTAGTAGTAAAATGACTATTATGTATCTTAATTTTAGCAACACAATTAATGTTGTTTCACAGTCACAAAATAGAAATGCAGGTAGGAGGAAATATCAGTAGGTAATGTGTTGTTATCTAGTTTAATATTTTCAGTAAATTAATAATAATCGTTTAGAGGAGGGGGAATCATTTCATGGGAATGTGGTCTCAATATAGCTGTCCCATTCCGTTACAGACACTTAAAGGATCAGATTTTATATTATTGTCATATGAACACCAGATAGCAAGAGGTACAAAATGCAAATGGTTGATATGCCTGGGCAATTAGTTCAAGGTGAGTCCTTGTTATAGCATTAACCTCAACTTCTGAACGCTACTACTGCCATTTTCATTTTTAAAATATAATCTTTTTCAGTGAATTAATATTCAGGAGGGGTTTGGAAAGTAGCACATGTTATGATCCTGCTAGCATAGGAAAATCATAAATTGAGAAATGTTCTCCTCTTCCTGATTAATTGTTTTACATAATGCAAATGCTTCTCTACTCATACTGCCTGAAGTTGCTAAGAGCTATATTACATTCTTCGTTTTATATCACACATATCATAAGGGTGTCGAACCGATTTGGGTTTGCCCGAAGGGACTTATGGAACCAATCCGGTTCCTGAATGCCCTGAGGGATTTGGAGCCTATCAGCGACTCGCTCGATGAGCTAGTTACCTTCTGGAATTGGAAGCTATCTGCTGCTCTCGATGAGATCGCCCCTAAACGCCCTCTCAAACCCTGCAGACGCTGTTCTTCATGGTTCACTGAAGATCTCAGAACCATGAAGCGGGAGAAGAGATGTGGAGGAAGCTCCGTGACGGACCTTCGGAATCAGCTTATAAGCTCTTTATGGAAGCTTATGAGCATGCTGTCAAGGAGGCGAAAAATTCCCACTATGCCTCCTTGATAGCGTCTGCAGATTCATGCCCGGCTCAATTGTTCAGGATAATTCGGCAGCTGACAATGGTCCCTACCATCCCAAATAATGACGATCGGGCCCTTTCAGCCGAGGCTTTTCAGAATCACTTTGCAGACAAGATTGCGACTCTCCGCCGGGATCTCCCGGCCACAGTACAGTACAGGACAGGATCCACCTTTGACTGGTTTCGGCCACTGGACGCAGAGGATGTTGACAAGATTGTCGCAGCCCTTCAACCAACCACCTGCTCCCTCGACCCGTGCCCCTCCACGCTGATTCGAGCTTGCGTGGAGGGGTTACGAGGCCCTCTGTTGAATATAGTCAACTGCTCCCTTGAGCAAGGAGCTTTTCCAGAGGAGTTAAAAGAGGCGGTGGTCAGTCTATTGCTGAAAAAGCCAGGGTTAGACCCCGTGGCTCCCTTCAATTACCGCCCAGTGTCCAATTTACCGTACCTGGGCAAGGTAATTGAGAGGGCAGCAATGGACCAGCTGAAGACTTTCTTGGATGATGCAACCTGGCTAGACCCCTTCCAGTCCGGCTTCCGTTCGGGCCATGACGGCGTGGCACTCCGCCCACAACCGTCAGTAAAGAGCCTAGTGGTCCGGCTGGACTCCCAGCTGTCTATGGAGGCGCAGATTGCCTGCGCCTGCAAGACAGCGTTTTACCACCTGCGTCAGGCAAAACGTCTGGCTCCTTACCTCTCCCGCTGCGACCTGGCCACGGTGATCCAAGCCACGGTCATCTCGAGGCTCGACTACTGTAATGCGCTGTACATTGGCCTACCCTTGTTGGCGATCCGGAAACTCAAGCTGGTGCAGAACGCAGCAGCACGCTTGCTCTCAGGAGCCTCAAGATCTACACACATGACTCAACTCTTGCGCGAGCTGCACTGGCTCTCAATTGAATTCCGGGTCACCTTCAAGGTGTTAGTTCTAACTTTTAAGGCCTTATATGGTTTGAGGCCAGTGTACCTGAGGGAGTGGCTTACCCCTTATGTGCCCAGGAGATCGCTGTGCTCAGAGGGGCTCAACTTATTGGAGGTGCCTGGCATTAAGGTCTACAGGCTCTCTAGTACGCGGCAGAGGGTATTCGCTGTGGCCGCGCCAACCTTGTGGAACACCCTCCCTGAGGAGATACGAGTCATCCGCAACTTGCTGCCATTCTGCAGAGCCATCAAGACCTGGTTATTTAGACAGGCATTTGGCCCATAACAAGTGCCGGTTACCACTAGCGCTCTGATATGTCGCCGCCATCGTATTTCTGCTGCCTTATTGCAGTTTATTGTTGGAAATGGGATTTTAACTGGGGGTTTTATATTGGTTTTACTGTGTTTTATGTGTTTTACCTGTTGTTTTAATTCTGTAAACCGCTCTGGGCTCCAGAGAGAGCGGTATATTAAGTTGAATAAATAAATAAATAAATAAATAAATAAATAAATAAATTGAAACTGTATGAACAAAATTTGCAAAAATACACAAAACCGAAGAAGCAGCTACTCTAGAGACTTAAGGAGTAAGATACCAGTTTAATTACCATGACTCAATGCTAAGGAATTCTGGGATCTATAGTTTGGCGAGGCAACAGGTTCTCTTTGACAGAGAAGGCTGAAACTCCTTTGAAACAATAATGCCCATGATTTCATAACATTGAGGGGAGAAACTGGAAAAGGGATGGACAAAAGTAGGCGGCAAGTACAAAATTAATAAGGTGTAAACCAATAGGCGACATTTGAAGGGGGCAAGTATATATTATTTTTTCTTGTTTTTTACACACATACACACATAGAGTATATGTCGCCTGTGTTGTTTTCTAAACATTTTTGTGAGGAAATGTGGACATGTTATAGTCTTCTTGTATCATCCAATTTGTTTTTTTAAAAAAATCATAGCATTGAACCACATTGGTCAAACACCAAGGTTTAAAGCAGACTGCTTGACAGCATCCCATGCTTCTACCCTATAGTCTAATTATTTCAGTTCCTGATTGTATCAGTAATTTGTATTGTATGTAGAACTTACAGTTATACGGGTGTATATGTTTATGTGTGTATAAAGTTGATTGTATGTGAAGTGTAACCTGTCACAACTTGGGAAAGGTGGTATGGGCCCTGAATTCAGAACTGGAAGTATTTAGTGTCTGGATGGCATTGGCCATGAATGGGAGTTGGAGTAGAGTCTGGTTGGGTCTTGTGGAAATCAGGGCCCCCTGGTGGCAAGGAGGATTACATTTGGAGACTGTGGTTCGTGGTACCTCATTGTAATCTCATAGTCAGCGGGTCAGAATGCTTATGGATTCATTGATCAACAGCCAGGTTAGTCTATGTGTAGATCTGGGGCTCTTTGATTGTCAACCAACCGTTGTGTCAGCTGTAACCAATATAATTGTGGCTTAATTTTTTGCAACTAACTCAGGTGTATTGGTTTGTTTAGTTGAGCCTTATTGCACTTGGACCTACTAATTGCAAAGTGATGCTCTTTTAAAAAATGTATACTGTGAAAAGGTGAGGTAATAAACATGTCCCTGTCTTTCTAAATGTTAATAATAGATTTCTAATGATCAGCATAATCAATTTCTCAATTTTGGCTATTTCACAGATCTTCATCTGTCATTTTTCTTGTGTTGAGAAAACTAGCTCCTTCCACCTCTGAGCACATATAATTCAACAGTGAAGGCATTTATCAACTTTAGGGATTTATGAATTAGTATGTGGTTTTAAGTATAAGTGTGATCATATTACTGTTTGAAGTAAGTAGACTAATATGGGATAATAACCATCAAATAGAGTGGAACATTCATAGTTTTCTATAAAAATTAATTATAGTTTAATTGTAGCATAGTTTTATGTGTCTAAACTATCGGTGATATATCTAAACTTTCTGGTAGTTTTATATATCTAATATATCTGTTAATGCTTTCTGTTCTGTGCTTTTCTAGAATAAAAGTTATTTTCTTTAAAAATTGTGTTCTGAATTAGAGAAGTAAGCAAAACTAGGTTAATGCAAAATTATATAAAAAAAACCATAGTAAAATGGTAAGTGTATCAGCATCTCTTGGAATACTGTCCCACTTTTTTTCAAATACAAAGAAAAATAATGAGAGACCAGAACCAAGAAGTAAAGATAATCGTAGTTTGTATGCAATAGGTAAGAAAAACTTGGATAAACAAAATCTGGTTGTATTTAGACTAAAGGAAGATGGACATAGTGGCTATAATTTAATAGTAATATTACTTGCCAACACCTCTCAATTGACTCCCCCTTGTCGTGGGGGAGAGGCTTGCGTACCCTAATGAAGTTGTGAGCTATGCTGGCGGTGGCAAAATAGCCACCGGTAGGGCCTCCCATGCCAGGCAGGGCACAACTGAAGGGTCTGACAAAGAGTGTCAATGGGCAGGATGGGCTCTCTAGCTTTTTGGCAACCATCCTAGGAGAAGGAAAACTCTAATTTCAAACCCAGGCAGATGGTGTTCGTCTAACCCTGTAAGGTCAACCATCTAAGAGAAGGAAACTCAAACCAAACCTATGACCTGAGGATCTCACTGCCACCGTCCCAGCTTGCTAGGCCCTGGCAGATGAACCTTTGGTTTAAAGGGTGAGGCCAATTCTGTGCATGCTGAGCTCCATCAGAAAAATCTATTGCACAGGCTCGAAGGACACATCCAACTTTTCAATGCGCTTGTAGAAAGCGTGGGATGAGTCCTTCCTGAATCTTTGTTCGCGAAGAAAAGCCAAGAGAGAGAGAGACTTGCCAACATTTTAGATCATTTATTTAATACATCATGCAGTAGGATGTATAATATGTGTAGAAAGTGAGCATATCATGCATTTGGTTTTAAAATGCTACATTGAAGTAAAACATTACTACCCCCTCCCTTGACGTTGAAAAAAAGTATACATTTAAATACATTTTTAAAAAGCTTTCTGATGTGGACGTTTTTCATGCTTTTAATTAAAAGTTCATTGCTCAAAATTACAAATTAGTTTTCTATTTTGCATTACATCCAGAATAAAATATGTATGTGCAGAACTGGCCATGTATTGCTGCAATATTTTTGGCAAGCCATTCTGCCTTTGCCATTTCTCCAGACAGCAGAGAGATACGATTCCATTAGAAGACTGAACAAATTGCACAGTTTTTTCCACAAAGTTGAGGCTGTTGAAATGAATAAATGTTCTGATCATCTCACTGAGTGCAATCAATGAAATGAGGGAGAGATTTAGTAGGTCGGTAGTTCAAAAGATAGAATATGAAGAACTGTGCACCCCAAGCAAATGTTGAATACAGTGATGGCAGAGATACCTGTACTGTGAGCAATTTGTTTACATTACAATGTAGTGCAAAAACCAACACAAATGTAATGTAAAGGTCTGTCTGTGATTGGATATCCTGAAAAAAGCAAATCATTTGATTAGAGTAGTGGTGTAGCAGGAAGGGATGTTTTCTTCCTGTGCCATTTTCCCAAGCAAAACTCCAATTCAGCCCAGCTGCTGTTTGCCTTCAAGGTGAACTTGAGTCAAAAAGCTGTAGCCAGCACACATGCCTGCACACACATACACAATACTTAACATTGCTCTTTTATTAGGCCTTTTCCTATTCCTTTTGCCTATTCTTTTAGAACTGCAACTAACACTTTGCTCTTCTTACCCCATGGCTTCCACAGTACTGGGGAATATCTGAAAACATGCAGGCTTGGTCTGCTTCAGATTAAAACCCCAACAGAGCTCTTGGGAGCTTCCTTTTCTTTCTGATCTTTCAAAAGCTTGGAGAAGATATTCTTTTGAAGTACAACTCCAAAGATTCTCCAGCCAGATTGGTTGGTATCCATGCTGGCTGGAGGACTTTGGGAATTTCAGTTTTAAAAAGTAACTTCTCTGGCCTCTGCTTATTATCCCTATCTCATGTTTGGCCTCTCTGTATGCCTTGGCTTCTGCTGCCTCTGTAATTGCCAAATCAAAATATAACAGTATCATGAAAAGTTGGACAACATATTCAGTCTCAAACCCATGCAGAAATCAAATTGACTGAGTTGAGAAACGTATGTAAACTCCAACAGCCTTTTTAGTAAAGGTTCCCTTTGGCATGTTGTTGGTTAGAAACTATACTGTGTATGCAATGTGGTAACTTTACCATTCTAAGGTAATTGTTTTGCCATATGTGCTGTGCATCCATCACCAAGCTGCAAAGACAAACATGTGTGCTGGTGCTTAAAGATTTAATATAAGTGAGACTCATTATTAAAGTTTTCTTGTTTGCATGATGGATTCTCGGAGATAGTGTGTTTACATCATTTTGGGGGAACAAACTTCTCCATAGCCTTCTTGATTGTTCAGATCAGGTATTATATTGGGTTCTGAAGTGTTGGTCATCAAGATGTTTTACATTTCAGCTTGTTGGACATTTGTTATTTGAATACACTGGTTTGAGATTGTAGGAGGTGAAGCCTGAAAAATCTGGAAGACCAAAGTTTGAGTGTTACTGTTCTAGGGACTTTTGGAGACTAACTGAATGACTGAACAGTTGGGACAAAGCACGAATAAACACCAAGGCTGTTGCAATGGTACTATATGACCATCACTAAACCATTCAGCAACATCCTCATAGACACAGTTAGGAGTACATTATTTTTTCGAAAATTCTTTTGGATCACCACTGGAAACAGTTGAGTAGTGGTATAGCATTGAAAAGGAGACAATGTGACTGTTGTACGTGGGCTCCTTGGGAAGTGGCATATGCATATGAGACATGTGTTTGTATGCATGCAGTGCAAGGAATTCTCTTGTGGCAAAAAGCTCACCAGTTTTCTGTATCTCACAGGTTCATGAAGGTGGCAGGAAACACAGTGGATGCTGTTACCTGGCAACAGTAGGTATTTTTTTTAATTCCTTGATTCGTTCCAGTGTTACTAACTCAATAAATAAGAAGCAATTTGGGTGGTGGACAAAATTGGAGGGAAGAAAAGGGGTCTTGTGCAGCATTCCCTAACTTGATGCCCTCTAGGTGTTTTTATCCATAAGTTCTATCATCTCCAAGTCATTTTGGCTGAGGTTTCTGGGAGTTATAGTCCAAAATATCCTGGAGAGGATCTGGTTAAGAAAATTTACTCAAGAGCTCCTCCTTCCCATTTTGTTTTGACTTCATTCTGACCAAGGTGGATCTCCAGTGGTTATTTGAGTGCGCAAACTCTTTGGAAGAAGAATAACATATGGAGTAAAGAGTTATAGTGCTGCATGTGTTGTTTTGGTACTGGAGGTTTCCATAGTGCAGAGGTGTGCAAGTTGGCCAAACTGGTGGGAATTTTGGAAGCTAAAGTCCAAAACTGCTGGAGAATTAAAGATGGGAAATTGAAACCTATCTATCTGAATGCTTACAATTAAGCAAGATGCCATTTTAGCATCATTTCTTGTTGCTATAATACTTCAGACTATATAGAATATTTTGCAATCTGATAGAATATCCATAGTGCATGCATATGTGTTCAGGAAGATGCAATAGAATTATATTCACAATGAACTTGGAATCCCAGCAACTTGGAACAACATGAAGTCATTGTTATACATTGTACTTAGCGCAAATACATAGTACGTATTAGGCATGCTAAAATTGAAACGGAAATCTAATTGATTCGTTAGAAATCCGTAATTAATGGGACTTTTGTTGTTTTACGGATCGCTGCCCCGAACCAGGAAGTAGACTTCCTTTTACGGTCCGTGAGGCCAACAATTTGCGTTAGGATCGTTAGAAATTCTTAATTATTAATTAATTAATTATTGTACTACTCACTTCTCCCTGTCTTCTCCCGCTCATTTCCTTCCCGCCTTCATTCAGCTTCTTCTTTTTCCCGCATTTCTATGGGGAACTGGAAGTGACGCTGCTGCTAGGTAGAGGCAATGCATTCTGGAAAGTGATTCACACACACACACACGCGCACGCTTCTCCTCTCTCTCCAGGCTTCCCCCCCCTCCTTCTCTTCCCCGTTGCTCTGCTGCCATGCATGCCCCATTGCAGGGGCCTGCTTCACACACACACACACACACGCGCGCTTCTCCCTCTCTCCCGGCTCTCTCAGATGCTTCTCTTCCCCGTTGCTCTGCCTTGCCCCATCGCAGGGACCAGCTTCAGCCCTCCAGGTATGTGTTTTGGACTTCAACTCCCACCATTCCTCACAGCCTCAGGCCTCTTCCTTTTCCTCTCAGCCTGGGCAAACTTGGGCCCTCGCTCCCTCAGGATCGGGGTGAGAGAGAGGCAGCGAGGAGCGAGGGGGGGGGGCTCCTCCTCCTTTTCTTTTGCTGCTTCCAAGAATAGAAAACCCCCTCCCTCCCTCCCTTCCTCCTTCCCTCCCTCCTTCCTATTTGGAGAGTCCCATCTAGAATTCAGTGTGGTTTATTCAAAGTTTTGGCCTACAACTCCCAGAAATCCCAGCCAATTTACCAGCTGTTAGGATTTCTGGGAGTTGTAGGCCAAAACCATCTGAAAGCGCATGCTCTGGCATACAATTTCTAACGAATTTCGTTAGTACTTAAGTTACATTTCCGAAAATTTTGGGAATTTTTTTGTAAGTCTTTGATATACTAATCAAAAAAAAAATCCCCCCCCATTTGATTTTAGAATCGCCATTTTTCGATTTGTTATCATGCCTAGTACGTATCATCTGAGAAACAGTTTTACACAAATTGTGAAATGCCCTTCATATTTAAGTTTATTTTTCTAACTAGCAGAGATATGGGTGCACCAATTTGTTAGAAGGCTACAGTGAACATTCAGATTCTGGAAAACTTGCCCCATAAGAGATGCTGTTAATAGAAAAGACTTCATGGTCTGAACTAAAGGAAAATGAAAAATGTGTAATGTGTCATGGGTTTATTTGTCTGAGTGTACATATATTTTTTTATGAAGAACAAAGCCCAACTGCATTAGCCAATCATCGTTTCTATGAGAACACTACTGCTGAGATGGTAGATGCTTCTACATAGCAAAAGCAAGCTGACTATAGTTGCTAATGGTCTACAAATGCTTCAGTATTATTTGAACAGTGGTAACATGCACTAGCTAGCCATTTTCAGGGGGTGTTCTTTAACAGATTTGGGACAACTCTGAAAGGCAATAAACGTTAGCCTTCAGGAGAACTTGGGAGAGCTACAAACCACCATCAAATTATTATTAATATTATTATTATGTTACATGTACATAACAATACAGTACATATGCACATTAGGTCCAAGTGTCTAGGATTCATCTCTGAATATCAGGCTCTTCCCAAGGGTCTAGGATATTCGAGATATTTTCACAGAATGTGCGCAGTTCCAAGAAGTACTGCCTTCTGCAACATGTAGATTGATGTATTGTTCAAATAAGGGCTTTTCAAGTGCTTTTCAAGGTTTCTTGGAATGCCTCCAAAAGCACCAACCACTATTGGGTACTACTGTTGTTCTCTTTTGCCTTATTATTATTCTACCATTTTTCTCTGAAAGAGACAAAATGCTGAACAATGTAAAGATAATACAGTACTATGCAAAACCTAAAAACTATAAACATTAAAATAGAATTAAACTTACAGTTATCTTTCAATGCATAATTAAAACCATTAAAGCAATTTAAAATATGTAAAAACACATAACACCCCCTGACTCAGTCTTAAATACTTTATCCTTTCAGTCTTTGGGAATATGAAGGACAGATCAAAAGAGACACATTGGGTACAATGGAGGTGGTGGATATGTAACTCATCATTACTGATTAAATATGAAATAGGTGAAGGTAAAGGATGGTGGTCTAGAGGGGCTATCACAAGCCATGTCACAAATCTATCCCCCAAACAAAGTGAGAAATATTTGTGATCTGTTCAGCTTTCAAATGCTTGCATAGTGATTGAAACAATGAGGTCTTTCAAATTGCTTGAATCAAGAAATGTGGCACATGGAATAGAAAACAGCTTATGGATTTTCAAGAATAAACAAGTAACCAAGTTTCAGTATCAGGGAGTGAGTGAAGCTTTGCCTATTATCTGTGGTCACATGAATATTATCTAGTTCAAAAGCCGCAGTGGAAAGATACCAGTTTCTCTGCCACTGACAAGAAGAGGGGCAGATGAGGTGAGGTGGGTTTAGTAGTGCTATAATTCCTAACAGACGTTTCTGGAGCAAGAGGAGATTTGGAAATTCCTAAGTGTTGGGAAGTGGCTTTAATGTAATTAACTGAAATAAAAGGAGGGGTCAGATAATGGGGCAAAGGTTCCTCAGCCATAAAGTGCAGTAAAACAAAAACAGCTGGGCTGAAGCCATCAAGTCCTGCTCATTAAATCCTCTCTGAGGCTAATGGGTCTAACAAACTAATTGGGGATACAATTTGAGAAAAGTACCACATAGTTCTGGTAAATTTAGGAGGCAGCTGACATCCTCATTGGCTTGAATATTGCTCTTTCCATGGCAATACAAGCTGGGTTTTTGTGAATATGAATAAACCCCAAGCACTAAGTAGACAGGTGTATGGTACAGCAATGCACGGTAATATAAAATATAACCCCCCTCACTTTTTCTTTACCATGATGCCAACATGACTTCTGTTGTGGCCATAAGATGTTAAGAAACATAATGTTTCACCCCAACTTGGAGGGATTTGCTTAAAAAGAACAAAACACTTTATGGATATGGAGCCCACTTTCTGGGAGATATGAAGACATTTTCTGCTACAAAAGGTGAATCAATCCAGTAGTAGCAAAACTGGGTTGCCTTTTTTCTGCCAAAGACATCATGGTAGGAAGCTACAACTTAAATTCATACCACAGGTAACTGATGGACTGAGCCAGGCCAATATCTTCCTGCATGATTTGTGGATGAGCTGCCCTCCATATTCAGTCCAGCTATTTGTCCAGAAATAAAATTATTTCCAGAAAGCAGATCAGACCATGTGAAGTGTGTGTTAGAATAAACAATACCATATGTTTCAAATAAGGGGAATACAGTGTTCCCTCGCTACTTCGCGGTTCGCTTATTGCGGACTCGTTGTTTCGCAGATTTCAAAAAACATTAATTTTAAATATATATCATGGTATTTTCATTGTTTTGTGGGGTTTTGCTGCCGCCGCTCTCCAAAACCCTTTCCCTCCTAAGTCCTCCCTGCCTTCTTCCAGCCTTGAAGGGCCTTTCCTTCACTTTATTTTAAGTTTATAAAGACTTAAAATAGTGTATAACTACTAAAATAATGTATAAATATTAAAATAAACAGAGTATCCCTACATCACGGTTTTACACTTATTGCGGGATATCCTGGAACCTAACCCCAGCAATAAGTGAGGGAACACTGTATTTTAGATCAATAACTAACTATAATAATTATAAATGAGTTCAGTTGATTATTCAGACAGTACTCATTTTCTAGGTTGGGAAGAGTATTTATTTGTTGCTAATACACGCTCATACAAAAACTGTAGGTGGCCAGTGCCATATTAGAAGAATATTTCTCTTTCACTGTTACATAAGGAATGCCTTTTCTGAGACAAACATATGCATGCAATGTCTTCCACTGTGTCACCTTAAACATGACCAGTCTTGTATTTCAGAAGTTAAGTAGGACCAGGTCTGGCAGGTTCATTGATGGGAAACTATGGGGGGGGTACCAGGGACCATTAGACAGGGCTTTAGAACCCTTCATGACACGAACTGCTGCTTATTAGAGTTGCCAATATTGGACTAGAAACAGGGTCGGGAACCTATTTGACTCAGAGAGCCATGAAAGCAAAATATTTGAAAATGTATTTCAGTGAGAGCCATATAATATATATAATAGATTTTAAGACTGAATTCAACTAAATGTGAGTATATACGTACATACTATGAGAAGAGGATTCCCCTGGCAGAATGACGGTGCGTATGTCCAACCGAAGAATCCGTAGACCAAGACCAATGCTGGAGCAATCCCCAAACAATACGGGCAAGAAAGCGGTGTGTAAATAAAGCCTTACAATGCTCCCAGGCTCTGCGGGAAGGCAGAGAGGAATGGAGTTCACATGAGGCTGATGCGGGGGACCAAAGCAATCAATCGCCGAATGGGGGTTGGAGGAACGCTCTAGGCCAGTGGTTCTCAATCTTTCTAATGCCATGACCCCTAAATAAAGTTCCTCATGTTGTGGTGACCCCCAACCATATTTTCGTTGCTACTTCATAACTGTAATTTTGCTACTGTTATGAATTGTAATGTAAATATCTGATATTCTGGATGTATTGTCATTGTTAGAAATAGAACATAATTAAAGCATAGCGATTAATCACAAAAACAATATGTTTGTGGGAGTATGGGCAATGAATGGTGGGATCTGCAGTACCTTCAACTGATTCACCTCTGACATCCACAGTCCACTGAGACCCCCAAGAATTACAGACCTGGACCAAACTTGGCACACAGAACCTCAATGGCCAACAGAAAATACTGGAAGGGGTTGGGAGGAATTGACAGTGATTTATGGAAGATGTACATCCAGAGAGCACTGTGAGCCCAAATGACTATAGATCTGGACCAAAGTTGGCACAAATATTCAATATGCCCAAAATTGAACACTGGTAGAGTTTGGGAAAAATAGATCATGACATTTGGGAGTTGCAGTTGCTGGGATGTACAGTATAGATCCCCTGCCATCAAAGAACATTTTGAACTCCAAAAGAAATGGAATTGAACAAAACTTGGCACCCAGCCTCAATAATAATAACAATAACAATAACGAGCAGGAAGAGATCCATTGGGCCATCTAGTCCAACTACCTTCTGCCTTCATGCATGAAAAGCACAATCAAAGCACCCGTGACAGATGGCCATCCAAGCTTAATAATAACAATAACAATAATTCTGAGTTTTCTCACCTCCTGGCTCAGGAAGGCAGGAAGGCAGGCAGGTCGCTGTGAGCAGAGGTCCTCCGCCGCTGTGCCCTCCATGCCCAGTGCAGGCCAGCATGAGGAAGGAGGCCAAAGGTGACTTTCAAGAATGGCCTGGCATAGGCCAGATGCTTTGTTGGGCCCCAGCTGGGCACAGGAAGGACAGAAGCAGCATGAGGAAGGAGGCTGGAAGCGCTATTGTGTGAAGCAGCGGCGGGCACTCTCACCAGCCACTTCACTCAGCCAGAGCTGGCTTTGTTCAGCCAGCTTCATTCAGCCTCGGCAGGCTGCAGCGGCAGGCGCACTCGCCAGCTGCTTCACTCAGACGGAGGCTGCACAGGGTCTCATCAGTAGCGAGGCTGAGTGAAACTGGCTGAGGAGGCCAGCGGAGGCCTATGCTTAGCTCGCGCCCCCCAGCTGGGCCTGGCAAGCAGCAAAAGCCAGGCGAGCCAAATGCAATCATTAAAAGAGCCACACCTGGCTCCCAAGCCATAGGTTCCTGTCCCCTGGACTAGAAGGTACAATAATACTCTGATTCGCTACAAGGCACATCTCTATGTAGGAATGAGTATGCTTTGCTTCCTTCACAACTGCTACTTAATTCCCTAAACATTAATCCAAGAGCATCTGTCCACCTGAGAGATTAATGGCAATTTACTTTAGATAGTTAGTCTTACTAAATTAATATTAGACTAATATTTTTTAGTATGAGGCAATTCTGAGTCCCAATTAGAGTGAGCCTTTTGAATTAATCTGTATACCTTTATAAAGCGGAATGTTTGTATGTATGTGTGCGGAGGGCGGAAGGGCAGGAGGGCGGAAGGGCGGAAGGGTGGAAGGGCGGAAGGGCGGATATGTGGCAGCCACTTTCACAGGCCACAGCGACCAGCGCGGGTGATGGACCTGCACCAAATTTGGTACACATAACCCCCCTATCCCCCTTTACGTCCTGGTGCGGTTCAGGGGACATGACCCACGGATTATGGGATTTGTAGTACTTTCAAACACTTTGGTTCCCACAGACCACTGAGGCCACCAAAAAGGACCAATACAGACCACACTTAGCACACAGAGCCCCCATGACCCAATCTACATCCTACTACACTTTGGGGGAGGGTGGACCAGAGATGATGGGACTTGCACTACCTTCAGTAATTTCATGATAGCACTGCAACTCCCAATAATGATGGATCAAGACCAAACTTGGCACACAGAGCCCCCATGACCCACTCTACATCCTGCTGCACTTCTCAAATGACCCGGGCACCGCCGGGTCCCCAAGCTAGTAGAATATATATCTGGGTTGGTTTAGGTTCCCACAGGCTAAATGGATTTTCTCTGTTTGGTACTAAAACTGGATTTTGGCTGAAGTCCCCCGATTAATTCCTTCCCATCCCTTTTGTTATGGGGGCATAATAGCACTGTTGCACATCATGTAGGTGAAGTATTTGAACTTTGAGGAAAATTATTCTTATTAATATGGTAGGTGAAAAAGCAATTTAGAATCTAGCATGCAATGAAACACAATGGACCCAATCCAGTCAAGCAGTATAGATATGTACTGTTTACACACATGCAAACACACGTGCATGGACTTGAATTCCATTGATTTCAGTGGACCTACTGTGAATATAATTAAGGACATTATTGCACAAGGCTCTAAAACAGGTCTGATATTGCAAACCCACCCCACTTTGAGCTGAAGCACACAAGTATAGCCACTTTACAGGGAGTCCCCAAGTTACAAACATCTGACTTAATAACGACTCCTCATTACAAATGGGGTGAGGCAACAGGAAGGGAGAGGACATCTATCCCTAGAAAGGGAAATTCACTCCTGTAAAAGTGACCACGGGAAAAAGGCATCTCCACTTAAACTTGATCACCAATCCTTGTTTCCAATCAAACCATTTTTTAAATCCAATTTTCACAGGGACAGAAAGTTAGGTGAAATTTTCTAAATGGGCACAGACAGCAAAACAAAACACCACAGAGGTATTAACACTTTTCTGTACTATCCGATACAAAACAAAAATGACTGGAGTCACACTTAAAAATGTATATTTTCTGATTTACATACAAATTCTACTTAAAAACAAGCAAACAATAACCATGGGACTACCCGTGCTCTGTGTACTGTAGTACCATCATAACCCAATGGTATTAAATTTTTCACCAGCAATGTCCTCCTGATGGAATAAGCAGAAGATCCCCAGACATTTTCAGCTGAATAGCAACAGCTTTTAGACTTTGGAAGTCCCTGGGAATACACTTTTTAAGGAGAAAAGTTTGTTTGTTTGTTTTGCTCTCTCGATATTCTTCAGTTATTGATAAAATAGACAGTTCAGACAGAAACAAAGTTACTGCTGAAAATGAAAACTTCCAAATTTTCTTGGGAGAACCAATACTTCATAGTGCTTTATTTCATGCCCCATTCAAACCATTTCTAACCTAATGTGTAAATCCACCCAGCACTTTTCTGGCTACAGACTTCTGCTGACTGTTGCTTCCAAAATTATTCTGTTACTATTTGCCCTTTGTTGTTATTAATTAATTCCAGTAATTGTACTTAGACCTCATTTTTCCTTTAGAAAGCTTATCATAACTAATAGGGGAAACTAATGATAGAGAACCACATGTGTTCAGTGTGTGATTGCTGTAACACTGGTTTCTCTTCTGGGTCTGTATAGCATCATTAAATGCATAAGGAGAACCCTGCCAGGCCAAGATGTGGAAAAAATAGCAGAGCTGGGAATACTGTATCTGTAACAAGTTACCTTTGGGGAGGTAATACAAGCATAATGAATATATACTTCAAAAGTTATATGATGAGTGGGTCTGAAAACACTGGGCTGTATATACAATCAGTAATATCTCCCAGTTATGTTTTAAGGGTGCTTGGGGGACATTTCCAGAGACATTCATAGGAGACTTTTTGTGTCTTTATGGCGTTATCTTATCAATTTTGTTTAGTAATGAGCAAGGAAATGAATCATGAAACATATCTTTTAAATTTTAACACTAAAATTTGCTTTGGTAACAAGTTACATAACAGAATCTTTTTTGAGAAGGAAATTGTCAAGTTCTGGGCCATGACTGTGTCCCATTGTGGTCCTCTAGCAGATACTACTGATAATTCAATGGCCTCTAACACTTGAAAACACACAATACCCTGCCCCTTTCCCATATGTCTGGATCTGTCCCTAAATAAGACAGTGAAGCTAGCATGTTTATACTTGATCAGTGTAATTACAGATCCGAGCAGAAGGGCCTAGCTGAATAGCCATGTTGGAAAGTAGATATATAATTGTGTTTGCCTGCTAATTTTTCACTATTTATTTAACAACGGCTATGGAATTAGGCACTATGTGGAGGACAGAAATATGTCCCAGGCCAAAGAGCTTGCTCACTTTGCTAGGTGGATAAGATGGGGAGCAAGAGAGATTTGGTATTCACAACTTTCTAATACTGGTAGATGTGGAAGTACAGGCAAGGTGAAGAAGAAAGGCTGCTGAAGAGAACAGTCATGGTGGAATTCTTAGGAAAAGCAGGTGATAAGATTTTTTTCCTATGGCAGAAGGCACAGAAATGAAAGTAGTAGGAAGTAGTGGAGCTTGTCAATAGGCATAACTTCATATAGATCACAGGGCAACCTTTGGGTATTTGAGGCGCGGTCCTTAGCCAGGGTGAGGGAGAGCACATAAGCTGCAGCCCCTCTCTGACTGTTGCCTTCTCGTTTTCATTCCAGTTACTACCTTGATGGCCGAGTGGCCAAGGTGACGGACTTCCTGAAAACACGCCTGTTAGACACACTCTCTGACCAGATCAGGAAAATCCAGAAAGTGCGTGAGTGAGAGGGATGGCTGGGGCAAGAGGGCAGCATGTCTCCAAGGGTGGGGAGCTTTTAATCTGGAGAATGGAGCTTCGGCTTGCTACATCCATATCTAGACAGGCCAAGCAAGAGTTTCTCTTGGGTCTGACCTGGTTACTTCTCAACCTTCAAGGAATCTGTCTTTCTGGTCAAGCCAAGGGAGTCTGGGAAAGGTGTGAAGTCATGCAGGAGATGCTTAGTGGACATCCACAGTTCAAAGTTTGCTGAGCTCCATCACCACAATGATAATGAGAATGGACAGGGCTTGGGAAAGTGGTCATACTGCCTCAAGAATTGGGGGAACTCTAGACCAAAGCAGTAACTTTTCCAATTCCGGGAGCATTTGTCATGAACTGAAGCAGGCCATAAGGATCTCAAAATACTCAGTAGGATATTGTAGTATCTGTTTTAATAGGCTTATCAAGGCAGGAAGGGGACGACAGACCTTTGGAGAATAAAGACATCAGATAGTCATTCCTTGAGTTACCTTACAGTTCATAGTTCTCAGTTCAGTGTATAATTTAGGAAAGCATGGTGAACTTTCATGCAGAGCTCAGCATTAGTGGCTGTGTTTCTAATGAGGCTACCTAGCTGGAATGTTTGATCCATTACTGATTGATATTAAACTGCATCTGTTTCATAAGAAGCCAAGTTTTTGCCTTGATCTGAGACAGGATTTTCAACTGGGCTATCAGGCAAATCCTAACAAGAGATGAGTTATTTTGTTAAGAGAGCTGCAAGTTTTGCAAAACAAATATTAGGCCAAGTTAAAATGATGAACCCCTTTCTCCCTCTCCCTCGTTTTATTGCTTCAACACATTGCCTTCAGGTAATGAGGCAAGCCCTGGCAAGTAGCCAGACCTTCCAGGCACAGTGTCAGCTCTCCTGTGCTGAGGCAGAAGGGGCTGTAAACTGGCAACCTTTTTGCTCACTGATGTCCTTTTGTTTGCTGGCGCCGTCATGTCCTGGGCATGTCTGTGCTGCCAAGATTTGTCTCGTGTTACGAGGGCATTTCCCAGGCTGAGATCTGTGATGCCAGGCTCATATCTCCATTTCACTACTTCAGATGCTCAGGAAAGTACCAGGGCCAGCTTGGTCTTGCGATCAAGGCCTTGTTGGGAAAGATTTGCCTATTCCAAGACTCAATATGCTGCTAGCATATGTACAGAACTATGATCGCTTTCCTTTTAGGCTGTGGGTGGTTATGATAAGGATTGCCTCATACTTGCTACCTTTGTCATATCTTACTCTAAAAGCAGATGAGTGGCTGATATCCTGAGGGCTTAAGGAAGAACTAGGTGCATCTATATTTTGCAAGGTCTTTAGCCTTCTCTGCCAAAGAGTGCTGATGCCTCGCCAAACTTCAACTATCAGAATTCCATGGCAGCAAGTCATGTCAGTTAAAGTTGTATCAAACTGCATTAATTCTACACTGCAGATGCACCCCTAGACCCTGTATGCTAACCAGCTGTTGTTGTCTAACCAGCATGTTGTCTTGCGTATGACTGTTACTGCTTTAGTTAGTTCAAGACAATTGCAGACAAAATATATGTACAAACATGAGGAGTTAAACTTATGCTGTCTGTTTGTATGTTATACATGAGTGAAAAATGTGTTTGTGCATTTATGTTTAAAAATATTGTGTGCAAAGTGGATCTCTGTTTCAATTCAAGGCAACAGGCAATCTATTAGTGTATATTTTTAAAGATGATGCAAAATGATCAACGTTTTAAAACTGAAAAATAGCCTGGTTTTTATATTTGCTGCAAGTCTAATGTGTGTGGTAGATTTTCCCCATGGACTAAACACATTGACTTAATGTGATGCTACTTGGCTAAAAGCCATGGCATAAAAAGAGCATATAGATTCATATGAATACATTATTGAATGCTATGCAAAAGATGAATTTTCTTCTATAGCTGATTGTGTGATGTTTAGATTGGTCACACAAACAAAAGGGAAGAAAGTAAGTGCTGAGTCGGAAGATCCTTGAGCATTTATAGGAAAGACAGACTGTAAGTCATTTAAGAGCAGTATGTTAAGGGATTGCAAGATCACAGCAGTCAGAAGTGTGCGAGAACTGAGCAAACTGGAAGGCATAAAAATGATAATTATGTATATGTTTCTTGTATCTAAAGGTGCCTTCCATCCAGTGCTCTCCACACTGTGACCTCATGAGCTGTGCAGTACCAGGCAATACCATTTGTATTAACTGTCAATCACGTTTTATAAATATCAGTTTCTGCAGAAGATTGCTGACACTGTTCTTTTTTTTTTGACAATAAGGCTGTCAATGCACACGTGCCTGGGAAAAAAATTTGGCTGGAGGGCACTGGAGCCACCTCTGAAGGAAGCATCACCAACCTTTCGGACTCCTATGCTGCCAGTTTTCTGTGAGTTAACCCACTGAGGGGCTCAGCAAAGTGGGAGCTGGGTATTAATCAATAAGTGCCTTGATGGTTGCAGTTCAAGCTGCCAATTTCCTTCCTAAGGGAATGTGGCCTGACTCATGTGGATGACTGAATTAATTACACCACCTTCCCTTTTGGGTGACTTCTTATTTTTCCTAGAACATAAAAAGTTGAGACTCATGAGGGCTGTGGACCTTAAGTAGCCTCAAGGTTGTTTTTATGCCCCCATAGGAATATAATTCACACATTTTAATTACTTTTACCCCCACCCCGCCCTGAACCTTTGCCTCAGGTAGCAAAAAGATTAAATCAGCCTTCCAGTGGAGCCCATGGTGGTACAGTAGGTTAAGCCCTTGTGCCGGCAGGACTGAAGACCAACAGGCCAGAGGTTTGAATCCGGGGAGTGCATGGATGATCTCTGTCAGCTCCAGCTCCCCATGCAAGGACATGAGAGAAGCCTCCCACAAGGATGATAAAACATCAAAACATCCAGGTGTCTCCTGGGCAATGTCCTTTCAGATGGCCAATTCTCTCATACCAGAAGCGACTTGCAGTTTCTCAAGTTGCTCCTGACACACACAAAAAAGTTTCCAGTCACCTTTGATTTTATTTTGTGGGACTGATCTGTTCCTTAAAGGGTCCTAGTTTGGGAAAATAGATCCTGGATACACAAAGCTTCGTCGTTTGCTATAAGAAGAATACAAAGAATCTTTGTAGTAGGTAATATATCTTTGCCCTTGATTACCTTGAACTGCATGAAGTTTACTTCTGAGTAAACATGAAAGCCTTGTATGAACTACACCATGGTTTATTAGAGTGTTTGTTAGAGAATGTGTGGGTTTTATCTTTTTTTCGCCATAGAACTCACAGCAGATTTAGGCAGGTCACTGAATCTGGGACTCAGGCCTCTTCTACACTGCCATACAAAGTCCAGATTATTTGATTTGAACTAGATTATCTCACAATTTAGACTCATATGATTCAGTTCAAAGCAGATGATGTGGATTTTCTGCTTTAATAACCTGCATTATATGGTAGTGTAGAAGGGGGCTCAGTTACAACTTTTTATCTAGGAGTAGGTTTCATAGTGCTTAGTGAGATTTATTTTTAAATACATAGATACACACACATGACTTGCAGCTCTTTGTGCACTTATGGAACTGTGCATTTTTCCATGGATGTTACTGAATACAGTAGGATTTACTACTGGTTTAAATGCAAGTTCTCTGTAAAATGTTTCCACCAGGAACATCTGTTTACCAGTGAACAGAAAGAAATAGGAAACTTTGTCTGAAATGTAATACCGGTTAGACAATGGAAAAGTTGCCCAAAGGTTCTGGAATGTTCTTTCCTACAGGAACTTTTAAAGAAGTAATTTTCAGGATCTGGGGAAATTGTGCAAGTCCAAGACACAGAATTCGTTTAAAACCATTTCTGACCATACAATTTAACTACATTTCATAGGCGCCCTTCTCCAAAATCCACAAGTGTCTTCTGACATTTTGATATTAAATGAATTAAGGTGTTTGCTTCTGTGAACTGTAACCTACTTGATCAGATACACAAGTTGACAATATCCACAAACATTTATGCATAATACTTTCCCCAATATATAAGGTTTTGTGAGTTTCTGTGTTGTTCAGGTGGTAAAGACAGCCAAATAACCTCTGTAGAAACTTCTTAAGGTGAAAATCTTAAGGGTATCAGCACTATGCAGTTACCTATATAAGTTGAGGGCAGGTTTGGGGGCCAAATTATGGATTTTGATGACCCTTGAATAAGTCGTGAGTCATTCAATAGAGAAGGGGAAGCACCAATGCCACCTGAGAAGACCACCCACCCCTGGTCACCACCACCATTTTCCCACTCAGGCATTCAAAAATTCTAGAAGTAGTGATACAGTGGAGAGTGTAGGATAGGATTGTGTGTCTTTAGAGTCTCTTGGGACATGTTAAGGTTTGTCTTTTGCCCCATTTGTCAGAGAAGAGGATGGTTCCTTTAAAAGAAGAAAAAAGAATTAAGATACAGTACTCATAATGTTTTTTTTGATAAGTCAACCTAGTTTTTGTGGGGTTGATTTTTTGACTAAAATTTATACATTAGTATATAGGATATATTCTTTTGATACCACTTCCATGGCCATCTGCATAAGTGATGTAAGTTACAGAATCTAGATCAGGCATCCTTAAACTGCAGCCCTCCAGCTGTTTGGGCCTCCAACTCCCAGAATTCCTGACCATGGAACAAGCTGGCTAGGGTTTCTGACAGTTGGAGGCCCAAACAGCTGGAGGATACCTGATATAGATTATTGAAACACCATTTTGGGGATATCTCAGCATAACTTTAAAAATATTTATTAAGCTCAGGATATACATAACTCAGAATTTATCTTTTCCTGGTCACTGTTGATTCCCTCCGCTTTCACCAATTTCTCCTTGCTCATAGAGTATCAGATTCACAGTGGATGTCGAAGGTTTCTTTTTCTTGCATAGCTCATATGAAATTATGAATTTAGAGGGTTTCACATCTCAGTGTAGAGCCCATGAGGCTATGTTTTGACATTCTTATTAGCTTACATTGGTTGTCTGGTCAAGGAGTGAGTGTATTTTCTTCTTGGAATACAGGAAAGTGATGTCATGGGTTGCAGGCCTCAAGGTGGGAGGTTGGAAATAACAGTCTTGGCAAATTTTCAAATCTTCTGTGAAATAAAACAAGGAAATTGCATGGGGCATTTGCAGAGATAGAGTTCATGTTATTAAGTCTACAGAAAAAGGAACAATTGGGAACATAGGGTTCGACATGTTGGAGACAGTTTCAGCAACAAAAAATTTAGTGGAGAAACTTGTCCTTCCCGAACAAGTTCACTTCCTCACTGCTGGGGAGGAAAGGTTGGCAATTTTGGCTGGGTTGCCTAGCTGAATGCCAACATGCTTCTTGGTATTGTTAGCTTGATTTATATTAATGTTTCCACCTAAAAGTAAAGTATGCCACCCGACCCTTACCTCTAGACTAGAGCATGCCCACAGAAAACACTCTAGCTTCAGCAAAAGGACTCAGAACCACTCTGCCAAATAGCAGAAGAAGAAGAAGAAGAAGAAGAAGAAGAAGAAGAAGAAGCACTCCATGTTTCTCTTTGAGAAATAGAAGATACACAGGGCTTTGATCAGTGGTTTAGTAGCAGAGCTCTGGTCCCTTTGCTGAACAACAGTCCAAAATGCACCCACCCCAATGAGATTGGCTGTTGGGCAGAATGAGGCAGCAGATGCTTGATACAATTGTTGGTGGCAGCTTCCTCCTGGGCTTCCCAGTCATTCTTTTCTCTCACAGCTTGTCCTGCATCCCCTATCCTTGCACTGTCCAGCTATACACTAAAGTATGATTATCCTGCTACTATCTAAACTTGTTCATCCTCAGGTTTAGTAGGGAATGCTATCTTACCACAGCTACCGACTTAATGATGGATTTTGTACATGAATTGCAAGGCTGCCACTTTATGCTTGGACCTCAGATAACAAAATGTCTTGAGATTGCCCTGCCCCATTTCTAGGTCACATGACAAGGAAATAAATAAGGGTCATGTAGGTTTTTGATTCACCAGTAGATACAGTTGTTCTCAAGCAATGGGATTACTTGCCTTAAAGCTAGATGGGCAACTCTGCAAGGGATTACTTGCCTTAAAGCTAGATGGGCAACTCTGCAAGGGATTACTCGCCTTAAAGCTAGATGGGCAACTCTACAAACTACATCTGTCATTTGGCAAGACTCAGAGCCTTTCTGCTGAGAAACGGTTGAGAAAGCTCCCACTTTTTACGCTGGAAACAAATAGTGCATCTACACTGCAGTTAATGTGCTATGACTTAGTGCAGTGGAATCATTGGAGTTGTAGTTTTACAAGGTTTTCAAGATCTTTCACCTTCTCTGCCAAAGAGAGCTGATGCCTCATCAGAATTGAGCCATGCAGTTAAAGTGATATCAAATTGCATTAATTCTACAGTGTAAATGCAGCCCAGGACAACAGCATGACGTCTTTAGTTGATGTTTCTGCTGCTGCTGATGTGTGACTTTGTTGTTTCTGCTACTAATAAGTGGCTTTACTTGGAGGTTTTGTTGTTGTTCTTTATTTAGAGCATTTATACCCCACCTAATCAGAGCTTGGAAGCATTACTTTCATTAGTATAACTCCTTGGATCCATGCAGTGCGGGATCTCCTCTGTGTGATTCTGGGAATAGTTATCCAAAAATAAAGTTTCTATGGCTCTCATGGCCTTTGGACACACAGCTTTTGAACTACCATCAACTTTATTCCTAACTTGGAAGCTGGAGAAGGGACAAGAAATACCATCACCAGTGGCAGGTTATGGTGTCCATATGTGAAGGATAATCTGTCTACAAGTTTGAGTCACAGGTTCAAAGGAGTGATCCAGAGATCCCCTTCATCTAAATCGTGTTTCCCCTCTTTTCCTTCCCCCCTTCTGTCTATGTAATTCACTTCTCTACTCTTCTTGCTGTTCTCTGTTATGTGCCAAACTATGTAAACCACTCCGAGCCCTCGGGGAGTGGCGGTATAGAAGTTTGAAACATAAATAAATAAATGAGTGCAGAATATTGGAGAGCTCCAAGTGGGAACTAAAAACTGGTGCAGATTTGCCATCCTACTAAAATGGCAGCCATCCATTGGCATGGCATTGGATTTTGAAGCTTCAGATCGCGTGTACCATCTAACCTAACCCCTGCCATGCAGGAATACACTCAAGGCACTCTTGATAGTCTCTGTTTAAAAACCTTCAGGGAAGGTTTTTAAACCTCACCACACTCTAAAGTAGAATATTCCACAGCTGAACAGCTGATAACAATGATTGGCTGCTTTTTATCTTTGCCCAAGAATAGTTGCCGTGATACTGATAATGAGTACAATTGCTTCAGCCTGTGATGGCTACTATTGTTTAGTTACAACTAGAATACAGGGTGTGTTTGAATCTATACCCTTACATTTGTACAAACTTAATAAAAGCATTTTTCATTCTAGTTTAGTCATAAACTATTCTGAATTATGTATAATAATGAATATTTAGCTGACCTATTAAAGATTAATATCCATTTAAAGGTGTTTGGTGCACAATTATATCCTTGTCAAATTCATGTCCCAGTTGGTAGCTCCAGTTACACAGAAAAGTCTAACATTTTAACATCTTGGGTTAAGGATCTCAAATATGGAAACATCTGCTCATTTATATGTACTATACGGAAAAATATTTTTTTAACCACAGACAGGAAATATAATAACCAAATAATAAATTACCAGCATTTGTTCAGAAATAATAATAAAAGGAAAAATACACGTGGCAATTAAACCCAGAATGGGGCATGTTACAATCAGGAATTCCCATTTACCTTGTAGATTTACAAATGTATGATTGTAGTAGGTCTTCAAGTGCATTAGGTACATTTAACTCTGATACATAAAAGAATATGCTACAATATATTGTCAGTCTTTCAAGTGCCACAGACCTCCCTCTTGTTTATGGTAACTTGTATTACTGAGAACTTCACTATAGCCTGTACCAGCAAAAGACAGGTCCTCACAGTTTTCCTGCCAAGGGACGTGTAGTTTTTCAGTGTCAATTGAATACCTCATGGCTGATGGCAAATACTGTATATGCTTCAACAAATCAGTTAGCTTGCCACTTTTAGATACAGCAGGTAAAGGATTGTGTTGCAAAGCTGTGATGGAAATCTAGAGTTCCAAGTCTCTGTTGCCTTGATATAACAGTTTGCAATCCATTACTTTAATGTTACATGCAAACCAATCCTTGTGTACACCTTCAGTAAGATGTATGCACAGGTTCTCTGGGGTTATCCCTCAAGTGTGTAAGCAGGACTGCAGCTGAAATGAGCAAATTTAAAGATAGATAAATTGGAACGTGGAATGATTTTCTTCCTGTACGATCGCTTTGCTTCTCTCTAACCTCAGGGACTATCACAGATAGTAATGGAATTAGTTTTCTGGCTATCACTGAAGATCTCAGCTGGGATCTATATAATTGTGTATGTTGTGATTCCAGCACAGCCTTTAATGGAAAAAGGAAAATGTGTATCACTAACCTTGTTCCCCAAAGTAGTTTTCACCAGATATATTCACAACAGTCTATTGCATTAACATCTAACTCTTGAAAAACACTTGAGTTTCTCTTGCTGAAAAGAATGTGGATTATCAGAGTGTGGGCAGGATAGGAAACCCAATATAGTAAAGAAATCATTCAGGAATTTAATTTTCAAAAATTAAGATGCGAAGCAAACAGATCAAAATTAATATACAAACCAGAACTTAATTATCCAATGAACTTTTCACTTCTTCAAATTTCACAATATCACTTGATAGTTAAGTGTATGCATTTAAATGTTTGCTTTGAGAGAAATGGACTTCCTGCACCCCGAGGCTATTTTGTGGCCCTTAAGGTCCAATCTTATTTTGTGGGATCATGGGATCCAAAAATTTGTGTTCAAATGCCCTCTGGGGAGTGGTGCTATGAAAATATGCCTGTATACTTTGGGGGGCAGGGCACTTTTTTCAAGGTAAGGACAATGGTGGACCAGGGTGTCAACTTGCCTAATGGCAAGCGAGCCTTCTTAAAGCGTATTGTATTTACATTTAGTGTCTACTGCGCATTGCCAGTAATATGCATTATATATAGTATAATTCCTTTAAAAAGCATTTATTTTGCAAAAAAAACCCACCTTTTTTACTTACGTTTCCCCCCCCAAATCATTTATTTCTTATACAAATGAAATGATAGCCTTAAAATTGTGTGTGCCCCCCCACCTCTTTTGGCAACCAATATTTTTAGACCTAGTCTGCTACTGCGTAGGGACTAGAATAATCAATTCCCCAAGGTGGCAGTATGGAGCCCAACCCTCCATTTTTGCCTATTTTTGTGCTTGTTTATGCATTTTATCCACATTGGTATTTTCCCCCTATTTTCTTGCAAAATAGAATTGACCCTCCATATTTGCAGTTTTGATTTTTCTGGATCTGGTCATTCATGGATTTTATTAAAAATGTTTTCTCTAGTAATCTCTAAGTCCTCCAGTGTGACTCTGTGCTCAACCTCCTCCAGTCATGCTGGTGGACCTATGGATTGCTAAATAGAACTCATCTAAGAACCCCTGGATCCACCAATGTGATTCTATGTTCCGCTTCCTGCAGAAGTTGACATAGAGTCATGCTGAAAGACCTCGAAGGTTTTTCACTTTCATGGAGGTCCCTAACCCCAGTTAATGTGAAGAGCTGACTGTAGAACTATATCAAAATAATAAAAGGGGAAGATAATGAGGGGAACTCAACAATTAAAGCCTGAAATAGCTGGCATAATGAAGGGCAACTAAGGAGTAATGTATTAGTTGAATTGAAGAAGAAGCAATAGCGCAAAGGAGCTAATAGCGCAAAGGTTATAATTAAAGGCACAGTAATTTTGAAAACCTCATTCATGATTTGCCAATCCATGTTGGGCACGACAGTTTTTTAAATATCACAAAATAATAAGAGGGTAACACAGAAAATAATGGGTTACAGCTGGTTGTCAACAAGGTTACCTGAATTGACTATAAAATAGAGTAAAGAAAATATTTGCTGAAATGGACAAATTAACAAACTTATTAAGAAATCACACCTCTAAACAATTCAATGAAACATGGAAACCATTTGTTTTATATGTAAAGAATAAGAAAAATGTTAATTTAAAAGGACTCTGGATTTAGTTGTTAAGAATTAATCAGAAAGGAAAAAGAGTACATATCTATTCCTTACAGCACTGCGTGAAGTCAAGTCTCTATTATTAAATGTTGTTTTCCCCCAGGTTGTCTAACCCATTGTACACCCTATCCCCCCCCCCCCATCCCCATTCCCTTTTTCTGGATTTGTATGTACAGTTTTTAGATTTAGGACAGAACGTCTGTCTGTCCATTTGTTTGTATACTGTTTAATAAATCAATAAAATTGTTTTATTAAAAAAATAGAGTAAAGAAAATAAGTTATCTTCTAATGTAATTACAACTATATATGTCCAGCTCATTTGCTTAGTTCTATGGGTTACTTTAGTCCAGGCAGTTTCTTTCACCTAATCTATCTCATGGGAAATTGTGATAGGGAAATTGAAGAAGGACCAGGGTAATATGCAGTGAAAAGAACAACAGTCATAATAGACTAGTAAATCTGGAGCAATCTTTCCCGGTTTGGTTTTCTCTAGAAATTCTGGACTATTTCCCATCATTGCTAACTACTAACCATGCTTTCTAGAGATTATGGAAGCTTTTGTAGGGCACCAAGGAAGGGAAAGACTGTTCAGGAATAAACAGGCTTTCCCCCAAGAATCTGTGAGATGTGGTCAGAGTGAAGGGTATTTTTTTGGAGGAAACCAAAGTCTGTACTGTCTGAAAAGTTGTTTTTGTCTGCCAGGTGGCTGAACACTCTTGGGATGCTGGCCAGTCAGGGAATTGATGTGATAATGCGGCATTCATTTTTTGACCATGGGCACAGCCATCTTGTGGACCAGGACTTCAACCCCCTGCCGGTAGGTGTGTGGCTCTACATCCTGCACCTTCTGAACTTCTTCCTTTGTTAACGTGTTCATATTCTGTCTCAGCACTACCAATCTGTTTGGTTTCTTGTTCCATTGCTCTAGGTGCACAGAATACTATACAAATGATTCTTTCTCCATTGTTTAATGGTTCATATACATTTCTTTTTCATGCCCCCCTTTTCACTTCTTGCTTTAAACGAGTATTTTCTTTACCAATAGAGATACACAACATAGTGTCTTAGTCTTCCTCTTCCAATAACATATTTATTACAGCTACACTTATCTTCCTCTGTCCCTGTTGTCGGGGTTGTTTCTCTATCCCTTTCAGTGTTGTTAAGTGTGCACCACAACACCCTTTTCTCTACCTACCCCCAACCTTTGCTCATCTCCTTGATTCTTCCTCAGCTCCTCTCACAGTGTCTCTGCTGCATCAGTCTGGTTTTTCCTCTCTCCCTTTCCTGTTACCAGTCAGTAAATCAGAGGATTTGTGCTTGACTTCTGTGCCCTTGACCTGTTCTTCAGACTATTGGCTGCATCTCAATTTTTTTTTAAAAAAGGATAAGAAAGAATAATCTATATGCAGCTGAAAATCCACTGCTCCTTGTGGCCTGTTTGAACTCTGCTTGAAAATACATTTTTCCAGATTGGTTTCTTTCTGTGCTAATAGGAGACATTAGTTAATGTCAAGCTCAACATGTTGAAAGCAGATGGGGCAGGGTTACCTCTGGTGCTGGAACGTGGTCCACCATGAGAGTCTCTGTGGGACTCTCATGGGGTACAAAAGAGCGAGAGAGCAAGGGGCTCCATGGGGGGGGGGCAGCAGGCAAGCCGTAGACCCCCAAGGAGGGCAGGGCAGGGCAGGGCAGGAGAGGAGGTTTAGTGCCCTGAACAAGGCTACGGGAACAACTAAGCTAAGGCAGCCGGATCCTTGGGGAAATACTAAAGAACCAGGAAAACAGCACTGAGCAATATTTAGATTTATGGGAATGAAGGTGAAAGGAGTTCACAACTTCACACAGCAGGGCAGTTCCCTTCAGTTAAATGCAAACCTGCTCATTTGTAGCTCTTCAAAAAGACTGAGGTTGTTGCCATTCCAAGTGTGCAAGGGCTCTAATAAGAAAACCGTATGTAAAAGGTCTTTAAAAGTAGCAGGTTTTCTTTTCATCTTTTTCAGTCTAATAAATTCTACACCTAGCAAGTGGAACTTTTGGCAGCAATGGGAAGTGCTGGATCTCCCCAGCTAGGAATTTACAAGCCTGGTCCAGGGTACCAATCTGAGAGACACTGCCAGCAAGCTTCAGGAATGAAGCATGGGGATCTGGGAAGCAGAAGGGAAGCCACAAAAATGGAGCCCAATCTGTTATGAACTGTGGATTTGGCATTCTTCTTCATTTAATCTCTAGGAGACCTTCGGCTACTTCAGTTGTCTTTCTCAGTTTATCAATTGTTGGTTCTGGCTCGATTGGCTTCAGGCATCAGGAAAACGTATTAGAGATGTATGTCTACCTCCTTTTAACATTGCTTTTGCCCAGTTTGTTCTCTGAGCGCTTCCCTAGTACAACATTTCCACACGTGTGTGAGATGCATGGAAGCATTCCCGAATCCCAGCTCAGTCCCAGAAAGACTGAGGGGAGGAATACATCTTGGAGGTTTGTCTATTTCTTCCTCCAGATTCAAACAGGAATTACAAAATCTGCCTAATAACTAGGGGATAGAGAGGAAGTCAGGGAAGAGAGAAAATGTATGTTACAGATAATTATCAGGCTCCCAAAGGATAGATGCAGAACAACCTGTGTTTTATGGAGCCAACTAATATTGCACCTGCTCTCAGCTAATCACTGCAATGTAAGTACAAGTTGAGCATCCTTATCCAGAATCCAAAATACTCTGAAATCTAAAATTATCCACATTAGGAGCTGACATAGTGACACTTTTTCTTTCTTATGATTCAAGTACAGGAGCTGTTTCATGCAAAGAATTATTACAAATATTTTATAAAAGGCTATATGTTAAAGGTATATATGAAACATGAATGTTTCTACAATATCTCATTAGGTACGTATATGAAAATACGTATTCCAAGATGTAAAAAAGTTCAAAACATTTCTGGTCTCAAGCATTTTGTATAAGGGAAACTCAAACTATGGCTTTTAAAATTTATTTATATAACATAAGGATTCTAGTCTTTGCAATTTGGGAGGAACATAGAAAATTAGATCCAAAATTTGAAAAAGTTAATTTTGTGGATTGTGGTCATGGTAGTTAGTCATGGGTAATAGTGAGGGATATAGTCCCCAAAAGCATGTTTTCTGATCTCTGGCCCAAACATTGGTCCATGTAGTTGCTAGCCCAGTATGCTAGTCCAGTATTGTTCACACTAAGGGGCATCAGCTATGCAAAGTGTAAAGCAAGATGTTTTCTTAACTTGCTCTGGAAATACTAGGAATTAAACATGCATGGGAAATGATTTTCCCTAAGGTGTTGCACACATTTCCCGCTTCTTCTCCTACTATAGAAGAGACTATCTGTGCTTCCTATTCTCTGGCCTTTACAGTATTTGTCTCTTCTTTTCTTTTTCTGCAATCTCTCATTCTTTTTTGAGTGAGAATATTTTCCCCTGCCCATGTCAGGCGAGTTGCTAGAGGGATGTTAAATGATAGCAATGGCAAGGCTGAGTGAGACCAGACTATGAACTTGGGGTGAGGTGTGGCGTCTGCTCTTTTCCCGTGGGAGCTATCAGGGAGATGAAAGCGGCTGTTTGGACCTGTGCAGGGCTGCTGGGATGTGAAACTAAATCCTCCCACTAACTCAGTGACAAAGACTTTTCCACATGCTGTCTTTCTGTCTTTCCTTTGTGCAAACTCTCAGATGCTGAGAGAAGCAACAGCATCAATCACTGCCTTGGCCTGGCTGCCCATCAGCTGGCGATGAGCTTGGGCTAGGTGCCCTGCAAGGGTTCAGTTCCTTTGCTTTCTATGGCAGATCCAACGCAGCTGAAATAAATGCCCGAGCCCCACAGATGATCTGATGAAGTAGATGCTATGATAGCTGAGGTCATGTGGCTCATCTCAAGTAGCTTAGAAATCCAGGGGATAATTCTCCCTGCCAACACAAATGTCTTTCAACTCTGCTGCTGTTCAAGATCAAACAGAAAATGCAGTGTCTTCAAATACCACCCATCTTCTGCAACTATATAGTCTGTAATGCAGTGGGATAGTGCTTTCTCTGATCCTGCTAACCAGAAAAGTTACACATCTGTAAGTTGTTCCATAGGAAGAATAAGCAGCCAAGTGATTTTCAGAGCTTGGAGGTGTTACTTTTTTGGACTACGGCTTCCAGAATTCCCTTGCTAGCCATGCTGAGTGGTAAAATCTAGCTGTTGGAATCCAAAAATGACTTTTCTGAGCTTTGGTGATTTAAACCTGTGGCCTTTAGGTGGCCCTTCAGGATGCTGGCCTGTTACTACCCTGGAAACAGAAATTGCCACAGTAGCAGTAAATCCTGCAATATGTGCTTGTTCTACTACATCAATTAGACCTGCATCTCTAGTCACAAAGAATGACCTCTTTCATCCACCCATTGATATATATAGAAGAGTTCAAAGCAGTCAAGAAGCCCTGACTGCTGATGTCATTGAACTGAGTTCCCATCCACATTCAATGTCTAAACTCTGTCAATAAGAGGTGATGACAAGGAATAACTCACTTATTCCTCTTAATTACTGAACAGGCTGAATTACTGAACTTTGCATTCTTCCGCAATACATATCGGCAACAAGCAGCATGAAATCCCTTTCATTAAACATCACAGTAGGGCTTGGCTTCATTCTGGCGTATTCTTTTGGGTGGTCTGTCTAGCTGCAGTCTCCATGATATACCACTGCACTTTTTCCCCTACATGACAGCACGAAGAACCAATCCAGACTAGGCAGAGGTTTTGTGTGGAGTCTATATAATGAAACCATAGACAGCAGTAGGGTACTAGATGGGAGCTGTTTTAAAATAGGAGCACTCAGTTACCCCACACACACACCCAATATGTCTTCTTTTTATCATATGCAGCCAACATGGTGAATGAAAATAGTTGCATTGCTTCTGGCCATCTCTTTGGCTGCGATACAACACCCTTTCCTGAAAAAAAGAATTTTGGGGGTGGGAATTCTAGGAGTGTGGGGGGTGTTAGAGTAACGAGGTTACTGAAATTGCATCCATCTTTTTTTAATTTGGGAGGTTTGGGGGGAATTGTGGACCGCAAAGGTGGACCCTAGGAGCTGCATGCTTCCCATAACCTACACTTTCCCCATCCTTGGAATTTAAGCATCAGGGAAGGCTTCTTTGGGTAACTCAGACATGTGGAGCATGTTTTCGTCACATTTGATTTACAAACTTATGGCGCTCACCTTTAAAGCACGGAAAATGCCAACATTTGACAGTCCCAAAGCTGCCATAAAGGCAGCCATCCCTGGGGTAAGGCTCGGCTGATATCTGGAACACCCCCGCCTGCCCTCAGGGCCACATCGGGAACCTGAAAACCTGGCTCTTCTGCCAGGCATTTGGGGTTTGATCGGACGCCTGAGACTGAGCCTTTCTGGCGTGTGTACCTATGTCGCCCGGAGCACCAGTGGTGGAGGGCGACTCACAAATAATAAAGTTATTATTATTATTTACTGTGCAGGAAAATGAACATTTCTCCCAAAGCTGAAGGCAACTGTAAATATTTTGGGGTTGACTTTCTTCCACCAGTATGTACTGGATCGAGGAAGTGGAGGCACAATCTGTATATTTAGAGTTCCAAAAGAAAAACAAACTCTCCTTAATTTCTCAATTCTTCTAAAAGTTTAATTCATATCCTGCCTTAAATAGATAAACTTGTTCATTTAGTGAGTCAGAAATCTTCTGGCTGATGACAGGGAGGCTGCATCCACTGCAGCATGTCAGAAATAAGTAGCACTCAGCCAACACAAATTCAGCTCATACAGTGTTACAGAAAGATGCTACCATTCTTTGCATAAAGCAGTAAAATCTTTCTCACACCTCATAGCCCTTATAAAAAAGCAGCAACACTATGCCTTATTCACTAGCTACAGAGTGATTTTGGCACACTCTTTTTCAATTCTACCACATCTTTTATTTCCATAAGTTAGAGTACTCTTTTTTCAAAACTGATGCAATTGGTGCCAGAACATTGTGACTTCGATTATCTAATGGTTATAGCAAAGGATTACGTAACCTGAGAGCTGAGCAAAGTTATATATTTCAACTATCGCTCCCTGAGTCCTCCAAACAGTAGAATAATTAAAGATCAAAAAAGTAATTTTAAAAGCTTGACATAGTTCTAAACATGGCAGATAACTACACTGTCCTTCCAATAGACTCATGATGATCATAATTTTATCCATTTATATTCTACTTTTCTCCCAAACATGAAGTGCAAGGCAGCTAACAATATAGTTAAAAGCAATACAGATTTAAAACAATACAACAGTGGCTTTCAACCTTCCTAATGCCATGACCCCTTAATACAGTTCTTCATGTTGTGGTGACTTCCAACCATAACATTATTTTTGTTGCTACTTCATAACTTTAATTTTGCTACTGTTATGAATCATCATGTAAATATCTGATATGCAGGATATATTTTCATTCAGTTGACCAAATTTGGAACAAATACCCCATATGCCCAAATTTAAATATTGGTGGGGTTGGAGGGGGATTAATTTTGTCATTTGGCAGTTGTAGTTGCTGGGATTTCTAGTTAACCTACAACCAAAGAGCATTCTGAACTCCAGCAACAATGGAATTGAACCAAACTTGGCACACAGAACTCCCATGATTAACAGAACATACTGGAAGGATTTGGTGGGCATTGACCTTGAGTTTTAGTGTCGTAGTTCACCTACATCCAGAGAGCACTGTGGACTCAAACAATGATGGATCTGGACCAAACTTGGCATGAATACTCAATATACCCAAATGTGAACACTAGTGGAGTTTGGGGAAACTAGACTTTGACATTTGGGAGTTGTAGTTGCTGGGATTTATAGTTCATCTACAAAGAGCATTCTGAACCTCACAAAGGATAGAATTGGGCCAAACTTCTCATACAGAACCCCCATGATCAACAGAAAATACTTTCTTTTCTGATAGTCTTTGATGACCACTGTGACACCCCCTCACACCCCCAGGGGTCCCAACCCCCGGGTTGAGAAATGCAATACAACAACTTCAATAAAAAGTTTTTATTTTATAAGCAAACAATTTATATAATTAAAAACTCTAAATTAATGAAAACCTTAAGCCTGCACTGTGCAGCATTAAAAGCCCACCCCAAGCAGTCTCTCAAAGCCAGACGTTAAAAAGCTTTAATTTGCTGGTGAAAGGAGAGCAAGGATGTAGTTATGATCCTTCCTAGGAGAGAATTTCAAAGTCAGGTAACAGCTACTAAGCAGGCTCTCTCCATTGTTCCCATCAAATGAGTCTGAGAAATGTGATGGAACAAAGAGAAGTCCTTCCCCAGAAGATCTTAAGGCTCTGTTGGGCTCATAAATGGAGCTGTGGTTTCTAAATAGCTTGGACCCAAGCTGTATCGAGCTTTATAGCTCATGTCCAACACTTTGAATTGTGCCTGGAAATGGACCAGCAGTCAGTGAAGTTGATGCAACAAAGAAGTTGTGTGCTCTCTGTTGGCTGCAATTATTTGTGCCAACTGAAGTTTTGAGCACTTTTTAAAAGCAGCCCCACACTGAGCACATTACAGTAATCCAAGTGGGATGTGACCAAAGCACGTCTAACAACAATTTACTTTAAAATGCTTACTTCTTTTAATTGTGTTCCAGATGGTGAAAATGAGTTTAGGACTGGAATTCTGTATTGTGGGGATGGAGCACAGAATCCTATATGCACCTTGACTGGAAATAATAAATTGGCTGCCTCGCAGATGCATCCTGAATGTGTCTTGTCTGCATATTTGTGGCTGGTGGCACTCTTTGTTGTTGGGCTGCATTTCATTTTCAGGCATGAACATGGGTCTCTGGAAGGAACAGGACGTGAAGTGTGGAAAGCAGAACCACAAGTGACATTTTATGTTCCTCTGTGTTTGCCAGTAACAGCTCTCAGAGGGCTGTGAGTCAAGGGACTATTATATTTCTGCTACTTGCCAGGTTACAACAACATTTCTTCACCATGTGGTTAGTGCACAATTTCACAGTCCTGGCCTGGTTGTAAAGTTGTACTGGGCCCTTGAGAATGTATCCTGTAATGGCTCTGCCAGGAGAACAGCATGTCTGTTTAACAGGATTGTATGACAGGTCGTCTACTTCATGCAGTTTCCAACACCTTCTATCTTTAAGCACACCTGTGTGACAGACCTCCTGCATCACCAAACTGCCTTTGGTGGCATAACTGAACTCTGCTAAAAGAGACTCATTCATTCTAGAGCTAAGGTCTGATATGTGACAGAGCTTATTTATGTTAAACAGCTATTGTACAAGGGAAAACTGGGGCAGGTGCTGTTTCTTTTAGAAAAGGAAAACTGTGTATTCCAAACATTCTGCCTTCTACTTAGCTGTTAAAAATAAAAGTGTTCTATGTAGTATTTTTGTAAAATGATAATGTTGCTTCATATTGTAGCTAGTTTTGGCTTCAGCCCCCCCCCCCCCCCCCCCCCCAATTGTCAGGGTGGTCTGCGAGAAGGCCTTACTGGTATGTGGCACTGTGGCGTCCTTGTCCACGCCTGGGCCCTTAGTGCACTCTCCTTCCTTTTTGGTGCCCCTGGTTTCTGCCTTTGGTGCCAGGAGAGGAAGAGGAGTGCGCCTACAGCCCAGGCGCCAAAGAGGATGCCACTGCACCACAGACCATTCTGAGGCCGCAATAGGCTTTCACGCCTGTGCACTCGGCAGGCCTTCACACCTGTGCATTGAGGTCTCGCCACACTCATGGCTAGGAGTGGAGTGTGTCGGGCCTGTCAGCTGCCTTCTGAGACTCTCTGGATCCAGGTAAACAACAACTCCCATTTGAAAAAAGGCAGTAATTCCCCAATCCTGCCTCTATGCACAGTTGGGCACATTGGCTCTATGTGCCAAGTTTAGTCCAGAACCTTGCATTGTGTGATACAAACGGTTTTAGATTGTTTAAATTGTTTAGATGTTTTGGATATTTAGTTGTGTGTTCTAATGTAAATCACCCAGAGCCATCTGGGATGGGCAATTAATAAATCTCAAAATAAATAAATAAATAAATTTTCAAACTCTTCTGTCTTGGAACAATAAAAGAAATAACACATTTCTTCAGAAACAGTTCAAGTCCTAACAATACTTTGCAGATTTATATTAGCGCGGATGTGCCAGAAACAAAGAAAAAAAGACTGACACATTTATACAAGTCTCGTTTCATTGAGAGACATGACAGCGTGTTGACATTCATTGAACTATTTAAGTCGATTGTAGTTTCCTTGGAAGAAATCTCAGAGAAAGCATGGAAAATCTCTTCAACTTCAAAACTTTTGACTGCAATTGAAAAAATGATTTCATTGTTAGCCTGTTTACTTACTTTGCCCCTATCCATTTTTCTTCAGGAGAAATTTCTTGATATGGCATCTTCCATAAACCACGCTAAATCACTGTTAAAGTCTTTAGAAATTTTGAGAGCAGATGCAAAAGATCATTTTGTAAAACTCTTGACTTAGCAAGAACAACATCTGAAAAAATATTTCAAAGCAACTTGACTATTCCAAGGCAAAGTTCAAGACAGGTGCATCGGGCAAATCCAGGGACTCATTCTGTAGAAGATTATTTCAGAGTTGCAGTGTTCATACCATGTGTTGATTCACTCATACAGAACATTACTGAAAGGTTCATGTCAAATGAAGACATTTTAACCAGTTTCCAGGTTTGCAGGTCTAGACAAAGTTCACCATATGGAACAACTGTCAGAACACTTTGAAAATGACGCAGCACTTGCTTCCGTCAAGGCTGAGTACATAATGTGGTGTAATATTACACCATCAATTAAGAAAGATACTGAGGTACTTAAAGTGTTGGAACTGTGTGACAAAACCTACTATCGGTTAATAAACTTCCTTTTGACTGTGTTAGCTACACTACCAGTAACAACATGCAGTGTGAAAAGATCGTTTTCAACCATGAAGAGAGTGAAAAGTGTATCTAAAAGTCTAATGGCAGATCAGAGACTTAGTGAACTAGCAATGATTTCCATCCATCGGGTCATCACTATCAAACCAGAAAAAAGTAATTGACAAAATGGCCAGGGAGAAGAAAAGAAGACTGTTGCTGTAAAGTAAAAAAATAAGTCAAAACTTATTCTAAACATTTTCTTAATGAAAGTAAATAAATAAATAACATTTATTATTTAAACTTTTATGTTTATTCATATCATGATCTGATCACCATACTCAATATATCCCATATGCATGGGGTTATTGGGATAACGATACAAAAGGTTTGCTAGGGTAGATCCTCTCTCACTCAGACTCAGCCCCCCCCCGAATCAAAATCCTGGCTACGGGTCTGCCTTGGAGTAACCTATCTGCCATTTTTCCCCTGGCAGGATTACTGGCTGTCCCTGCTCTACAAGCGGCTTGTTGGGCCTAGAGTACTTGCTGTGCATGTGGCTGGCCTGCAGAGGAAGCCTCGCCCTGGCAGAGTGATTCGTGATAAGTTACGCATCTATGCTCACTGCACCAGCCACCACAAGTGAGTTATTGTATTACTGTAAACAAGTGCTTGATGGGAAGATCGGGGCATAAGTCACTGGATGACTCCAGGTTTACTCAGTACTGGCTTGATCCTGGAAAGAGAGATGTGAGCCTCTGTAGCTACATCTCCACCTTCCAAAGCAAACATTGGAAAAAATGCTTTCTTTCGACTGCCACTATCTTGCTCACTCCCCCAAGCAAAAAAGCTGGTATATTCTAATTACAAAAGGTATCTGTTCCTGGGGCCCCTTACCTGCCAACTATGTGAGGGATGGTTCTTATTTCTCTCCCCCTCACACTATTCTCTTTGCACGATTCAGCATCCTTCCTTGCTCAGGTTGAAGGTGTGGAATGGCTCTGGTGATGATAGGGAAGAGCAATAGCTATCTCTGGGCCTGGAGTGAAAATCTTTGTGACACGACTTCTGTCAGGTTAAGATCAAGGGAGTGCATTTCCCCCACGGTCCCAGAGTCTGGTTTCAGTGCCTTCTTTCCTGCGCCCTCCCTCCTTGTTGTCCTGCTCAGGGCACCCAAGATAGCTAGAGTTTCTGTGATAAGCCTTTTCAAAGCATCCTGTGAGCGCCGGACCTGGAACTTCCTGCGCACACAGGTCCCTATTGTTGCCCCCTCACATGGCCCACATGTTTTCAACACACCTCCTCCTGGAAGGAAACCCGCCTAATGACTGACAGCTAACTGGCAATTGGGACAAGGACAAGTGAGGAAGGAAAATCAGTCAAACACAGGTGGGCAGCCCCTGGCACCATCCTATGCTTAGGGCAGTTGCAAGGTAAACTGCATTTCACAAACACATATTCTCTTGGTTGGAACATTTCTGGTCAAATCTTTTGTATGTCCTTTTTTTTAATAAAGAAAAAAGAAAAAAAGAGGGTTACCAAGATAATGTGACACACTTTGAGTTTTTAAAATATTGTTTCCCTAGAAAATATTTATAAGTTAATTCTTCCAAATACAAATTGTGGGATGTACCTACAATCATGAGAACTTGGGAAAAGATAATGTGAAGATCTTTCTGAACTTTAATTCAAGGACCTGTCCTATAACATCCCTTGATTTTTATCTCTCTTTTGCAAAGAAAGTTTTGGCTTGAGCCTAGCCCCAACACATTCAGCAGCAGAATAAAGAGTAACTGCATAGCCCTGATGCAGGCATAAGTCTCTGTCCTTCTCAATGTGCATGCTGTCCTACTTCTCAAGTAATGTGGAGCTATGAGAATGGGTTAGCAAAGGAATCTAGTCTAAGTCATAATCTGAGCCTGGGGAAATAACGCTTTGGGTGACAAAATTCCTCAGTCAGCAGCAGGGGTGGTCTAAGGTTATTTTATATGGTAAGCGAACATTACTTTGGCGCCCCCCCCTTGCCTCCGCCCCCTGCCTGCCGAATACGGACGGAGTGCTGACGTGACGTGTTTACAGGCTTCGGCTTCAGCGCCTGCAGGAGCTTCTGGGCATGTGCAGTGGCTCCGGAGCTCAACTTCAGCTCTGGAGCCACTGCGCATGCACGAAAATCTCCGTGCATGCCCAGAAGCTCCTGCAGGCCAGGCGCTGAAGCCAACGCAGCAGCAGGGAGGTTTGCTACGGCAGCGCGGCCGGCGTGGCAGCGCTCTTCCCAGAAGATGGCGCCCTTCCCAGAAGTTGGCGCCCTAAGCGACCGCTTACTTCGCGTATACGTTGGACAGCCCCTGGTCAGCAGTTCTGTACTGACTGGGCAATTATGGGAGTAGCAGAAAGATCTTCACACTGTTGCCCAGTTCAGCTAAATAAAAAGGTTCACAGCTCGGGGTACTGATACATACTCCGTTCCATGTGACTGGGATGAAGAGCTATTATAGAAGTCAACTGCATCTTAAGAAGTATGTACAAAATACACCTTTTCTTACTCCATCTGTCTTGCAGCCACAGTTATGTCCGTGGTTCCATCACACTTTATATCATCAATCTTCATCGGTCCCGGAAGAAAATCAAATTAGTGGGAACCCTTCGAGATAAACTTGTCCATCAGTATGTGCTACAGCCCTATGGTCAGGAAGGACTACATTCTAGGTGAGCATTGTTGTCCTGACAGGGAGTGGGAAGTGGTATTTGGTAGAAATTGTCCCCTGTATTGACAAAGTCAATTGAGACTAAACCCCAGTACCTTGAAAAACAAAGGCCTCATCTACATTGCATTGTGTGAGAGGTGATTAGGTGTTCCTGATTGTTTCTTCTCTGGAGTTCCCCTGTGTTTCCCAGGCACTAACAAGCCACACCTAAAAACAGTCAGGCCATCAAATGCTAATTATGGTGGCGAATTGAAACATTCACACCTAGCTCCAACAGACAAGAGTTCTTTCTCCCACCCTGGACCTTCCACAGATATATAAACCCAATTTTCCTAGTTGCCAACATACCTCACAATCTCTGAGGATGCTTGCCATAGATGCAGGTGAAAAGTCAGGAGAGAATGCTTCTAGAACATGCCTGGGCAAACTTTGGCCCTCCAGGTGTTTTGGACTCCAACAAACACCTGGAGGGCCAAAGTTTGCCCAGGCCTGTTCTAGAACATGGCCATACAACCTGAAAAACCCACAAACCCCTAGTAATTCTAGCCATGAAAGCCTTTGACAATACATTATACACATAATGTATTTAAAACTTTTTGCTTTGAAGAAGTTCAAGGTAGATATCAATAAAAATATAAGATAGTAGCTAAAAAGTAATAAAGTAATAGTAGAAGTAATAAACAGCCATCATAACTAGGCTTATCTTCCATCAACCTGCTATGTCTTCCACCAATACCCTTTTTAGGATGGCCAAGTCACTGCCTTTACTATGTTTTGTGATGGTGTATTCTACAGTCTATTTTCTGGGAGATGAAGTATCTCCCACCATTGGATCCCCCTTATTTGAAGGATTATGTGAGACAGAGCTTAAAAGAATCTTGTCACAACAACTTTGCCTTCAAGTTCTTTTCGATTTTGCAAAATTTGTTCAGAGGGGTTTTTCCCTTGCCTTCCTCTAACTGAAAGAGCTAGAATTTTCTTTTGAAAATAATGTTTCAAGCTCTGCTGAGGGAGGTAGAAAAACATGTCTCAGAGATTAATGCCAGGATACAGAGGCATATAAAAGGAAAAGGAATCACAGTGTGGGGTTATATACATCCAGATTAATTGGAGAACTTGTGAATAGGATGCAGTAAATACCCAGAAAAGAATACCTGGCAGTTCTGGATCTATTTATATGTTATTGTAGCTGGGTAGGGAGCAGGTGTTGTCCAGTGAGGAAAATATTGTAGAGCACCTGAGAGTTACTGTCCAGAAATGCCTGAATGCTTATAGCTTAGACTTGCATGTGTAGAGGGACAGCTGATGCCCACCACCAGAAAGGATGATTCTCGTGCATTTCTGCATTTTTTTTATCATCTAAGTTTCACCTGACCATCTTCCCATTTCTCCTGCTATCTGGGGAAGAGACCAGACTTTCCCTTTTTTGCTTGGTTGATGGAGGTTCTTATGTATCTGTTTTATGTGTACAGATCAGTGCAGCTTAATGGACAGCTGCTCACCATGGAGGAGGATGGGACCCTGCCTAACTTGAAGCCACGCTCTCTTCGTCCCGGACGGACTCTGGTGATTCCACCACTCACAATGAGCTTCTACGTGGTGAAGAATGTCAATGCTCTTGCCTGCCGATATCGGTAGCTTCATCCATCCCACTGCCAAGAACAGTTGAGGCTTATCTTGGCAAGTGGCATTTCTTGGGAGGCTCAGCAGACATCACAGAAAATTTAGGGTGACAAGACCCCTGAGAAACTTCAGAGGAGGGTCAAATTGAAAGCACAATCAGCCATTTCAGAAATGGAATGCTTCATCTATGCAGATAGCAATACCAGCACCTGTAATGGCTACTCCATGGTGGACTTAAGAAAGGAGTGTTTTCCTGCTACCCCCGCTGGGACGATGCCAAATTCTTATTTTTCCCTTTATGGAAAGAACATTATATAAGAGCTAGCAGGAATTGACTTGCAAGCTGTTCCGCTGAAGAGCTGAGTACTGAGAAGCTATTGCAGAAGATGAGTGGAGAAACCTGAACTTCTGCAAAGTGACATTTCCATGGAAAACTGCCTATGCTGCCCTCTTCTTGACAGCCTGGGAAACATCTTAAACCATGAATTAATCTTGAACATTGAGACATATCAATAAATTGAGGATTTTGTGCCACCTGGTGGGCAGGAGAAATGGCTGTAAAAGAGAGAGAACCTCTGCTATATTTGCTAAGCATATGCACAGGCACTGTGTCCATCATTCAAGCAGCTGCCAAAAGGATATCAACAGGGAAAGCTTTATAATCTAGGCCTTTGAGCTTCATTCCTGTGGATGTTTCTCCCCCTGCTGGCAACTATCACAAGAGCAAGTTATACACAGCTGGCAATAGAGAAAGCTATGCATTTGTTTGGTATCAGATGGAAACCCAAAGAGTATGCAAATAGATGCAGTTCTGCAAGGCATGTACTAACACAGGACCCAGAACAGCCTCTTATAAAAATAGTTAATTGGGCTGCAGAAGAAAGATAATGCAGCATATGTCAGTTTGGATAAGAACTACTGGGTGCCTGCAGCATTGCGAGTTAGAAGAGGAGAGGTTTGGTCTTGGCTACTGTCAATAATGCTGCCACCTGGGAGCATTTGCTGCAAATCTTAATTATTAAATTATATTTTCTGAAGAACTGAAAACATACTTGAATAACTGAGATATGGGAGTTTGTAAGAGAATTGTCTTGCTTCAGGGAGGGAATCACATTTCAAAATGACAACTGATGTACTTGAAAATTGCAATCACATTCTTGTTTCAGGACTCCAGGCATTGTTGGTATCTATATTCCCTACAATTGGTATCTGCATTTTACAAAAATTCACAACTAGTGTCAGAAATCAAACAGACTTGTCTTTGAGTATCAGTATTCTTACTTTTGTTTTCCTGGAACCACCAGCAAGTAACGATATTCCTGGCTATAATCTCCTCGTGATGCAACCCAGGAATAAGCTTTGGTACTTGCGCTCACAGAAATTAGACTATTCTTGCAGGTGATAGAATGCTGATGGATAAAAGGTTACAGATGTCAGGAAGCCCAGTTGAGGTGCTCTCATCCAAGTCCAATGAAGTCACATGGGATGTAGATTGCTAGCATTAAATCCACATAAAAGGCCTCCTTGAACATGAAGACCTCTTAAATTATGGGCAAAGTATTTGGCAGGATTTTGTTTTAAAACATGATGCCAAAATATGAAAGAATGCAAAAGGAGAAAGTTGCAGTACTTCCAGATGAAGATTTTACTATACATTACCTCTTTCATGGAAGTTTACAGATGGTTCAGCCATGCTCATTATCCATTTGCAGTCCTCCCTTCCTTAGGGAGGGCTTCCTTCTTTAGTTTCCCCACATCTTTCCTTTTATAGGGGGAAATTAAGGAATAAAGAATTACAGCACACTGCCTTTTAATTTTGAGTGACAGTAATCTGTCTGGAGTCCCAAGAACTACAATTTAGTCACTGGCACTTCGGAAAAGAAATGGCTCCTGTTACACTCCTTCTGATATTTGTTTATCCCTTCGGGATTGGGGAAAATAAGGACTTATTAGTATAGTCGCACTAGGGGGAGACATTATATTTAAAAATCTACTTATCAGGCCGAAGATGTATTTTGGTACAAATATTTGCTTCTGACCAATTTTATTTAAGCTCAAAACATCTTCTTGCCCATCATAAATAATTGCTTGCTCTACCATCATTTTAATTAGAAGGGTGTTGTTGAAGAGAAATGCCTTTGAGTTGAATACAAGAGATTACAGCAAATAAGTGCTCACAGGTTGCATGCAGACTCAAAGATCTTGTGTGTGTACATGCTGTCCCCAAACATCACCAAGGACTTCATCACATTGAAGCAGGGAAGTGTTTGGTTGAGTAGAGTTCAGCCATACTCAGTTTTGAAATGAAACGGATTATTTCCCTACCTTCACCACAATGTTAAATGTGTCAGTGTTACTCAGTTGTTCTCAGCATTCTTTCAGTAGATTTGCCATCCCACTGTAATTGCTAGGCACCGCCCAACATCCCTCTCTCCTGTGCTCTTTGGGGGGACGGGGACCTCCTCTCTTTGAAAAGTCAGCTGTTACGTGTCTTCAGTACTGGAAACAGGGAGGGAGGGAAGGTGGTGATGCCCTCTCCATCCCTCTCTCTCGGCTGCCCCACAGAGAAGGGTGTGGACCTTGGAAAACTGTAACTCCCAGGACTGCATAACATGGAGCTATGGTATTTAAGATCCAGCTGCATTAATTTCAGTGAAGATGCACCCAGAGAAGGTTCATGGACCTTGGGAAACTGCAATTTCCAAGACAGCCTCATGGAGACATGGCATTTAAAGGAAGGTCCAAATGCATTCATTCCACAGTGTAGATGCACCCAGAGAAGGGTATGGACCTTGGGAAACTATAACTCCCAGGACTGCACAACATGGGACATGGCAATAATCATCATCATCATCCTTCTCTTCTGGCTTACCAATGCAACACAAGGCACAGACATATCACGGAAGGAAAGGACCAGACCTAGAAAGGCTATTTTTTAAAAAAAGAAATTGTTCTGTCAAAGTTAAAACTCAGTGAGCAAAAGGTAATGCTTTCCCTAACAAGGGTACTTTTTGCTCCTCCTACAATTTCCCCTCCCACAAATTGGGGAAATGATTTAATGCCATCACATTACAGAATAGGCCAAATATCTGCATCATTACCAAAAAAGTCAAAAAAGTATTGACTTTTACTATGGAAATTCTTGCTCTAGACAGAAGAGTTCAGCAATATGTGCCCCTCCAGATGTTAGATTTTAATCTGTGAGGGATGGTGGGACCTGCAGTCCAACATCTAGAAGGCTATAAGGCAAGGGTCCTCAAACCTTTGATGCAGAGAGTTGGTCCCTCAGACTATTTGGGGGGAGAGGGGAGGCAGACTATAGTTGGGGGAAAAACATGAACACATTCCTATGCACACTGTAAATATATTATTTGTTGTGCAAAAAGAAAGAACAAAACAATATTTAAAATTAAGAACAATTTTACCCAGAATGAACTTGTTCAATGGGAAGTGTGGGTCTGCTTTTGGCTGATGAAATAGTCAACTTAATTGGGATTGTTGTTGTGTGCCTTCAAATTGTTTCAGACTTAGGGCAACCCTAAGTTTAAAGATTAGTTTGGGGGCCAGGTAAATGAACATGGAGGGCCGTATCTGGCCCTGCGAGCCTTAGCTTGGGGACCCCTGTTATAAGGTACCCAGGCAAAATGGCAGGGGAGGAGGGAGAGCTTATTCTCAGAATTGTCCAGTTAATGTAGTCATTTTCCAAGCTCTGGAAACAATTCAAGTACATAGCCATTATCTTATAACTGGTTGCTGCAGAATGTACACAAACAGGACCATTCACACAACACTTCCAAGTAAGCCAAATAAGCGAAGAAGACGTAAGCGTAATCCCGACTGTGGTGCACTGGATGGAGAGTGTTAAATCTTTCATTCTCAATACATTGCGGTGGTGATTAAATCTAGTTGGGGAGTATGTGTGCGGCTCAGGAGACTGCTGCGAGACAGAGCGGAGAACCTTGCAGGTGCATTAAATCTGCAGGCCATATGATCTCCATCTTTGTGTCACAGTAAATTGAGAAATCTATTAAGGACAGGAAAAGCTATTCACTTGCAATCCCACCATCCCTCCTCCATCACTTCAACTGTTGCTATATTGTCTCCCATCTGTACCATGCAGACTGTTATGTAACTCACTTTATTTATTACAGTTTTGAGCATTATAGCAGGGAGAAATAAGCCTGAACAAATAGCCTTTAAGCTTTGGTTGAGGCAAGTGTGGGGTGTGTTCTCTGCATTACCATTCCCTTGACTGATTGAAAACATGAGAAATCCTTAACATGTTTGCCTGAGACCCTCCATCTTCACAACACAACTTAATATTTGGATTTAATGTCTACATCAGGGATGCTCACACTTTTTCAGCATGCGAGCTACTTATAAAATAACCAAGTCAAAATGATCTACCTACCCACCACTCAAGAGAGCCATAAAAGCAAAATATTTGGAAATTTATTTCTGTGAGAGCCATATAATATATTTTAAGACTGAATTCAACTAAATGTGTGTATAATAAGCCCCTGAATTTATTCATAATAATGATAATATTCATTCAGCCTCTGCTACTACTACTACTACTAATAGTAACAACAACAATAGGTTTCTATAGTAGAAGGAAACCTCCAAGGGCCATCCAGTCCAACCTCCTTCTGCCATAAGGGAAAAACACAATCAAAGCATTCCTCACAGATGGCCATTCAGCCTCTGATAATAATAACAACGGGTTCCTAAAATAGGAGACCTCCAAGGACCATCCAGTCCAACCTCCTTCTGCGCCTGGGGTGAGAATCACACAGCAGTCCAGATGTTGTTAGACTGCAATACCCAGCATCCCCATTATTATTATTATTATTATTTCAGGGACATGATTCTCATCCCTGCACTGTCACAATAAAGATGTTGTCATAATAAAGGTGTATTTTAAGAAAGGACTTGCGAAAAACACTACCATGAAGTTTATTAATTCAGGTGTAAAAGGCATTTAAAGATAGGGTCTTAAATCTTAAGAATAGCTGGAGATGTGATAGAAAACCCCTTGTGAATATATCGAAGTCACCCAGGAAGCTGAATGATTAAAACTGAGATTTGAATTCTGGCTTCCCTACTCCTAATCTAAACCTCTAGCACAGTGAGTCTCAACCTTCCTCATGCAGCAACCCCTTAATACAGTTCCTCATGTTGTGGTGACCCCCAACCAGAAATTTTTTTCATTGCTACTTCATAACTGTCATTTTGCTACTGTTGTGAATAGTAATGTAAATATCTGATACGCAGGATGTATTTTCATTCACTGGACCAAATCTGGCACAAATACCTGAAACGCCCAAATTTGAATATTGGTGGGATTGGTGGGGGACTGATGTTGTCATTTGGGAGTTGTAGTTGCTGGGATTTATACTTAACCTACAATCAAAGAGCATTCTGAACTCCACCAATGATGGAAATGAACCACACTTGATGCACAGAACTCCCATGGCCAACAGAAAATACTGGAAGGGTTTGGTAGGTATTGACCTCGAGTTTTGAAGTTGTAGTTCACCTATATCCAGAGAGTGCTGTGGACTCAAACAATGAGTTCAATGTGCCAAGTTTGGTTCAATTCCATTGTTGGTGGAGTTCAGAATGCTCTTTGATTGTAGGTGAACTATACATCCCAGCAACTACAACTCCCAATTGACAAAATCATTCCCCTCCTTCCCAACCTCACCAGTATTTGGGCGTGATGGGTATTTGCGGCAAACTTGGTCCAGTGACTGAAAATACATCCTGCATATACAATTCATAACAGTTGCAAAATTACAGTCATGAAGTAGCAGCCAGGGTCGTAGCGGGAGAGGGGGGGCTTGAGGGGTGGTGCGCGAGAAGGCCTTACTGGTACATTATTTAAACTGTTATGTGTATTCATATCATGATCCGATCACCATGCTCAATATATCCCATATGCATGGGGGTATGGGATAACGTTACAAAAGGTTTGCTAGGATAGATTCTCTCTCACTCAGACTCAGCCCCCAATCAAACTCACCCCTCCCCCGAATCAAAATTCTAGCTACGGTACTGGTAGCAGCAAAAATAATGTTATGGTTGGGGGTCACCACAACATGAGGAACTGTATTAAGGGGTCGCAGCATTAGGAAGGCTGAGAAACACTGCCCATCACAAGGTATTCTCTGCAAGGTTTGTTCAGAAGAGCTTTGCCTTTGCCTTCCTCTGCGGCTGAGAGTGTGTGACTTGCGCACAGTCACTTGGTGGGTTTATTTTATTTAAAACTTTTGTTTCTCACCTCTATCGAGGGACTCAGGCTGGCATTGCAGCAAAATTCAATGCTATACAATTTAAAAACAATTACAACAACATATTAAAATACATAAAAATCCCAGCATAAATCCACATCGCCACTAAAACAATTCCACTCGATCTGTAAACGTGGTCATTCATTCAGACCATAGCCAATCAGTTTCACAACTGAAAGGGAATTGGAACCCAGGGCTCTAGAGCCCAAAGCGGAAACTTCTAGGCCAGGCTGGATTCTTGCTCAGGTAGAAAGAGTCTAGGAAAAAGTTTATTTTGGGGGTGAAGGCTATCAGAACCACCCAACCAGATCCAGGTAGGAGATCCAGGTGGGTAGGAGATTTTGCTGCTAGGACAGGCATGGCCAAACCTCGTCCCTCCAGGTGTTTGGGACTTCAATTCCCACAATTCCTGGTCTCAGGCTTAAGGGGAAATGGCTGAGAGGGAAATGGAAAGGGCCTGAGGCCAGGAATTGTGGGAATTGAAGTCCCAAACACCTGGAGGACGAAGTTTGCCCATAATACCCCAATTGATTCCTGAAAACAGTTCAGGGAATACAAAGCGTCCTCTTCTTGAATTGTCGAAGGCTTTCATGGCCGAAATCACGGGGTTGTTGAAGGTTTTTTCGGGCTGTATGGTCATGTTCTAGAAGCATTCTCTCCTGAAGTTTCGCCTGCATTTGTGGCAAGCGTCCTCAGAGGTTGCCCTCTTCCTCCTCCTCCTCCTCCTCTTCAAAGGCAGGCGAGGGGCGGAGGCGCCCTCGGAGCCGGCCTTCTTCCAGGCGGGGCCGTAAACTCTTGGCCGCTTCCCTCCGCCGAGTCACGCGCGTGGGAGGCCCGTGTCCCGTGGAAAGGCGCCCCGCTCTCTCTCTCCCTCGCGCGCGCTGCTGCTGCAGCTTCGCAGGGCAGAGTCCCCGTCCTGGGAGGGTGCGCACCTTTCCGGCGGCTCGGTTGGAAGGCCAGGGACCCAAACTGGGCCAACCTGGGCTTCCTGGTTGCCTCCTGGCCGAGAGGCGTGTCCCAGGAAGGGAAGTGGAAGGGAAGGCCGCCCTCCTTCCGTGGCTGCATCGCTGGCTGCAGGGGCTTGTCTCTGAAGCGCCGGAGTGAGTGCTGCTGCTGCTGCTTCCCCTTGACTTCCTCCGCTTCCCTTCCTTTTCCTCTCGCTCTTTTGTGGCCCTTCGCGATCGCGTGGCTTCCCTTTAGCCCACGGCACTGAGCGCTTCCCGCTTTGGGAAGGCCTCGGACGAGCCACACACTCTCAGCCCCAGAAAAGCCCCTCAGAGTCGCCAGAAGTCGGAAGTCATTCCAAGGCTCACAACAACAAAGTAGCACATTCAGGAGCGACTTGAGAAACTGCAAGTCGCTTCTGGTGTGAGAAAATTGGCCATTTTGTGGGATTTTCTGCTTTGATATTCTGGGTCAGTGTTTCCCAACCAGTGTGCCGTGAGCGATCATCAGGTGTGCCGTGGGAAATTGGAACCTCCAGGAAGGGGGGGGGGGAGAGAGTCTAGTGTGTTGAAGTATAAAAACCCTAAGAAACCTACCTCGATAAAGTCACAACATTACAAACACCCCCTCCCCACCCCTTGTCTACTTGGTCTCTCCCTCTCCATACATTGGGAAGGCCCACCTCCCTTTCCCCAAGTAGAGACCTCCTCTTGCCTCCTGGGGGTTCTGTGTGGGAAGTTTGGCCCAGTTCTATCATTGGTGGGGTTCAGAATGCTCTTTGATTGTAGGGGAACTATAAATCCCAGCAACTACAACTCCCAAATGTCAAGGTCTATTTCCCCTGAACTCCCATCTGCATTCATATTTGGGCATACTGAGTATTCATGCCAAGTTTGGTCCTGATCCAACATTATTTGAGTCCACAGTGCTCTCTGGATATAGGTGAACTACAACTCCAAAACTCAAGGTCAATGCCCACCAAACTCTTATAGCATTTTCTCTTGGTTATGGGAGTTCTGTGTGGGAAGTTTGTGTCTTTCTGCCATTCCTGCCAGGATATCTATGTTGTGTTCATCGAAACAGGCCCAGGTTTCACACTGAGTGTATAAATACATTTAAAAACATATTAACTATATGTATTACTGTGTTAGAGTGTCATTTTGTGTCATTTTGGTTGGTGGTGTGCCCCAGGATTTTGCAAATGTAAAAGGTGTGCCGCAGCTCAAAAAAGGTTGGGAAACACTGTTCTGGGTTATATGGCTGTGTGGTAGGCACTTACCTTCCCTTTTCGTTGGTTCTCCAAAATGCAAATATATGTTCCCCTTTGATTTCATTGGTTTTCTACATCATCCAGAACAAAGCATCAGTTGTTTGAGCTGCCCCGTGACAGGACAACGGGGAGAGATTGTGAGCAGTGAGGCCCCTTCTGCACTGCCGTATAAAATCCAGATTATCTACGGGCCCTTCCACACAGCCATATAACCCAGAACATCCCATGATACCTGCTTTGAACTGGGTTATCTGAGTCCACACTGCCTTATATTCCAGTTCAAAGCAGGCATTGTGGGAGTTTCTGCCTTGATATTCTGGGTTATATGGCTGTGTGGATGGGTCCTACTTTGAACTGGATTATATGGCAGTGTAAGTAGGTAAAGCTTTTCCCCTGACATTAAGTCCAGTCATGTCCGACTCTGGAGGTTGGTGCTCATCTCCATTTCTAAGCCAAAGAGCCGACGTTGTCCATAGACACCTCCAAGGTCATGTGGCCAGCATGACTGAATGGACCACCATTACCTTGCTCCCGGAGTGGTACCTATTGATCTACTCACATTTGCATGTTTTTGAATTGCTAGGTTGGCAGAAGCTGGGGCTGAGAGCGGAAGCTTACGCCGCTCTCTGGATTCGAACCTGCGACCTTTTGGTCAACAAGTTTAGCAGCTCAGCAGTTGACTTGGATAATCCAGTTCAAAGAAGATAATGTGGGTTACCAGCTCTGATAATCTGGATTATATGGCAGTGTAGAAGGGGCCTGAGATACACAGACATAAACAAATACATTTGCAAGTGAAAAACTCAGGCTGGATCAACGCTGACCAGGATCTGATCCCAGATTATCTGCTTATCCCAAGGGTGTTCACTCTGTTTGCAGTATCCCTTGCCCAGCCCTTTTATATGACAGATAGTAACAAGATTTTTTTAAATACAAAGAATGAATATCTATATAAATAAAAATGTAATGTTAGTTTATGGGATTGACATAACTCAAAAACCACTGGACAAATTGACACCAGATTTGAACACAATACACATATAAGGCCAACAAGTGACCATCACTCATAAAAACACTGAAAAACACAGCAGAAGATACGTACTTAAAAAGCCCAAAAATAAAAAAATACATTACAATGCATGTGCAAAACCACATATATACACAAACACACATATATACATATACATAAAAATATATACACACATATACACACACAACACATATACATAGACTGGGACACAGCAACGCGTGGCAGGGTACGGCTAGTATTTTAATAAAACTTACATGGATTGTAGCATAGGTATTACATTATTTTTCCACATAATCACCATTCAGTTCAATACAGTTTGTCATCCGTGCGATAAGTGTTTTGATGTCTGTGTCATAGAAGTCTCCCACCACCTTTTTCAGCTAGTTCGTCACTTCAATTATCACCTCATTGTCATCAAAAAAGTGTTTTCCACCCAGGTGTTCCTTCAATTTAGTGAACAGATGATAGTCACTGGGTGCAAGATTGGGGTTGTGAGAGTGTTGGCTTAAAACGTCCCAGCCAAATAAAGTCAACAACTCTTATGCTGCATGAGCGGTGTGTGGACGTGCATTGTTATGAAGGAGACAGACTCCCACTGTCAGCATCCCAAGACATTTATTTTGGATGGCTCTGCTATCCTCGGAAATTATGCATTTATTTCCTTACAGACATGTATTTTATTCCAGATGAAGTGTGTACTGATTACCAGTGAAGGTGCAGAAGTCCTTTTCTACTGGGCTGACCCAGATTTTTTGGCAACCCTGCAGCAGCGTTTTGGGGCTGAACATCCTGATGGTGATAAGGTAAGAACTGAACAAAGGGAAAGAGATCAGGATTGACTCGCGTATATGGATGCAATCCTGAATGATATTGGCACCATTGCGCTAAGCAAATAGCTTGTGACAGTTGCTTTTTTGGATTGCAACTTGGTCAACTGAGATTCTAGAAGCTGTAGCCCAGAAAAAACATACTCACAAGCTTTGATTCAGTACAAATGAAGAATGTTACATTCCAGAAACAATCGTGTGAAAAATCTTGTATATTTGATTAATACGGGGTGGCAGAAAACTTTGGGAGTTGACTAAATGTGGCTGGTAGAGAATAATAATAACATGTCAAACTACTCTGGGACTTCCAAATTCAGACTGACAGAGATTTGGAGCACACTACTCCTGACCTCACGATCATGTTAAAAAACAAAATATGCTTCATCGATGTTGCAATCCTAGGCGACAGCAGAATTGAAGAGAAACAACTGGAAAAGCTGGCACAATATGAGGATTTAAAGATCGACTCTGGCACAAACCAGTCAAGGTGGTCCCAGTGGTGATCGGCACACTGGGTGCAGTGCCTAAAGACCTTGGCCTGCACTTAAACACAATCGACGCTGAAAAAATTATCATCTGCCAGCTGCAGAAGGCCACCTTACTGGGATCTGCACGCATTATTCGCCGATACATCACAGTCTTAGACACTTAGGAAGTGCCCGATCTGTGATCCAATACAACAGCCAGCAGAATGATCTTGTTTGCTGTGGACTCATCTTGTATTTCAAATAATAATAACACTTTATTTATATTCTGCCCTTCTCACCCCGAAGGGGACTCAGGGTGGATCACAGTACACATACACGGCAAACATTCAATGCCGTTATTTGGACAGGACAAAAATAGAACAAAAAGGAGGTTTATTGCTAGCCATGGGGGGGGTCGCTCCATTCCCTATGACAAAGAGCCATCAGGACTTCCTTCTTCCTTTTGGTCACCGGCATTCTTTGATCTCTTTCTTTATGGTGTCATAAAATACCTCCCCTGCACCTAATTTCGCTAATCAGAGCTGTAAGCAGTTTTCGAACTGCTTAGGTAAACAGTGAGGAGGACTGACAGTCGGGTGCTCATGCCAACCCGGGGCTTCGAACTTGCAACCTTTTGGTTGGTAGATCTTATTGCTGGGGATTTACCAGCTGTGCTAAAGCCTTGGCCCCTGAGAACTGGGTTATGACCTGTCCATGGGAAGAGACAAGGAGAAGGGAAAGAGCAGGGTTGCTTTGGCTTTTTAATTATATTTGCCAAATAAAACTTTGACCAAATAAAAAACCCAACCACATTTATTTACACTCGCCAGTGGTAAACCTGCACTCACTCTGTGGTTGTCCAATTTTAACCATGTCCGCATCAGTGGAAAGGAGTGTGTGGGAAAAGATGCTTCTTCTGTAAACATGCTCATATTTGTCTCTTAGTCACAATTTTACAAGACATGAGCACATAAACACATTAGAAATCAGATTCTGGAAAACAGAATTGCTAATATAATTGCTGAATGTGATGACTGGAAGTCAAAAGTGATCACAAATTGCAAAAAATAATGAAATTTGCTATGTCATCTATAAGAAAATGTGCATCTTTTTGTTTTGGTGAATTCAATGCCTTTTGTTGTATGTCTATGGCATTGAATGTTTGCCTGTATATGTGCATTGTGATCTGCCCTGAGTCCCCTGCGGGGTGAGAAGGGCGGAATATAAATGATGTAAATAAATAAATAAATCTCAGAGATAAGTTTAAACAGGCTTTTTGACTAGAGCTAACTTTGCAATTGTTCCACTCCTTTTTTCCTTTTCTTCACAGCCCCCTGCCGTGGAGGACAGCATCAACACATTGTTTGCCCCCATGATCATCTCATATGCAACAATGCTAGAAAAGCTTGGCGACTCGTACACTTGCTTCTCTGCTGAAAACGGCAAACATCTCTACGTCCTACACATGGTAATTCTTTGCTGCCTGGGGATTCCCAATGAGGGAAGTGTGGTAGTGGTTTCCTAGTAGGTCACATGTCTTACCATGGATGTAGCATGGCTTGTTCCCAGGCTCCAGATGTTTTTGATCCAACATCTCTGATTGCTCACCAGTGGGCTGAAGGGAGTTACAGTCCAAAATGTCTATCAGCACCAACTTGCAAAAGACTGATATACTATAGAAAGCATGATTTCGGAGGTGCAAAATCGTGGAAAGCCTCAGGGAGCGGCTGTGAGGAGAAATGAGAACTGCAAAACCCTTCTAGATAGATTCTGTAGGTTTGTTCTTAAGTTGAATTTGTTTGTAAGCCAGAACAGGTACATTTTAAAATCGAACTCCAGCCATATATATTAGCTTTGGATATCATAGGGAAGACTTAACAACCCTGTTGTGTTTGTTTTGCTGTCTGTGCCCCTGTTTAGAAGATTTCACCTCACCTTCTGTCTCTCTGACAACTGGATTTTGGGGGGAAATGGCTTGTTGTGGAAACTGTTGCACTCCAGAAGAAACCATGACCCTTTAAATGCACTCACACAACACCAGCTGGAATAGACAGACTTTTTATTTAAGCAAACAGTTATTCAATATGAGCAGTAAAATGTATGAAGAAAAAAGGTATAAAAACTATCAATAATCCAAGGGTAATGTTCCAGGAGACCAAAGGCAAAATAGATGCTGCAAAGTCACTAAATAAATCCAAAGAGATAAGGTCCAATAGCTAGAATAATCCAGAGGAAGCAAAATCAAAGTTCATTCTTGAATCTTAAAACCAGGAATACAGGAGACCAGAAACTTGAGGCTTGATTGCAAAGTTGTCAATGATCTGATTTTCAAAAGCCAAGCAGAGCTATATCAAGAAAATAGAAATCCATCGCTCCCCCCTTAATTGGCAAACTGAAACCACGGCTGGAAGCAGAAACCTTGAACTGCCAATTAACACATTCTTTCTTTCATCCCAGGCCTCTCAGGCCAGGTGCTTTGTCTCTACCCTGTTGATTCTCAGGAGAACTGCACTCCCTAACTGCTTTTTCCCAAACGCTGTCTTTGCCAATTTTCATCTTGCCCAATTCCATCATGCACTGTGGATCCCACAATCCCTGCTGAAGCCACAAGCCCAACAGAAACTAAGATTGATAAGAAAGCTTCAGTGGAGACCCCTTTTCCCTATGGCAACTCTTTCAGGAGCAAATTTCCCTTTCTAGGAGTACATTTCTTTGACTTCCTGTGTCACCGCCTGTTCTTAGCTATGAAGCATATGTAAGTCAGTTGTTTGTAACTCAGGGACTGCCTGTATTTGAGTAACGGGTTTATATGTTGAAGTGCGTCCCTGCGGAAACTATGAATGATAATAATAATACACTTAATTTATATACCGCTTTATCTCTCTGGAGGAACTCAGAGTGGATTACAGTACATATAAGGCAAACATTCAGTGCTTTTTTACACAGACAATGACATACAATACACAGATAAGGTAAAAGCCGTCCCCTTTTTCCATCTCGGGTGAATGGAGGAGATGCTCAACTTCTGGCCACAGGGAGGTGCTCTTGTTCCATTTTCCATGCCAGAGGAGCCTGCTGTCCATAGACATCTCTGATACTTTGCCAGCACTTCTACGTGGGGTACCTTTCACTTTCCCACCGAACAGTGCCTATTGATCTACTCACATTGCATGCTTTCGCATTGCTAAGTAAGCAGAAACTAAGACTGACAATCAGGAGCTTACCCTGACTTGCGGTTTCGAACTGTTGACCCTTCGGTCAGAAGCCTTTCCTGCAGCTAGTGGTTTTAACAACTGTGTTATCACGGCCCCAACAAATAACTTTATTCAAGACTTAAACTAGAAAGGATCAAAATGTGGCCATAGTCCCCACTGTCCTACCATAGAAACACTGAAACACCCCCCTTCCCCCTCCCCACACACGTGGCCATTCAAGCCTGGAGAAGAACAAAAGGATAGCAGAAGTGTAAGCCAGGTGCAAAATAGTAACTTCAGCCACTGAGATATCCGGAAGACCTCAGTAGTTGATGTAATTGCTTCACTTTTGGATAAGGGTACATCCTACAATTTCCCCTCTCCCTCCAGACACAAATGGCCATGGCTGGTAGGCTTCAGCAGTTGTATTGGAGGCCCATGGATTGTAGTGAATGGCTCAATGTAAAATAGTTCTGCCTGTTGAACTACTATGCTATTCTGAATCATACAATATTGCAGCCAATGACTGAAAACATGCCTAAATTGCTATAGCAACCTCCAGGTTTTGGAAGTGCTATTGCTGCTGGGAGGAAAAAATTAATTATTAAAGCTCCTTGAATTGAGAGTCTTCTCAGAGGGCGACAGAAGGAGGGATGAGCCTCAGGGGTGTCTCCCAGTTCCAGTGTTTGTCTGCCCCTTGGCCTCAAGGATAAATATAAATTCATTAAATAAGTAAATAAATATCTTGGCTGACTGAGGCATGACTAAGCTAGTCTTGTTTCTCTGCTAAAAATGGCAAACATTTGAAAATATGGAAACAAGAAACTATAGATTATTTCAAATGCCATTGAAGTGAATGATTTGTGCTGGGATTTACCATAAGAGTTACTACCCTGGAAAACTTATATAATTCCTAGAGGTATTTTGAATGGGTCGTTTGACTCCAGCTTTCTGCCTCGATCTGGCCAGTGGCTTTATCAAACCATCAGTCAGCTATATTTGACTGAATAGTTCGTGTTGCACAGGGTTCATCTACATTGTAGAATTAATGCAGCTTGGCATCACTTTATCTACCATGGCAAAGTTGGTTGATTCCTCACCAAATTAGAAATCCCAAGATCCCATAATATTGAGCCATTACAGTTAAAGTAGTGTCAAGCTGCATTAATTTTAGATACATCCACAGATCTTGAAATTCATTATAACTTTTGAGCACATCGTAAAAGGGACCTAGAATAATTTTTGTAATGTAATGGTATTATTCTGTTTTTTCAACAGTTTGGTGAGTGCCTGTACATTGCGCTAAATGGCGATGGCTCTGAAAGTGAAGATGACTTGCGTCGGAAGCTATTTGTGCTGAGAAGACTCACTGAGGCTCACTTTGGACTGGTCACGCTTGACAGCCATCTCTTCCGCAGGGAGTGAGTGGTCAAGGCAAAGGGGGTTGTGATGCTTAATTTTCTTATGGTGTTGATTTTTTCCCATTCTATCTCACATCAGGATGTTTTGTTTACAGCAGTGGGGTCAGCTTTCCACAAAATTTCCTTGAGTTACACTATTGCTAATGCCCTTTCACAAGCGCTAAAGCCCTTTTTACATCAAGTCATATGAGAATAACTGATTTCGAGAATATTCTGTAGTAGTTTGTATGTGAGTGTAAGTGAGAGAAAATAACACAGAATGCCTGAAAGAAGCTGATTGTGTTTATCTTTTCCAACTTGTAACATGATCAGGTGACTGGGCGGATAGGATCCCTGCAAGAACTCTACCTATGTTATATATTACATGTAATATTTCTAATAATATTGCAGTATAGTGGGATAGTACACTATAGTAATCTATAATACTAATATTGTGCTATGCTAATAATTATAATATATTGTATGTACATATAATATTGATCATAATATTGTAATACAATATAATAACATAATAATTATATAATTTATATTACATGTAATATTACTAATAATATTGCAGTATAGTGGTATAGTACAATATAGTAATATATAATATTAATATTGTGCCATGCTAATAATATAATATATTGTATGTACCGGTACATACAATATATTATATTATATCCCCTTTGGGATGATAAGGGTGGGATATAAATGTCATAAATAAATAAATACATATGTTAGTGCAGCATACTCCTACATCTTAGGAACATAGATCTAATCAGTATTGACATCTGCTTGGCTGACTTAACAAAGATTCCATGGTTAAATTAAACCCAATGAGATGTTATGCAAACACCCGCTTGCCAAGCATGTAGCCGGGGGCTGGAGGGGCTCACCCCCCCCCCAAATTCTCAGGGTGGTCCACGAGAAGGCTTTACTGGTACATTATTCATATCATGATCTGATCACCATGCTCAATATATCCCATATGCATGGGAGTATTGGAATAATGAAACAAAAGGTTTGCTAGGGTAGATTCTCACTCAGACTCAGCCCCCCCCCCCAATCAAAATCCTGGCTATGGCCCTGCCCCTTGCATTCTAAGAAATTAAATCTGAGGCTAAGTCAACCTGAAAGTTTGAGCCTGAGGGAGGAGTTTTGCATGAGGCAAAGGGGAGCATCATCTTCTTGTGGGCTGCACTTTGCTGATCTGCGGGCTTATTTTTCATAGGCTGCGCCCAATAGATTCTGAGCAACGTGCTCACATCTGGGGACTGCTTCAGAGTCTGCTGGAAACCTATACCCAGCTACGCCAGGATGACCAGAGCTTTGCTGTAGAGGTAAAGTTGGGGGGTCTGTTGGAATGGAGGTGAGCATCATTCTAGTAGGCAGCCAAGGGTGAAGATAGGAAGCCAGGAACAGCAAACGTTGGCCTCAAAAATGGGCATAGCTACAGAGTGGAATTGGACAGTCTCATTGGTTATCATACTCCTTTAGCCAGTCAGAACTAAGGTGGTGTGGTGGTGTCCTGACTTTGGGAGAAGGGATAGTTGTGGAAGCAGTTTTCCGCTCGTTTCTCAAGAGGAGCTGCCTCTGCAAAGAGCTGTGCATAAGGTGGGATACAGTGTGCTATACCGTCTTGTCTCTCTGGTCTTCCAGGCTGTGGAGCGACTCATCCATCCGCAGCTCTGTGAACAGTGTATTGAGTTCCTGGAGCGCCAAGTTGTGCAGTACATCAACAGCAGCCCAGAACGAGCTGGCCATGAAGTAGTCCATGCTTTCTTGCTTGTGCACACTAAACTACTTGCTTTTTACTCCAGGTAAAACTGTGTTCTTGTCCTTCCCTCATGCCATTACCTATTACTCTTATCAGTGAAATACTCACTGCTTTATATCATACCTTCTTGTTTGATATTTATTTTTTACTATATTTGTACCTCACCCTTCTCACCCTGAAGGGGACTCAGAGCGGCTCATATATATATAGGCAACAATTCGATGACATACAACATACATCAGCAAATAAATCTATACATTAAAAAGAAAACACTAAAAACATATCAAACATTAAAATCAATTTAAAACCACGCAATCCAATATCATAGTCCAAGATCATTTCCGTTATCATTGCATCAGGTTTTTATCCAAAAGCTTGTTCCCACATCCATGTTTTTAGCTTTTTTCCTGAAGGTCAGGAGGCAGGGGCTGATCCGATTTCACTAGGGAGGGAGTGATTTCACTAGGGGGGTACCAGAATGTGTCCAGTTAGTGTGCAGAGTGAGCTGCTTCCTTCCTCCTAGATAGGAAGGAAATACGGGGTTTCCTGTGTTTCTTGCAGTACCTTTACCTGTTTACAACTACAGGTTGAATATCTCTTATTTACGGAATCTGAAATTGTCCACATGGGTTGCGGAGATATGGCACCTTTACTTTCTGAAGATTTATATATACAAACTTTGCTAAAAAAAACAACAACCCCAAAACAAAACCGTAACCCCAAAACACTTCTTATCCCAGCCATTTTGGATAAGGAATCCTCAGCCTATACTGCAGATAAGGGGACCTTGGGATCCACAAAAATAGCTAGGAGGCACATGCCAACCTCTGTGTTTCAAACACATATTCTTCTCTTCCCAGCACCTCAAAATTACTGTCAAAGTTACTAGCTTTTGTGCAGCAGCAATAGCTTGTCGGCACAAGATCCTGCCACAGTCATAGAAAGTTTCAATATTTATTTCCATATTTACCAGTGTCATCTTAGTATATAAATGTTCAATACCATTTTAATTATGATATTCAATACTAGGTTTTAACTTCCTTATTGACAGTTTTTCTTAATACCTAAATGTATGTCATGTTCCCATTCTGATGTTTGTTCATTTTTTGGTGCTGGTCATCAACCGTAATAAGTGTGCATGCGTGCTCTTCCCAGCATGTGGTACCCTAACAGATGGCATTCTTTCCCCCTTTTGGCACTCTTACCTAGCCGTAACGCCAGCTCTCTGCGGCCTGCTGATTTGCTCACCCTTATCCTGGTTGTACAGGATCTGTATCCCAGCACTGCCTCTGAAGAACAGCCTAACCTCCAGGTATCTGTCTGTCTGGGAGAGAGACAAATTCGTGCAAAGGGAAGTGTGCTTGTTGGAATTTGTCTGTCTCATTACTGTTCTCAGCTGGAGTGGGCTTTGCAGAATTGACCACAAAAAAATTCAATTTATTCTGAAGCCATAAGAGGGAGGGGACAGAATTGTTTTTATTCTGATTTTTTTTCTGAAAGGAAAAGATCCCCCCCAATAAAAAGCCATGTTATTGCCTTTTATCTATTTAAGGTCATTCACTACTTTAGAAACATAATATCCTTTATACACAGTTCGGCATAAAATTTACCACTGGAATCCTATGTATCCATGTTATACTATCCAGCAATATAATGATGGTTGCTATTTAGTGAATTCCAGCAAGATTCTCACAAATTCCAGTATGATTCCCATAAAAAAGAACCACTGGGGTCCATTCCCATGTGATTGAGAGGCAGCAGCCCGACATTCCTTACCCCCTCCTGTAAGTAATCTTCAGTATGACACAAAGAGAAAGGATCCCTCTTGCAAATTCTTTCTGTACATAATATTGTTTTCAAAAGGGGTGAGTGGGAATATCAGCCAGCTGCTTCTTGACTGATAGGGGAATGGTTTTCTGTGGGTTGCAGCAAATGGGGCGTAGGGGTTTTTCATGGTCCCTGTTGTTGTGTGCCTTTAAGTCATTTTCCTCTTAGGGCAAACATAAAGCAATCACCTAATGACATCTTCTTGGCAATATTACTTCAGAGTAGGTTTACCTTTGTCTTTTTTTGAAGCTGAGAGGGTATGATTTGTCCAGTGTCACCCAGTCAGTTTCCATGACTGAGTGGGGATTTGAACGCCGGTCTCCAGTATTGTAATCAATGCTCAGTACTCCACACTGTAGAGACAGTTTCTATGTATGATTACAAAAGGTAGACAGTGAAGAAAGGTCATAAGAAGATAATCAACTCATTTGAAATGTTGGGTTGTCTAAAAGTTCTATAGATTCAATGGATAGTTATGATAACTAAATGGGTCCTAGAGCAAATCAAGACTGAAATCTCCCTCAATGCCAAGATGACTAAACTGAGACTGTTGTACTTTACCCATGTCATGAGAAGACAGGCCCTACTAGAACAGATAATAATGTTAAGCAAAGTAGAATACAGAAGATAGTAGGAAAGAAGAAGACTGCGTTACAGATGGAAGCCACAAATCTGAGTCTGCTGTTTTGGCGATCTCTCATTCATAGGGTTGCCAAAAGTCAAAGTTGACAGCAGTTAACAAAACTATAGGCAATTGATGGTTTAAGAGGAAAAGTGTCAAAGAGTTCTGGCAACTGTCCAGCATACTTGTGATGATACTGGTTCTCAACTGTTCAGGTTGCTGAAGGTGAGTCAAGTCCTCAGAAGCCCTTCAGCAGTGAGAGTATCCCAGTGAACAGCCCTTGTGCCCCTGGATATTCAGAAGAACAGGTGAGCATAAGCTGGGCTCAAGTATTGCTATCCAAGCTTGAGTTGGGATCTATGGATGTGGGTTGTGGGGTGGGCATTGGATGAACTGAGTAAAGGATAGAATAGGATGTTAACGTGGGAAACACAACAAGTGATCTGGAGTCCATTTTTTTACCAGGACTGGTCAGTCCCGTCATTATACCACTTGAACTTGTGGCAGAACCTATTCTGAACGATTGATTGGACTGTTGCTGAGTCAGTTCCCTTCTACACTCCCTTGCATCCTCCCTCAGGTAGCAGATGATGTCTCTATGCCCGAGGAATTCTACACCCCTAAGGCTTCCCCTAGCGAACAGAGCACTGGTGAGTTTGGGATCGGAAGGGAAGACCCTGATGAAACCCGCTACTGTGGGCATAGGGATGGCTTTAGGAGTGGGATGCCTTGCATACCATTTGGTTCTAGTTATGGTTATTGCATGGAAATGCAGTTCCTTCTCCCTGGAAAAGAACAGAGCTCAACAGCTTTTGCTGCTATTAAACAAAGAGTGGGAGAGAGACATATGAATATGGCCAAAATAGTGTTCCCTGCCAGGGAGCTGGGATTATGTAGAAATGTTTTATCAGCAAATAAATGCCTGTGTCACAGCAGTGGCCAATATGTGACTTGTTGCAGTCATATCACTTATTTCTTCGCATTCCTGGTGCTGACGTATTTGACCCCTCTTCTCTCTCTTGGCTGAAGGAAGTGCTGTCTGGGTTGAGGGCGCAGAATGTCAGGCTGAGGGGGAGTCAAATTCTTCTGACATCCAGGTAAGTGCCAGGGGTTCATGGCTTCAATCTTTTTTGCTGGGTTCCCTGTTTTGCAGTCGCTTTTGGTTCTGCCTGAATTTTGTCACTTTATCAGTAATTGCCCCCTGAATCCAGATTGAAATTAGTGTGGTTAGTCTTTGTTCCCCATAGCTTTTTGTGACCAGCATATACATAAACAATTCTAGGCTAATGCTTACATGGAGTCTCCAGAATGGAGAAATGAATGAAAACACTTCCTCAAAAGTATGTAAACTGTCTGTCAACAAAGGCTGGAGTCCGGATCTGTTCCACCATGGGCCAGAAGAAAAGCCAGACTAGGATTAAAGGTGAAGCGATGGGGGTTCGTACAATAACCCTTCCCATTTCACATGATTGGGGCAAGATTTCTGAAACTATTCTATCCATAGGGCAGAGAGAGAGAGAACTATTTTCCATTCACTTTTTTTGGTCAAAATTAGTTTTGAGAAAAGTTTAAGTGCAATATTTTAAACCTACTTTATATCTTGGGCAACATAAAATATTTTATTCAGAAGTTATTTACCATATAAAATTGTATTTTGGCATATTTTTGAAATTTTAAAACAGAAAAGTTTTAGTTTTGCACAAGCAAAAGTATAAGAATCTTTTTGCTAAAGAGGAAAGTTGCAAGATGCTTCATCCTGTGTTGCATAAGCGCATGGATCTTAATTTTTCTCAGTAAGGAGAAATTGAAAGAGAAATCACATATTTTGTAATAAAGTAAAGCGTATTTTTAGATGGAAACCACCTCAAACATACATAATCTTAAAGGATAGCCTAGCAGCATATTTGGCTGTAGTTTTACTCGATTTTGAAAATATAAAATCCTTCATTAGTGTGTTATTGCAAGCAGTGAAAGATTGCTCTGTGCTCCCCTCATGAAGATGGCAGCACACACTTGGACCAGAAATGCAACTTGTATCGGTGTTGTAAACACAAAAGTTATTGTTCCAAAATTCTTTAGACTGTTGTATACATTGATCTTCACAATCTGCAGATTTTAGCATTTTCAGATGACCAATTCCTGTTTTGAAAAGCATTTTACAAATTCCAAAATATGAAATGTGTCATTGGGATTTTTTTTTGTTGGTGTTTCCAAAAGTTTCCAGTTTTTTCAACTGACATTTTGTCAGGTGGGAAAACTTTTTCCAGTTTTTTTAATGTCTGTTTCTCAAGTACAGCAATGTACTGGCCTGAATTTTATGTTTCTGTTATTTTTCTTCCTTTCTATTAAACTCTGGCTATCACTGACATCCTTTTTCCCAGAGCCTTTATTATATTGCTACCACATCATTTTGGGCATCTTCATGGCTTGCTATAAATCACCACAAAAGCTGTGACAGTCAGGTGAACATCACTTGTATTTTATTTATTTGTTGGTGACCCTGAATCCTGAAAGAAGAGAGAAAGACAGAATTGGAAAAAGTCTCTAGATATTCCTTTGCAGGAGAAGACTAGGAATGCAATGCCTCTCTGGCAGCTTTATGGCCCACCTTGAAAAATTGTAACTGCATATACATGGCACCCTGTGTATTTAGGGGATTCCCAACAACAGACTGCAACCAGGGCCGTAGCCAGTATTTTTTTGGGGGTGGGCCTGAGCTTGATTCGGGGGGGGGGGGCTGAGTGAGTGAGAGAGGGTCTACCCTAGCAAACCTTTTGTATCATTATCCCAATGCCCCCATGCATATGGGATATATTGAGCATGGTGATCAGATCATGATCTGAATAAGCATAACAGTTTGGCTAGCCTGAATGTAGATGTATATCATCGTCCGAGCTAAGATCTGTAATTTACTGGCTACTGGCTATGTATTATGCGTTTTACTGAATTTTACTGTATGTTTTATTGTGTATTTTAATGCTACTGTGATCCGCCCCGAGCCTGCAGGGAGGAGCGGAATATAAAACCGAATAATAAATAAAATAAATAAATAAATAATGTACCAGTAAGGTCTTCTCACGGACCACCCGGAGAATTTCAGGGGGGGGGCTGAAGTTACATGCCTGACTGCAACGTATAGTTGGCCTAACCGTGCCTGGGAGTCAGACATGCTGCTTGAAAAAGTAGGGTCTCGTTGCTCCTTCCTTTCAACTTGAGATCTGAGGCACAGACCCGAGCTGGGCGTTGAGGGTACATGTCTTATGCTGCATGTCTTTTGAGCCTAATTCTCTCCTTCAGCCAAATGGTGATCTCTGCTCCTAAAAGGATTGGGGGGGGGGAATAGCACCCTCCTGCATATGTCCTTCAGCAGACAGAATATTGAGGCTCCTTCTACACTGCCATATAACCCAGATTATCAAATCAGATAATCCACATTATCTTCTTTCAACTGGATTATCTGAGTCTACATTGCCATATAATCCAGTTCAAAGCAGATTATCTGTGTAGTGTAGAAGGGGCCTGAGTTAATAATAATGCCCATTCAGCTCCCTGTAGTTATAATATCCATACCAGTGGATATTGAGGTTTGTCTAAAATGAATATAGAGAAGGGAATGACAGAAAGACAGAGGGAGTAAAAGCAGTGTCAGAAATAGAGAGAAGGTGGCGTTTGCCCTGCCCACAACCAGGCATGTAGGGGTGCTTAGGGGGCTTCAGCCCCCAATTCTCAGGGTGGTCCGCGAGAAGGCCTTACTGGTACATTATTTAAACTGTTATGCTTATTCATATCATGATCTGATCACCAGGCTCATTATATCCCGCATTCATGGGGTTATTGGGATAACAATACAAAAGGTTTGATAGGGTAATCCCTCTCTTACTCAGACTCAGCCCCTCCCGAATCAAACTCAGCCCTCCCCCAATCAAAATCCTGGCTATGGCCCTGCCCACAACAAACTCCAGAAGGAAGGAAGGCAGCCCTTTACCAAATCTGTATTTCAAATAATCACAGAATTTGTGGGGTTTAATAAACATTTTCTTACATCGCCAGTAGGTGGCGCGGTTGTTTTACTTTGCTATTGGGAAACTTTTGTTTGAACACAGTTGCTTGGAAGGAAATCTTTATCTAAAAAAATGGAGAGACCTTGGAAAGTGCATCCAAATATGTATTAACCAGATGCTGGATCTATGACATCCGAGTCTTCTCTCTCTCTGTCTAGATGGCCGAAGATTCGCTGCAGGCTCTGGTGCCTCCCACGCTAGAGGCTACCAATCCACGGAGAATTTTCCTGGATGCCAACCTGAAGGAAGGCTACTGCCCCATGATGCCCCACACAATGCACTGTCTTTCTCTCTGGCCAGGGATCTCACTGGTGCTCCTCACTAAGGTTAGCTGGGCTGCATTGAACCCCATTTGGTAAACACTCAGCCGGGGCCTCACTGAATGTTGTCTTTGCTCTCCAGGGTCCCAGTTCCCATGTGGCACTGTCCCTTTACCAGTTGCTAGATGGGCTTCTGGTGATGGAGAAGAAACTGAAAGAAGGCCTGGAGCCCAAGCAGCCTCTGCGCTCTCAACCCCTCATGCTGAAACTCCGAGATCGCATGGACAAGTTTGTCAAGAAATTGGGTGGGCAGGAGCCACAGGTGAGAATGTGGCCTCTCGTCTGAATGGGAACGGGGTGGGCAAGAGCTGAATTGGCTATGCTGCCTGAAGGACTTTGGGATGTGAAGTCCGCAAACATCGCATTTCGAAGTTGTCAACAAGTGTGGTTCTTTCACAATACACTCCACTACTCCGAGAAGATGACCTGAGTGATATCCTGGAAAATGTAAAAGGCCATGCCCATTGGGAGCGGGGCATTGGTGATTTTAGGCAGAGCAGGCATGAATTAGAAAAGAATTCCCAATTACCCATGTAAGAAGGATGAATGACAGCAGGGGCTGCAAAGAAGAGTAATTATGCTGTGTTTCAAGAATGGCTATGCAGTGCCCGCAAAGAAAGGAAATGACCGCATTGCTGAGTTTTCCAGGCTGTATGGCCATGTTCCAGAAGCATTCTCTCCTGACGTTTCACCTCCATCTATGGCAGGCATCCTCGGAGGTTGTGAGTTGTGTAGGAAACTAGGAAAATTGGGTTTATATATCTGTGGAATGTCCAGGGTGGGAGGAAGGACTCTTCTCTGTTTAAGGTAGGTGTGAATGTTTCACTGCAAGGCCACCTTGATTAGCATTTGATGGCCTAGCAGTCTTCAAGGTCTGGCTTCTTACTGCCTGGGACAGTACTGTAGCCAGGATTTTGATTCGGGGGGGGGGGGCGGAGTCTGAGTGAGAGAGGATCTACCCTAGCAAACCTTTTGTATCGTTATCCCAATACCCCCATGCATATGGGATATATTGAGCATGGTGATCAGTTCCTGATATGAATAAACATAACAGTTTAAATAATGTACCAGTAAGGCCTTCTCACGGACCACCCTGAGAATGAGGGGGGGGGGGCTGAAGCCCCTGATCACCCGGCTACATGCCTGGGAGAATCCTTTGTTGGGAGGTGATTAGCTGTCCCTGATTGTTTCTTGTCTGGAATTCCTCTGCTTATTGAGTGTTGTATTTTATTTACTGTTATGATTTTAGAGGGTTTTTTAAATGCTGGTAGCCAGATTTTGTTCATTTTCATGGTTTCTTCCTTTCTGTTGAAATTGTCCACATGTTTGTGGATTTCAATGGCTTCTCTGTGTAGCCTGACATGGTGGTTGTGAGAGTGGTCCAGCATTTCTGTGTTCTCAATAATGATGTTTTATTGCTGAGTTCTCGTCTTCTTTTTTCTCTCTCTCACAGTTGCAGAATGCCTGGCTCGATTTCAAGAACAAAGTTTTTCGTCCTAGTGAGTCTGGGAATCCCTGGGAGTGAGTATTGCCAGGTGTTAACTCTTTGCCAGTGTGTGTTCACACATTCAAATTGAACATAGCTCTGTGATTTTTCAGACTAAGTTGGTGACTACCATTAACCAGAGGAACCGTATTCAGCACAATCCTTGGCAACTAAGACAATCGAATAACAGGAATTATTTGTTGGAGTTTAAGAAAATGGAAAAGATTATGAAGGCAGTTTATTTGAGTTGCACTTAAACTAACACTAATTGGATTTGAAGGATCAGATGATTTCAACACTCACATTTTACAAACTCAAATGGCCCCTTCCATCCCATAGAACAGGGGTCAGGAACCTTTTTGACTCAGAGAGCCATAAAAGCAAAATATTTGGAAATTTATTTCAGTGAGAGCCATATACTGTAATATATTATATATTTTAAGACTGAATTCAACTAAATGTGAGTATATATGTACATACTATGAGAAAAGGATTCCCCCGGCAGAATGACAGGACACTTCAGACCTGGCTCTGCAAAAGGCATGCTCAGGACTCTGGGAAGGAAGAGAAGACGGAAGGAAGGGGGAGAGGAAGAAAGAAAGATAGAGGAAATAAAGTAGGGAGGGGAGAAGGAGAAAGAAAAGAAGAACGAACTATGGAAAAGGAAGAAAAGAAAAGCAGGAGAGAGACAAGGAGGGAGAAAGAAAGAAGGAAATGGGAAGGGAGGAAAGGAAAGGGTGGGAAAAAGAAAGGAAAGGGAATGAGGAAAATAAAATAATGAAGGGAAAAGAAGAAAAGAAAGAAGGGAGAGAGAGGGAAGTGAAAAGAAAGGAAGGAGAAGGAAAGGAAGACTTGGGGGAGAGAATAGAAGAGGAAGGAAGGAAGGAAGAGGGAGAGAGAATGGAGGAAAGAAGGAAGGAAGAGAGAAGAAGGAAAGGGTGAAGGGGGAGAAAGGAAGGAAGAGGAAGGAAGGAAGGAAGAGGGAGAATGGAGGAAAGAAGGAAGGGGAGAGAGGGAGGGAAAAGGAAGGAGAGAAGGAGAAGGAAAGGGTGAAGGGGAGAAAGGAAGGAAGAGGGAGAGCCAGATGCAATCATGAAAAGAGCCACATCTGGCTTGCGAGCCGTAGGTTCCCTACTCCTGTTGTAGAAGATATTTCAATATGGCCCTGGGCTGTTTTAAGCAGAGAAGGGATGTTTTCTCAAAAACTGAAGTAACGGAAAGTCACTTCTAGTCGTGGCGAATTTTGCCTAGGTCTAGTGCAGTGTGAGGGGAAAAAACATAATGAAATTGGATTTTGCTCAAGGTGCAAACTAGATAGGCTAGTGATGTTTTTTTTATATAAGGCAATTTCCTATGTGATTGGACCTTTTTGTTGATTTTTCATGGGCAGGAAGGCTTTTTGTAGAGTACCATTAAAATCTCCTATACTGATAGAATCCAGAGTTGGAAGAGACCACACGGGCCATCCAGTCCAACCCCTGCCATGCAGGAAAAGCATAATCAGAGAATCCCTGGAAGATGGCTCTGTTGAAAAGCCTCTAAAGAAGGAACCTTCACCACACTCCAAGGCAGAGAGTTCCACTGTTAAACAGCTCTTATAGTCAGGAAGTTTTTCCTAATGTTCAAGTGGAATGTCTTTTGCTGTAATTAGAACCCATTGCTACTTCATCACACCAGAGAATGAATCCACTTTAAATCCAGTTTCTGCCTCCTGCAGAATTCTGGGGTTTCTAGTTTAGTGAGGCTGTTAAAGGCTCCTCCCTAAATGACAAACCCCAGAATTTTGCAGGCGGCAGCAACAGGATTTAAAGTGGATTCATTCTCTGGTGCAGTGGTTCTCAACCTTTCTAATGCCGTGACCCCTAAATCCAGTTCCTTACGTTGTGGTGACCCCCAACCATAAAATTATTTTGTTGCTACTTATTTTATTACTAATTATTTAATATTAAATTTGATTATTTATCAAGTGCTCAGCTATGGCTGAGTTCTCTGGCTGAATCAGTCTGCAGTGCCTTTCATGTTCCTTGATTCATGTTTTGGGAAATGATGCGTTTGGCGATCCCTGTGTAGGCTTGTCCACAGCTGCATAGTATATGGTAGACCCCTGCAGAGGTCCTGCAGATCCTCTCATCTCTGCTGATTGATGTTCAAGTTTTCATGAAGTGTCCCTTATTTTTGTGAAAAATTCCCTATTTTTAGGTGCCTGTCCCTTATTCTTTTATCAAAAAGTGGCAACCCTATGGAGGGGGCGTGGCCTAAGGAGGCAATGCTGCAACCCGTCCAAAATTGCCCCATGACCCCTCGAGGGGTCGGGACCCCCAGGTTGAGAAACGCTGCTCCAGTGTGATGAGGTTGTAGTGCCACCTCACCACACTAGAGAATGAATTCACTTTAAATCCTCTAGTCTCCAGAACAGCAGAAAACAATCCTTCACCCTCTTCCTTATGATATCCTTTGAAAGTATAGCTTGTTATATTGTTTGCTTGCTTTTGGGAGTTACTGCTTTGTGGGGTTGATGGTAAGCTTACTGTGTGCCATATATATATATATCTATGCATGTATGTATATACACACACATATACATACATGCATACACACACACACACACATAGAAACAACTCAAAAGAAAAAAATAATAAAGTTTCCTGGAGGGGAGGGAGAATTATATCAATCTTTCTCATAGATATGCCAGTTGTACAGACAAATAGCTTGGCAAGATTCAGGTCCAGGTCAGGATTGCTCACCAAATGAGGAATATTTTAGAGACTTGTCCATCTTTTGTCTTGCTGCAGACTCCAGCAGGCATTTTGTAATGTCCGCCAACAGCTTTGTGCTGTGTACCGGCTTCTCTTCCTTGGATCATCAGGGGCTCAGGGCTTGTCTCGGAATGTGCTGGACCGGGCACAGCAGTTCACACGGTGAGTGAGATGGAGCGTGATAAGTGAACCCAGAGGGTTGGTAGGTTGTGGTAGCAATACTATGTTGTGGGTAGGGGTGATGTCAGTATCAGCAAATATCATTTTAGGGCTCTCACTAATGGAGCTCTCCTCATCTGAAATTTTTTTGAGCATGAACTGCACTATGTGACAAAATTTGGAGAGGAAAAAACCTGTTCCTGGTTTGAAAATGTTATTCATGTTTATTTGTGGTACTTACTTTGAATGTAGTTGTTATACTACTTTGTTTTTGTGTTTGCCACAAATACGCTGAAATAGTTGAGATTCAGTGAGATATTTATTGAAAAACTATAGCAAAATGTGTTGCAGGGTTTCGCAAAAATAACGTTTTTTAGCATTTTAATAAACCTTTTCCATGTTTTTTTAATGATAGAACCAATTAGAAAATAACATTTATAACTCAGGAACAAAAATCATGTCACATATTGTAATACTTCCATCAGATACTGCATTATTGTGCATGCTGGATTGAGCTATTGTAGCAGGTGACGGATGCTTTGCCTACTGGAGTGTCTGGGGACATGAATGGCATGCCAGCCTTGTTGCCTTGAGTCCAGAACTGAGTTGGAGTTGAACATTATTGCTGCAGTGTAAGAAGGGTTGTATGCATAAAGCCATCAGCCTTTAACTTTCTTCCTCTCCTCACCTTAATATTGGCAGGGACAAACTCCAAGACTGGAGGGACTTCCTCCTTGTGAAGAGCAAGCGCAATGTTACTATGGTGTCATATCCTTTCTGTCTCCATCTCCTGCTGACAATACCCTAGCAATGGGACTCTGGTGAAGCGATTATGAAACACAGGGAGATGCAGGACCTCCAGGCCACCACTGAAGAGAGCTACAGAGGAAAGTGTTTCTCATCAGTAAAGTAGTCTTTAACACAGGAAATTCAACTTTCCCTTCAGTTGTAGCACTTTCCCCCCACTTGGAGACATGGTTCAGGGCTGAGACTGGATGGTGTTTGAACTTGCTTGGGATCTTTGTTGGGAGCAGGTCTGCCATTCTGGAGATGAATCTGTGGTTGTAATTGAGCAGGACAGAAAAGGCCCTTGTCTCCAGACAAATGTTAAGATGTCAGGAAGGCCAAGGGAATATTCCATTTTTTTAATTCAGGAGCAGGGAGGAGGGCTCATTAGAATGTAATGGTGATTGAAATATTTCCATGACGTGTAAGTGTAAAGCTGTCCTTTTCCCTATCCCAGAGGGAGATGCGTTCATATCTCCAATCAGAACCTTAACTTTCTTCCATCCACATACTTAGAGGACTTTCCAGGGCTTGTACACTTTATTTATGTGGACCGCACAGTGGGACAGATGGTAGCTCCGTCCCTTGGCACGACGGAGGATTCTACTTCTGAACTCGGCAAGGGGCCCCTGCCGGCCTTCATTAAGGAGAAGGTAATGTTTCCCCAGCCAGTGTGCGGCCTCAATCATTTCCCTTTTTTGTTTTGATATGGAAAGAATGTGGCTTAATATGCGAATGTGTCCAGGATGGTGAATCGGGGTAAGAGGAGAAGATTCACAACTGAGCTGCCCTCCAACACATTCTTCTCTTTAATCCCTAGGTATGGTCACTGGTGGCACTGGCTCGAAGTTACTTGCAGAAGGGCTACACTACATTGACTATCCGGGATGGAGATTACTATTGTGCCTACTTTCTTTGGTTAGAGAATGAGCAGGTATGTGGAAGAGCTTGGAACTGAGTCTGGATCTACACTCCCCTATATCCCAGGATCTGATCTTAGATTATCTTCTTATCTCAGATTATCTGACAGTGTAGACTCATATAATCCAATTCAAAGCAGAAAATCTGGGATCAGATCCCAAGATATAGGACAGCGTAGATACAACATGAGGGAAAGGGGGCAAGCATGGAGCTGACAATTTTATTTATTTATTTATTATTTATCATTTTTCTATACCGCCTCTCTCAGCCCAAAGGCGACTCGGGGTGGTTTACACAAGGCAGTCTCTGCCCTTCAATCAAAAACACAAGCAAAACAAAACCAAACAATAACCATATAACTTAACAATTAGCAATTAAAACATACAAATGCAGTCTCAGCGTCACGTTGAAATCATTTTCTGTCACATCGTCGTCATTCCATAGATCTATTTAAACCGTTATATTTCATCAGCAAATGCCTGCTCAAGCAGCCAGGTCTTGACTTTCTTGCAAGGGGGCAATCTGATGTCACTAGAAAGGGCATTCCAAAGCCGAGGAGCCACCACTGAAAAGGCCCTGTCTCTCGTCCCCGCCAATCGCGCCTGCGAAGAAGGTGGGACTGAGAGCAGGGCCTCTCCGGATGATCTTAAAGATCTCGATGGTTCATAGGAGAGATGTGTTCGGACAGGTAAGTTGGGCCAGAACCGTTTAGGGCTTTAAAGATTAAAGCCAGCACTTAGAATTTTCTATGAATCCAAGTATCAGGAAGGTCAAAAGTGCAGGTTCTGCTGCTGTCCCCTTTGACTAGAACTTGGTGACCAACCAGCTGTGATGTGGGGTGCAAAAAAAAGATGCTTGTATTTGTGTAATTTTGAAGCGGGGAATTTGCTTTAGAATTCCAGAACAGAGCTTACATTCCTTACATGGAAAACCATCTCTTAGTTACCCTAAGACAGTGGTTCTCAACCTGTGGGTCCCCAGGTGTTTTGGCCTATGACTCCCAGAAATCCAAGCCAGTTTACCAGCTGTTAGGATTTCTGGGAGGTGAAGGCGAAAACATCTGGGGACCGACAAGTTGAGAACCACTGCCCTAAGATCTCTTCATTTCAGCACTATGAGTTATGGATGCAGGCCATGTTCTTCCTGATTTTTAAAGAAGTTAAATAAGCAATCCTTGCTGATCTACTGCAAATCATTACTGACAAATCTACCAATACAACCAGATCTATCATCCATACATGCTTGCTGTAGTGTCTAGGTCTGGATGAGCATGGAGGTCCCATGATTACCTGGCTACAATCACTAAGTTGATCTTTACCACATCTTTCTTACCCAACCTTAATGTACTTCACAGAGTAGTAATTAGGCAGAAGTATGAGTAAGGAGAAAAGACGTAATAACAATGCATTAAGAGGTTTTTAGCCCAGTGATGGGAATCACATGGCTTTGTGGCTTTTGGAGTCCTCCTTATCTTCCCTTGACAAAAAAAACTCTAAGGAAATTGTGCTTCCAGCGCATGCAGTTTTCTTTTACAGCAGGAAAAAATAGGCCAATAGACACCGTTCAAGAAGAGGAAGCATGTAAATTACTTTTTAAAAACCAATGGTATCATTATGGGTTACTGTCATCACACATATTTGGTGTATCCTATGGTAGATCTGGGATGGTGAAGAAAAACGTCCTCCAGCCCCAATGTGCCCACCCCAATTTGCCTATGATCCCAGTATTGTCTGAAACCCACTTGCCTTCCTGTCAGCTTTTGACTGGTACCATGTTTCTGCAGGGCTACAAGCTGGAGATTACAGATGTGCCGGTGCTTTCTGATGATTCAGCCCCCATTGGAACACTGGCAGGTGACTACTATAGGTGAGCAAGAATTTTGATTCCATAGATAACCACTGGAGCCCCCGGTGGCGTAGTGGGTTAAACTGCTGAGCTACTGAAAACAGGTTTGAACCTGAGGAGCAGCGCGAGCTCCCATTGTTAACCCCGGCTTCTGCCAACCTAGCAGTTTGAAAACATGCACATTTGAGTAAATCAATAGGTACCACTCTGGCAGGAAGGTAATGGCGCTCCATGCAGTCATGGCTGGCCACATGTCCTTGGAGGTGTCTATGGACAACGCTGGCTCTTTGGCTTAGAAATGGAGATCAGCACCAACCCCCAGAGTTGGACATGACTGGACTTAATGTCAGAGGAAAACCTTTACCTAACCTTAGATAACCAGTGGATTCAGAAGCAGTTTGTGGAGGAACTTGAGTCTGTCTGAATGTGAGAAACAAATTGTATAGTGCATTCAGCTGAGCTATTTTCTTATTCTAGGCCTGATCAGAATATTGCTCACATCACTATCGAATGTTGCCTCTGACCTCATTTTAGAGTTGTGCTTGCCTAGAGTTCACCTGCATGATCACCTTAGCGTTGCAACTTAGCGCTGCAACTTTGCAAAGTTTATGAAGAGTTGACCAAAATAGTATGGGAGGCAGCACTGTGACCCTGACATGCATATGCTCCAGTGCTTAGTCCTTTCCTGTCTATAGATCAAAGATGCCTCATATTTGCATGCTGCGGGCTTTAGAATCCTCCTTATTCCAATGTCAACTTAAAGACTAGCTAATTTTCTGACTACCATATTTCTCATTCAGGAAACTCATCCGTTACTACAGCAAGAGTCATACGAATGAAGTGGTGAAGTGCTATGAACTCCTGACCATCCACTTGGGCATCATGCCCACAGAGCATGTGATCCAGCAAGCTTGTGACTTAGCCCGCCAACTCTGGGAGCCGACCCGCATTCCCCTGCTTTAGGGGCATTGTTTGCTGCTTTTTCGCAATGTGAAAGTTTCCTTCCTCTTTCTGGTCTCCACCGCACCTGGGGTCTCTGCTGGATTTACTTCCATCGGCCATTGCATTGAACAATGTCTTTTTTCATTCCGCAAAATGGGAAGATCTGCCTGTTTTTTCCTCTTGCCATTCTGAATCAGATGCCCCTCCTGAAAGCTTGACATGAGACATTGAAGCTAATGGGACCAATGGCTTTTGTGGCAGAGCTGCTGCCATGGTGTTGATGCTCAGGGAAATCCCTCCTCCACCCTCTCCTTGTGCGCATACTCTTGCAGTCTTCTCTACCTATGAAACAAATGTTCTTAAACCATATCAATGGTATGCCAAAGCCTGCCCTTGCCAAAAATTCCATGCCAATTTGCCACCAAAGCATCTCAAATCACTTTGAACAAAGCTTTGCTTTGGACTCTCATAAATGGAAGTGTGTCTGGGAATAGACTGTTGGAAGTGATGCCTGACTAATTTGGCAACATCAAGCTTGCATATTTTTATCCTACCGAAAAACCTGCAGTTTGTTATCCTAAAGGAAATGACTCTTCCCACAATGAGGGAACAGGAATGTCTGTAGGGAAAGAAAACACTGTTTCACTGTTAAAACATACAAGATTTCACATGAGGCGTGATCAGATCCAAGGGAGGAAAGTATGCAGGCAGATTCTTTCCAAAAATTGTTTTGAATTTCTTCTACAAGACGTCAAACAGAGTGGGCTTGCACCTGGACTTCTGACAGAAATGTCAGCTTTTTGGTATGTGAGATGTTTTCTACCACTCAATACATAAAAGAGTGCTTGTTTCAAATAACAGGTCACCAGAAAGCAGCTTTAAGATCTACCTTTTGCACACACGTATAAGCATTGCAGGAAATACCAGGCATATTCCAAATACAGAATCTTTCTGAGTGGTGAATATATGTACTAAGTCAGCCTCGGAACAGTTTTGTAAAAAAAGTTATCCATGAAAAAGACATGCAAGTTGGTTTGTTTTGAAATGATAATATTTTGTATTTTTTTTAAACCAAATGAATAAGCTAAATATACTGTAAATGGATGGAAATGTAAACTTTAGATATGAATATCACACTGGTCATGATTTCTTTTCTACAGGATTTGATACGCCATATACAAAATGAAACTATTTTTATTGATCAGCCAATTGGCCTTATCAAAACACACAATATAGACACAAAGTACAGTACACATCTAGAACGAGTCCTATGCCATATACAATTCCAACTCAGTGGCAAACACAGGTTAAAAGTAAAGGTAAAGGTTTCCCCTTGACATTAAGTCTAGTTGTGTCCGACTCTCCGGGGTGGTGCTCATCTCCATTTTTAAGCCGAAAAGCCAATGTTGTCCTTAGACACCTCCAAGGTTATGTGGCCAGCATGGCTGCATAGAGCAGTGTTACAATTTTTTGAGCCGCGGCACACTTTTAACATTAAAAATGGGGGCACACCACCAACCAAAATGACACTCTAACACAGTAAAGAATGGCTGGGGTTGGTGGCCTGCTGGGGCAGCTGCTGGGAAAACATCGGGAGGGACGGAGCCAGGCTGCGCCATGCCCCGCCCCTACCCCCGGCTTCCTCTCCCAGCAGCTGCTCCAGCCTTGAGGGGGCAGTGCCAAGCCAGCCATGCCAGAGCCAGCACAATGCTGGCTTGGCACTATCCCTCAAGGCTGGAGCAGCTGCTGGGAGTGCCGAAGCCGGGGGAAGGGGCAGAGACAGACCCCTCCCCCTCCCCCCAGCTTCAGCTCTCCTACAGGCCGCACCATGCCCCGCCTCCTCCCCCCAGCTTCAGCTCTCCTACAGAGGAGGAGCATGAGCGGTGGATGGGCTTCAGTGGGCGGGGCTCCAAGTCTTCAGCGAGCGAGGGGCGAGAGTCATGGTGGGAGTCATGGCGGATTGGAGGCTGGCTGGGGAAATAGGAGTCCCTTCTTCTTTTTCACCACTGCCCGGCCCTTCCTCCTCCCCCAAGCAGCAAGAGTTCAGCAGGAGGGGGGAGGAAGGGGGGCAGAGAGCTTTTCTCACGGCACAGCAGGAGGTCCGTCACGGCACACTAGTGTGCCATGCCACACTGGTTGAGAAAGACTGGCATAGAGCACAATTACCTTCCCACCAAAGCTGTACCTATTATTCTAATCACATTTTGCATGTTTTTGAACTGCTAGGTTGGCAGGAGCTGGAGATAATAGCGGGAGCTCACCCCGCTCCCCGGATTCGAACCACCAACCTTTCGGTCAGCAAGTTCAGCTCAGTAGTTTAACCCACTGCCATAAAAATATATTTTATGGAAAATATATTTTCTTACTCCTTGCAGGAAAGAACTGAGCATAAGCATACTTAATATATATTATTAAATCTTTGCAAAAGCTTTACATTGAATCTCAGTGGTTTGAGGATAATGATCTCTAGACCCACTGATGGCTTCAGAACAAAAGGAGCAGGACATACTGTTGCACACTCACTTGTGAATAGGAAACTGAAAAACCCAGCAGAGTAGAAAGCAAAGCTATTAAAAACCCATCCCTCCCACCCCATTGTAGGACAAGATAAAGCAGAAACTCACTACAGATATATGTCTGGTCTCTTATCATTGTAATAACTTCTTGGAAGGAAAACAAATGCTGTGAGATAATTCCTCACTGGAGAAGTATCGTTTTAATAGGAGAAGAGACATTACAAAGAATGGAGCAATGATGCAATATAGTGAAGTTTCTGATAAAATGGCAAAGGCAGAGGCCAAGGTTCTTCCATAACCTTCATCTGAGGAACTGAGAGAGCAAATAGGTTCTGCTTGAAAAGAGATTTTGTAGCTTAAAAGGCACAAAAATATAAAAAGCATAAGAGTAACAATGTGAAACAATTTTAAGTAAATTGACACTTGTCATAATGTCTTATTGACAATCATAATACAAATATATGATGGAACATGACTTTTGTAAAACTAAATTAAGATATGGTTTATAGCTAGTGGTGGAGACAGGAAAACTATTTTGTGAAGCTACTCAGAAATCATTATGATGTTGGTGGTTCTTTTGAGGATTTTGTACTAAGGGAAAATAAGAAAACCCAGAAACATTACACTTTGACACCATTTGATCTTGGGAAAGTGGCATACAAATATTAACATCTGTATTCATATTATTGAATATTCAGTCAAACTGATGTGGCAATTTAGGCAACCACAACAAAATTTGAAAAATGTTCTGTTCCTGGTATGAAAGTGTTGATTCCGGTTTAATTGTGTGGAACTTTGACAGTAGTTGTTATACTCCAGAAACTTTGTTTTTTTGTTTTTTATCCTTCTATTGCAATTGTAGGAAGTTTTAAAAACCCATCAATTTCTGTTTTATTGACTATTCTATAGCCTTTGACTGTATGGATCATAATAAATTGTGGCACGTTCTTGGCGGTATGGGGATACCAAATCACCTTGTCTCTCTCCTGAGGAATCTGTATAACAACCAAGTAGCAACAGTAAGAACTGACCATGGAACCACAAACTGAACACAAGCAACAGAAAGAAAAGTTAACAAGATACCAACAATGAATACACAGCATGAAAAGTAAAAAGATACAATGAATACAAGTAGGGTGGGTGGGATGGACAAAAACAGGAACAGGCCCAATGCCTGTTGAGGAGCCTCAGGCAGCCTTAAGTAGGCTGCCCGGGTGGAAGGGAAGGCTGGTGCCAGGCCCACCATTGGCCGGCTGGCACTGGTGGCGGGAAACTCTCCCGCCACCTAAGGGGCTTCTGGGAAGAAGCAGCCCCTTCCCTTGGGCCAAAATGGCGGTGAGGACACCCTGCACCGCAATGCGCTCGGCCCGGTAAGTCTGGCCAAGCCATTTGTCCTAGCTTATTTTAAGCAGACTAAAACCAAAATACAATAAATGAAAAAATGGATTGGTTTGCTTTCTGTGGGTGATAGGAAATAATCTAACAGTGCTCCTATATTGAATATTGTGCTTTATGCTGAAAAGAGGAGAACAATGTAATGGGAAGGTTGAGCAGCCTTTCTGTTTTTTCTGCTCTCTATTTGTTTCATACATAGAAAAAAGAGGAATTTGCGTATATTTTCATTAAAATGTAAAGTTAAGAAATATTCTTCAATATGAGAGAGACAATCGAAAAAGGAGAAGATAGTGAAATGGTCCAAAAACCATTGTGTAACTGTATGCAGAAAGACAGTGAATTTATCATCCTGATGGAGAATATAATTACAGCAGTAAATAGCAGGCAGTAGGTAAAGGTTTCCCCCTTGACATTAAGTCTAATCATGTCCGACTCTGGAGGGTGGTGCTCATCTCCATTTCTTAAGCCTCCAAGGTCACAGGGCCTGCATGCCTGCTGTTACCTTCCCACCGAAGCAGTACATATTGATCTACTCACATTTGCATGTTTTCGAACTACTAGGTTGGTAGAAGCTGGGGCTAACAGCAAGAGCTCATACTGCTCCCCGGATTCGAACCTGCGACCTTTCAGTCAGCAAGTTCAGCAGCTCAGTAGTTTAACCCATTGTGCCACCAGGGGCTCCAATAATATGAATACAAATGTTAATATTTGTATGCCACTTTCCCAAGATCAAATGGTGTCACAGAACAAAAAAATATAAAAACCCAAACAAAAACATAAAGTCAATATACAGTAATGTCCAAATGCAGATAATGAAGAATAAAAATTCAATCAACAATTCATTCTACTCACACAGGCTCCTTTGTGTGGTGTTCTTATGTAACACAAATAAGGGAGGATTTAAAGAATAGATGTATCCAAATGCTTCATGTGGGCAACACACCTTTGAAGCTGTTGGAAATAGCAACTTTTTCAAGCCTCCACTAGTTATTTGTTATGTATGTAATTGCTTACTGTATTGTATATGTGGATTGGTATGCAATTTTTCTGTAACTCTTTGCAGTGGGAGGGGCTGCAGACCATGTGAACTGGGCTTGTTCATGATTTAGACTCCATTTTAGAAAGGCAGAAGCCATTAGACCAGGCCTGGGCAAACATTAGCCCTCCAGGTGTTTTGGACTCCAACTCCCACAATTCCTAACAGCCGATAGGCTGTTAGGAATTGTGGGAGTTGGAGTCCAAAACACCTGAGGGCCAAAGTTTGCCCAGGCCTGCATTGGACGTTCAGTTGAGACTTCAGTAGGAACAGGAGTATGCCTTTAGAAGACTGTAGGAAATGTTTGTTTTGGACTTCAGTAGGAACAGGATCTTAGGGGCTAAGATTGTGTGACTCATCCAAGCTCTCCCAGTGGATTTCCATGGACGAGTGGGAAATTGAATCCTGGTTGAAGTCCAACCTCAAACCAAGGTACACAACAACCAATATGCATAGTTGCAATGTAAGGTCATTCTTTTTCATGTTGTGTATGTGGGAGCAGTACCTGAAGGTATGCAATGCAGACTCGCCTAGATCACTTTCTGCCTGGCATGATTTTCATGCTTACCCTTTTCTGTGAATGTTTGAACCTCTCTTGAAGAGCAGACCTCTGTGAATGTTTGAACCTCCCTCAGTCCAGACAGAGATTTACCAGCTCAGTGAACACCTAGTTAGTCTTTCACAGATTTCTAAAATCCTTCACAGAAAAAATAGACTGCAAAGTTGATTCCAGATAAAACCTGACCCATGAAGCACCGTTAGCGCAGCAGTACTTATGTCTGTGTTCTTAAACATAGTTTTGTTTCATATTGTTGTCAAGCAATTTAGAATGGCTGTTGATAGTGAAATCCGAGCAACTGTGGGTTTAGCCTGGTGAGAAAAGAGAAGCCAATATTCCAGAATAAATCTCACCAAGTTGAAGCAGAAGCCATTGAGGTATTTATTTCTATTCCATCTGGAAAAGGATGACGGCTGCAGTTATCTGCTGAAGAGCTGCCATGCCCAGTTACAGAGAGCAAGACATTATATACAGGTTTTCCATTCAAATCTCCCATGCCCTCCCCCTGAGCCGGCTTCGCTGTGATTGGTTCTGACGTCAGTGAGCCAGGAGGAGCAGCCAGGGGCTGGTGCAGCTCGTCCAATGAGAGCCCAAGCCCTGCTTCGGCCGCTTGGCCAATGGTGTGCAAGGAGGCACAGCAACAGTAGAAACAAAGGAAAATAGTTGCTTGATTTGGGCCGGGGGTGGGTGGGGTGGGATTATGAGTGGCCTATACTGGACTCTATTGAAAAGCGACCTAGGCGATTGCTATAAGCCCTCAAGCCCAACCTGACTATTGACGCAGAGGTTTGAAACATCATTTCTGTCTGGCCCCTCGGAGCCAGCCCATTGTCAAAAAGTACAGTGATACTGGTTTTCTTGATGGGATCTCTGGATCCATTCTTCTGGGAAGGAAACGTCAATGTTGTAGAAAACTGCAACATCCCCTTCTCCTTGTGGGTGGGGTGATGTCCTTTGTGAAGAGTGATCAAAGTGTCCAAAGGTTGCCCAATTCTTAAGTGGCCTGATCCTCCGAGGCTTAAGAAAAGGGGCCATCAAGCTATTGTTTATATTGTGAAATGCTTGAGAGACCATTCAACAAAATGCAGTCCCAGGGCAGCTTGTGGCACCTGAGCCAGGAAATACTGACCAGAGTTCATAAAAAGGTCCCCTTGCTTCATGTTTTATACATACATATATGAAACTATTGGGGGCATAGGGCATATACAGGGGTTCATAAAGGGATAAGGGCATGCAGGGTTGGGAAGAGATGGGTCCTGGTTGTGGTTGTTAGTCCTCCTGCAGATTGCCCAAAACCTAACTCTTATGTCAGATCTGGGAAATCTGAGCTTGGAAGAAGTTCAGGTTTCCAGCCTGCCATGAGGTGGCTGACCTTTGTCCCAGTTCTCTGGGACCTTTGTCCTAGTTATTGAAGGACATGCTGAGTCAGTGTGGGAGTGATGTAACTTCCAGGTGCCTCCAGGGGAGTGAGGTAACCTCTCCTGGACGTGGACAGTGGACAATGAACTGTTAATGCTGACTCAGAGACTAATGAGGTCACATCCCTTGGGACTATGGGATTTGCTGATTCACCGGATATGGTGCAACCCTGCCTGGACTTTGCTTGAGCAAGGGGGGGGGGGTTAGGTATAAAAGGTGTGTTTGGGGGCCGGGACGGTGCTTTAGCTTTACAAGTGCTGTACCTGCAATAAAATCGTGTTGGACCGTGCTTCTATCTACGCGTGATCCTTACCGAAGTTGGAGCGTCATTACCGGCTAAAGCCCCATTCAACTTTCCCAGAAATGGAGAGGTTGGCTTGGAAGGAAGAGGAGTATATCGATATGTGGAATATTGCTCCTGAAGAAGTCCGGAGAACCATGGATTGGGAGTGGACAACCGTTGACCAAGTGGGGTTCCCGGATGAGTCCAGGGAAGTGACGGCGTGTGGTGCGTCAGCCCAGAGGGACGAGCTCCGAGAAGCGGAGAGATTGTGGGACGCTCGGGTGAGCGCTTTGAGAGAAATGAGGCAGCGAGGCCCCAATCAGGCGGGTGTCGGATGGCGGAGGAACCAGAGAAGCTGTGCTGAAAGAAGGGCCAGCTCAGGTGGATCCAGTGGAGTGCAGGACCAGAGAAGCTGGGAGGAGGAGTGCCCCAGCTCAGGTGGACCTGGAGGAGAGTGGTAGCGAGACCACAGAACCTGAACCGCTGTCGGAGTTGGAGGTGATGAGATGTAGAATGGATGCAATGGAGCATACCATGAGAAGGATGTCCCAGGCTATGCCCAGGAGAGAGCCAAGGGATTCAGCATGGAGTGCCCCGGGAGGAGGAGACTTCACTTTTTATTCGTGGATGGATGGGAGTGTGGGCGGACGGTGGTCATCTGGCGTCAGAGGAAGTGAATCCAGTCCCGGCGAGCCGGCCCCTGCAATCGGCAGGGATAGGAAGGGAAGTTTCAAGGATGGAGGCCCCTCAGGGGAGGAGAGTGCAATCTCAAGAGTTTGGAGGACGACTGAAGAAAGAACCTCTGAGGGTGGAATTTGAAGGGGAAGTGTTTCTTTATTGCCGCAGTTAAAGACCATATGGAGGACTATGGTTATCTTTACCCCAGCGATGGTAGCAGAGTTCGAGCCATTGGAGGAGTATTTAAGGGAAGGGCTGCTGAATGGTATGTGCAGTGCCATGACCGGAGAGATCCATGTTTAACATCAGTCAGGGCCTTCTTGCAAGCTATTAGAAACCGGTTTCGTGATCCTCTGGAGAGGATAAAAGCGAAGGAAGCGCTGCGAAGTCTATCCCAGGGATCCCGTTCAGTCACTGAGTATGCAGAAGAATTTATGGGATTGGCCGGTAAAGTTGCAGAATGGTCCCAAGCAACCTTGCTTGAACTATTTAAGGATGGCCTGCGGAAGGAGATTTTAGAGTGGTGTCTGCATCGCGGAGATCCAGGTGACGTTGATGGGTGGATCCAGTTGGCCGGCAATGTGGAGGGATCTTAGCCCAAGTGCAGCGACGGAGGTTCCAGACGGCGAGATCCAGGATGTCGGGGACGCGGCTTTGCTGAGGGCCGATTCCGGGAGAGAGTTTTGTCATGGCGGCGGTGATAGCAGGGCCAGCATTATGAAGAAACCAATGATGGGACGTGGCCTTTGTTTCATTTGTTCCCAGCCGGGCCATTTTTGCGCCGCAGTGTCGGCAGAAATTAGTGCGGGATCCTATCCGCTCGGATCCATCTAAAGTGGCATCTGCTAAGGCGGCCTTTGTAGACAATACTGATGTAAAAAGTGTTGGGGTGAGTCCCCCAAGTGTACAATGCACCCTGGGTTTATTTAAAGGGAAGGAAATTATTGAGAAAAAAAGCATTGGTTGACTGTGGGTGTTCGGAGAATATCATGTCCCCTAAGTTAGTAGATGATTTAGGGGGGGCTATGAAAACTTTAGATACCTGTTAATTTTACCCAGTTAGACGGGTCATCTATTAAGGGTGGGCCGTTTTCTTTAGGCACTAAGGATTTGAAAGGTCGGGTGGGACCTTGGGAGGGGGGTATTGATTTTGTAGTGGCCCCCATTGAAGGACATGAGGTGGTATTAGGACTGCCTTGGTTAGAGCAAGTCAATCCAAAAAATTGATTGGAAGTCTGGGAGGGTGCAGTGTGAGCCAAATGTGGGGAAGGGGGTTCTGAATGAGGTACAGGGGGTGCCTGTGGAATATTGGGATTATGCAGATGTGTTTAACCCTATATTGGCTCAAAGTCTTCCCCCTTTCCGAAATGTACAGTGTAGTATAGAGGTCAAAGAGGGGGCTATCCTGCCTAAACCAAAAATATATGCCATGACTGTGCAGGAGAAGGTGGCTCTGAGAGAACAGATTGATGGGTATTTAGAGAAGGGGTTTATTCAAAGGTCTGAATCTCCTATTTGCGGCGCCAGTTTTGTTTCGGGAGAAAAAGATGGGAGGTTGCGTTTATGCATCGATTATCGGGGTTGAACGCCATTAGCACCACAATTGTTATCCCTTGCCCTTGATTAAGGACTTATTGGGCCAGCTTGGGGGCAGTAGATTTTTCACCTAATTGGATTTGATAGATGCGTTCCATATGGTGCGGGTGAAAAAGAGTGGCCAATGGAAGACTGCTTTCTCTTGCCCTCTCGGGCTGTACGAATGGAGCTCCCAGTATTTTCATGCAGCTAATTAACGAGGTGCTGCACCCCCTTTTATATAGGGGAGTTTTTGTGTATTGGGATGATATAGTGATTGTGATGGCGTACTAGAGAGGAGCATGTTCAGTTGGTTCGAGAGGTGTTAGAAAGGTTAAGGCAGGCTAGTTTGTATGTGAAGTTAAGTAAGTGTGAGTTTGGGAAGAATCAGATTGAGTATCTGGGGTATCGGATTAGTGAGAATGGAGTGGCCATGGATCCGGCTAAAGTAGAGGATGTGTTGAGCTGGGAGGCTCCGCAAACCCGGAGGCAGTTGCAGGCGTTCTTGGGACTGGCGAATTTTTATCGTACCTTTATACCTGGGTTTGCAGCTATAACTCTTCCCCTCACGGAGTTGTTAAAGACGAAGGGGAAGGGGAGTCAAGGAAGACCAAATCCCCAGGGGCGAAATTAAGTTGGACTAAGGAATGTCAAGGAGCATTTGATAGATTAAAGAGAGCTTTTACCCAAGATCCTTTACTGGTACATCCCGATGTAGACAAGCCTTTTGTGGTGCAATGTGATGCTTCCGCTTGGGCATATGGAGGGGCGTTGATGCAGAAGGATGAACAGGGGAATTTGAGACCGTGTGCATATTTCTCGAGAAGAAGTTTGGGGAACTGGAAAGGAAGTGGCCCGTTTGGGAGAAAGAGGCTTTTGCAGTGCGGTGTGCTTTGCAAACGTGGCGACAGTTTCTGGAGGGGGCGGCTTTTCCTTTTGTGGTGTTAACGGATCATCAAAACCTCCACTATTTGAAGAACCCTCAGAAGCTATCTCCCAAATTGGTGAGATGGGCTCAATACTTTGCCCGGTTTAACTTTTCATTACAGCACATAAAGGGAAGTGAGAATGTAGTGGCGGATGCTTTGTCTCGGTATCCTGATGTAGGGGAAAATTGTTTGGAGAAAGCAGAGGAGGTGTTTACAAGAGAGCATTGGGGATTAGCGGTAAGGACAAGGTCTCAGGTAAAGAGAGAGGTAAAAGAGGAAGAAGGAGTGGTGGATGAATGGTGTTTAGAGTTACAGAAGGGTTACGAAGGTGATGCGTGGTTACGAGATCATAGGGGTGAATGTAAGATGTTGAACGGTTTATGGGTCATGGGGAATAAGGTGTATGTTCCTCGAGGTGTGAGGAGGAAGGTTTTGCAGCTTAATCACAATCATAAGTCTGCTGGTCATTGGGGAGTAACGAAGACGCTTTTGGCTACAAAGAAACGATATTGGTGGCCAGGAATGAGAGCGGAAGTGAAGGAGTATGTGGAACATTGTGAGGATTGTGCTAGGAATAAGGATCCTGCTGCTAGACCTCGAGGTTTGATTCAAGTGGTGGCCTCCCCAGTGCGGCCGTGGACGCATGTCAGTACAGATTTCGTGGGGGAGTTGCCATCCAGTCGGGGTTACAGATACATTTGGACGGTGCTGGATTTATTTTCGAAACAAGCCCATTTTATCCCATTGAAGGGGTTACCATCAGCGGAGAGGTTGGCTGAGTTATATGTACAGCATGTATCGGTTGCACGGATGCCGGAGCAGGTTCTCAGCGATCGAGGGTTCAGTTTACTGCCCGGTTTTGGGAGAAGTTTTTAGAGGTGCTGGGGGCTCAAAGAAAACTTACGACCGCTTATCATCCTTGCTGCAATGGGGGCGTGGAGAGAGCGCAAAAATCACTAGGAGGATATTTGCGGATATTTAGTAATAAGGAACAGAATAACTGGTCAGAATTATTGCCTTATGCCGAAATGGCGTATAATAGCTCTGTGCATTCTTCCACGGGGAAATCCCCTTTCGAGATAGTTTATGGCCAGGATGTGGCTCCTTTGCCCCAATTATTAGAGTTTGGTGGGGAGGAGAAGAGTGAGTGGAGAATGCGAGCACAGGACGATTGGAGGGAGGTAACCGAAGCTCTGGGAAAGGCGCAGCGAGCGTACAAGCTATTTGGGGATCGGCGGAGACAGGAAGGGGAGGAGTATGTAGAGGGTGATCTGGTATGGTTATCCACACAGAATTTGAAGTTGGGGAGGCCGTCAAAAAAGTTAAGCCCGAAATATATTGGACCTTTCAGGGTGGAAAAGGCAGCCAATAAGGTCTCTTATACCCTCCTTCTGCCGAAGAGTTTGGGCAAGGTTCATCCCACATTTCACTGTAGTTTGTTGAAGAGATATATAGGACCCCTTCCACCCAAAGACTGAATGGTGTTTTGTTTCTACAGGGGGAGGACGTGGTGGAGAAGGACGTTATGTCAGATCTGGGAAATCTGAGCTTGGAAGAAGTTCAGGTTTCCAGCCTGCCATGAGGTGGCTGACCTTTGTCCCAGTTCTCTGGGACCTTTGTCCTAGTTATTGAAGGACATGCTGAGTCAGTGTGGGAGTGATGTAACTTCCAGGTGCCTCCAGGGGAAGTGAGGTAACCTCTCCTGGACTTGGACATTGGACAATGAACTGTTAATGCTGACTCAGAGACTAATGAGGTCACATCCCTTGGGACTATGGGATTTGCTGATTCACCGGATATGGTGCAACCCTGCCTGGACATTGCATGAGCAAGGGAGGGGGTTTAGGTATAAAAGGTGTGTTTGGGGAGCGGGACGGTGCTTTAGCTTTACAAGTGCTGTACCTGCAATAAAATCGTGTTGGACCGTGCTTCTATCTACGCGTGATCCTTACCGAAGTTGGAGCGTCATTACATCTTATTAGATCATTCCAGCCTGGTGTCCTTGGCAAAACTATGAATTCTTAGAATCATATAAACATAGAGTTGGAAGTTTAGGTACCACTTTATGCGGGGAGGCTAATTTAACTAATTCACGTCACTATAAAACCTTCCAGCAGCATGCATAAGAATAAGGAAATACTCCATCAAGGACTTGGTGTCACAAGTGGACGATGAAGTGACAGCTCCCCCTGTGGCCGGAATCGAGCATACCCTCATGAAGCCGGAAAGCTGGAATGTTAAATTGCCTCTGTGTCTGTCTATATATGTTGTCTGTCTAAATGGCATTGAATGTTTGCCATGTACTGTATATGTGCATTGCAATTCACCTGGAGTCCCCTGATGGGGTGAGAAGGGTGGAATATAAATGTAATAAAATAATAATTAAAATGACCGGTAGGCTGTTAGGAATTGTGGGAGTTGGAAGTCCCAAACACCTGGAGAGCTGAAGTTTACCCACGCTTGCTAAAATGTAAGATCCCTTGGCATACTGATATGCCAATCAGCAATAAATAAATCTATAATTGACAGCAATCGCATGCCGTGAATGAATACATGAATGGGGAGGTGCAGAGCGAGCGAATCAGAAGTGCGCCTCCTCTCCTCCGAAGAGCTGGGCGGCCCTTTGCAAGCAAGGACTTTGCTCGGCTGTGCTCTGGGCTTCCTTCCTTCTCTCCTTCCCTTCCCTTCCTTCCTCGGGAGAGCCAGGGACCGCCTCAAATCCGTCCCCGTCCCCCCCAAAACAGACCCGCCTCCCTGGGACTGCATTGGAAGGAGCCACGCGCAAACTTTGAGCGTCAGATGGCAGCCAGGTGCCTCCGGAGGCTGTGGGCCTCGGGTGGAGCCCCCTTTCCTTTCTGGGGCTGCCCCAGGGCGTCCCACTCGGGGGCTGAAGCCACCCTGCAGCGGGAGTACGACGCCATCGTCATTGGGGCAGGTGGGTCTCCCAGGCTTTCCCAAGAAGAGAGGCTGACACAGGCACTACTAAGGACATTATGGATCAGATCGGCTGTTAAGAATTGTGGGAGTTGAAGTCCAAAACACCTGGAGGGCCGCAAGTTTGCCCATACCTATCAGAGATCTACAAGTCCTATGGTTCCATAGCATTGAGCCACTGCACTTAAACTGGGCTCACGTGGCACTGATTCAACAATGTAGAGGTTCCCTTATTAGTCTGCGAAAGTTTATGCTGCCAACTTCATATTTAATCTCTACAGCAGGCCTGGACAAACTTCGGCCTTCCAGGTGTTCTGGACTTCAACTCCCACAATTCCTAACAGTCAGTAGGCTGTTAGGAATTGTGGGGATTGGAGTCCAAAACACCTGGAGGGCCAAAGTTTGCCCAGGCCTGCTTTAGACTTTGGCCCTCCAACCAGTAGGCTCTTAGGGATTGTGGGAATTGGAGTCCAAAAGACCTGGAGGGCCAAAGTTTGCCCAGGCCTGCTTTAGACTTTGGCCCTCCAACCAGTAGGCTCTTAGGGATTGTGGGAATTGGAGTCCAAAAGACCTGGAGGGCCAAAGTTTGCCCAGGCCTGCTTTAGACTTTGGCCCTCCAACCAGGAATTGTGGGGATTGGAGTCCAAAAGACCTGGAGAGCCAAAGTTTGCCCAGGCCTGCTTAAGACTATGGCCCTCCAACCAGTAGGCTCTTAGGAATTGTGGGGCTTGGAGTCCAAAACACCTGGAGGGCCAAATTTTGCCCAGGCCTGCTTTAGACTTTGGCCCTCCAACCAGTAGGTTTTTTTTAAAAAAATCATCTATTTTTATCTCACCTTTCTCCCAATATATAGGGATTTAAGGCAGTTTAAAACAAATATGACACAATCAAATTAACGCAATGCAAATGCGTTTAGAGATGAGTATTACAAATTAAAGGATATATTTAAACACTTTGTGTCATTAAATTTGCTACAGTGTAAATGCAAACGATGGATGAAGATCAGGGCAATTTGTAGGTACCCTGGGGCCCCTTTTACACTGCCATATAAAATCTAGATTATCTGCTTTGAACAGGATTATATGGAAGTGTAGACTCACATAATCCATTTCAAAGCAGATAATGTGGATTATCTGCTTTAATAATTTGGATTATCTGGCAGTGTAGAAGGATTCATAAATTGGATATCACAGTTTGGAAAGTTACAGATTTTTCTGGGGGACCTTCCACACAGCTGAATAATATTCCAAATTTTCTGCTTTGAACTGGAATATACTGTATATCAGTGTGGACTCCGATAACCCAGTTCAAAGCAGATATGGTGGATTATCTGTCTTGCTATTCTGGGTTATACGACTGTGTAGAAGGGGTCTGGGTCTCAATAAACAATGAACCCCAAAGGTTTACAGAATACTGCCACTGCAGTTAAGGTGCAATAATAGTGCTGCAACTCAGAGCTTGTTGACCAAAGCCCCATCTACACTGACTAATGCAGCTTCAACTATTCTTCAGACTGTAGCACTAAGGGCCCTTTCACACAGCCCTATATCCCAGAATATCAAGACAGAAAATCCCACAATATCTGCTTTGAACTGGGTTATCTGAGTCCACACTCAGATAATGTGGGATTTTCTGCCTTGATATTCTGGGATATAGGGCAGTGTGGAAGCGCTCTTAGACAACAAACATGTTCTCTTGAGAAAGAAATCCCTTGACACACATCACTTCTCTGGTTTGTGTACTTACAGCAGGCCTCAAAGTGGTTCCAGGATTTCCTGTGTAATCATCTGCACAGAAAAACCACTTTCTTCAATACTGGTTTGAAATTGGCTTAAGAGGACAATGTAGATGGGCTCCAGTTCAAGGGACTTGTAGTCGAAATCCTTATCTAGTGCCATGCAGACAGACTTTAATCAAGAGAGAGAGAGAGAAAGGAGAGGGGGGAGGCTGTGGAAAAATGCTTTATCCATTTTTAATTTGGGAATAACAAATTAAGTGCCTGGTGGCAGAGTGGGTTAAACCACTGAGCTGCTGAACTTGCTGACCAAAAGGTCGGCAGTTCGAATACAGGGAACAGGGTGAGCTCCTGTTCTTAGGCTCAGCTTCTGCCAACCCAGCAGTTTGAAAACATGCAAGTGTGTGCAGATCAATCGATACTGCAGGAAGGTAACAGCACTCCATGAAGTCAAGCTGGCCACATGACCTTGGAGGTGTCTACGGACAATGCCGGCTCTTTGGCTTAGAAATGGAGATGAGCACCACTCCCCAGAGTCAGACACAACTAGACTTAATGTCAGGGGAAACCTTTACCTTTAGGGCCCTTCCACACAGCACTACATCCCGGAATAGCAAGACAGAAAATCCCACAATACCTGCTTTGGGAACGGAGTTATCTGAGGCCCCTTCCACACAACTGAATAAAATCCCACATTATCCGCTTTGAGCTGGGATATATGGCAGTATGGATCCCAGTTTAAAACCGATATTGTGGGATTTTTGCCTTGTTATTCTGGGATATAGGGCTGTGTGGAGGGGCCCATACTTTTAATTAAGTGCAGCACATATATCTGAGCAGTGTGGCTGTGGGAACATCAAATTGATTTTTCTTTTAAAACAGGGGATTGAGTCACCTCAAACATATTTAGATATATGTGTGGCAGCAAGGTCCACCAATAGAGTTTACTTGTCCATAAGCAGAGCGTCTTATGCTGTCTCTGTCTTTTTGCAGGACACAATGGACTGGTGGCTGTGAGTATATGGAGGGTTCCAGGAAGAGGTGACACACTCCATGTTTCATCCTTCATGGGGGGGAGGAAGGGGCCTGAGGCTGTTAGGAATGGTGGGAGTTGAAGTCCAAAACACCTGCAAGGCCCAAGTTTGCTCATGCCTGCCCTACATCTATAGGCTGCCTACTTGCAAAAGGGGGGATTGAAGACTGCAGTGCTGGAGAGAAGGCACATTGTGGGGGGTGCGGCCGTCACGGAGGAGATCATCCCAGGTAAGAGATTGTATCTGCAATTGATTCCCGCCCTACAACCCAGTATGTGGTCTCTAACTTTAAGACCCACTACATGTGTCTTGTCCTGCAGGTTTTCATTTCTCCAGAGCTTCTTACCTACTCAGCCTCCTAAGACCCCAGATTTACAAAGAGCTGGAGTTGAAGGTATGGATTGTATGCTGAAGGAGCAGTAGGAATTGTGCAGATCCCACCTGGTGCCTCGCCATTTTATTCTGTTATTTTTTGGTGGCATCTCTAAAGCCTTTGCCAGATTCCCTGCCTACGTGCTTTTCAACTTTTTAGTTTCCAGGTTAATCAGTCTCTTTTGACTGACCCCTTTTTTCTTATTAACAGCCACCATCTTCAAGCCAGGCACTGTGACCTGCTTTGATGAGTATCCCATTTGTCAAAAAGAGGCAGACTAGCAGATCATAGGCTTTTGAAGCTGAGGTTATTAGTTGAGCGTGGGGAAATAAGCAGCATACCGATGCATGTATACTTTATATCCCGTGGAGCTTAGGCCCAGGTGTATATGTTTAGGATTGCAACCTTGACTGGCTGATGACAGACTTTATCAAATTCCGAATTATGCAGACAGAGATTCCCTCCTTGGCTAAAAAAGCCAATGAGATTTTGGTCTGCATAAATACTTTCCCATACTTTGGGAAGTCTGACTTGGCCACGGTAGTCCACGCTCTGGTTACATCCCAAATAGACTACTGTAATGCACTCTAATTGGGGCTGCTCATAGGAGCGGCATGCAGGGAGCATACAACCTCCCGTTACATCAGCTCCACTGGCTACCAATCTGCTACTGAGTGCAATTCAGAGTGCTGGATTTAGTGTATAAAGCTCTAAACTGTTCTGGCCCAGCTTATCTGTCTGAATGTATCTCCCTCTATGAACCACTGCAAAGTTTAAGATCATCTGTGGAGGCCCTGCTCTTGGTCCCGCCTTCCTTGCAGGCGCAATTGGCGGAGACAAGAGACAGGGCCTTCTCAGTGGTGGCCCCTTGGCTGTGAAACTCCCTCCCCAGGGATATTAGATCAACCCCTTCCTTCTGACCTTCCACAAGAGAGTGAAAATGTGATTTTGTGACCAAGCCTTCAGAGAACTTGTGCAATAGATAGACGTGGAAAAGTGTGCCTTGACCATTGGATTATGTGTTTAACTCTGAATGTATTGCTTTAAATGTTTTAATGGTTTTTAATGTACTTTTAAATTCTATTTTAATATTTATTTAAGTGCACATTGTGTTTTAAGGCATCAAATAGTTGCCTTTATGTAAAGCCACTTTGAGTCCCCTCCAGGGTGAGAAAGGCGGGGTAGAAATGTTGTAAATAAATAAACAGGAGTCTATTATCTAGATCCAGGGAAGTCATGCGACCCCTCTATTCTGCCTTGTTCAGACCACACCTGGAATACTGTGTCCAATTCTGGGCACCACAATTGAAGGGAGATGTTGTAGCAGATAATCATACTCCCACAAGGCAGGCAGCTCGTGCAGACGCAGTAGAAGGGAAGATAGACAACAGGATTTTCTCAGAAAGCTCAGTTTACTTTGTTTTCACAGCTGTGAGTCCGTCCCTCAGCACAACATGGTGCTTCCAGGGGGCCCTCCTCTTGTAAGGCACATATTTATACAAGCATCAGGGTTCAACTTATGGTTGCCCAAAATCTTATTATTGGTTAAAAGTTATGTCGCAGCTAGAATTGCAGCCTATCATAATGTAACACAGACTGTCCACTCTTCATTGTTGGAGATACAGTGTTTCTTTATCTCCTGCATTCCTGCACATGCTCAGTTTGACTCCCTTCTCTGTTCTGCTGTCTCTGGGCAGATTATTGCTAACTCTGCCTTCTTCTCTATGCCTATGCCTGGGTAGCATTCTCTCCTGACGTTTCTTCTGTAACTCAATGAGTCTCCTTCATTTCCTCACTTTTCCTTTTGCAAAGCGTTTTACAAAAAGCGAATGCAAACATGATTAAGGCAGCCTAAAATCTCTCCAACTCTTTCAACCAGGCCACGTTTGGCAACCATAAATTTAGCCATGAAAACTGAGATGGTTCATTAACATTATGTTGAATCATGACCTGTAGCTTTTCAGGCCATCTTCTATCTTTTGGTTCAGATTATGAAATTGTATTTAGCAGTTGTCTTTTGATCATTGCACAAATCCTCCTTGGTTGTCAAGAGGTAATCTAAGGCCATTTTCTGCTGTATCTCCATTTGACTTAACTCTTCAGCTTCAGTTTGCAATGCTCTTTTGATTGTCCTGGGCTATTATTCCTGGGTATGACCCTAAAGACAGGATCTCAGTGATGGCTCCGGCTCCTACCCTTTGGGCTTTTGGTGTCAGACAGTTGATCCTCAATGATCACTGTCTCATCACACCCAGCACCCATTTTCTCTGGCTGGAACCCCCTCTTCTGCCTCTCTCTGGGTTGGGTTCCTTTGATGATTCACACTGGTAGGGTTAGAAAGCCCACACCAACACACTGATACCTCCCAGGATGATAGCTATTAGCCCATTTTGACAAAGAAGAACCCCAAGTTAGGGTCTCTTTATCTGCCAACCTGAACAGATGGTGTCACTAGTGTCAAACATAGGATAGTTAGGATACAGCTCTCTCTATTCCATGTCAGACAGATTCTGAGTCTTGACATGACTGAAGTTGTGGCCTTTGCATAAATAGTGATCTGTGCAATGAGTAAAAATGTAACTTTTGGGTCCCTCAGCATTGCTGAGGACATTTAATTGTTAACTGCAATCCTCCTAATGTTATTTGAGGATCCTTGCTTTTTAAAGGTAGGGATAAGAATGACCCTACTGTTTTTTGTAAGTGTATGTATCAATGTACTTTCTGAAACATATGTTGTACATGTATCTTGATCCAATTGCCCTGCGTTGGACTATGGTCAGTCCCAATAACACATCTTACTGATCAGCCTTATCACTTCTGCTCTCTGTTGGAGGCCTACAAAGGATCTTCTTACACCCCCAGCAGAGCCAAAACAAATAAAACTATACAATACACAGAAAAACCCCAAACTGGCACTCCCAAGTCCCAAGGTCATGTCTTTGAGTGACTCTCGGAAGTCTAGCCTCCTCTTTTGGGGAGGCTTTCGACCAGCCTGTCCCCAGGAGAGTGGCCCCCCACGATGCTGACTCTCCTTTCTTCTTCAAGGTCGTCCTTTGGACCTCCTTTCGGCGCGCCTGCCGGAACTTTGGTCAGGCATATCTTCAGTGGGTCCTTCTGGTCATCGTCCACCTGAATAATAATATATCTGCTATTCAATGGCTTATTTCCAATAGTATCTCTTTGGATTTAAATATAACGGTTCCAAGGCCTTAATCTCCTCATTTGGGGTGGTCAGGAAAACATCACATCACATCACACTGCCCTTTTACTTTTGATCTCAATGGGCCAAGTCTCCATTTTGTTTTGTTTTGTTTTGTTTTTTCCTTTTGTTTTTAAAACCACATGATATTGCCTGAGGAGACAGAAATACAGAACAGTAACAGGGAAACTGTCTAGGGTTGTCCACATAAGATATTTTTCAAAATGTCATTTTTCATTTCAAAAGGTTGCTGTAAAATAATTCTTACACAGTTCCAAGGAAACATGAATAAATTCATTATAAACTGAACCACCTGCAAGGGTTAATGTCTCTGTCTATCTTAGCCACGAAACTGCGGCTCAACTTTTTAAAAGAGACCTCTTCCACCTAAAACTCTGTCTGCTGCCCTCCTGCGGCAATCTCCATGTACTTCTACATAACAGAAAGAAGGAGGAGCCTCCCAACCTGCAAAGAGTCAATGTCTACAGTATTTTAAAAGAAGGGAGGGCAAAATGAAGCAATCCTCCTTTTTGCTTGTCATCTTTTTCTCCTGTAAGGCAATACATTTTTACATAATATCTACTGCATTTCGAAACAGAATATATCACACAGCATTAACAAACAGATTGTTCTTTTTTTTCTCTTCAAATTGTCTCACACACAGATATGCTTGTTAATGATTAATCCTCCTTCATTCAGACACCGAGAGAAACCTCATTCACACACACGTTGGTGTATTAATTAAGAAATGCATATGCTTAGAGAAACACTGTTCCAGCATTGATTGAGTTAAACTACACAGAGAGTATCGCGAGACAGGTTATCTAGTCTTGACGAATCACCGTTGAGTGAACTGGACAGTTCGTCACTCATCGCTGGTATGCAAGAAAGCATTCTTTACAGATAAGGAAACTGTGTACAAGGCCCTGGCCACACTACTTGTTCATTTCACACAATTTGACCATAAACATCACAAACTTCAAACAATTGAAAACATCAGCTTTTTATACATTTTTAATATATATATATATATATATTTCCATTTTGCACACCCCTACAGTTTTAAGGACCACCGAGATATGTATCATTCCTATGAATGCATTTCATTTTATACACATAAACATATAACATTTAACATTTAATATAAGGCATTCAATCCTGAACCTTTTAAACCCAGCACTTCAAATGCAGTCCCATATCTCCCAGGCTCATATGAACAAGGTCGAAAAAACCCAACTATCTGCCAACTTTTCCTTCTCTGTCTGTTATCAGCATTCTTATGGAACAAAGCATTCTATGTTCTTAGTAATCAGCTTCTAGGCACATTCTACTCTTTTGCACAGAATGAGTTTCTTTCAAACTTTCCTTCTTTAAACTAAATACAGTCATTTTGGTTGCTTTGACTTAATCAGACACAAAACAGTTCACACTTTTTAAAAACATAACAGCACTCTTTGAAAACATACATAAACCTCTCTCTCTCTCTCTGGACTTGTTGCAACACAGACATTCACAGCTGCCCCCCTTCTCTGTTCTCAAGCCGTTTGAATTTCTTAGAGAGGAGGGAGTTTTGTTTTGTTCTTTTACTAAGGGGCATCTACCGGTAACCATATCTTTTTGTGCACATAACTCAGAGGCTAGACAGGCAATTTTTCCCCCCCAGCTCTGTAATTCCAAGTCGGGTCACCCCTTCTTGAACCTCTACGTAGTTAAACTTGGGTCAAAAGGGCAACTTCTCCCCTTTACCCTCCCTGGCCAGTATACTTGCCGGATTTCTGTAGACGCCAGGAACCCCTGCACCCCCCGGACTTTCCTAGTGGCTTACTCGACCCCTTCATTTTTGCCGGATTTCTGTAGACTGAGGACACCTCGCCCCCGGACTTTCCTTTGCGCAATCCTCCGAACTGGCTTTTCTGGCACCCCAAATCTGTTGCGGCACTCAGGGTCGTTCGGTGCTAACAAAGAGGTGAGGACCGCAACCGGTCTTTGTTAGGGCCCTGTCTCGACTCACGGTGTTCACCTCCAGTTCTCGCCGACGAGTTGAGGCCGTCCTGCCAACAGGATCTGTCTCCGCTTCACGGTCTGTCTTATAAATCAGATCATGTCGCCGGGGTCACCAGAAATGTAGCAGATAATCATACTCCCACAAGGCAGGCAGCTCGTGCAGACGCAGTAGAAGGGAAGACAGACAACTGGATTTTCTCAGAAAGCTCAGTTTACTTTGTTTTCACAGCTGTGAGTCCGTCCCTCAGCACAACATGGTGCTTCCAGGGGGCGGCCCCTCCCCTCTTGTAAGGCACATATTTATACAAGCATCAGGGTTCAACTTATGGTTGCCCAAAATCGTATTATTGGTTAAAAGTTATGTCGCACCTAGAATTGCAGCCTATCATAATGTAACATGGACGGGCCACGCTTCATTGTTGGAGATACAGTGTTTCTTTATCTCCTGCATTCCTGCACATGCTCAGTTTGACTCCCTTCTCTGTTCTGCTGTCTCTGGGCAGATTATTGCTAACTCTGCCTTCTTCTCTATGCCTATGCCTGGGTGGCATTCTCTCCTGACGTTTCTTCTGTAACTCAATGAGTCTCCTTCAATGTTGACAAGCTGGAATGTGTTCAGAGGAGGGTAACTAAAATGATCAAGGGTCTGAAGAACAAGCCCTATGAGGAGTGGCTTAAAGAGTTGGACATGTTTACCCTGAAGAAGAGAAGGCTGAGAGGAGACATGATGAGAGCCGTGTGATGAGGTGGTTATTTATGTGTTAATACATGTGCTGTATGTTAATCACATGTTTGTATATGTGTTTAGAAAGGACTGTCTTTGAAAGCTGCAGAGAGTAGGCAGTAAAATGTTCGCAACAGCAAGCCTTGGGCAGAAGCTGTTGCTATGGCAACTGAAGCCACTCTAGCTTTAGAATGTTCAGTTTGAAATGACAGTTGGGATTTGGCAGTTGCTGAAGCAGCAAGCTGTCGGTTAGAGCTGCAAGTGTGCAGTTCAGCTCTGTGTGTGGGGTTTTAGGGAAACCCAAGTGTGGGACAGGTTTGGTCCTGGTTAGGGTTGAGAGTAACCCTCTAGTAAGTAGTTGGCCAGAAGCTGCGACCAGAGTCAGTTGGTTGGCAGTGCAGCTGAGAGAAGCTGGCAGCAACTAGTGAGAGTTGCTGAATATTCCTGAGGGAATTAGTTTATAAAGTGTTGAGTGTTACAGACAAGCAGTAAAGCTTGGGAAATAGGAATAGGAAGCCTAGGGGCTTAGTAACTCAAGGTTAGAGTTACTTTGTGTTGGAAACTAAGTGTTTTAAGTGTGTACCTCTTCGGAGCCTCTTTGAAACCACCTAAGCTGTGTGCCCATTTGTGTAAAATAAACTGTTTAGGTTTTGGTTCAAAACTCTCTCCGTGACTTCATTCAAATTACAAGTCTCCTCACCACTCTTTACAAGTCAATGGTCAAGCCTAAATTAATGGTGGCAGCGAAATTCTTTACATTTAAACAGTGCAAATCCTTGTTACACCGCAAAGATCGACGCTAGCTTTCAGCGGCGTTACGATTCTCCACATTTGGTGGCAGCGGTGGGATCACCTGCCCTACCACGGATTAAAATTTGGTGTTGACCTTTCCACGTCTCCACAGGTCGTATATAAATATGTGAGTGGAAGTCATAGGGAGGAGGGAGCAAGCTTGCTTTCTGCTGCCCTGGAGATGAGGATGCGGAACAATGGCTCCAAAGTACAGGAAAGGAGATTCCACCTGAAGAAGAGGTAGAACTTCCTAACTGTGGAACTCCCTGCCCGGGAGTGTGATGGAGGCTCCTTTTTTGGAGGCTTTTCAGCAGATGCTGAATGGACATCTGTTGAGGGTGCTTTGAATTAATTTTCCTGCTTCTTGGCAGGGGTTTGGACTGGATGGCCCATGAGTTCTCTTCCAACTGATTCTTTCTTCTAAAAATATTAGAAGAGTCATTCTAAGGCCAGTGTGAGGAAAATAATCTCAGCAACATCCATAGGAGCTTTGCCTTAAATCCAAAGACTGAGGGATAGGGCCTGATTAGTTCATGTGTGTCATATAGTCAGGCTTAGCAACCATGTTGTCTTGTGTCTTGCAGAGACATGGCTTACAAGTGTTACCTCGTGACCCTTATTCCTTCACCCCATTGCTGGAGGATGGCCAGGTGGGAGACCTCCCGTTCGTTGTTGCTGGGAAACAACATGGCTGAGACTCAGAGACAGATTGCTCAGTTCTCTGCAAAGGATGCCCAGGTATCGTGGGTAAAATGTCTTTGAAAACAGGGAGTAACAGAGCCCAGGGGTGCTGCTCCCAGTGAGTGTTGTAGATTCAGGTCTGTGATAATAGTTTCCTATTATAAAAAAGAATTGGAGATATATTCACAAAGTGTGAATATATATATATATATATATATATATATATATATATATATTCACACTTTGTGTTTTATGCTCTCTTAACATAATTGTTGTTTTATTGTTCATTTGTTTTTAATTTTAATTGTTTGCTCATTTTATTTATTTCAATTAGCTTATTGTTTATTCTTATTATTATATGTTGTGAGCCATCTCGAGTCCCCTCGGGAAGAGCGGTGGGATATAAATAAAGTTTTATTACTATTATTACTATATTTGATACACAACAAGATTTGCACAGAGCAAACAAGATCACTATGCTGGCTTTTGTATTTCATCACACATCGGACACTTCCCAAGTATCTAGGACTGTGTGAATAATACGTGCAGATCCAAGTAGGGTAGCCTTTTGCAGCTGACATATGGTAATTTTGTCAACTCCAATTGTTCTTAGGCACAGGCCAAGGTCTTTAGGCACTGCACCCAGTGTACCGATCACCACTGGGACCATTATTTATTATTATTATTCCTTTTCAAAATGGTGCTTGGCAAAAAGTCTGAAGTCAAGCCTACAAGTAGAACAGCATGCATCCGTTTCCTCATTCCTTTCTCTTTCCAGGCCTTTCCCAAATATGAAGCCTTCATGAGCCGCTTGGTGACAGCCATAGATCCTCTGCTTGATATCTGTCCTGTGGACCTAGCTGTGCTTAGCCAAGGCTCCCTGCTTCAATGGCTCAAAGCTTTGCAAGGCCTACGACCTCTGTTCCGTGCAGGTAAGAGGGAAGCACATATATTTTGTTTTGGCTGGCTTTAAATCAAGATGAATACTTACCTAGATGGGTTGCTGTAAGTTTTCCAGGCTGTATGGCCATGTTTTGGAAGCATTCTCTTCAGACATTTTGTCCACATCTGTTGTCCACAGGCATCCTCAGAGGTTGTGAGGCAGTGGTTCTCAACCTGTGGGTCTCCAGGTGATTTGGCCTACAACTCCCAGAAATCCCTGCCAGTTTACCAGCTGTCAGGATTTCTGGGAGTTGAAGGCCAAAATATCTGGGGACCCACAGGTTGGGAACCGCTGTGAGGTCTGTTGGAAACTAGGCAAGTGGGGTTTATATGTCTGTGGAATGTCCAGGGTGGGAGAAAGAACTCTTGTCTATTTGAGGCCAGTGTGAATGTTGTAATTGGCCACCATGATTAGCATTGAATGGCCTTGCAGGTTCAAGGCCTGGCTGCTTCCTTCCTTCCCTAAACTGCATCCCATTTCCTTAGCCCAATCCCCTTTCTCCCAGCAGTTCATCTGGACAGAGGAGAGATAGTGTTCAATTGGTTTGACTGTCTCTCCAGGCTGACCTGGAGTTTCGGTCCTATACAGCAATTGTGAGATTTTTTTATTTTCAAGTCAGGAGCAACTTGAGAAACTGCAAGTCGCTTCTGGTGTGAGAGAATTGGCCATCTGCAAGGATGTTGCCCAAGGGATGCCTGGATGTTTTGATGTTTTACCATTCTTGTAGGAAGGTTTTCTTATGTCCCTGCATGGGATGCCGGAGCTGACAGAAGGAACTCATCCGTGCTCTCCCCAGTTTCGAACCTGTGACCTGGGTTTGCAGTCCTGCCAGCACAAGAGTTTAACCCATTGCACCACCGGGGGCTCATTGTGAGATGATTAACAGGAGTACATCTCCCTTTTTGATGTTTGAGTGAACCACACCTGACACCAATTTTTTTCTCTTAACAGGCTTTATCCTGGGCAAAGATCTTCCCCAATATTATGAAGTCCTCACAGCCCCCATTTCCAAGGTGAATGCCCCATCACTTATCAAGATGGATTCTGTTCTTTCAATATCTGGTTTTGGATAGTCCTGTGATCCTATTTTGGCCATTTAGTAGAAACCTCTATAAGATCGGTTCTGTAAACATTATGGTGTTTTTATGCTTAAATTATTGTGTGATTTAAGTTTGATTTGGTTGTATGTTTACTATTACTATATTGTGTTCCTTCCATTGTAAGCCGCCAAAAGTCATTTCGGGGAGAAGGGGAAGGATATAAATAAAGCTTGTTGTTGTTGTTGTTGTTTTCGTTGAATTAACAAACCCAGCCGATCTGTGTAGGACTCTTGTGTTGCAATGCCATTGATTGTGGCATTCCCCAATCTCTTCAAAAGATGACAGGCAATCAGAACCAGTAGGAAATTGGCCAAGCATTTTTAAAAATTGATTTTTATTCATGAACACCAAGAACACAAATACAATTGACACACTAGACAAACTATAAATAAAATAATAGCAATACTAATGATAAAATACCCACCCACCCCCAGCCAACCCCTCCCTTTGTTCTCTTTTTCCTCCCTCCCTCTCTTTTCTTCTTCTTTCCGCCTTTTCCCATCCTCTTCCTTTTCCCTCTTTCTTTTAGCATCCATATTTTTCTTCATAATCATGTTCATCCACTTTCACTGTACAAGCAAACACAACAATAGGTTGGCCAAGCATTTTTGATCTCAAGAGAGAAAAGGTTTACTGTGACATAATTAAATCTTCAAAAGGAACAGAAAAATAAAAAACACAGATGGAACAATAAAAATGCTTTTATGGGACTTTCTATATTGTGCCACCCTCTCAAATGTCAATCACAAATAATTTATTTCAATTGGTCATATAAACTAACATAACTTTATATCATTTTCTATCCCATTCCTTTATTCTTCTGGAATACGTAGCTCATTAAATGTATCTAGTGCCTTCTGTCTTTCTTCTTCTGCAACATGCACTAATTGGCCAAAGAGAATGTGGCTATCCCTTGTCAAATTGATCTTTTTGTAAACTGTGTGTGTATAGATGACAACAAAAATGACAGTGGGGGATGCTCTCAAATGTGTGGGTGAGGGCAACAAATTGGTAAATTCCTTCAGCAGTATCATACAGAACTTGCTCTTTATGTGTCTTATTGCAGATCTTGGACTTCTGGTTTGAGTCAGAGCCCTTGAAAGCAACACTGGCAACAGATGCTGTGATTGGTGCCATGGCTAGTCCCCACACACCAGGTAGTGGGTAAGGACACTGTCAGGGGCGCAGAGCTTTCCATTATCTTTGCCTTTCTGTAACCCTGAACTAGGAGATGTCTAGATGTCAACTGCTAGAAGCCCAGCCAGCATTGCCAATGGTAAAACACTGTTTGGAGTTGTAGTTCAAAACAATTGTCAACCCAATTCAGCATCCCTTGTCCCTTTTCCCTTAGGTTTGTCCTCTGCCTTATCTGCATAGATTCACATGTGGACATTGGAAAATGGAAGCAGCATTTTTCAGTGTGTTATACCATGCATAAGAATTTCTTGTTTTGTTGCTGTTCTTGTTGCTTTTAAAGTTTTGAAACTCTTGTCAGACAAAAGCTGTGGGCTGTTGAATAGTGCAATAAGTACCATCACGAATTATACTTTACGAAGATGAGGCAAGCCAGCCCAGCTGCCTGAGAGCAGAATTTGCTGCAAATATCCTTGTGTTGTGGGAATGTCCAGCTTTACTAACAGTATTCCCTTACCTAATCCTTGATCTCTCTTTTAGGTATGTGCTGCTGCACCATGTAATGGGTCAGATAGAGGGTCGGCAGGGAGCCTGGGGCTATGTGGCTGGTGGCATGGGAGCCCTTTCCCAGGCCTTGGCCCGTGCTGCAGCTGAACTTGGAGCTGAGATCTTCACTGAGAAGGTGAGTGAATCAGTCCTCAGCACAGACAGTTTAATGTGAGGAGGACCCAGACTTTGAATGCTTTGCTTTAAAAGTAACTTTTAACCATTACTTGGCACTCTTCATAAAAAGTATCTCTGTGGCTTGTTAGTCATGGGTTATGTTTAGTTAATTCTTAATTATTATTTTTTAAAGCATTAAAAAAACCCAAAAATGGCTACTGCCACTAACTCACATGACTACCCATCCAAAGCAACATTTTGGGAATTACTGGTAAATGTAATTACCATGGCAACTTCCCAAATAACAGGATTACCAGTTGACTTGGTGCTTTTAACAGTAATGCCATTGGTACATAATTACTTAAAAGGCAATGTGTTATAAGTGAGCATGTTTTTTTTAGTATGTAACATGATTTTTGTCTCTGGGTTGTAAATGTCATTTCCTAATTGGTTCTCTCATAAAAACATAGGGAAAGTTTATTAAACTGCAAAAACTTTGTTTTTGTGAAATATCCTTCAGCACATTTTGCGGTGGTTTTTCAATGATTTTTTTGGGGTGTGTATCAGGAGCAACTTGAGAAACTGCAAGTCACTTCTGGTGTGAGAGAATTGGCCGTCTGCAAGGACATTGCCCAGGGGATGCCCAGATGTTTTTGATGTTTTACCATCCTTGTGCGATGCTTCTCTCATGTCCTCGCACAGGGAGCTGGAGCTGACAGAGGGAGCTCATGCATGCTCTCCCTGGATTCGAATCTTCTACCTGTCTGTTTTCAGTCCTGACAGCACAAGGGTTTCACCCATTGTGCCACCGGGGGCTCAATGAATACCTGACAGAGTTTCAACCAATTCAACTTTGTTTGTGGCAGCCACAAAAATTAAGTTTCTGAAGTATAAAAACTACTTTCAAACTAACTGTGGTGGGGGCTCCTTCCTTGGAAGCTTTTAAACAGAAGCTGGATGGCCATCTTTCAGGGGTGCTTTGAATGCAATTTTTCTGCTGCTTGGCATGGGTTGGACTGAATGGCCCATGAGGTCTCTTCCAACTCTATAATTCTGTGATTCTAAGTACCACACAATTGAATAGGAAATAACACTTTCAAACCAGGAACAGATTTTTTTTTGTTACATAGTGGGGTTGTTTTGTTTTAGCGCAACAGACTTTGCCTTAACCTGAGGGGGTTGCTAAAGAAAAGGTGCTGGCATGTTTGGACAGCAACAAGGCAAAGACTGGAGTATTTCCCTTCAGAAAAAGAAAGTATCCTAAATGATCACCAGAATTTTCTTCAAGTACAGAGGCCCCTTGGTATACACTGGGGTTTGACTCTAGGTTTGACCACCCCCTCCCCCATGAATATCCAAGTCAGTGGTCAAGCCCTGTTATACAAATAGTGTTCCTTAAAATAGCAACATCCAAAATTTGCATTTTGAAAATTTTTAAATAAAGTATTTTCAAGCTTTGGGTAGTTGATACAAATGTAGATGCAGAATCCATTGATGCTGAGAACCAGCTGTAAATTCGACACCACATCCTGCCTATATCCTGTGGGGGAATCTGAGCTGTTAGGCACAGTTGGGGTGATTCCACCATAAATATAGCAGAGTACCAGAAGTACACTTCATAACCAACAGAAACTTAGGTGTGGTGAACTAGGATAGCCTTCTATATTTTAGGATGGCACAGGATTGCAGAGTCAAAACTTTAGGTTCAAAAATATTTATTGACGTAAAAGAAATACATTCTAGCTAGAAAAGGTTTTGGAGCTAACTAGCTTACTAAGTCTTATCTTCTAAAGGAGGTAAAAGGTTAAAAAAAGATCCATGCAGCTACATTTTGCCTAGAGAGAGGCAAAATGCATCCTTACTGGAAGGAAGAAAAGGCAGAAGAGACAATGGAGACCAAATAGTCAACCCAGGGCGATGAAACTTAAAGAGGAAGTTCCCTCACAGAATTCCATTGCTGCATCATCAAAGGGGGAGGAGACCGTGGCTGGCAGAAATAGTGAACACAAAGCCCCTTTAGGGAAACATGCATAGGAATTTGGGTGGAGGAATCCCCCAACCTAATCCTATCACTACCCTAGCTACTCATTGCGGTCTGGAAACTGAATGACACAAGAAACTTGTGCAGTCCAGAGATGAAACCCAACATAACATTTTAAAGCAAAGAATAGTACTCTCTCACCACAGCCTTTTGACTGTCCTAGCCCTACTTCCAGCTGTTGGTGTCACTGTGTTTTTTTTTGGGGGGGGGGGGAATTGAGTGGCTGAAATAGAGGTCATGCTTAGCACCTCTGATGTCTTCTCAAGGGGGGCAGGTAGGACTATCCTTTCCTTCAAACTCAGGTTGGTCCTGGCCACATATTCATTTGTTTATCTTATGCTTGGCCTAACAGAAAGTTGCTCAGATCCTTCAGGGTTCTGATAGAAAGGTACGAGGTGTTCGCCTCATGGACGGAACCGAAGTGAAGAGCCGCCTGATACTCTCCAATGCATCTCCACAACTTACCTTTTTAGAATTAACCCCTCAGGTAAGCTGTGTTTTTTGTCTGTATAGAAAGTTCACAGGAAGACACATTTGAGAGGTCTAAATCTGCACTCTGTTGTAAATAATTCCTTCCCTACAAAGGAGTAAGATGTCAAGAGGTTGCAAAGAATTTGGAGGAGGTCTCTTTGCTCTCAGATCCTGAAAGGACCCAGAAAGAGGACAAGGGGCTACGATTTGCCAGGAAAAGTACTGGTTGAGGGGGTACTAGGACAGCAACTCATATGTTGCTGTCCTAATGTGCTGGGTGTTGTACTGGCAGACTAGAACATAGAGGTGGCTGTTGCCCTAGGTGTCACATCTTTTCTTCCTCCCTTCCATTTGGACTAAGCTGAAAAAATGAATTAATTCACCTGTACAGGAGTTATTAGAGTTGCCATTTCATCCTTAATACTGGCATTAATGTATATGCTCAACTTGCAAAGCCTGTCTCTTTCTCTCTTGCAATGCCATTGGGATATGGATAGTGAAGGCCTGGCTGTTGGACCAAGTCTTTGGGGCAGTGCAATGAGGCAATAATAGAATGGTGTCCTGAGATGGTTATTAAGCAACTGATTTTAAAGTGGATAGAAGTGATTTTGATGTTTGTATATATTTATGGTTTATGTCCCGGCATTGAATGTTGTACTCCGCCCTGAGTCCCCTGCAGGGTGAGAAGGGCGAAATATAAATCTTTTAAATAAATAATATGTTTAACTATGGCACTGGAAGTTGCATAAACTAGATCAGAAGATTTGTCCACCTTGCCCAGGCATGGGCAAACTTTGGCCCCCCAGGTGTTTTGGACTTCAGTAGCTGAGGGGGGAAAGGAAAGGGCCTGAGGCCAGGAATTGTGGGAGTTGAAGTCCACCTGGAGGGCTGAAGTTTGCCCATGCCTTAGGTTTCTCAGCTGTTAGATTAATATATCTAGATATCTCTTTGAACTGTTAGGAACAAAGATATGCCAATGCAAAAAAAGTAGTATTCAGAAGTATTCCTTTTCAGTGCCCAAAAACATCTACTCTCCCTTAAAACATCTTTTTTAAAATCAGACCAACAGACCAAAAATAAAGTAATCTTCATTAAAATAATATAGTTTGTTTACTCACAAACTTCATGTATTCAGCGTACAGATACATTGCATACCAATCCAGTTATAGATAAGATTTGAAGTAGTTTCACTGTACAGATAACACAGGGCATTTTTCTTATAATCAACAGTCCATAGTCTAAACAAAGCATCTCTCCCATCTATTTCTACTGACTTCTACTGTGCTTAAAAGAGGCGGTGGTAGCTCCATTACTGAAGAAACCGTCACTAGACCCGGCGGTTCCCTCCAACTACCGACCAGTGTCGAACCTTTCGTACCTGGGGAAGGTAGTTGAGAGGGCAGTAACGGAGCAGTTGCAGTCCTTCTTAGATGATGCAACATGGCTAGACCCCTTCCAGTCCGGCTTCCGTTCGGGGCACGGGACGGAGACGGTTCTGGTCTCCATCACAGACCAACTCCACTGCCAGCTCGACCAAGGGGGGTCTGCGCTGCTCGTGTTATTGGACCTCACGGCAGCGTTTGACACGGTCGACCACAATCTATTGATCCACCGCCTGGCCGTGGCTGGAGTGAGGGGGACAGCCCTTAAATGGCTGACCTCCTTCCTCCACCAGCGGTCTCAGCGTGTGAGAGGGGCGAGGTGGTCTCCGAGGGCTCCCCACTACTCTGTGGGGGTCCTCCGGGGGCCATTCTCTCCCCTCTGTTATTTAACATCTAGCTGCAGTCGCTTGCACAGCTGGTGCGGAGTTATGGGCTGGAGTGTCACCAACACGCTGCCGCGACAGCCCAGCTCATTCTGAGGATGGAGAGCTGGGGGTCCATTTGTACTCCCAGGGTTCTGTCCCGATAATTTCCAACACTGCCTCTGGATTACTGCCGTTACTGGATGGCTGGCGCCCACATAACACCGCCCTGGCTGCCGGAACTCGGGCTATGAAGGACTTGCTCCCGTTTAGACGGGCCTGTAAAACATACCTGTTTAAGCAGGCCTTTGGTGAGTAAGTCCTGCCCATGCCCCGCCATCTATTCGTTCTTCTGAGGATGATGTGCTGTTCATTGTTTTAACTGTGTTATTAATTACTGTACTGCTGTTGTTTTTAATTGTTTTTAACTGCTTATTGCCTGTATTTTACTGTGCCCTTCGGCTCCTGTAAGCTGCCGCGAGCCTCAGGGAGTCGGCGGCATAGAAGCCCGAATAATAAATAAATAAATAAATAAATAAAATGGAATCTGAGATCTGAATTGTCCCAGATCTGATCACATGGACAGCAGCCCCTCCCACAACATAGAGTTAAGGGAAAACTGCATACCAATACACACATATACAATACAGCAAGCAATCTGAATTATATACATAACAAATAATTAGTGGAAGCTTGAAGAAGGTTGCTATTTCTAACAGTATATGCTCGGAAATGGAAGGAATAAATTACCCCAACACAAGATCTCGGAATGGCTGGACAATGTGATTGGACAATGAATTGGTGATGAAGTGCGGAGGAGTTATGGTTTTATTATGTTTTTTATTAATGTTAATATGTATGTGATTTCAGCTACGTGGTTTTTATCTGTTTTTAAATTGTTATGGACACTGAATGAGTCGCCCTCGGGCTGAGAATGGCGGTATAAAAATGAAGCAAATAAATAAATAAATAAATAAATAAATAAAAGTCCAATGATGTTCTGTGAAATAACATAAATGGGTAAATCGGCCATGCTTATTAAGAAGAAAATGTTTACTAACTTAAGACAGATTTGGACCTTTTTATTACCTTTTCACAACAACAATGAAACATTTATCAGCCTTGGGATGCATGAAATACTAGAGTTACCTAAAGCAGAAGTGTGGTTATGCTGTTGTTTAAAGGCAGTAAACTAATAAGTGATAACAACCATCAGAATGAGAATGGGATTAGTTTTTGTAATAGTTGTTAGTTGAAGTGTACTGTTGTGTAATTTTGGTAGTTTTATATATCTAAAATGCCTGTTTGTGTATTTTATTTTGTCCCCTTCATGAATCAAAATATCTTCTCTATTGGATACTTTAAAAATCTTCTCTATGGGACAAGGCATGAAACAGAGAGAGAGAGAGAGAGAATATTCAAACAGATTAATTTTTAGTTTGCTTTCATGTTGTTTCCATTCGCTTATTTCTTGCCCTTCTTTCTAGGAGTCGCTACCTGCAGAGTTTGTCCAGAGAATCTCCCAGTTTGACACACGCTCTCCAGTCACTAAGATCAACGGTGAGTATTGCAGGATGGTTAAATGGTCATAAAATTCCCCGCAAAGGTATCCGTTGGCTCATAAGTTTCCACGGCCTTGCAAGCAGTCGATAAAGGAAGAAGCACCATGTGGGTTTTAAAAGGTAATGTTTGAATCTACCCTGAGCCACAGTAAAGGTTTTATGATTTGTTTGTGCTTAGTTAAAGGAAAGAAAATCACAAACGTATGTAGCAGGAAAAAAGGAAAAATCTTTAAACATTCTCATAGAATGTAGCAGATGCAAGAAAAGTGCATCATGTGTGGTATCATGTGTGGCCGGTAGAGGGAACAGAATCATTACTAATGAATATCATTAAAAGGGATTTAGAGGATTCAGATGTGTGAAGTATAGAATCCGCACTTAAGCCGATGCCTATATTGAAGCCAATTAAGATGGATTGTGCCAGTATTTCTCAACCTGGGGGACAGGACCCCAGGGGGGGGGGATGGCAAGGGGTTGTCAGAGGGGTCGCCAAAGACCATCAGAAACACACAGTATTTTCTGTGGGTTCGGTGTGGGAAGTTTGGCCCAATTCTATCGTTAGTAGGGTTCAGAATGCTGTTTGATAGTAGATGAACTATAAATCCCAGCAACTACAATTTATTTTTATTTATTATTTATTTACTTCATTTCTATTCTGCCCTTCTCACCCCGCAGGGGACTCAGGGCGGATTACAATGTACACATTACATTTAGACACACAAACACACAAGACAGACAGAGGCAATTTAACATCTGGCCACCAGGGGGAGCTGTCGCATTCCTTCATTCCTCAGCATGTTTTCTGGAGATCTTTTTTATGGCCTCAGTTAAATTAAGCTTCCCCACTTAGTGGTACCTTAATTTCCTACTTGACAGATGCAACTGTCTTTCGGGTTGCAAAGGTCAACAACAGGCTACACAATAGGTCGAGAGTCCACCTCGACCCAGGCAGGCCTCAAACTCATGACCTTCTGATCAGTAGAGATCTTATGCAGCTGACACCCAGCCAGCTGCGCCACATTCCAAATGTCAAGGTCTATTTCCCCAAACTCTACCAGTGTTCATGTTTGGGCATATTGAGTTTGGTCCAGATCCATCATTGTTTGAGTCCACAGTGCTTTCTGGATGTAGGTGAACTTCTCCAAAACTCAAGGTCAATGCCCACCAAATCCTTCAAGTATTTTCTGTTGGCCATGGGAGTTCTGTGTGCCACGCTTGGTTCAATTCCATCGTTGGTGGAGTTCAGAATGCTCTTTGATTGTAGGTGGACTATAAATCCCAGCAACTACAACTCCCAACTGACAAAATCAATCCCCCCAACCCCACCAGTATTCAAATTTGGGCATATCAAGTATTTGTGCCAAATTTGGTCCAGTGAATGAAAATACCTCCTGCATATCAGATATTGACATTATGATTAATAACAGTAGCAAAATTACAGTTTTGAAGCAGCAACAAAAATAATTTTATGGTTGGGGGTCACCACAACATGAGGAACTTTATTCAGGGGTCGTGGCATTAGGAAGGTTGAGAATGGCTGGATTATATGAATGGTGTAGGGCAATGTGCTTCCCTCCTTCTTTCCCTCCATTTTAGTATTTTGTACATTTATCCCAGAAAAAGGAGCTCTGGAAATATTGAAAACTGTTGACTATGTTGTGATATTTTGGGTGGTCTTTGGGAAGATATTCTCAAACTTTGGATTTTGCGTATGTGTTTTTTCATTTATGTATATAAAATACTTTTGAATCTTCCTATTACTCTGTGAATACTCAAAATAATTTACAGAAAAGGTGTATATTGTGTGTGTGTGCATGTATTGATATATTTCCAAATGAGAACTAAAAGAAAAGTCAGAGTTTGGAAGTAATACATTATAAAGAATATTATTATTAGCAGGGGATTTCTCTGAAAAACATAAGGCTTTGTACATGTACCTTTTTTAGCAGAATGAATAACATTCAATTGTTACTGAAACATTTGTGTTTTTAAACTGTTTTTAAAAATTAAAAATGAACTTAAATGTAAACTCTGGCAAAACATTAGTCTTTAAGCAACAAGTAATGCCTTTAAAAAGAGTAATAAGCTATGAATTAGTTTTTTTTAAAGTAACCTTCCATGCTCTGTCAAGACTGCTATATATCTGGAAAAATATTCTGTATATACTGTATATACTCAAGTATAAGCTGAGGATTTCAGCTCTTTTTTAAGGATGAAAAAGCCCCCCTCGGCTTATACTCGTTATTTATTATTTTACTTTGTTGTTGTTTTTGTTTTGTTATTATTATTATTACATTTTTATTTTACTCTATTATTATTACATTTATTACATTTATTATTTTACTCTTATTACTGTTATTATTACTTTTACATTATTTTACTCTATTGTTATTATTATAACATACTGTATATTATTTTACTCTATTATTATTATTGGCAGGATACGTAAGCACATTTACATTGAAGAAAGTTAAAATAATGGCTTAGCCAGAGTTTGACAGTCTTATCTTAAATTACAGTTTTATGTAAACATTCAAAAACATTTAACCTACTGAGGCCTCGATTAATGTAATTTTATTGGTATCTATTTTTATTTTGAAATTTACCGGTAGCTGCTGCATTTTCCACCCTCAGCTTGTACTCGAGTCAATACATTTTCCCAATTTTTTGTGGTAATATTGGGCCTCAGCTTATTTTTGGGTTGACTTATACTCAAGTATATATGGTAAACTCTAGTAAGTCAAAACTTGATGGGACAATGTAGTTCCACGAAGGCAGAATTTGCCTCCTTCAGAATCATACTCTTAAGTTAATAAATCAGAAGTTCCTTATACTGCATCATACCATTGGCCCATATTGCTCTGTATTGCCAACACTGATTGATAGCAGTTTTCCAGGTTTCAAGCTAGAATTGTTTCCACTTCTGTCTAGAGACAATGAACCCAAGTCCTTCCTCGGCTATCCCATTGAACTATAGCTCTTTTTAATAGTCTGCTCTCTGAACCTCTTCACCCCCCCCTAAGTATCTTATGTAGGCTTTCCAAAAATGGAACATTGATGCAAACCTATCCTCCTTTCACCCAGCCGTACTGCTTGCTTGGCACTAGGAATAGCTACATACCCAATAAAGACAAAGGTGCATACACTTAGATTTGCCGACTTGTGTGATCTTCCCAATAGCTGCACCATCTGGCTCTAAAGAAATGCTAAATTGCTGCAATTAAATCCATATGCTTCCTAATAACTTGGATGTGAAAAGTATGATCTGTGACTGTGACACAGAAACTAAGATGCAGGCAGGCTGTGCTTTATTTGGTGGCCTCACCTTGTGCAGCTTGTCTCCGCAGTGGCTGTAGATCGGTTGCCCAATTTCATAGCAGCCCCAAACAGCAGTGATGGCCATCCCTCACCTCATCACCAAAGCTCCATTCATCTCAATTGCGAAGACATACAAACTGTGCACCAGGCCTTTGAGGATGTCTGCCAAGGGAGGCCATCTTTCCGGTAAGTACAAATGGATAGAAGGGGAGGTGCATTATTGCAGGGGTGTTAGACTCATTTTCATCAAGGCTTACATCAGTCTTATGGTTGCCTTCCAAGGGCTGTAGAACCCATGGATGGAGAATCCATGGATACAGAGGGTCAACTTTTTTTACATAGTGGCTGGTGATCTTTAGTTTTAACTGATTTTGGATCCACAGATGTTATCAAACGACAATTTATTTATTTTTATTTAATCCGCTCTGAGTCCCCTTCGGGGTGAGAAGAGCGGAATATAAATAAACAACAATTTATTTATTTTTATTTACTTTATTTATATTCCGCTCTTCTCACCCCGAAGGGGACTCAGAGGGGACTCAGAGCGGATTACAGTACACATACTTTGCAGGCAATCCCTGCAGTTCAACATATATAGATGAACATAGACGAACAGAGGCAAACTTCTGGCCACCAGGGGGAGTTGACGCACTCCTCATCTCTCAGCGTTTTCCAGCATCTCTTTGTTGTTCTTCTGCATTTCTCAGCTATTCCTGGAATTCTTTTTATGGCCTCATAAATCAGTCAAAATTTGCCTCTCCACCTAATGTGGTACCTTTATCTCCTACTTGACAAATGAACTGTCTTTTGGGCTGCAAAGGTCGACAGCAGGCTATACTTAAGGTCAAGCACCCACCTCGACCCGGGCAGGCCTCGAACTCATGACCTACTGGTCAGAGAGATCTTATCCAGCTGACACTTAGCCAGCTGCGCCACATTCCCATCTGCCATGTGGACTGGGAATAATGGGAATTAAACCCAATAGCACTTGTGGCTCTGAGGTTGGGGAAAAGATTAAAAGACATTATAAGGTTGGGGAAAAGGTTAAAAGACATTTTAAAGTTTAAAAAAATGTTGATGCCTGCGAATCCTCTGAGGATGAGGACAAGGATTTTTTGGTTCAGCTTGGTGTTTCTGTGGGGGAACATGAAAGTGTTTTTTGAGATGATGGGAATGTTTTGGTTAGATCTGTGGTCGGAGAAACAGGGAGTGATTCTCATGAGAATCGGCCAGACATTGACTCTGAAAGGAATATGGAGGCAACAGGAGGGGGTTACAGATAACCCAACGTTTCCGGATCAGATGGGATAGTGTGAAACAGAGACAAATCCAGTGTTCCTGGAAATGCAGATGTGAGAAAGAGTGATGTCATGGGCAAGTAGGAGTTTTCTCAAGGAATTGGTGTCATTATTTGGTGGGGAAATCAGTGTTGGATTTTCATGAGTCAAGTTGTCTGTCTTAGGAGCTCCGAGTTAGGAGTTCTGTTCTTGGATCTGTATCTTGTTCTCCTGTTTAAGTTCCATGCCTCCTGTTTGGATTACAACACTTGTTTCAAGACTTTGGGATTATAGTCAAGTTCAAGTATCCGACCTTTTGATTATGGTCATGTTCATGCTTTCAAGTTTTTGGATATAATTCTAGTTTAAGTGCAACAAGCCGTGGATTACAGTTTTTTTTGCTTTTGCTTTAAGCGATTTTTCGAATTCCTATTCAGAGTTCATCATTGCTTTTTGTTAAGCTTTTGGAAATCTAGCTCATGGGTGCATTTTGAAACTGTTTAATATTAGATACTCTTTTCTTAATAAACTAACTATTCTTGCTCTTCTGTGTGGTTTTTGGGTGAAAAGGGGGATCAAGTAGGCAGCTGGGCTGCAACAGACAATATACCCACAAGCCTTGTATCTAAATTCAAATCCCACTATCCTGACTAAACAGAAGAAACTGCAGCCTTCCAGATATTACTGTATCACAACTCCCATCTGCCCTAGTTGTTGGGCCTGTGGCTTCTGTGGCTTCAGGGGTTGTGGGTTGTAGTGGTGTGCAGGGATCTGTGTGATTTTCAGTGCAGGGCCAAGGTGATGAAACTCTAGAAAAGCAGTTAAGGGAATTTAGTTTTTCTGAGAGTCCAGTGGGTGGGAATTGAGACACCTGGCTTGCTGATTCTAGCCACAGCTGTTACTTTCCCAGGGAAAAGGGAGGGAAATGTTAGAATGTTGAGTTCTTGTAATTAGTTATTATTAGTTATTATTAGTAAAGGTTTGAAATTCAGTTCCTGGTCAGCTTTTGATTCTACTGCAAGCAGTTCCATGAACTCCTGATTTCATGATTTTTTGGTCATTCATGACAGAACCTTGAGCTTGCCTTTTTTGGGACTAACCTAGTTTTAAGATCTGTTGCTTTTTAGTGGATTTATATTCAGAGACCTTACACCTTAATTAGCCTGAGGCTTTGGAAACATTTCCTGGGATTTTTTCGAATGCTTTTTGCCTTGGCTATTTTCATGTTTACTGTTATTTTTTGAACATTGTTTACTTCAATAAATAGACTGTTATTTCCAGCTGTGGTTGTGTGAATATTTAAAGGGCCTTGGTTTACGGCCGATGTGCGACACTAGTCTTGATATCTAATGAGGAATACAGAAGTTGTAATCCAGCATTTGGAGGGCCACATATAATAACTTGGTGAGCTGAATTCTGCCCATATTCCTTGAGTTTGATACATGTCCTACAGTCTGGCCTATCTTGGACTCAGCAAGAAGAGCAAAAGAAAGAAGTAGAGTGGCTTAAATCTTTTGCCTGTTGTACAGTACATCTACAATAAATATGACCAGGCCATAGTCCCTTGGTTCTGCTGAGCAGTTTTCCTATAGCTTTCAGGCAGCGATGGGCACCTAAATATGCATTGACCCGAGCTATCAATTTCCCTTCACTGTAAAAAGAGAGATTGGTTGTATTACACCAGTGCTGTCCAACTTCTACGGGGTCCAGGGCCGGATAAAAGGTCACTGATGACCTAGGGGGCCGCTCGGCCCCGCCCCAGGCCCCCCGCCCCAGGCCCCGCCCCACCCCAGGCCCCGCCCCTCCTAAACGGCCAAGGGCAGAAGGCGGCGCCAAGAGCAGCGCGTCACAGGCCTGGCGTGACGCGCTGCCCCTGGCACCGCCTACTCCTCCTTTCGGCGCCCCTCCCCTTCCTAGGGCGGAGGGGGGTGCCGAAAAGGAGGGGCGGCGCCAAGAGCAGTGCGTCACGCCAGGCCTGTGACGCTCTGCTCTTGGCGCCGCCTACTCCTCCTTTCGGCGCCCCTCCCTCCGCCCTAGGAAGGAGGGGGTGCCGAAAAAGGGCAGAAGGCGGTGCCAAGGGGCAGCGTCACGGCAGGCCTGTGACGCGCTGCTCTTGGCGCCGCCTTCTGCCCTTTTCGGCGGCTCCCCGCCCTAGGTAGGGAGGGCGGCGGAGGAGGAGGCGGCGCCAAGAGCAGAGCGTCAGGCCTGGCGTGACGCGCTTCTCTTGGCGCCACCTACTCCTCCTTTCAGCGCCCCCCCTCCGCCCTAGGAAGGGAGGGCGCCGAAAAGGGAGTAGGCGGTGCCAGGAGCAGCGCGTCACGCCAGGCCTGTGACGCGCTGCTCTTGGCACCGCCTACTCCTCCTCGGCGGCGCCCCCTCCTTACCTGGGGAGGGGGGAGGCAGAAGGCGGCGCCAAGGGGCAGCGCGTCACGCCAGGCCTGTGATGCGCTGCTGTTGGCGCCGCCTTCTGCCTTTTTCGGCGGCTCCCCGCCCTAGGTAGGAGGGGGCGCCGAAAAAGGAGGAGGAGCTAGCTCTCTTCCTCCTCCCTGCCCCGCCTCCCCCCTCCCCCGGCCCCGGCCGCCTTTTAAAAAAATCGATTTTTCCCCCAAATTTAAAAATGGCGGCTGAGGGCATAGGTGGGGCCGTGTCCAACAGGCTACGGGGCCGAATCCGGCCCCGGGGCCGCCAGTTGGACAGCCCCGTATTACACCATGCACTTAGATCAAGAATGTACAACCTGCGGCATTAGGTTGCTGCCTTGTTTCTTTTGTTTTGGAAGAGTAAAAAAATGTGTGTGTGCCTCTCATCTTTCTATCTCTATCTTTCTGTATGTATAGCTTTTTGTGAGCATGTGTGCTTCCCAGTCCTAGGCAAAACAGAATGCACTGTCAGGCTCTAAAGTGAGTGATCTGCCGACTTGAAGTACAAATGATCATAATATGAGTAAGATGAGATGGGAGAGCAGGCAACAGTCAAATCTTGTGATTTTCAGGGACTTTTCAATTGAGGACTAAACAGAATAATTGCAAGCCTGCCACATTAGGGGTACATCCAAATCATAGTGTCAGCACCACATTTATTCCAGAGGCTGAAGGTTGGCAAACATTATAGTCACTATGGGTGGACAACATTAGCAGACCCGTGGACCAGATTTTTGCCACGAGCACATGCCATAAACTGTGCCAATCCTAAAAATAGCTGGAAATGAAAAAATAGAAAAAATAAAAACAAATTGACATATTCTACCATTCTGTGGTTTTTGTTTGTTTGGCTTTGGTTTGTAGGGCTTTTTTCAGGCTTATTTCTCCAACGGCTTTTCCTGGAAAAATTGGGTAAGAGAAAAATGTCATTTTTGCCTAGGGTGGTTTTTTTTTTGTTACTGTAAATGCATTGTGGGCTCTTGGAAGAAAACATAGCTTGAGGGATACATTAAGTTTGTGGTTGGCACTTTTCCTTGCACTCGTCTCTAGTGTTTAAAATTAAAATATTTTTCTCTTGCTTCTTTTTAAATATCAATATATATGTGTATCCAGGCCCATCTTTTTTCCCTCCTGATCATTGTATTGAACACATACATCAGAATTGTTTAGATTAGTCTCCCTCCCTATTGTCAGAGCCCAGACCCAGACCAGCTATAAAAAGAGAGTGCATGTAAAACTGACCAGTGCAGAATCCCAAATTATTCACACAAGTATCACTTTGCAGTATTCCTAGTCTCAAGCTTTTAGCTTGATACAATCCTGGTCTAATGAGATAAAGCCCATCTTCCAGCAAAAACAAATGGATGTTGTCAAGTTCACATCTGGTATATTTATAATCCTGTGGATGCTTTGGGAAATTCTGTTTCATGAGCAGACAGATATGCATGGTTTTATCCATTCTTTTAGACTGGTGTGTCTGGCAGGCTTTTGCCCCTGGGATGCGTGTAGTGAAACATTTGACTGCCTCTTGCACTGTTGACTGTTTGCAACAATTTTGCATGATATTCCATTGCAAACTCTCTGCAAGAGCAAAGGATTTTTCTAGTGCCTCCTCCCTGCTTTCTCTCTTTCATTATTATCATTTATTCAGCACTTTTATGTGCACACAATATAATTTACAGTCCCTCCTGTAATTCACCTTGACACTCAACCTACTACAGTATAAATTGCACAGAAAGGAAATTAATAGTCCAAGTAAAATGTACATGAGATTTGTTTCTTAGGTATTAAGGATTCTGCTTTCAAAAGCATGATGTTCAGCTAGTATGTTACGTAATTGACGAAATCCTGTTTGTGATATGTGCTGGGATAACCTGAAGTCGTATCAACAGAAAGCTGAGAGGGGACATGTTGGCTATGTTTAAATATTTGAAAGGATGTCACTTTAAGTAGGGGGCAGACTTGTTTACCACTTCTCTAGAGACTAGGACACAGAGCAGCAATAATAATAATAATAATAATACAATCAGTGCTGACAAAATTACCATCTGTCAGTTGCAAAAGGCCACATTATTCACCGATATATGACAAAGTCCTAGACACTTGGGAAGTGTCCAACGTGTGATCCAATACAACAGCCAGCATAGTGATCTTGTTTGATGTGTACTAATCTTGTTGTGTCTCTAATAATAATAATAATAACAACAACAACTTTATTTATATCCCGCCACCATCCCCCAAAGGGACTTGGGGCGGCACACAATAGGGCAAACATACAATACAATAAAGTACATAAACGAAATAACACAATGACAATAAGGTCCACAGAAACAAATTATATTAAAACATCATAAAACCACTACCAACTTAAAAGAGTCAATAAAACGCAGCACTGGATGGATTCAAATTGCTGGGAGAAAAGAATTTCCTGATGGTAAGACTGTTCGGCATTAGAATATGCTGCCTGTTTTTTAAAACCCTTCTCTGGATGTTTTTAAGCAGAGCCCGGATGGCCATCTGTTGAGGTTGCTTTGACTCTGTATTTCTGCATGGCAGGAGATTGGATTGGATGGCCCTTGTGGTCTCTTCCAACTTGATGATTCTAACCTTGTTGTGTGTTGTGCAAGGAGCTATTCAGTGCTGTCTTGCATAATGTCTTTGCCTCAAGTACACAAAATGTATGGACAGCTCCTAGGCATAGCTTCAGGTATTAACCATTGACTAGCCACTGGGGTATGCTCAAGTAGCATCCAGCTGTCCTTGTCCTCCTGGGAGAAGGACTTGACTTCCCCCACATGGCTACTGCTGTCGCTTCAGTGATGAGGATTTATGGTCTGCCAACAGTTTAATAGGTCCTGACCCTTCTATCCCCAGTCCTGTACTTTGTTCGCGAGGCTACATCTGTCCTCATAACAGCAAATACATGATTCATTACTCAAGGTTTACCATATTAGTTTTATGGCAGTATTGAGGAAACTTTAATTTCCAGATGATTTGGGCTTCAGTGCTTAGAAACTCTGGTGCTCTCACCTATATTAAGGGATTGTGGGAGTTGTAGCTTTGGAAAACCAAAGCTTATTGATCCCTATTTTATGAAAATAGCAAATGGGACCTGGAGTAACTGTTACAGCATAGAGTGTTTCTAATCAGGGTACTGCACCTCCCCATTCCAAACAATAGACACCCTTCCATTTCCATGGACCATTCTCAGTCCTTGTGAGTGGGAGAGTTTTTCCTCCTTACATGGAGATGGAGATTGCCCTAAGTATTTTAGTTATTTTGCAAATATTGACATGATCTGGCAATGTCTCCTTTTTGTGTAAGAACCTGCAATTTTGCTTTCACGAAGACTTACATTCTAATAACTGCTTGAGCTTCTTATTCATGGTGGTTACTCAGTCGGTGTCGTGTCAGCCTGTTCAGTCTGTGAGTGTGTCTGATGTTCATGCTGATGCTCATGATGGGAATGATGTTCATGTTGGGAATGATGTTCATGTTGTTGCGCATGATGGGAATGGGGATGGTGTTCCTAATGATGGGCTTGGGGATGAGGATTTGCTCGGGCCGGAGTTAAATAAAAGAGAGGCCTGAGCAAGGCCACATTCCTGGGAAAGATCTTTCTCTGCTTTTCTCAGAACAACTGTCTGAAAATGATGCTGAAATTGATTTGCCTGGTGCAGAGGGAGAGGATAGAGAAATCTTGGACAGAAAGCAAAGTTTTAGTAAATAAGCAAAGTTTCAGAGACTCAGGTATTCAGTTCGTCTGCAACAAAAGGAAAATAACAAACTTATCTGGCGGGAAAGTAAAGAAGAATGCTTTCCTTTCAGTTTGGGGTCCTGGAAAGGGTTTATAATGATTCATGGGAGACAGTCGTCTCAGTTGATTCAACGTTGTTATTTTGTCACAGTCTTGCTTCCAAGTGCTCTGCGTTTCGTGTACCAAGTTGTTGCCAAGCTTAATTTCTGCCTGGGAGTTTCCTGCTGTTTTGTCTCATGGTTTCAAGTGCCTTGCTTCATGGATTTCTGTGTATTGTTTATGGACCTGGTTTGCCTTTGAAATTTGGATTTTGGACTTTTACTGTTTTGCTATTTTTTTACTACTTTGCCTACATATGTTTTACAATAAACTGCTTGCTGATTTTACCAAGCTGGCGTGATGTTTAAGGTCAGAGGTGTCCCTGCTCTGGAATATGACAGGAAGGTTTTTTGTAGGTAGTATTATCCTGTTGTGTTATCCCTTTGCTTGCTTTGAGTCTCCCAAAAAGTTGTTCCCAGACTTTTCACCACCTTCACTTCTTATTTCAAAATGCCAGAAGAATTATAACAAAAAATAAATGGAATGACTAACATTATTAATGCCAGAGTAAGAAATATCAAGTTTGTTCTGAACCAGCTATACTAACCTGGCTTTCTCCAGATTGGACCAAAACTACCATCACTCCCTGTCTGGCTCAGTGATGGCAGTTGTGTGTTAACACTGGAGAGTGGCAGGGTGAATAAATCTGGATAATTGACCCCATTAACAGGCCAGCTGTAAGTGTCTTCCTTGTTCTGTTAGGCCCATGATTGAACTGTGTATTCCATCGGCCCTGGACCCCACACTGGCTCCCCCAGGCTGCCATGTGGTCTCTCTCTTCACTCAATATACCCCCTATACTCTGGCTGGAGGGAAGCAATGGGATCAACAGGAGCGTGATGACTATGCTGACCAAGGTATGACTGTTTTACTGAGGATGTAAAAGTATTGTACAACATCTGGAAGGGGGAAATTCTTGAACTTTCAGGAAGGCCATCTAGCATTCTATGTATTTAGAAAGAGCCATTAGTACACTTACATGGATCTGCTTAAGGTTGGATGGAATTGAAGGATTGAATTAGGAAATGTGCATATTTTAAGTCTTCGTGATTCCAGAATGCTTGAATTCCAGCAGGATGTTTCAGCCTATAATGAAAATCTAATGTTGGGGCATCCTAGGGTTGTTGTGTGTGTGTGTGTGTGTGTGTGTCAGGAGAAACTTGAGAAACTGCAAGTCATTTCTGGTGTGAGAGAATTGGCAATCTGCAAAGACATTGCCCAGGGGATGCCTGGATGTTTTATCCTATGAAAGGCTTCTCTCATGTCCCCACATGGGAAACTGGAGCTGACAGACAGAAGCTCCCCCCGCTCCCCGGATTCAAACCACCAACCTTTTGGTCAGCAGTCCTGCCAGCTCAAGGGTTTAACCCATTGTGCCACCGGGGTCATCTTAGGTAAATGATATCTGATCTAAATTCTCATTTTCTCTCCTTTGGGAATATCTCTTTTGCTTATAGTATTTGATTGTATTGAAGCCTACGCACCTGGGTTCAAAGCCTCGGTCATCGGTAGGGATGTTTTAACACCTCCAGACCTCGAACACATCTTTGGTCTACCTGGTGGGGTAAGTATTTATTGAGAAACATTATCCACAGACCATTCTAGTTTGGCATAGTGCCCTGCAAAAGCACCTGTACTGCAACCGCACAGAAGCATCTGATACTCACTTGATAAGTCAAGCCAGGTACTTTTTCAGTCTCCTCTCCTTCCACAGTGAAATAGTTTTGTGAACTGGCCCTGGGTACTAAAACTTATCATGCCTTAGAACTCAGAGATTGCAAATGATCTTTAAACTTGAGGTGTAACCTCACTTACCACTCCAGTCCACATACTTTCTTTATAGGTTTGTTCTTAAGTTGAATTTGTATGCAACTTGGAAAAGGTGCATTATAACTCTAGCCAAATATCTATCTATCTATCTTTGGGTACCATAAGGAAGTGTTCACTTTGCTGATTGTGGCCCCGCCCAAAAGACTTCACCTCACTTTCTGACCCTATGATAATTGAATTTTGAAAAAGTTTGGCTTATTGTGGAAACAAGGATAAAGCTTCAGCGGAGACACCTTTTCCCAGTGATAACTCTTTTATGAGTGAATTCCCCTTCCTAGGGTTAGATTTCTCTCAATTCTTGTTGTCTCACCCTGTTCTTAACTATGAGTTGTATGTAAGTTGGATGTTTATAACTGTAGGACTGGCTGTATTGGGATCTTGATGGGGCCCACTGTTTTCAGAGAAATCTGTTAGCTCTGCCTCTTTTCTTTCAGAATATATTTCACGGAGCCATGTCTTTAGACCAGTTGTATTTTGCCCGGCCAGTGCCTTCTTACTCTGGTTATCGGTCTCCAATCCAAGGCCTGTACCTCTGTGGAAGTGGAGCTCATCCTGGTATGTGCATTTTGTGGACAGCATAGGAGGCTAGATAGGATATGTTCCAACAATAAAAAGCAAAACTAGACCTAAAGTAAAGGGGGTGCATAGAGAGCCCTGGACCAGGTTGCTGGTCCAAAGCTTGTCTCAAAGTCAAGAGTGGATGTACAGATGTTGAGTATGTCCTGCTCTCGGTATGAAAAGGAGGAGTGGGAAGAAAAAAGGAAAGTGGCAGCACTTTTCAGACTAACTGTTTTTTATTTTACCATCGGACTTGATAAACCCACTTCTTTAGATGCAGAGCAGAGTGATATTAAGGCCTCAGATATAAAGCATATTTATTCACTTGTGGAAGTGGAACTGTGTGATCAGATCCAGAAAGATTTACTGTAAATCATGAGTCTTGCCCTATCTCCCAGGAATATACTCCCATGTGCTCTGTCATCTGGATTCATGGATGCAGATGCAGTCAAGCTGCCTACTTCTTGTTGAGCGAGTGGGCTTATTAACAAAAGACCCTCCTCATAAATGTACAGCAGAGTAACTTATTAGGAGCAGTGTGACCCAGCACCAGTAGCCAAAAGTAATAAAAATAACAAAAAGCACGCAGACCAATGTTATATCTCTTTAGGAGGCTTTTCTTTATAGCAAAATTATATGGTTGTAATATTTACAAAAACAAAGTTTCCATAACACAAATAAAGTTCTTTATATTTCTTTCTTTGCTTCCATGCTGGGCTTCTTTCTCATGCAGATAAACAGCTTTGCTCTCGCTGAGCTTCCTTTCACACCAAACTTACACAGGAGCTTCACACAGGAGCTTTTTACACACAGCAGCCTTCACAATGGAGCTTCACACATAAGGTCTTTGACCTGGGGCTTCTCTCACCGAAGCTTCTCACACCAGGCCTCTCACACACTGAGACCTACTAAATCTGAGGTCTACCTCAAACTGAGGCCTACTAACACTGGCACCTTCTCATACTGAGGCCTTCTCATACCGAGGCTTCCCTCACACTGAGGTCAACTAACACTGAGGCATACTAAGCTACAGGCACACTTATTTATATTGAACTGCACCTTTTGTGGAGTTATTGCATCCATTTAACCCTTTCAGTGCTTGACTCACATATTTGTAATTAAAATACCTAGTTAATTTTTTAATATTTCTGACACTCTTTTCCTTCATTGTCTCAATTCCTTCCTAGGAGGAGGTGTCATGGGTGCTGTGGGTCGTAATGCTGCCAGGACAGCCCTGGAGGATTTCAAAAACTTGTGAGCCAATTGGAACTTAATTTGCTGGTGTAACTCAGGATAAGAGACCTAACCGGTTTGCAAGCTAATCATTCCAGCAAATTGAGCAGGAGGGGCACCCTCTAGAAGCAAATCTGCAGTGCAGCATCTTTAAACCTGGTTTGAGAAAGACTTCACAAAGATTGCCACCCTTGGAACTGGTTGTTCCCAACATGCCATGGTCAAGGAATGTTGCTGGTCAGTGTTCTTGCAGTCATACCCAAACATGCTACAAGAACATGCTACAAGAACAAAACCAACCTTTTTACATTTCCAACTTATGACAAATTTTTAATCAAGGGACTTTTTTGGCACTATTTATTCAGAGGGAGGTTGCCTTTCCCTTCCTCTGAGGCTGAGAGAATGTGAACCACCAAGGTTAACCAGTGGATTTCCATAGCTGAATCCTGGTCGCCGGAGTTCCAATACTTAAACCATCACACCATGTTGGATCTCCAACCAGCTTTTCAAATCAGCTCCCATACTGTTTTATGCTATACTATAAGGCTTTCTTATTGGTGCTCTTGATTTCTAAACAACCTTCAATTTTCTCCTTGGGCTAGTTGGAAGATAAAATCTACCTTCTGAGGGAAGTAGAGGTGAAAGAGTGGACAGTTAGGTTAGCTCAGGCATGGACAAACTTGGGCCCTCCAGGTGTTTTGGACTTCAACTCCCACAATTCCTACCGGCTGTTAGGAATTGTGGGAGTTGAAGACCAAAACACCTGGAGGGCCCAAGTTTGCCCATGCCTGAGTTAGATCCTGTCAGATCCTGTCCCTTGACCAGGAGTATCAAGATCTGCTGGATTCAAAGTTTCAGAAAAAGTCCTACAGCATCAGGATTTCTTCCAGAAGTCTCAGTTTTGCTGAATTTTCATGACAGAGCGTCTTAATAATTTGTATGCATCAACTTGTTAAAGCAAAAGCAGCTGTCCAGATGTTTGATTTCAACTCTCAGCCATTTTTATTATCAGCTATACCAGGTATGGGAAAACCCAGGCCTGGGGTCCGGATACGGCCCCTCGGGCTGTTTTCTCAGGCCCTCCTCTCTCAGACCATCTTATCTTTTCTTCCCTCTCTCTTTCCTTCCTTCCTCCTTCTCTCCCTTCATTCCCTTCCACCCTTCCATCCTTCCCTCTTTACTCCCTTCTTCCCCTTCTCTCTTTCTCCTGCCCTCCCTTCCCTTCCCTCCCTCCATTCCCTTCCACTCTTCCTTCCTCCCTTCCTTCCTTCCTTCCATCCTTCTCTTCCTCCCTTCTCTTTTTCCTTCCTTCTTTCCTTCAGGGAGATGTTTAGCTGGAAGAAGAGACGGTTGAGAGGGAACATGAGAACCATATTTCAAGATTTAGAAGAGTGTCCCATTGAGGGGGGGGGGAACCAACTTTCCGCTGCTCTAGAGACCAGGGTACAAGGGAGCAATGGTTTCAAATGTCAGGGAAAGAGATGTAAGTGCAAAGAGTAGGAAGAAATTCCTGGAAAGTGGCATAGACTGCCTTGGAGTGTGGTAGAGTCTCCTCCTCTGGAGGCTTTTCTACAGAGGCTGTCTATTGGGAGTGCTTTATTTGTGTCTTCTTGCATGGCAGTGAGTTGGACTGGATAACCCTTGGGGGTCTCTTCTAGCTCTAGGATTCTATATCAGGAGTAGGCAACACAGGTTCTAATGCAGGGCTGGGCAATTACCGGCCCTCCAGGTGTTTTGGGCTTCAACTCCCAGAAATCCTAGCCAGTTTACCATCTCTTAGGATTTCTGGGAGTTGAAGTCCAAAACACCTGGAGGGCCGGTAATTGCCCACCCCTGGTGGCTACACTTTTTCTCTCCCATCCACCATCTCATCCTGACCAAGGCCAACCCTTTTGGGAGCCAAACGTTTCCCGTCTTTCCTTCACTTTCTCCCTCTAAAAGAGAAGAGGAAGGGGAGGAAAGGGCAGGGAGGGCACTTGGGGAGGACTCTTTCCCTCCTTGCCCACCCACTCTGGCTCCAGCCCACCATGCGGCCCCCAAGTAAGAAAGTTTGCCCAAGCCTAAGCTATACTGACTAGAACAGTTGGAGGTTGCACTTTACCCCCATGCTTGACTTATAACATAGCCATTTGAAAACCATGGCTCTGAAAGCTGAAGAACCTGGCCTTTATCTCTGAAAATAAGCTTTAAGTCTAGATGTTTCGTGGTCTCTGGGAACTCTGAAACAGAGCCAAGTTTTGACAGTATCACTTTTAGTGAAGGGACTAGGACAGTCTGCTGCCATTCATGCCATCTGACCTTGTGCTCTCTATCCAAAGCCGGTTATGCCTGGCTGAGCTCTGGTCCAAAAGAGCCATATTTCTCACTGGCAAAGAGCAGCTGCTTGCAAACACCTTGCTGCGCTCTGACTGCAAATCCAGCCTAGAGGTGGCTGCAAGCCAGCTGCCCTCTCTGGCAAGGCGCCTGTTGTGTTTTGCAGGAAGAAGCGTCCGATTCACAAATCAGTTGAGCCGGAGTGCTTGGCTTCTGTCCAGTCCCATGCCATTGATACCAGTGGAAATAAATCAGCTTGAATCTAAATACCCAACTTTAATTGGCACGTGGACTGCAGCCAAAAGAGTGTCAACGCAGTAAGGGAAATCAATAACTAACTTTCCTCCATAGCTATGATGGATTGATTCCATGTGAAGAAATGATTGCAAAATCATTGCAGGCTATATACTTAGAAAATATGTATCAAAGATTAAAGAGTTTTTAAAATCTGAAAACCTGATTATCTTTTGTAATAATGTTTCCTCCCTTTTGTCAGGATCCCATCAAGCATTACGCTTTAGAATGGAAAATCAAGCAAACAGTAATGCTGGTAACTGCGGTTTTGTCGCTGGGATTGCCCACAATTTCAGGGTGCTCATTCCCAAATATCATTGCTGAGCAATATCCATACATTTCAATGTGGCCTGCCTGAGAACCTGGCATAAAACTCAATTGAAATAAATGGCGTTTGCGAGCAGCAGTAGCTGGCGGACTTTTCCAAGGAGAAGAAAATTATCTAGTGCTGACAAGCTTCTGGGTTTTATGTAAAGCTATTCAATTAAAGTCATAAAAGTAGACATATGAATGTTTCCTTTGAAGAAGCTGAAAGCACATTAGACAAAATAAATGAAGGGTGCCCTCTTCCCCAACCCCGCAACAAAAATGTGTCAAACAAACAATATGTTGCCTGAGATATAATGAAGTCCAGGATAACTTTTCTTCCTGCACCATTGCACTGATGATTCATGTCTGGTATGCATCCCCCTATAACCTCTGGTGGTTTCCCCTCTAGCTGTAGTTATGGACGTAAATACAGGAACAATTAACTTTGTTCTTAACTGCCTTCAAGTCAATTTTGACCCATGAACGAAAGATCTCCAAATTGCCCTATCCTCAAGACCCCTGCTCTGCTCTTGCAGACTCAGAATAGATAAAGTAGAAATTAGAATGAATTTCAAAAGAGGGAAATGAAAAATTCTACATTTAGGAAATAAAAAAACCAAATGCACAAGTATATCATAGGAGATTCCATGTGAAAAGAGAATAGTGGTTCTCAACCTTCCTAATGCCCCCTTTATACAGTTCCTTATGTTATAGTGACCCCCAGCCATAAAATTATTTTTGTTGCTACTTCACAACTGTAATTTTGCTTCTGTTATGAATTGTAATGTAAATATGTGATATGCAGGATGTATTTTCATTCACTGGACCAAATTTGGCACAAATACCTGATACGCCCAAATTTTAATACTGGTGGGATTGGGAGATTGGTCTTGTCATTTGGGAGTTGTAGTTGGGGGAATATATAGTTAACTTATAATCAAGGAGCATTCTGAATGCTGCCAACGATGGAATTCAACCAAATTTGGCACACAGAACTTGCATGGCCAACAGAAAATACTGGAAGGGTTTAATGGGCATTGACCTTGAGATGCTGATGGTCGCCAAAGAGTCGGACCATCAGAAAATACAGTTATGTGGGAAGTTTGGCCCAATTCTATCATTGGTGGGGTTCAGAATGCTGTTTGATTGTAGGTGAACTATAAATCCCAGCAACTACAACTCCCAAATGTCAAGTCTATTTTCACCAAACTCCACCAGTGTACACATTTGGGCATATTGAGTATTTGTGCCAAGTTTGGTCCAGATCCATCATTGTTTGAGTCTATAGTGCTCTCTGGATGTAGGTGCACGACAACTCCAAAACTCAAGGTAAATGCCCATCAAACTCTTCCAGTATTTTCTATTGGTCATGGGAGTTCTGTGTGCCAAGTTTGGTTCAATTCCATCGTTGGTGGAGTTCAGAATGCTCTATGATTGTTGGTGAGCTATAAATCTTTGCAACTACAACTCCCAAATGACAAAATCAATCCCCCCTCCTCAACCCCATCAGTATTCAAATTTGGGCGTATCAGGTATTTGTGCCAAATTTGGTCCAGTGAATGAAAATACGTCCTGCATATCAGATATTTACATTATGAATCATAACAGTAGCAAAATTACAGTTGTGTAGTAGCAACGGAAATAATTTTATGGTTGGGGGGTCACCACAACATGCAGAACTGTGTTAAGGGGTGACAGCATTACGAAGGAACTACTGCTCTGGGGTAATCTGAAATTCTTTTTAAGATGGATTAATGGCTGGAAGCAGTACTTCTGCTGTACAATTTGATATGTGCCATGTGGACTCTTGCAATGGGTTCTATATGAGTACTTTAATTTGTCCCATGTAGACATGTAGTTAGTCATATTCATGATTTATTGTCTGCAAACTCTGATTCATGATAGAACCAAGATATGGAAAATCTTGAACTATTTGAATGTCAAAAGTTATGTAAATATTCTTGTCATGTAAATTTATGTAATGTTATGCCAATTTCCCCGGTATTTTTTTTCTCTTAATGTAAGTCTCAGTTCTGTAACAGCACCCTATGACTGAAGTATTCATCCTGCGATCCCTTATCTGGATAGATCCCACTAACTGAGAGTTGGTGCCTCTGCAGAAAAGAGCTGCATTATCTAAAGGGCCCAAACAATGCAGCTCGATGAAAGGAAATCACATTTGTGCAACTCCTTTGAATACTTCTCCCAGCCAGTTAAACCCATTACTGCCACTGGGTGGAAGCATTGCTCCTTTACAGCTTACTCAGCAATGTTTTAGAACAAAGCCAAGTAGGATAACAATAATTGCCTTTTCGATGCAGTTCCATACTTCTCATTGTTTTATTATGCCATACCTACCTTATACGCAGTTATTTTAGCAACAGCAGCATTACCTAGGAAGCACTGCGTCCAGAAAATGCCCTTCTGCTATGGTGTGAAGAATGATGGAAACTAAGGGAAGTTTAGACCAGCTAGCAACTGTGAAAAAAGCACTGCCTATAAGATCTAGCTTCCAAAGCAGATGATGGAGATGCTGGTAGGGTGAAAGCAAGGAATAGGTATTTTTGGCTGCTGCGCTAGTGTCCCCAAGGAGAGAGCCACTAATGTGATGTAGTTGGGTGTTGGTTTGGAATCGGGAAGGTCTGAACATTCACCCCTACTGAAGCTTGAAAGTCATTGGTTGACCTTGGAAACAGTCTTTCTCAGCCTGACCTGCCTCGCAAGGTGGTAGTATGGATAAATAGTATGGGAAGAAACAAGATGGCCGCGCTGAGCGGAGGCGAGAACGCTGAACTCCGCTGGGGCCTTCCTTACCTTTCCCAGACAGCGGCCTCTCCCGCTAAGCCAACCACCCCAGATGGGGGGGCTGGCTGGCGGGGATTTGGGGGAACACCTTTGCTGCTGCCGGGAACACCGAGTCAACCCCCATTACTCCTGGAGGTCCTTCAGATGGAGGCCGAGGCGGCCCTTGAGGCCCGGGAGCCAACCCTATTCTTCAGGACCGTGGAGGCGCTGAGCTCCGGGAGGACCCTTAGGCCTGCAGCGGCCCCGCTGCGGTCTCCCGTCTCTTGGCCCATTCTTGAGGACCCTGAGGTGGAGGGGTCCCCCGCCGTCCTTGACCCCAACCCGGACACCTCCCAGGCCGAACAACCGGGCCTCTCCTACCTTCTCCTTGGTCTCGGCCAGTTGGTCGAGCAGCTGGCCGCCAGACTGGAGGAGGTGAGTGAGTTGGCCCTGGCGTTGGCGTCTCTCTCCCGCGGGGACAGCTTCTGCCGCCCAGGCACTTTCCTGGGGCCTGGAGAGACACCAGCTGAGGGAGCGCCAAGCCCGCCCTGCCTGGATCCGGGCTGCCCGGGAGGAGAGGAAGGAGAGGCGAACGGGGTGGCTGCGGCCGGCTCCCTGAGCGGGTCCCCCCCGAGCCTGCCAGGTTCGCCGGACCCCGGGGCCCCCGAGGAGCAACTGGAACAACGGGAGGAGAAGCGCGCTGAGGCCCAGGGGATCCCCCCGCAGCAGGCGGCGCTGCTTTCGGGTGACGACGAGTGGGCCGCTGAAGGAGGCCTCCCCTCCAAGAAGGGCCCCCCAGCCGGGAGCGAGGCCATGGCGGGAGCTGAGGCGGCGCCCTGGTGGAGCCCTTGGCGGGCACTGGGGCACCGCCCCCCCCGGAACTGAGGCAAAGGGTGTCAGCCGAGGGTTCCAAGATGGCGCCGAGCTCGACTGACTTGGCGTCCTCGGCTCCGCCCCCCAGGCCCTCTCCAGGGGCCTTGGCCACACACCCCTCTGGATCGGACGCTGTTCCTGGCTGTGTGCGGCAGGCAGGCTCCCCGCCAGAGGCGCTGAGCATCTCTCAGGTGCTCTCTAAGGTCCCTGGGGAACGCCCCCGCCGTCGGGCCGTCCAACTAGCCCAGATCCCTTTTGTCTCAGCCAGTCCTCAATGCCCTGCTCTGCCCAGGAATGGCCGGAGGAGGAAGAATAGGCTGGGCCAGACAAGACGCAAGCGCCAGGGGAGGAATGGCCAGCCGAAAGGCCTGCCCCACCATCGGTCACCTCCCCCACAAACCTTCCACATTGGAGCGCCCACCAATGCCAGCAGCCCGGGATTTGATACTAGCTCTGTCCCCAGAAGATTTGATACTAGCTCTGTCCCCCATTATCCTGGTCCCCCCCCCACCATCACCGGACTTGCTGGGCACCCATAGACTGCCACCTGGTGGCCCGGGACAACCCCCTCGCGGAAGAGGGAAGTCTAGCAAGCACCAGATAAGGTCTTTTCGATCACGGACCTTTTGGGGGGTGGGCTTTGGTCGGAAGGAGTGCTCTCTAGGTCCAGCTTCTGGACCGGCTTCCGATGGCGACGCTAAGAGCTCTCATGAGGGGCAGAGTGGACAGTCGGACAGACAGCTGGATAGGCCGCCCTTAAGGACTAATCGAGGGCAGGATCTGTCTGTAGGTGAACGAGGCCCGGCATCCCCCACCTTGGACCCTCAAATGTCTGGGAGGACTGGGACTGATGGGTTGCCGGTGGAACCGGCGGAGAATGGCCAGGGCCCCCTACCGGCTTCCCCTTTTTATGGGGTGTGCCGGAAGCTAAACCCCCCGCCGACCTCTGTCATCCAAGTCCGCTAGGTATCCCGGTGATCTCGGGGCGGGGTGAGTACGGTAGGCGCAGGCCGAATGCGAGACCAACTGCGAGATCCAGGTTGAGTCATAGACAGACTCGGCCTGGCTCTGACCTGCGTCCTATCCCCAGGCACGCTGTTGATAGACATCCAGCTACCCCTCCTTCCACTCTGGTGCTGGTTAACGCCCGATCCATTCGGAATAAGACCGCCACTATCAGGGAGTTTTGTGAAGACCTTAAAGCGGACCTATTTTGCATAACTGAGACCTGGCTCCAGGAGAGCGATAACACCTGCCTCCAGGAAGTGGTTCCCCCTGACTACGTTGCCACGCACCAGAATAGGAATGAGGGACGGGGGGGGTGGCAATACTCTCCCGTGATGGATTACACCTTAGAGTGATCCCTGCGCTCACCACCTCAGGGCTCGAAAGTGTCGGCCTGGTGTGGGAGTCCCAGGAGAGCCTGGCGATTCTGCTGGTGTACCGTGCGCCTAGCACACCGGCAGAGAGCCTGGCGCGGCTGCTGGAGACTGTGTCGGAGTGGGCATTGAGGTTTCCCAGGCTTATTGTCCTGGGTGACTTCAATGTCCACGCCGACGCAGCCTCCGTTCCATCTGCAGCCGCGGACCTAATTTCGACCATGGCGACATTGGGCCTCTCCCTCTGTAGCTCGGGACCCACACACTCGGCCGGGCACACCCTTGATCTGGTGTTTAGCGCGGGGGTTCAAGTGGACCTAGCCTCCGTAATAGAGGTTCCATGGTCGGACCACTGTGCTCTAAGGATCCGGGTTGAGCAACCGCCTCCCCCATGCAAGGGTGCCGAACAGATTTTGGTTCGCCCGAAGAGACTTATGGAACCCAAAAGGTTCCTGAATGCTCTGAGGGATCTGGAGTCTATCAGCGTCTCAGTCGATGAGCAGGTTCGAGCCTGGAACACCTCATTAGCTAGAGCTCTCGACGAGATTGCCCCTAGGCGTCCTCTCCGCCCCCGCAATCACCGATCCCCCTGGTATACAAGGGACCTTAGGTCGATGAAGCGGGAGAGGAGACGGCTAGAGCGCGTGTGGAGGAAATTCCGCAACGGAGCCTCAGTATCAGCTTATAAGCTAGTTAAAGAGGCTTATGAGCGTGCTGTCAAGGCGGCCAAAAACGGGTACTTTTCCGCCTTGATAGCGTCTGCTAGCTCACGCCCGGCTCAACTGTTCAAGGTAATTCGGTCTCTGACGACGGTCCCTACTGTCCCAAAAAACAGTGATCAGGCCCTTACTGCTGGTGCTTTCCAGAGCTTTTTTACAGACAAGATACTGAGCCTCCCCCGGGACCTTCCAGCCACGGTTGACACAGTAAGAGAGCTTGAGACCCCGTGGCCCTCCGCCAGGCCCACCCTCGACCGGTTTCGGCCACTGGACGCAGATGCTGTTGATAAGATAGTGGCTGCGACTAGGCCTACCACCTGCTCCCTCGACCCGTGCCCCTCCTGGATTGTTAGATCCTGCCTGGAGGGGTTACGTGGGCCTCAGTTGAATATCATAAATAGCTCCCTTGAGCAAGGAGTTTTTCCAGAGTGCTTGAAAGAGGCGGTGGTAGCTCCATTACTGAAGAAACCGTCATTAGACCCTGCGGTTCCCTCCAACTACCGACCAGTGTCGAATCTTTCGTACCTGGGGAAGGTAGTTGAGAGGGCAGTAATGGAGCAGTTGCAGTCCTTCTTAGATGATGCAACATGGCTAGACCCCTTCCAGTCCGGCTTCCGTTCGGGGCATGGGACGGAGACGGTTCTGGTCTCCATCACAGACCAACTCCACTGCCAGCTCGACCAAGGCGGGTCTGTGCTGCTCGTGTTATTGGACCTCACGGCAGCGTTTGACACGGTCGACCACAATCTATTGATCCACCGCCTGGCCATGGCTGGAGTGAGGGGGACAGCCCTTAAATGGCTGACCTCCTTCCTCCACCAGCGGTCTCAGCGTGTGAGGAGGGGCGAGGTGGTCTCCGAGGGCTCCTCATTAGTTTGTGGAGTTCCGCAAGGGCTAAATAACACAATAGAACTGAATGGAAATAATCACTGTACAGTTAATAATCACAAACGTGTAGACTTTATATATCAAGAGTAAATATCATAATGACATCAATGTGGGATGTAGCATACATACAAATAAACATAAGAGTCATAACACGGCCAACACACTCTCAGGAGGAGAGAAAGAATAGTCTCTGAAACCCTGAAGTTGAGATTCAGTCCCTGAAAAAGGACAAGTAAATAAGGGAACGTCCCCAAATGATAATGTCCACAGGGGCAGAAACAACTCAGTGGTAATGCTCACTGTAGGGTTGTAACTCACACGTTGAGGCCTCCGAGCAGTGAGAGTGGTTGGGGAGGCCGGAGCAGTCCAGTATGCCGTGCCTGTAGTAGTGAACAAACACGGAGCCGGCTGTTCGGGCAGAAAAGCCGCTGTAGAATCGCGCACTGTTCCTGGAAATCCAGGCAGGGAACAGTCACGTATGTAAACAAACCACAAAATGCGGGCCGACGAGGGGGCATTTGCCTTGGCCACTTCTCGTTTCGACCTCTTGGTCTTTCTCAAGGCCACATGGTAATATCAAATATCAGGTGTATAATACACATGCATGTGCGGCTGAAGAATAATATCTGGAAGATATAAAATATAATACAAAGCATGCAATTCTTAATACACGGATACAATCATAATATCAAATAAGAGATAAGGCATGAGGAACACAGTACCTGGATGTAGAAGCTCAATAGCTAAGGCGCAAAGCGTCTCATGGTCAGAGCCTGAATGAGCTAACTAGGCTGCCTGCTTATAAAGGAAGGTGGGAAGCCCTTCACATGAGTAGAGCTGTTACTCCCAGCTTTTCATTTAACCCTAGCGGGATTTCTGTGCGATATTCAATTATAATCCGGGTTTCAGCCCGAATTAAAGATGCATGGGGGTCTCCATGGGGAGGAGGAGTCACTTTCTCAATACCAAAAACTGTAATGACTCTGGGCCATGGGAAAAGGTTTTACAGTGGACGTAGAATGGAGAGTCCTCTGAAGAGTGTCGGATCCGGATTTGTGTTCTGAAAACGGGTTTTCAGCATTCTTTTACTTTCACCTATGTAAATTAGTCCACAGGGACACCGGATTCCATACACAAGGGACTCTGAGCAACATGAAAAAAATTCTTTGAACTTAAAGGTGCGGTCACGTCCTGGACTGTAGATCTCTTTGTGTGGGTACACGCTACTGCACTGCGCGCAGTGCCCACACAGGTGGGTTTTGGCTGTCAAAGAACTTCTTCTGGAAGGAGTACTGATGTTGGTATGGACCAAGAAATCACGGAGATTCTTGGTCCGTTTATAGGCAATCATCGGGGGAAGAGCTAACCCCGGAATGTCTTTAACAAGAGGCCAAAATTTGTGGATCACATCAATGATGGTGCTGGAGTGTTTAGTCAATGTAAGTGGCCATATTGTTCTATCAGGAGGGGTTCTAACCTTGTTGATGAGTAGCGATTCCCTGGGGACCAATTCGGCCCTTCTTATGGCTGAATTGATGATGTGAGAGGGATATCCACGTTGGAATAGTTTGGAGGACAACGAGTCGACTTCTTCATCAAAATGGGATCTCTGGGAGGAGTTTTCTTTAATCTTAAAATCTGTGAAAAAGGAAGATTCCTTTTCAAGGCGTGATTGTGGAAGCTACCATAGTGTAGTAATGCGTTTTTGTCTGTTTTCTTGTGAAAACATTTGACCAGAAGTCTGTTCTGATGGCGGTAGGTGGTGACATCCAAGAAGTCCACGCATTGATGATTATAAACCATAGAAAAAGAGATGGACTCTGCCCACGAGTTCAACCAATTCTGGAATAATAAGGGGTCCGTGCCTCTGCTGACTATTACATATACATCATCAATGAATCTGAGATAAATTTTAATCCTTTGGGCCATAGGGTGTTTGGGTAGTCCAAAAACTTGTATTTTTTCAAGGCTATCCATGTACAAATTGGCCACTGAGGGCGCTAGAGGACTACCCATAGCCACTCCTCCTATTTGTAAGTAGTATTGTTGGTCAAACACAAAATAATTGTATTCTAGCACCGAGTCTAGAAGATCCATCAAAAATGATGTGGGAGGTCTGTGGGTGGTGGGGATGCTGTCAAAGGAGTCCATGAGGACTAGTCTGGCATCTTCAATGGGGATGTTGGTGTATAAAGAATTAACATCTGCCGTGATCAGCAAATCTCCCTCATCCAAGGTGAGTCCCTTTATTCTCCTGATGAAGTCTCTGGTGTCCTGTATATATGCCTGTCTGGATTGGACCAGAGGCTGTAGTAGAGAGTCCAGGTACATGGCTACATTTTGGAATAGACTGTTGCTACCTGAGACAATGGGTCGTCCTACTACCGGTCTAGTGGATTTATGGATTTTCGGAAGATGGTAGAACACCGGTATGCGTGGATGGTGATTCGTCATAAATCTGGCTAGACGGTTATCCATATACCCCATTATCTCACCATTCGCAATGATATTGTGGACAATACACCTATATTTATTGGTGGGATCAGATTGCAATTTCTTGTAGTATCGTCCATTGGATAATTGCCTCATGGCCTCAGTCATGTAGTCATTAGTATTTAAAATGACAATTCCTCCACCTTTATCGGCTGGTTTGATAACTAACTCAGGATTGTTGCCCAATTTGGTTAAAATGTCCCGTTCTTCTGCCGATAAGTTGGAGTGTCGCTTGTCCTCATGGTGATCAATTTTGTCGATTTCACGTAGTACCACTTCTTCAAAGGTCTTAATGGAATTATTAGTGGCTGGTGGTGTGAAGGTACTTTTTAGATATATCTTAGAGCCCATGTCAGAAGGGCCAGCATTAGTAGTAGTGTCCGGAGAGGATTGAGAGCTAGCAAAAAAATCTTTAAGTCTAATGACCCGAAATAAAGATGCAAGATCTTTCCTAATATCGGTATCTTTGCAGAGGGGGGTCATAACAAATGATAAACCTTTGTTTAATAATCTCCTTTCCAAGGGAGAGAGATTGTAGTCAGAAAGATTGACTACTAAGTCTTGTGTTTTCTGGACCGACCACTTCTCGTTTCGACCTCTTGGTCTTTCTCAAGGCCACGTGGTAATATCAAATATCAGGTGTATAATACACATGCATGTGCGGCTGAAGAATATTTGATATTACCACGTGGCCTTGAGAAAGACCAAGAGGTCGAAACGAGAAGTGGCCAAGGCAAATGCCCCCTCGTCGGCCCGCATTTTGTGGTTTGTTTACATACGCGACTGTTTCCTGCCTGGATTTCCAGGAACAGTGCGCGATTCTACAGCGGCTTTTCTGCCCGAACAGCCGGCTCCATGTTTGTTCACTACTACAGGCACGGCATACTGGACTGCTCCGGCCTCCCCAACCACTCTCACTGCTCGGAGGCCTCCACGTGTGAGTTACAACCCTACAGTGAGCATTACCACTGAGTTGTTTCTGCCCCTGTGGACATTATCATTTGGGACGTTCCTTATTTACTTGTCCTTTTTCAGGGACTGAATCTCAACTTCAGGGTTTCAGAGACTATTCTTTCTCTCCTCCTGAGAGTGTGTTGGCCGTGTTATGACTCTTATGTTTATTTGTATGTATGCTACATCCCACATTGATGTCATTATGATATTTACTCTTGAAATATAAAGTCTACACGTTTGTGATTATTAACTGTACAGTGATTATTTCCATTCAGTTCTATTGTGTTCTTTAGGCTTTGTTTAAACACGGTCCCCACCTGTTATATAGAGTTCCGCAAGGGGCCATTCTCTCCCCTCTGTTATTCAATATCTACATGCAGCCGCTTGCACAGCTGGTGCGGAGTTATGGGCTGGAGTGTCACCAGTACGCTGATGACACCCAGCTCATCCTGAGGATGGAGGGCAGGCCGGGATCCGTCCCCGATAATTTCCAACATTGCCTCGAAGCCGTCACTGGATGGCTGCGAGCCAGTAGGTTGAGGGTGAATCCGGCGAAGATGGAGATCTTGTGGTTGGGCCACCCGGGTGAGGTAGATGTCCAGCTTCCGACCCTGGACGGTGTAGCGTTATGCCCATCGTCTTCCGTTAAGAGCCTGGGGGTCCATTTGGACTCCCAGCTGACCATGGAGGCCCAGGTCTCTGCGGTCAGCAAGATTGCCTTTTTTCATCTACGACAGGCAAGGAGGCTGGCCCCCTATCTCTCCCAGAACGACCTGCCCACGGTGATCCAAGCCACGGTCATCTCAAGGCTAGATTACTGCAATGCGCTCTACGTTGGCCTTCCTCTGTCGGCGACCGGAAGCTCAAGCTGGTGCAGAACACTGCCGCCCGGCTCCTGTCTGGCACCCCAGCAGGCTGCCACATAACACCTGTTTTTCAGGATCTGCACTGGCTGCCAATTGAGCACCGGATCGCCTTCAAAGTGTTTTTTCTCACCTTTAAGGCCTTGCACGGTCTGGGGCCGGTGTATCTGAGGGACCGTCTCACCCCATACTGCCCTTCGAGATCACTACGGTCCGAGGATGCCAACCTCTTGGAGGTACCTTCGGCGAAGCTTGCAAGACTAACATCTACCCGCCGGAGGGCGTTCTCTGTCATAGCTCCCACGCTGTGGAACGCCCTTCCGGCCGGCACCCGGACAATGAAGGACTTGCTCCCGTTTAGGCGGGCCTGCAAAACTCACTTGTTTAAGCAGGCCTTCGGCGGGTAGGTCCCGCTCACCCTGGATTTGTGTCATTGCTTTTTATTGTGTTACTGTTGTTTTTAATTGTTTTTATTGCTCTGTATTTTATTGTGCCTTCGGCTCCTGTGAGCCGCCGCGAGCCTCCGGGAGTCGGCGGCATAGAAGCCCGAATAATAAATAAATAAATAAATAAATAAATAAATGGGGAAGGTGGGAAAAGTTGTATACTATATACCAGTGTTTCCCAACCTTTTTTGAGCCACGGCACACTTTTTACATTTACAAAATCCTGGGGCACACCACCAACCAAAATGACACAAAATGACACTCTAACACAGTAATACATATAGGTAATATGTTTTTAGATGTATTTATACACTCAGTGTGAAACCTGGGCCTGTTTCGATGAACACAACATAGATATCCTGGCAGGAATGGCAGAAAGACACACACGAAGGTCTTGCTCAACAGCTGTCAGTCTCTCTCTGTGTTTAGAAAAAATGTGTCCATATACCTTCAAAGCAGTCCACTAGTACTGTTCTTATGTATCAATACATCTCATGGAACAATAATGAGGCTTCCACCTTCAATATATATGCTACTGTATCATTCCAGGTGGGCATTAGATGAGTCAGTGTATAACTGGTGAACAGGAGAGTTGTTACACAGTCACTAGAAAGGCTATCACATCCAGCCAATGCCAAATGTAGTAATAGTTGGTACACATAAACACAAAAACGGCTGAAGGAAGCGGTGCCCCAGCCCCTTCTTCTACGGCGCCGCCTGGCCCTCCTCCTCCTCCTCCTCCCCCTGCAAGCAGCAGCAGCAGGAGTTCGGCAGGAGGTGGAAGAAAGGGGGGAAGAGAGGTTTTCCCGCGGCACACCAGGTGTTTGCTCACGGCACACTAGTGTGCCATGGCACAGTGGTTGGGAAACACTGCTATATACTACCTTACTAGAGGAAAGACAAGACAAAATGCAACCTAGTTAGTAAAGAAGGGGAAAGACCAACCCTGTGGGCAGCTGGTGTTCTGGAAAATGAAGATTCTTCTTCACTTAGAGAATACCATGTTTCCTGCATGGAAATTAATATAACTAAGTGCTCTACGTTGCCATTGGTTCCCCAGTCAGCATACACATGGTGTGAGGTGTCTGCTGGGGAATTTTAAATGTCATGCACTGTGCTACAGAATTTCAAAAATACTGGAAGCACTGACCCGTTCTCTTGCTCAACTTTCCTACCTGCCTTTATTTGACTTTGGGTTAGTTTAAACAGCCCTGCTTTCCCTTGAGAATTGGCATCACTACTTATTTCCATGTGTTCATCCCCTGATCATCTGCCTCCCAAAAGGAACACTAGAGCACTGACCTAAGGAAGTGGTTTGGGAAATAATCCCCGAAATACTACAGTATTGTTTCTTTTTTCTACTTCCTCTGATTTTTCCATAGGTAATCAAGACTTGGTGCATGTCCAAGTGTATGAACAAGTGACTGTAAGGCAGTGGTTCCCAAACTTTTTTGGCCTGCCGCCCCCCTTCCAGAAAAACATATACTCACCGCCCCCCCTAGAAATTATTTTTTTATTTTTAATAGCAATTAAACAGAAAGATATATGCATTAATATTTCTATGTTTTTCATAAAATATAATAAAGTTGTAAATTAGAAACATTGAAGTTTGAAATTATGAAACTATTTATTGAACTCAGAATAGAAAGGTAATACAAAAAAAGTTAAAACATTCGAAATCATTTTAATGAGAAGGATGAACCTGGTATGCTGCTACCAATCTAGTAATCCTCGGCTCTATTTTTGTCAGCTGTAATCTCAAATCATCGCGATTGACTATTTTGAAATCAGTTTCTTTTTTTGTTAATAAATTGGTTACTGCACTGAATCCACGTTCCACTAAATATGTTGAAGGACATTATTATTATTGTTATAAGATTCAACCAGTTGGAAGGGAACTCCAAAGGTATTATTATCCCTTGCTTGGCAAGAGGAGGAGGAGGCAGCATTAGGAGGGAAGAAGAGAGAGATACACACAGAGATGGATGGTAGCCTGTCACCTGGCTCATGCCACCGCCCCCTTACAGGGGTTCAGCACCCCCCAAATTCTCCTGGGCCTTCCAGATTTGCCCCACCGCCCACTTTGGGAACCATTGCTGTAAGGTAAAGGTAAAGGTTTCCCCTGACATTAAGTCTAGTCATGTCCGACTCTGGGGGGGGGGTGGTGCTCATCTCCATTTCTAAGCCTAAGAGCTGGTGTTGTCCGTAGATGTCTCCTAGGTCATGTGGCAAGCTTGACTGCATGGAGTGCAGCTACCTTACTGCAGAAGCGGTACCTATTGATCTACTCACATTTGCATGTTTTCAAACTGCTAGGTTGGCAAAAGCTAGGGCTAACAGCGGGAGCTCATCTTGCTTCCCAGATTCGAGCCATCAACCTTTTGGTCATCAAGTTCAGCAGCTCAGTGGTTTAACCCAGTGCGCTACCAAAATGCCCAAAGGGACCGTAGGAGATTGTTTTACAGCCAATGCTTGGAAATGCTACTTTGTTTGAACCACAGGTCTCAGATTTTCCCAGCCACCATGGTTGGGAGTTCTAGTAGCTGTAGTCCAAAAAAGCCATCATTTAACACTCTTCTTTCACCTGGTCATTTCATTTATACAGTATTTCAATTCCATAATGGTTTCTTGAATCCTCACATGGCTTCTCTGTTTCAAAACAAGCCATGGGATAGGAGGAGAGAATGGTTAACAGTATACAAACCCTTATTAAGCAATAAACAAGAGCATTGACCTTCAAGTGTGCTCAATGCTTTTGGAAACAGAAGAGGCAGGTGTTTGTGCCTCCACCTAAGTGTGGCTGCCCAACCACCCCATTTCAGTCTGACGCACCAGTTCCCTGCTGGGCAACTGAAGGGAGCTGAATGTTCTCCATCTCTTCGATCTGCTTCCAAAACCTCTTCTTCTTGCCGAATTGAACTCTGTGCCCTGCCTCCCTCCAGACCCCTAAATAAAATATCTTTGGAATGAGGTGCTGCACCTGAGACAGCTATATAAATATTGACTGGATGAGAATAGCTCCCAACTGAGCTGTTTTTAGTGCTGCTTGTGCTGCTGCCTGGGCTTAACCACAGAGCATCCCGGGCCCTGAGGTGCTGACACGTGCTCCCTTTGGCCGGGGCTGGGCTGACAAGGAGGCCGAGCACTGGCACCTCCTCCTCTTCCTCCACCCTGTGCCACGTTGGACTGGCAAGCAGCACTGGGCTCAGGAAATTAATGAGAGTGTCGGATGCATTGGAAGCAGAGCCATAGTTCTCTCTGTGGGCAGCACAGAAGAGAAATAATATGTAAGAAGTTGCCAAAGGGAAATAAAAGCCAGCTCATGTGCCAGCTGTGAGCGTACATCATGAAGTCTGATTTGACCATGGTGGTCCATGCTTTAGTTATCTCTAGACTGGACTATTGCAATGCACTCTACGTGGGGCTGCCCTTGAAGACAGCCCAGAAAGTTCAATTGGTTCAACGCTCGGCAGCCAGATTGATAACTGGAGCGAATTACAGGGAGCAGTCTACCCTCCTGATAAAGGAACTCCACTGGCTGTCTTTCTTTTTCCGGGCCCAATTCAAGTTGCAGGTTATCACCTACAAAGCCCGGAATGGTTCAGGATCCACCTACCTTTGTGACCGCTCAACCCCTTCCAGGGAGGCTCTCCTCTCGCTCCCATCTCCGTCACAAGTGCAGCTTGTGGAGACGAGGGAGAGAGCTTTCTTGGTGGTGGCTCTCCGGCTTTGAGACTCATTACCTGGGGAGATTAGGCTAGCTCTCATCTTGTCAGCTTTTAGGAAAAGCTTGAAAGCCTAGCTGTTCCATCTTGCTTATGATGAATGAACAACAATCCCCATACCATGACCATCCCAGCGTGTACTCGTCCTCTTGATGCACCTCAACTTATTCCTAGCGAGTAATTAAACCCCATAGCTTGTCCCTCTTGTACCTCCCACCAGTTAAATCACTTAGGTAATCCTATCCTGTCCCATATCCTTTGTTTTTATCTTTGCATCTTGGCCCAGCCGATTTTGATTATCTCCTTATCCCTAATTTTATTTTTATTTTACTTCATATCCGGTGTTATATCCCATTGTGTTATATATCCCTTTGTTATTTCCTTTTACTGTTTGTATGTTATTGTTTTATTGCTGTATTTTATTTTTATTTTTATTACTATTTGCTGTATGTATCTTATTTGTTTACTGTATCCGTTGGGCTTGGCCTCATGTTAGCTGCCTCAAGTCCCTGAGGGGAGATGGTCATGAGGGCTCTGTGTGCTAGGTGTGGTGTTGATCAGTCATTGGATTAGGTTTGCAGCAGTGTTGGAAAGTGAGGGAAGGTACTGCAAGTCCCATCATCTGTGGTCTGCCCTCCTCCAAACTGCAGCAGGATGTAGAGTGGGTTATGAGGGCTTTGTGCCAGGTTTGGTCTTGATCCATCATTATTGGGAGTTGCAGTGGTATCATGAAAGTACTGAAGGTACTGGAAATCCCATCATCTGTGGTCCAGCCTCCCCCAAATTGCAGTAGGATGTAGATTGGGTCATGGGGGCTCTGTGTGCCAAGTTTGGTCTGTATTGGTGAATGGATGAGGGTGGTATTGTTTTTAGGAAGTGAGTGAAGGTACTTCAAGTCCCATCATCCGTGGTCTGTTTCACACAAAACTGTACCAGGATGTAGAGTGGGTCATGAGGGCTCTGTGTGCCAGGTTTGGTGTTGATCAGTCATTGCATTAGGTTTGTAGCAGTCTTGGAAAGTGAGGGAAAGTACTGCAAGTCCCATCATCCATGTTCTTCCCCCCTCCAAACTTCAGTAGGATGTAGAGTGGGTCACTGGGGCTCTGTGTGCCAAGTGTGGTCTTTATCAGTGTTTGTTGGGGGCCACAGTGGTCTGTGGGAACAGAGGGGTGTGAAAGTACTACAAATCCCATCATCCATTGTCAGTCCTCCCCCGAACCTCACCAGGACGTGAAGGTAGTCATGGGGGTTGTGTGCCAAGTTTGGTCTCGATCAGTAACTGGATAAGGGTTGCAGCGGACTTGGGAAGTGAGTAGAGGTACTAAAGTGTTTGAATGTACTACAAATCCCATAATCCGTGGGCCACGTCCCCCAAACCACACCAGGACGTAAAGTGGGTCAGTGGGGTTATGTGTCCCAAGTTTGGTGCAGGTCCATCACCCGCGCTGGTCGCTGTGGCCTGTGAAAGTGGCAGCCAATCAGAACGCTGCCACATGCATACATACAAACAAACATACAAACAAACATACAAACAAACATACAAACATTCCGCTTTATTATATAGAGAGATTAGGATGGGGTGAGGATCCGATTTAATGTTCTGGTAAAAGACCACAAGTCTTGGCAATGAGAATCCATAACCTTTTCCAAGAGACCCTGGAGAGATTCTGCCCATTATGATTTAGCCTCAGTCCTGGGATAGATGAGTCTTTGGCAAAGTTGGAGACTCATAAACTCAGGAGGATTCGCTCCTTGCAGCCCTTCCAAGGTGGACCATGCAAAGCATTTGACAAATATAGATGAGGGTAAAGAGGCCGCTATGCCTTTGTACTCTGGCAATTCTCTAGTCATTTGTCCTGCTTTGTGTACCATGTCTGAAATGAACTGTGCTAAATCAGAGGGGTGACAGGGTCCCATTATAAGCCATGTGGGGGCCCAAGGAGATTTCCTTCACACATGCGAATTTGTGGGCAGGTCTGTGGCTTGATGAATGAGCCCAGTGGAAGCAGTAAACCGGGCCTCTTTGAGGACGAAAATTAACCTGTGCTTCTCTAGAATGCTTTTAATATTTCTCCTGTTCAAAGTAGGAAACAGAATCATTCGTAAGATCAAAGCAGGATTATTTGCCAAACTGGCTGATCTCCCATAACCACAGGTACAGCTTGAGTTTGCTTGTTTTCCTTCCCAGGACAGCTTGTGTAAATTGATAGATTCCCCCTATATTCATGCCCACGGCTACATCAGAGGCAGTGGCCTTCAGACTTTTAAAGTAAACAACATATAGAAAGGAAGGTTTATACTTACTCCACCTTTCCATGTAGGACCTGATCTGGATCCGGTCTAAATTTAGACTGCAGAGTATGGAAACTGATTTTTAAGAACAATGTGTGTAACAACATGCTGAAGCCGTCCATAATTAAGCAGTAGTAGGATAATGCTCAGGGGCCCAACTGTTCAGTTATGGGTAGCTTCAGTATATCATTATATTTATGCTTCTCAAAAACAACTTTCTAAGCTCTTCTTTAGAATCAGAAGAAGAAAGAGTTTTTAAATGACTTGGCATATTTGACATAGCATGTCTCTTGAATTTCCTGCAGAGTTTTTCAAATGTGCTCATTTAACAACTTTCCCTTTTCCTATCTACAATTCCTTTCCAGTCCTTAGTTCCATATACAGTAAATCATAATCAACGTTGTTTCTAATCCTGGCTAAAACCCATGAAATCTCGATGTCCATAAAACTTCAGTTTCAGATCCAAACTAGATCGGATGGGGGTAACCCAGGCTCAAATAACTTTTTTTTTTTGGATCAGCAGCACCGGTGAACATGTAAGGTATCTGAAATGAGACCGTGGCACTTAAGGGACACATACCCATCCCTTGCCCATGACATCATCTTCAATCCCAGTCAGTTTCCCCTACTACAATTGCTATTGGCCATAGGACAGGATAAAGATAAGCACCCATATTTGCAATTGGCTTTGTTCACCAACAAAAATATCACCTTGGTGGTGGACAAGGGATTTGGGTGAGGGTTTCTACACTCCGGTGGCGCAGTGGGTTAAACCGCTGAGCTGCTGACCAAAAGGTTGGCTGTTCGAATCCAGGGGGGAGGGTGAGCTCCAACTGTTAGCCCCAGCTTCTGCCAACCTAGCAGGTTGAAAACATGTAAATGTGAGTAAATCAATAGGTACCGCTTCCACGGGAAGGTAATGGTGCTCCATGCAGTTATGCTGGCCACATGGCCTAGGAGGTGTCTACAGATAGCGCTGGCTCTTCGGCTTAGAAATTGATATGAGCACCACCCCCCAGAGTTGGACACAACTAGAATTAATGTCAGGGGAAACCTTTACTTTTTACTTCCACACTGGGCTTATGTGGGGATGGTTAATTCCATTCTCCCAAATGATATTTTCTACAACCAAATCAAATTTGGCTAGATAAATGATGATGATGATGTTCTTACTCACCTCTCCTTGTGGCTCGAGGCAGGTTACTAAGTGCAGGCCATCCAGATCATGTTGCTTTTTTTACGTCTCTGTGTACCTTTGAATTAGTGCTCGGTAAAAATGTGAGGCATATGTGCATAACTTTAAAAAGGTGTTTTTTTTCTTCTCTCTAGAAAGCAGAAATACCTATTCATTTTTAAACTTCCTTATTACTTTTCCGCAAGTTTCTTAAACTTTATTCTGTATCTAATATAACACATAGTTATGGTAGAATATTTCAATACCTATGATTCTACATCATCATCTTTTGTTCTCGAACAAGGTTTTAGGCTTTCTTTGCCTGATTGACCCTTTGTTATTAAAAGTCTGGCTTTATTCACAGTGTTGGGATTTGACCGAGAAGGGTTGGCCTGAGACTAGGGATATATAGCTACAAATTCTAATTGAGCCATGAATTTACTGTGTGACCATACAGGCATGATCTAATAGCTTATCCTATCCCACACGCTTGCTGTGAAAATAAATCTTTACTTCTCAGAATTCTTTAGAGAAAGGGCAGAGTAAAAATGCAATGTCATATAGTAAAGGTAAAGGTTTCCCCGACATTAAGTCTAGTAGTGTTTGATTGTGGGGGTGGTGCCCATCTCCATTTCTAAGCAGAAGAGCCGGCTTTGTCCATAGACACCTCCAAGGTCATGTGGCCGACATGACTGCATGAAGTGATGTTGCCTTCTCGCAGAAGCGATAGCTACTGATCTACTCACATTTGCATGTTTTGAACTGCTAGATTGGCAGAAGCTGGGCCTAACAGTGGGAGCTCACTCTGCTCCCCAGATTCGAACTGTGAACTATTTGGTCAGCAAGTTCAGCAGTTTAAACCCACTGCGCCACTAGGAGGCCCAATGTCATATACATTTATGGGAATAATAGTTTTGTCAGACTTGAAATCCCCTGACTTACTGAGTAATGGGCATTGCACTGTGTTAACTAAGGGTGCATCTACACTGCAGAATTAATGCTGTTTACATCACTTTAACTGTTCTGGCTCAATGCTACAGGATCATGGGAATGGTAGTTTTATAAGGTCTTCAGTCTTTTCTGCCAAATAGTGCTGGCATCTCACCAAACTACAGTTCCCAGGATTCCATAACAGTTAAAGTAGTGTCAAACCACATTTATTCTATAGTGTAGATGCACCCTCAGCATTGACACTATTTAGATAAATGCATAGTAGAGGTCATCAAAGTTGAATCTGCTACTGTTTTCCCACACAAGGGCAGATGTCTCATCTGAACGAAGTCCTGGGTCCTTTCCCCCAATTTCTTTCTCTTGAAAGAAATTGTTCCTTGCACACTTGTCTGTCTGACACACTTGTATCCCCAGAGTCGTCATGAGAGGCATGGAAACAGGCTCAGTCTACCGAGCAGCAGAAGTGCTGTTTCTCTTTCCATGTTGTTGAATCACTTGACCATCCTTCCATCACTGGTCTGCATTGACCATTCTTGACCTGTTTTGCACAGAAGAGCTGTTGCTGACAGAACGGGGTGACAAGTAATAAATTTGGAAGTCACTCCTCTTTTGGCAGTCTTCATTTCATCAGAAGCCAAGTGCTGAAGAAAGAGGTGGAAAGGTGACACTGCCTGGCATGTGATAGGAAACTGGCCACAGAGAGGTCTCCCTAGAATGCAACCAATAAACAAGGTGGGACACTCCCTGTGCCAGCTCCATCGTGGTTGGGGGCACGGCTATTCTTCCCACAGGCTGGGTCTTTCCTTGCATAGAGCTCCAAAGGACTGTGATAGCAATGAGATCATAATGGGGTATTTTTGGGCCATGTTTTTTTCTGGCTCCTCGTGTCAGAAACCTAGTCTTTAAACTCTAAACAAACAACGTGCAGCCACTGGCACATTCCTGCCTGGGATGCGGACTACGACATGGGCAAATGTTGCTTCCTGTTTATCTCGTGACTCACAATTGGGCTGTGGGGAGAGAGCAGTGCTGTGCCAGGATGAGGCCACAGACTGACCAGCAAATTCCAGGAGGAGCTTCAAGGGAGTGATTAGGGCCTGCCCCAGGCCAAGGAATAACATGCTAGAAAGGGAACCAAGTAGGCTTGACAAAACTGTAGAAAAGACAGGATTTTGATTCGGGGGGCAGGGGGCGGGGGGAGGCTGGGTCTGATTGAGAGAGGATCTACCCTAGCCAACCTTTTGTATCGTTATCCCAATATCCCCATCCATATGAGATATATTGAGCATGGTGATCAGATCATGATATGAATAAACATTTTAAATAACAGTTTAAAAAACAGTTTAAATAATAAATGTTATTTATTTACTTTCATTAAGAAAATGTTTAGAATACTTTTTGACTTATTTTTTACTTTACAGCAACAGTCTTCTTTTCTTCTCCCTGGCCATTTTGTAGATTGCTTTTTCTGATTTGAAAGTGATGTCCCAATGGATGGAAATCATTGCTAGGCCACTAAGTCTCTGGTCTGCCCTTAAACTTCTAGATACACTTTTCACTCTCTTCATGGTTGAAAACGATCTTTCCACACTGCATGTCATTATTGGTAGTGTAGCTATCACAGTCAAAAGGAAATTTATTGATTGATAGTAGGTTTTGTCACACAGTTCCAACACTTTAAGTACCTCAGTTTCTTTCTTAATTGATGGTGTAATATTACACCGCATTATATACTCAGCCTTGACGGAAGCAAGTGCTGCGTCATTTTCAAAGTATTCTGACAGTTGTTCCATATGGTGAACTTTGTCTAGACCTGAAAACCCAGGGAGGAAAACCTGGAAACTGGTTAAAATGTCTTCATTTGACACGAACCTTTCAGTAATGAGTAAATTGACACATGGTATGAACACCGCAACTCTGAAATAATCTTCTACAGAATTAAGTCCCTGGATTTGCCCAATGCACCTGTCTTGAACTTTGCCTTGGAATAGTCAAGTTGCTTTGAAATATTTTCCAGATGTTGTTCTTGCTAAGTCAAAGAGTTTTACAAAATGATATTTTGCATCTCCTCTCAAAATTTCTAAAGACTTCAATAGTGACTTAGCATGGTTTATGGCAGATCCCATATCAAGACTTTTTCCTGAAGAAAAATGGATAGAGGCAAAGTAAGACTGAAGAGTTGTTCACAAATAAACAGGCTAACAATAAAATCACAATTGCAGTCAAAAAGTTTGAAGCTGAAGAAGAGATTTTCCATGGTTTCTCTGAGATTTCTTCTAAGGCAACTACAATCGGCTTAAATAGTTCAATTAATGTCAATACACTGTCATGCCTCTCAATGAAACGAGTCTCGCATAAACGTGTCAGTCTTTTTTTCTTTGTTTCTGGCACATGAATGCTAATATTAATCTGCAAAATATTGTTAGCACTTGATCTGTTTCTGAAGAAATTTGTTGTTTCTTTTATTGTTCCAAGACAATTTCTGACAGAAGAGTTTGAAAGTGTATCACTCAATGCAAGGTTCAGTCAATGACTTGCACAATGAAAATATCTTGCTTTGGGGTATGTTTCTCGAATTCTTGTTTGAACTCCAGTTATCTGGCCAGACATGGTGGCAACTCCATCGTAGCCCTGCCCTAAACTTGGCACATGGAGCCAATGGGCCCAACTGTTCATAGAAATAGGGATTGGGGGATGATTGCCATTTTTCAAATGGGAGTTGTTGTTTATCTGGATCCAGAGAGTCCCAGAAGGCAGTCGACGGGCTCAACACACTCCACTCCCAGCCACGAGTGTGGCAAGACTTCAATGCACAGATGCAAAGGCCTGCTGAGTGCACGGGCACGAAGGCCTATTGTGGCCTCTGAATGGTCTGTGGTGCAGCGGCATCCTCTTTGGTGCCTGGGCTGTTGGCGCACTCCCCTTCCTCACCCGGCTCCAAAGGCTGAAACCAGGGTCACCAAAAATGAAAGAGAGTGCACCGAGGACCCAGGCGTGGACAAGGACGCCACCATGCCATGTACCAGTAAGGCCTTCTCGTGGACCACCCTGAGAATTTCGGGAGTGGGGCTGAAGCCTCTCAACTCCCTCCTCGTGCTGCATGCCTGTCTAGGCACAATTCTGTGACAGCAGCAGGTTGGGACTAATAGCTTTTCTATTTCTCAAAAGCAACCAGAACCGTTCACTTTAAGTGTATTGTTGAAGGCTTTCACGGCCAGAATCACTGGAGCATTGTGTGGTTTCTGGGCTCTATGGCCGTGTTTTAGCAGCATTTTCTCCTGACGTTTCACCTGCATCTGTGGCTGGCATCTTCAGAGGATCCTGAGTATGAGTATGACAAGCCACAGTGCTGTCTCCTCCCATGACTCTATATGTACATCTGCCTTCAAGTCACCTGCCACTTATAATGGCTCCGTAAATTGCATAGGGTTCTCCTACAAAAGGAATACTCAGAGGTGGTTTTGTCAGTTTCCTCCTCTGATATGTAGCCTACAGCATGTGGTAGTCATTGTTGGTCTAAGTACTAAGCAGGTCTGATCCTGCTTAGTGTGTCTCAAATCAGATAAAATCTGATGCCTTTGGCATATTAGATCACTCCTTCTTGTCAATACCTCAATATCCACAAGAGAATATGAAGCAATAGCTTAATCATATATTTCTTCTCCATTACTTAGTGAGATTGTATAGTTGCAACTATGCAAGTAACTTAAAGGGTAATTGTTATTGTAATGCTAAACTGTTATACCTTTGTTATAGGAATTGTTTGCAAGTTATTTGGAACTATTTCTCCCTAGCTTTCATCTGGCCTGTGTGCCAAATGAGAAAAAACAGATTTAGTCTAGAGATTGTGGGCAATGGTGACATTCGCTGGAGAAGTTCTGGGCCCACTGGATGACCACAAAGGTCCTAAGAAGCCTAGTTCCCACATTATAAAGGAAATGAAGTAATACATTTTGGATTGGATATACCAATGTTGAGCCCAGATGTTAAAATTACCTAATTGCATCACTAGTCATGGATTGCAGGGCAAGACCAGGGGCTCATCCACACTACAGAATTATAGCACTATTATTCATAGAATCATAGAGTTGGAAGAGAGCTCATGGGCCATCCAGTCCAACTCCCTGCCAAGAGGCAGGAACATCGCATTCAAAGCACGCTCAACAGATGGCCATCCAGTCTCTGTTTAAAAGCCTCCAAAGAAGGAGCCTCCACCACACTCTGGGGCAGAGAGTTCCACCACTGAACAGCTCTAACAGGAAGTTCTTCCTCATGTTCAGGTGGAAACTCCTTTCCCTTAGTTTGAAGCTATTGTTCTGCATCCTAATCTCCAGGGCAGCAGAAAACAAGCTTGCTCCCTCTTCCCTATGACTCCCCCTCACATATTTATACATGGCCATCATGTCTCCTCTCAGCCTTCTCTTTTGCAGGCTAAACATGCCCTGCTCTTTAAGCTGCTCCTCATAGGGCTTGCTCTCCAGACCCTTGATCATTTTAGTTGACTAGTTTGTTTGCCAGAAGGTCTTGTGGGACCTTGTTGAAGGCCATACTGAAATCCAGATGACACCTGTCATGTAGGAGGTGGTGTCAGAGTGGCCCTCCAGAATTGTCCCATTTGCCATTCCTTTAACTTCCATGTTTGTGACAAGGGTTTCATCCTGCTATATTGAAGAGCTGGAAGTGTGTGTGTGTGGGGGGCATTTGTTCATATATGGGGGGGACGGGGACTCGGCTTTCTAACAAATCTCTTCACCGCCTGCCGACGCACTCACATACTCATCCTTGAAGCCAATAAAATTGATGCACACATTTAAAACAAAGTGTGTATCTTTCCGCACAGTGTGCCATTAATCTTTGCAACCTGCAGTCAGAGGACCAACATTACTAAACACGGTTAAAAGAAATGACTAGGCAAAAATGATGGGGAGACAGGAATATAAGTAGCTATTATTAACTAAGATGGACAGGAGATAAATCCTCAGATTGGCTGTGTCCCCAGTCAGTCAGGCTCTTGAAGGTGGGAATGATTGACGGGAAGTCAAGCTCTCTATTAGTGTTCTGAACTGTTATCTTCCAAAGCAGCCTTCTCCAACTTGGTGGGCTTTCCATGTGCAAGACTACACTTCCTATTGTGCTCAGTCACCAAATCACTTTTGTCAAAGGATGATGGTTGCTGATGTCAACACATCTGGAAGGTGCTGGGTTAGAGATGTCTGCTCTAAGTCTTTGCCAGAGAATTCTGAATACACTCAATGGGCAAAGGGTCTGGTCCATTCAGCATATATTTGCAACCAGGAATTCTCCCAAGGAGCAGCTTAAAGAGCTGGGCATGTTTAGCCTGCAGAAGTGAAGGCTGAGAGGAGACATGATAGCCATGTATAAATACTGTACATGAGGGGAAGTCATAGGGATGAGAGAGCAAGCTTGTTTTCTGCTGCCATGAAGACTAGGACACATGACAATGACTTCAAACTACAGGAAAGGAGATTCCACCTGAACATTAGGAAGAACTTCCTGACTGTGAGAGCTGTTCAGCAGTGGAACTCTCTGCTCCGGAGTGTGGTAGAGGCTCCTTCTTTGGAGGCTTTCAAACAAAGGCTGGATGGCCATCTGTCAGAGATGCTCTGACTGCCATTTTCCTGCTTCTTGGCAGCGGGTTGGACTGGATGGCCCGCGAGGTCTCTTCCAACTCTGATTCTATGCTGGCCCAACTGTTAAAACAGAGTGTCTCAAATGGCCCTAACACAGAGAAATCTTCCAGGGCAACATTTAGAGCTCACAAAATTAGCTTTCCATCAATTTTTGGCCATTGGCCCCATGTGAGTGGCTCACAGTAGGTGTCACAGAGAGAAAAACCAATGAAAGTATCTCCTATTACAGTGAGTAATAGCCGAAACCAATGCTTTTCTGTGAGCAACTATCATTAGGGGAACAGTTTGAGGGAATACCAGAAAAAGGTGAGAAAGATGACATAGATCACCCTGAATCATTCTCTGGATGCAGTGAGGATTTAGATGAAGGTGAATGAAATTAATCTCAATCCAGGAAAGACAGCAGTTCCGTTGGTCAGCAGGAAGACCAACCTGGGATCTTGGTGGAGTTGCACTCCTTCCAAAATAATATGTTTGCAATTTAAGAATGCTTTTAGACTGAGCATTGCTTATGAAAAGCTATATGGCTGTCTTTAATAGGGGTGCCTTCGGGCTATTTTATCTGATGTGCCTTCTGAAGGATAATTGGTTTGGCCATAGTGCGTTATCTTTTAACTCAGTGTTTCTTTAACTCAGGTTATCTTTGACCCATGTTAGTTCCCAGCTGGCTAGGGGGGGAGCACCCCCTGCACCCCTCCAAGCCAGCTGAGAACTAATGCGGGTTACAGCTAACACGCATTAGTTCCAAGATGGCAAGAAGGGGTGGAGGCCATTAAGGAAGGACTTCCGAAACTTATGAAATTTCGTTAATTTTGACGTTTTTTCAAAGAAAATTTTGGAAATCAGTCCAAAATCGAATCACCAGCGCCCCCTACAGCCAAAGCAAGTTTTGAACCTTTTTTTAAAATTAATCAACCAGCCCTAATGGTTATGTTGACTGGGGGAGTTCCAGTTTAAAAAGTAATATTTGTGTAAAACCGGACTGCAGTTACAAATTGCTATGAGTTTTTCGGGCTGTATGGCCATGTTCCAGAAGCATTATCTCCTGAGTCCTGATGCTTCGCCCACATCTATGGCAGGCATCCTCAGAGGTTGTGAGGTCTGTTGGAAACCAGTCAAATGTGATTTATATATCTGTGGAATGTCCAGGGTGGGAGAAAAAAACTCTTCTCTGCTTGAGGCAAATGTTGCAATTGGCCACATTTATTAGCATTTAATGATCTTGTAGCTTCAAAGCCTGGCTGGTTGCTGCATGGGGAAAATCCTTTTTTGGGAAGTGTTAGCTGGATCTGATTCTTTCCTGTCTGGAATTCCCCTGTTTTTGAATGTTGCTTTTTACTTACTGTCTTGATTTTAAAGGTTTTTTTTTAAATACTGGTAGCCAGATTTTATTCATTTTCATGGTTTCCTCCTTTCTGTTGATATTGTCCACATGCTTGTGGATTTCAATGGCTTCTCTATGTAGTCTGACATATAAACCTTACTTGCCCAGTTTCCAGCAGACCTCACAACCTCTGAAGGTGCCTGCCATAGATGTGGGCAAAATGTCAGGAGAGAATGCTTCCTGAACATGGCCATACAGTCCGGAAAACTCACAGGAGCCCAGTGATTCCGGCCATGAAAGTCTTCAACAACACATTGTCATGGCCCTGTTGCCCTCCTCCAGAAGGAAGATAATGGTATAGCTAAATTTGGAAATATTTGACATAACTGTGATGTTCTGTAACGTTTCTAAGAGGCACAAGGCAGATGAGTTACAATGAAAACATCTGTATGGCCAGTTGTGGTAGGAAGGAAATTCATTCATGGAAGAATGGAGATTCCAGGTTCCTTCTGTGACTACTTAAAGCAGGACTGCTCACACTTTTTCAGCATGCGAGCTACTTATAAAACAACCAAGTCAAAATGATCTACCTACCTACCCACTACTCAGAGAGCCATAAAAGCAAAATATTTGGAAATTTATTTCAGTGAGAGCCATATAATATATTTTAAGACTGAATTCAACTAAATGTGAGTATAATAAGCCCCTGAATTTATTCATAATAATGATGATGATATTCATTCAGCCTCTGCTACTACTACTACCAGGCATGTAGCCAGGGGGGGGGCTAAGGGGGCTTCAGCCCCCCCCCCCCGAAATTCTCAGTGTGGTCTGCGAAAAGGCCTTACTGGTACATTATTTAAACTGTTATGTTTATTCATATCATGATCTGATCACCATGCTCATTATATCCCACATTAATGGGGTTATTGGGATAACAATACAAAAGATTTGCTAGGGTAGACCCTCTTCCACCCAGTCTCAGCCCCCGAACCAAACTCAGCCCCCCCGAATCAATATCCTGGCTACGGCCCTGACTACTACTACTACTAATAATAGTAACAACAACAACAATAGGTTCCTAGAATAGGAGGAGACCTCCAAGGGCCATCCAGTCCAACCTCCTTCTGCACCTGGGCGGCGTTGGGAGCCTGCGGGGCGGGACTGAGCCTTCCTCCCGCCCTGCCTGCGATCTACCAGTAGATCGCGATCTACCTAATGAGCACCCCTGATTTAAAGAGAGTGGTAGTCAATGACCAGAAGCTAACAATTTTGTGAGAGTCCTTACCAGTCTACATTGGGATTAACATCTTGTAAAGGTGTTGATTATGAGTTTGCTATAAAGAAAACCATGGGATAAAGATGCTATCTGACATTAAAGTTGATCTGATTCTTTCACTCTGTGAGTATCGTGTATTTGTGTTGTTGAAGGCTTTCAGGGCCAGAATCACTTGGTTGATGTGAGTTTTTCGGGCTGTATGGCCATGTTCTAGAAGCATTCTCTCCTGACATTTCACCCACATCTATGGCAGGCATCCTCAGACATTGTGAGATCTCTTGGAAACTTGTCAAGTCAGGTTTGTATATCTGTGGAATGTCCAGGGTGGGCGAAAGAACTCTTGCCTATTTGAGGCAAGTGTGAATGTTGCAATTGGTCACCTTGATTAGCATTTAATGGCCTTGCTGCTTTAAAGCCTGGCTGCTTCCTGCCTGGGGGAATCCCAACAAAGGATTTCCTCAGGGAATAATCAAGGTGCTTGGCTGCAGGCAGGCACACGCAATTTCTGGGCCTGCACATCCACCACATACAGACTCTCTTTCCATGACAAGGAGGCATGGAGCACCCCATGCTCACGAAAAGCTGTTTAGGAGCTGAGATCGGCTCCTGCTTTGTGTCGAGCTGATTTTTGTACTAGGTGGACCTTCCCATTACGTGTTCCTGAAGGTAACAAAAGTAACAAAAGAATGGATGAAATGAAAGAAAACGGCTTCACGCACAACCATAGAAGGTGGCTCTGCACATTAAATTTCCTATACATTTGGGAGACTCTAGTTGCAAAAAAAATGATGATAATGATGATGTTTTCCCAACAATGGGTTGCAAAGATGGCTAATAACATTTATGAAACAATGCACATTGTAAAACTACACAAATGTTGATGAAAGTATAAATATAAAAGCAAATTAAAGTCAATTAAATATTTTTTGAAATTAAAACGTTAAACATTAAAAGCATTAAAATACATATAAAATATTATGCAAACCATAACATTGTTCAGCATATCATTAAAAGCCCACTCCACTTAATTTCCCAACTCCTTGTGGCATACTAGGAGTTACTGATGGAAGGAGAGCAAGCAAGGAGCTATCCTGGTCTCCTTAGAGGCAGAGTTCAAAAGCCTTGCAAAACAGAAAAGAATATACCTATCTTGTGTCACAGTACACTGTAAACGCAAGCTAATAAATGTCACTGTATATGTAACAAAATATCACTTTTATCCATACAATAATATCAAACAGCAATGAGGGGTTCCCTCTATGGCATCATACCTTCAAAATAACACAGTATACTAACATAATCAATGTAACAGTAAGATACACATATAACCCGATTCACTCTCCTACAGGTTACAATACAACTCTTAGCTCCCACGAATACAATGTTGGCTCTATACAATAAGGTAATATAATGCTCCAAGTTTCACCAGCTCAATGCTGAGTCCATGTGAAACTTGGAGCATTATATTACCTTATTGTATAGAGCCAACATTGTATTCGTGGGAGCTAAGAGTTGTATTGTAACCTGTAGGAGAGTGAAACTGTTTATATGTGTATCATACTGTTACATTGATTATGTTACTATACTGTGTTATTTTGAAGGTATGATGCCATAGAGGGAACCCCTCATTGCTGTTTGATATTATTGTATGGATAAAAGTGATATTTTGTTACATATACAGTGACATTTATTAGCTTGTGTTTACAGAGTTCAAAAACCTCCCACAAAACAAGCCTGAGAAGGAGGTGAAACAGAGAAAAGGACCTCTCTGCAGATGATCTTAGAACAACAATGGGCTCATAAAGGGAAATGCAGTCCTTCAAATAGGACTCAGGCTATATAGGGCCTTATAAGTCAACCCCAGCACTTTAAATTTTCTCTGGAAATCAGCTGGCAAGCAGTAGAGTTACAACAAGGGAGTTGCATGCCATCCCTAGCTAGGAGTTTGGCTGCAGCTCTTTGGACCAACTAAAGCAACTCTATCTGGTGCACATTGCAGTTTTCCATACCAAGGCATGCATAACCATGACCAGATCGGATTTCCCAGCAATCGGTGCAGTTAGCACACTACTTTTGACTCCTTGTCACTCTTGAAGCCTTGACTTTCCAGGCTTAGGGCTGAATCCAGGGGCATGCCCAAAAATGTAAACGTTCATTTTCAGGGAGAGTGTCACACAGGCTGAATCAAATCTCTGTTTGCAGATCTGTCTTTTGATGAACCAGGAGCACCTCTGTCTTATCTGGATTACGCTTCAATTTGTTGCCCTCATCCAGTCCATTACAGCTGCCAGGCTGGAAAGAGATGAGAAAGCTGATGTAATTCAGACAATGTGCAGTGGAGCCTGGGCTTGCGGAACCAAAACACGACCACTTTTTAATTAGCGTAGTGAAGACACCGTATGCCACACAGACGGATGAAAGGTCCTTGTAACAATACGTATATTGTTGCAAGACACCATTGCTGTAATGCAACATATTTGACCATTTTTTATTTTCAACAAATAAGACCCATGAGATTTAGAAAAAAAACAGCTCCTGATGGAGATACCAGCTCAGTTTTCAGTTAGTTTTTCTCTGCATCAGTGTTTCCCAACCAGTGTGCCGTGAGCGATTATCAGGTGTGCCGTGGGAAATTGGCACTCTCCCCCCTCCTAGCAGCCCCCTCACAGGTTTCCAAGAAACAAATTGAGCCTCTCTGCTTGGAAATTTTTTTTACTATTTTACTGGATTTCTTTAGAGCTTCCCCCCACAAGGAACTGTTTATAACAGCTTCATGACATCCATAGTTAACTGGAAGCAAGTTTCACTCAGGGTGAAATTTCACAAAGGTCTGGAGAACAAGCTCTATGAGGAGCGGCTTGAAGAACTGGGCATGTTTAGCCTGAAGAAGAGAAGGCTGAGGGAAGACATGATAGCCATGTATAAATATGTGAGAGGAAGTCATATATATGTTGTGTTCATCGAAACAGGCCCAGGTTTCACACTGAGTGTATAAATACATTTAAAAACACATTAACTATATGTATTACTGTGTTAGAGTGTACTTTTGTGTCATTTTGGTTGGTGGTGTGCCCCAGGATTTTGTAAATGTAAAAAACATGCCGCGGCTCAAAAAAGATTGAAAAACACTGCTCTACATGACAGGAAAAGGAGCTCTCTCTCACTATATATGTCTGTCTGTGTGCAAATGTGTATATATGTATGTCTTTAATGCCTAAAATGATTAGAAGGGGAGCCTGGGACACCCCCCCCCAAATGATAGGCCGATAGAAAATGGCTCTTTCAGCACCCCAGAGTGAAAACAGATACTGTATCTGTCCTCCCAATTTCGGGAGGCTCCCACCGAAGGCCAGGACATGAAACGGGTCAAAGTTTACCCCAATACACAACCTTACCACTACATTTATTGTAATGAATGCTATGTTTTGACTGATTTTGACTGATTTATGAGGCCATAAAGAATCGCTGAAGGAATGCGGAAGAAACAACAAGAGATGCTGGAAGGAAATGCTGAGAGAGATGAGGAATGCGTCAGCTCCCCCTGGTGGCCAGAAAGTTTGCCTCTGTTTGTCAATATATGTATAATGTCAAATGTATGTACTGTATTGTGATAAATGTCACATGTTTATATGTCATATGTTGAACTGCAGGGATTGTCTGCAAGTATGTGTGCTGTAATCTGCTCTGAGTCCCCTTCGGGGTGAGAAGAGCAGAATATAAATAAAGTAAATAAATAAATAAATAAATAAATGTCTCCCTGTACCTATAAATTACTGCCAGATCAGGGGAAGTCTGTGTAGCCTTTATAGCAAAGGCCTTTTGCTGATATTGTAGGACACCATTTTAAATCAAGTGTCTTTTCCGAACATTGGATTTTATCACTTGGATAGATTAGCCTCCTCCTCCTCCTCCTCCTTATTTTCCTTCAAGTCATCTCTGATTTATGATGATCCTATGGTGAACCTATGATGGGATTTTATGGAACTGTGGCTCCCTCGACATGGGCTTCCGTGGCTGAATAAGCAATAAAACCCTAGTCTTCGGATTTGTTGTTCAATGCTCAAAGCACTTACCATGCTGGCTACTTTTTAGGCCAGTGAACATAGCAAGACGCAAGCAGTGTTTCTGGGGAGATAGAACTGTGGTGAGCGGAGGAAAGGCTCTTTTCCTTCCCTAAAATTATAGTTATTATTTGGGTGCAGTAGGAGACCTTCCTTGCATCTACAGTGTATATTTATTATTTATGTGAAAGGCTTTAACTGCCAACCTTTGGCCAAAAATGACTCCCTTTGCAGCTTATAATGATTAATACTAAGACAGTCCTTCCTTACTCTCAAGCACACCAGTATAACAGTTATGATTCGCTCGCTCTGCACCTTCCTATATGTATTCACAGCACGGGACTGCTGTAAATTATAGATTTATGGGGGTAGAATTCAAAAACATTGCTGGGTGGAATATCAGTGTGCTGAGGGATTTTAATAAAGGTAAAGATTTCCCCTGGCATTGTCTAGTTGTGTCTGACTCTGAGGGGGTGGTGCTCATCTTCATTTTTAAGCCAAAGAGCCAACGTTGACCATAGATACCTCCAAGGTGTCCAACTGCTAGTTTGGCAGAAGCTGGGGCTAACAGTGGGAGCTCACCCCGCTCCCTGGATTCAAACAGCTGACCTTTTGGTCAGCAAGTTCAGCAGCTCAGCAGTTCAACCCGCTGTGCCACCAGAGGGCTCAAGCGATCTTACACTTGGGTAAATATGAAGTTGGTAGCATGAACTTTTGTAGATTAAGGGCACATCTAGACTGTAGAACTAATGCTGTCTACTCCATTTGAACTCCTATGGCTCACTATCCTGCAACCATGGGAGTTGTAGTTTGGTGAAGTACCAGCACTATTTGGCAGAGGATGCTAAAGACCTTGTAAAACTTGCATGAATGATTTTAATGTGTATTATTCTTATGCCTATGTCTTTTAATACATGGACTTCTGCTTTTATCTATGCATTTTAACTTTGTTGTAAGCTGCCACAAGCATTGAGAAGGAGCAAATAAGAAATAATAATAATAGTAATTATTATTATTTCATATATTATTATTATTATCACCCTTAATGAGATATGCTGCATTATCACAGGATGTCTACACCCTACACCACTGGAGAAATTATACTGTTTAGCTGGTATTGCACCCCTGACACCCGCCGGGAAGTAGCAGCCAACAATGAAAGGACCAAAGCAGTGAGAGACTCTGACCCATCTTCTGTTCGAATATCAGCCAGCACACCAATGCCTTAAAACAAGAAATAGTTTTTAAAGATCTACAGAGTTTTCTAAGATCTACAGAGACACTCGCAGGAACACCACAGCAAGCAAGAGTCCAAAAGCGGCAGGCGAATTAGAAGTGGCTGAACAGACTGCACTTTGACACCAAGAGATGCAGAGCCAACCTTAAGAAATGGAGACACAAAGTGGAGTCTACGGCATGCGAGTGTGGAGGAGAGCAAACCACAGACCACCTATTACAATGCAACTTGAGCCCTTCCACATGCACAATGGAGGACCTTCTTACAACCATATCAGAGGCACTCCAGGTGGCCAGCTACTGGTCAAAGGATATTTAGTATAATGCCAAGTTTTTTTTAATCTTTGTGTTTTTTAAATACATTAGTGGAGTCCCCAGTGGTGGAATGGGTTAAACTCTTATGCCGGCAGGACTGAAGACCGACAGGTCGGAGGTTCGAATCTGGGGAAAGCACGGATGAGCTCCTTCTGTCAGGTCCAGCTCTCCCTGCGGGGACATGAGAGAAACCTCCCAAAAGGATGGTAAAAGCATCGAAACATCTGGGCATCCCCTGGGCAACGTCCTTGCAGATGGCCAATTCTCTCACACCAGGAGCGACTTGCAGTTTCTCAAGTTGCTCCTAACACGAAACAAACAAACAAACATTACAACTGTACCCTCAGTTCACTTCTGATGTGATAAAAAAATAAAATACCCTTGGCTACTACATCTGAGGATGGAGCCCCCGGTGGCGCAGTGGGTTAAAGCGCTGAGCTGCTGAGTTTGTTGACTGAAAGCTAAACAACAGACCAGGAATCCTGTGTCAATAATCACATAAGAACCATATATCAAAACATTCTATTTAAATATCTAGACACATGTGGAGTGCCTCTGTGACCCCCTGTGTTGGTCACCACAATATAATTGACATAAACTATTGTTATTTGTATTGTGGTGTATATTGTACCTTGTATTGTGGATTTATGTCAATTATATTGTGGTGACCAACACAGGGGGTCACAGAGGCACTCCACATGTGTCTAGATATTTAAATAGAATGTTTTGATATATGGTTCTCATGTGATTATTGACACAGGATTCCTGGTCTGTTGTTGTTTAGCTTTGGAATAGCACTTCCCTCGGTTTTTTGCTGCTTGTTGACTGAAAGGTCACAGGTTTGGAGAGCAGTGTGAGCTTCCACTGTCAGCCCCAGCTTCTGCCAACCTAGCAGTTTGGAAACATGCTAATGTGAGTAGATCAATAGGTACCACTCCAGAGAAGATAATGGCGCTCTATGCAGTCATGCCGGCCACATGACTGGAGGTGTCTATGGACAACGCCGGCTCTTCGGCTTAGAAATGGAGATGAGCACCGCCACCACACCCCAGAGTCAGACACGACTGGACTTAATGCCAGGGGAAAAACTTTACCTTTACCTTACATCTGAGGAAGCCTGCATTCAAGACAGAAGACTTAAACCTACAAAGCTGCTTTGTCTCCCTTGTTCTCTAAGGCGCTTTCTATGGCAGTGTAGTGTCATATAATCCAGTTCAATGCAGATAACGTGGACGGTCAGCTTTGATAATCTGGATTATATGGCGGCGTAGAAGGGGACTCAGGGAGTCGATGGGGGAAGTGGGAAAATATATGCCACGAAGTTTGCAAAAGTTCCTGCTTTGGGGCACAGTTCTGAGAGCCCACCAGGCAGGAAGGGGCCCAAGAGGTGAAGAAGGGGTTGGGGTCGCCCAGGGCGAAAGGGAAGCGGCTGCATTTCTGGCTCTCCCAGCACAGAAGGACCAAAGGGGTGAGAAACGCAGGAAACACGCAAAACCCGTCGTGGCGGTCACCCTCCTCCTGGTCTCCCTCCCCTTCAGCCCCGAGGCAGCCGAGCCTCCCGATCACCACCCCCTCCTTTCCTCCCCCCCCCCAAACCCCACCTTGGCACTGATTTGTCCAGGAACCGGGCTCCGGGGGGCGCCACGGATAAAAGGGGGCTGGGAGGGAGCACGGGCTGCAGACGGGGCAGAGTGGAGGCGGCTCATCCTTGGCTCTCCGAGACTCGCGTGGACCGCGCCTCCGCCTCCCCACTTCTCCCGTGGAAAGGAAACTCCCTCCGGCGTCCTTCGCCCTCCTGCCTGCCACCCGCCAAAGGTGCCAAGCGCAGCGCTTGCAGGTGAGTCGCCAAGGGACACCGAAGAGGGCAAGTCTCGCGCGTGGAAGGGCAAATGGGGTTCTTTTGGGTGGGTAGGAAGGAGCCCGTCCGCAAGCTCAGTCAGGGAGGCATCGTTCGCCTCGGGGGGCAGTTGCAGCCTGTCTAACCACCCGCATCCCTCTAAATCAGGCCTGGGCAAACTTGGACCCTCCCTTCAGGTGTTTTGGACTCCAACTCCCACCATTCCTAACAGCCTCACGCTTGAGTGGCTGAGGATGGAAAAGAAAAGGGCCTGAGGCTGTTAGGAATGGTGGGAGTTGGAGTCCAAAACACCTGGAGGGAAGGACCAAGTTTGCCCAGGCCTGATTTAGCGGGATGTGATGCTCAGATCTCATGGTCTTAGGCAGGCCTGGGCAAACTTCGGCCCTCCAGATGTTTTGGACTCCAACTCTCACAATTCCTAACAGCCTACTGGCAGTTAGGAATTGTGGGAGTTGGAGTCCAAAACACCTGGAGGGCCGAAGTTTGCCCAGGCCTGGTCTTGGGCATGTGGAAAGTGGGGAGGTGACCTGAACCTTCGTGTTATGTTGACCTTTCCTCTCATTCTGGGAGAAGTTTTGTCTTCTTTTGTTGTTACGGAGTGCTTTAAGGCTAATAGTAACCAACAGTTGTAATGTTCTGTCTAGTCCAGTGGTTCCCAACCCTTTTTGACCAGGGACCCCTCTCCAACGTTAGTACCAAAAGTCAGTTTTTGGTCAACTTTAGATTCAGTTGGATTATTTGGGTTGCTGATTCAGAAACTTGCATTGGACAGGCAACATCAGCTCTAGTTTCTGATACAGAACTTCACTGAGGCGATCCCTCGTAGCTCGATTGTCTTCCAGTTGTGGTGTCTTGGCAGTAGGTCCCTAGGTGGCTGTGGAGATCTATTCTTGATCTGCATGTCCTCCCGCAGTAAGGACATCCGTTTCCAGGTGGAAGGCGGTCCTGGTCAGGGTTGGCTTGACTTGCCTTCCCCTTGGCACGTTTCTGCCTTTCATCCTCCGTTTGTGCCTCTTTGAATTCTGCAGCACTGCTGGTCACAGCTGACCTCAGTTAGAGCGCTCAAGGGCCAGTTCTCGGTGCCTATGCCGCAGTTTTTAAGTTTGGCTTTAAGCCCATCTTTAAATCTCTTTTCTTGTCCACCAACATTATGTATTCCCATACAGAACATATGTCATCCAGTAGTTGCCATCTGCTCTCCCCCACAGAAAACCATATTTAATGGTAGTAGTAATCGTTTGTGGGTAGTCAGCCTCTCCAGTCCCAACATCCCTGTTGCCTCAGCACTATAAGAGGGTTTCATGAGACATGGTTTCAAGGAAAGAGTGTAATAATGGTCAGGCTGCAGGTCATATATTCATTCTTGCAGGCCGCTGATGGCCCACGGACCACAGGTTGGGAGCCACTGATCTAGTTCCATTGTTTTTCAAACATTTCCAAGTATTTTTGTTACTTGATAGGTTCTTTTTATCATTGACTTGTAATTCTTTAGGGATCTGTGATGCAAAAGTGGGATCCAGAAGTCTGAAAAATAGGTAACAGCAGAGTTCACTTTTCTCATCCTTCTTCAATGCCCAAGAGGTGACCAGTCCTTAGGAGATCAGGACAGGTGTTGTTGTGGGGTGAGACGAGAAGACGCATCCTGTTCAAATAACACACCGCAGCCCTGGAAGATCTGGAGTATTTGGAGAAAAGTTGTGGGGGAGCAGAGGCAGAGCGCATAGGCAGAGTTCAAGCAACTTGTCTTCTTGGCTAGGGAGGATGCCACATTCTCCGTTTTCCTGCTTCCTAGGTTGGTTTGTTCCCTCTGAGATTAGCTACAATCTTCAGAGTAGCTGGAGAAAAGGCATAGATTTCTCAAGCAGCTTGCATTTCTGGATTTTCTTTGGAAATGGAGACCCTCATAAGTGTCTGCCCTTCAAAATTTGCCTCTCTAAATCAGTGTTTCTCAACCGGTGTGCCGTGGCACACTAGTGTGCCGTGAGCGATCATCAGGTGTGCCGCGGAATATTGGAACCTCCAATACCCTTTCTTCCCCCTCCTGCCGAACACTTTTTCTTCTCCACTCGGGCTCCCTTCTTCCCAGCCTCGCTCTGCTCGCTTTGCTCACGCTGCCGCTTCTGCAGGGGGGGGGGGGGAGACAAGAGTCTACTGCGCAGACTCGCCCCACATCTTCCCCCCTCCCCTCCTGCAGAAGCGGCAGCGTGAGCAAAGCGAGCAGAGCGAGGCTGGGAAGAAGGGAGCCCGAGTGAGAAGAAAAAGGGGGAAGAAAGGGCGCGAAGGGGATGAGGGAGGAAGAGGTCAAAAGCTGGTATGGGCAAACTTGGATCTTCCAGGTGTTTTGGACTCCAACTCCCACCATTCCTAGCAGCCTCAGGCCCTTTTCCTTTTTCCCCTCAGCCACTTAAGCAGGAAAGGGCCTCAGGCTGTTAGGAATGGTGAGAGTTGAAGTCCAAAGCGCCCAGAGGGCCGAAGTTTTCCCATGACTGACAGCTGTTGAACAAGACCTTCGTGTGTGTTTTTCTGCCATTCCTGCCAGGATATCTATGTTGTGTTCATCGAAACAGGCCCAGGTTTCACACTGAGTGTATAAATACATTTAAAAATACATTGCAAACGCCGAACAGGGCTCTGGACAAAATTATGACACAGATGAAGGCCCTAATATGAGTGGTGGACAAAAGAAAAAAGAAAACTAAAAACAGAGAGAGACTGACAGCTGTTGAGCAAGTGCTTCGTGTGTGTCTTTCTACCATTCCTGCCAGGATATCTATTTTGTGTTCATCGAAACAGGCCCAGGTTTCACACTAAGTGAGTGTATAAATACATTTAAAAACATATTAACTATATGTATTACTGTGTTAAGAGTGTCATTTTGTGTCATTATGGTTGGTGGTGTGCCCCAGGATTTTGTAAATGTAAAAAATGTGCCACCGCTCAAAAAAGGTTGAAAAACACTGCTCTAAATGACCCCTGTCCCTTAGCTCTCCAGCCTGCATCCCTGACCCATCTCTCTCTCTCTATGGCAGGGCATTCCAGGCTCCCCCTTTCCTGGGAAGAAATACTATTTCTAACAGATTTCCTTGTGTCTCCCAGGTATCTCTGCCATCTTCCACAAACCATGTTCCTCATGGCTTCGCATCACTTTGCTCTTCTCGGCTTTCTGATTTGCCTGGGGGCACCCAGCTGGGCACAACGCCCGCGTATTCAACTGCGTCTTGTGGGGCCCAGAAGCCAAGTAGGAGAAGGGCGGCTGGAAGTGCTGTACAATGGAAAGTGGGGCACCGTGTGCGATGATGACTTTAACATCTACGTGGCTGGCGTGGCCTGCAGGGAGCTCGGCTATGAAGGGGCCACAAACTGGGCTCACAGTGCCAAATATGGCCCAGGAGACGGTAAGGAGGGGCTGCAAAGAGGGTATACAGGGGTGGAGCAAGCTCAGTTTTAGGTGGTAGACATTGAACAGTTCAAATCCCTGGATCTCTTTGTACCAGCAGAGTTAATGAAGAGGTTTTTTTGCCCAGGTACAGAGTGTGTTAACAGTAATCACAGTCCTTTCCATGCACTTACATCATGGTCCAGACTTTCAGACTGTGGGGTGTAGTTTCCATTATCTCTGCTTAGGATAAACTGACCACTGGAGTGGCATGAATAGGCAATGGGCTTTTAAAGATCAGTTCTATTGCCACCAGCTGCTTCCAGCACAGTCATCTCACTCAGTAGAAAACACCATAGAGAACAGGGCAATGTGTTCCCTGCAGCCTTCAGGTAGGGACTCCTATGTAAGGCATGTTTCCATTCTGCTTAATGTTCCAAAGTGTCAGTTGTTCTGCCAAGAGCAAAAAGCTGCCAACTTGATGTGGCACTGAACAGAAATGAGTTTGCATAAGTTGATGGCATACCCTCCTTAAATTGAAGTCTGTATCCAGGTGAAAGAGCTGTGAAATGCCAGACACAGCCAAGTAGGCTGTATATTTGGAATATCTCTCAACTATTGCACATTTTCTGTTGTGTTGCTGTGTGTTTTCCGGGCTGTATGACCATGTTCCAGAAGCATTCTCTCCTGATGTTTCACCCACATGTATGACAGGCATCCTCAGAGGTTGTGTGGTTTGTTGGAAACCCCTCAACCTCTGAGGATTACTGCCATAGATGTGGGCAAAACATCAGGAGCAAATGTTTCTGGAATATGGCCAACTGCCTGGAAAACTCACAGCAACCCAGTGATTCCAGCCATGAAAGCCTTCAGTAACACATTTTCTGTTGTGTTACAACATCTTGCTTAGAGGGCCTGTAAATATTTGGCAGAAGGCTCCAATATCTTACATAATCACCTTGTCTTATTCCTTTCTATACTCTTAGGGTGCCAGGAACAGCTGGGACACTAAGACAATGCTGGGACTTTCCCCTCTTCACAGAATAACCATTGATTTATCCATATGTCACACCAAAAATCTATATGATAAGAAAGGTCTTTAATCTTTCCTGTCAAATACTGATCTAATATCTCAAAACAACTATTTATTTACTATACTTTTACTTCTCTCTCTCTCTCTCTCTCTCTCTCTCTCTCTCTCTCTCTCGGAGCGGCTTCTAAATTGGCAATATTCAATGCCATACAAACAACAAACAAATACAATATTCACATACATTAAAATCATTCAAAGTTTTAAAAACATAGCATATTGATATTCATTTTACTAATCCAACAGTGTTACTAGCAATGTGAAGATCTCCCTCAACCTAGCCATCTTCCAGCAACATTGAACTACAATTCCTATAATCTCAGTTAACTATGCTGTTTGACATAGCTGGAATGTGCCAGGATGGGGAAGGTTAGGTTGCCCTTAAATACACAGATGTGTTTCTTAGAAAGAGAGTGTCTAACTGGGGCAAAGTAGGCCGCGATGGCAGCCCATGAAAAATAATGACCAGAGGTCCTTCTTCTGACAGGTCCCATCTGGCTGGACAATATGCGTTGCTCTGGCACCGAAAGTTCCCTGACTGAGTGTGAATCCAATGGTTGGGGTGTGAGTGACTGCAACCATAATGAGGACATTGGTGTGGTATGCACAGGCTTGAGGCGACCTAATCCTGCTTCTTCACACTTCCAGGTGAGAACTGTTTGTGAGGCATTTGAGCTGCACTTTCCTCAACCTTCCCAAAGACCTTCAGCTCCATCCTTTGCATTATACTTGTGTGCAGGTCCCACAAAATCCATTGGGACTTTGATAATGAAGAACTGCATTCCTGAAACGAGACAAAGCTCATTAGGGCTTGGTACGCTGGAGCTCGGAGGAGCATAGCGATTATACCCTCCTTCTCTCTTTTGGGCAGGGCTCCAAAGTGGAAGAGGTGAAGATTAAGCCAATCCTGGCCCGGGCCAAGTTAAGTTCTCCCATCACAGAAGGTGCTGTTGAAGTGAAGCTCCAAGGACGCTGGCGCCAGGTTTGTGATGCTGGCTGGACTCGCAACAACACCCGAGTGGTCTGTGGGATGCTGGGCTTCCCTCGAGAAGGGCAGGTGACAACAGGCTTCTACAGGTAAGAGGAGGAAAGTAGGGTGAGGGTTGCACAAGTGGATGGGCAATGGCATGTACTGTATGTGATGTCCTCCAATAATCAAATGAATACACCCATGGAAGCTGGCATGGTGTACATGACTATTTGAATCAGAGCTCATCAAAATTAGAATTTCCAGAATGTCTCAGTCCCCCAGTATGGCCATTGAGCTCCGCCCTAATCACTGGGCGCTTTGGATTCAGCAATTGTGGTCCAAAATTGACTTTTCCAAGCTTCCATGTAAACTAGGAGGGTTCATGTAAATTTAGACAGGGAAAGTTACAAGACAGCACTGGCTGCTTATGCAGTGTGTGATTTTCCTGCACGTTGCATCGTGTTTACTGGTACTTGGTGTGCATGAATAGACCCTAGAGGGCACAACAGCCTCTCAAGTTCCATCTCAAGGCTCCCTTCCATTTCTCATGAGAGGCCTGTTCAATTCCTGTGGCTTTGTGGGTTCTCTTTCCCACTCACATTCTGGTAGCCTCCGTTGTCCCTCAGTTCCTCCCCTTTCCATCCTCTGCACCCCACCCACCATTCTCTATAAATACAGTCCTACAATGAGCAGGTGTGGGTTCCAAGCCTGTCTCATCATGGGGATCAGCCAAACCACAGGGGGGTAATTACAGGGAAGATTCTGTGGGCTCAGGCAGTTTTTTCAAAGAGAAGCAGAACCTGCTGTTTCTGGCTCAGGGCCCATGTCTCGATGCTGCAAGCCTTGCACTCTAGCTTAAAAATCCTAGACCCCTATATTCCCTGATGCCAACTGGAGATATAGACAGACCTGAACCCATCTTCTTTGATCACAGAAGCCAGGACTCATCTAAGGATGCCAAATAGTTTGCCATGTCTTTGCATGAAAGTATGCACCTTCTTTTATAACAGCTGGACTTGTCACATTGGTAGAACCTGTTTACCTGCATTGGTTCTTCCCTCCACTTCCAACTTCATTGTGAGGAACCAGTGGTGGGATTTGGACCTTTTGCAAGAAAGACATAGGTTCAAGTCCTAAATGGCACCTCTTTTCTGAAATGATAACAGGGTCTCTGGGACAGAACCAAAACAGTGCCATTTGCTGGGTGCAGGATCTCCACCGAAGCAAATGTTGGAGTTGAGCAGTGCCACAATTTGGTTTGAGGGTTGACGTTTCGCCTGCACCTGTGCCAAGCATCCTCAGTTCTTGGCTTTTGTTTTGTTTGTTTATAAACCTAGCAAACAAATATCTCATTAGAGAGGACACCTGGACCTATAAAGACTAAATGGCTAATTTAGATGTCTTTAAAGTGTTTTCTATGCCAGTCTCCATAAGTGCTAATATTTGATCTTTCAGGAAACTCTGGAACCAGAAGCTGAAGGATCCAAGGTCAAGGTAAGGAGTTTGTCTTGCATTTAAGTTTTTCAGCAGTTCAAATCTTCAGGAAAGGGGGAAAAGGATATCCCATGATAGTGCAACAGCTGGGCTTAAAAGGCTAGAAGGGAGATGAGACCTCCCAGACTGACCCCTCCACTCAAACCTGACCAAGTGTTTGATAAAGGGAAGGCTAAAAGTAGATGGCAAGGATTCCCTGGCATTTCCCCTCTTGTTCTGGTCATTCTCAGTACCTCTCAGCAGGGACTTCTCCAGGCCCTAGGAAAAATTTCTTGAGGTCACACTTTATGGCAAGTAGCTCCACTTACCTCCATCACTTCTGGCCTTTGTTTTGCAGTTTAAAGAGCCTGAGTGGGAATAACACATTCTGGATCCACCGAATCAAGTGCCAGGGCACTGAGGCCCATTTGGGGCAATGCAAGTTGCAGGTTCAGCCGCCCTCTCGAAATAGATCTGCCTGTCCCCGTGGCATGCATGCTCTCATCAGTTGTATAGCTGGTCCCGAATTCCAGTCCAACAAAGCCAAGCTGCCTGCAAAGTCAAAATCCAAAGAGGTGAGTGAAACATGGGATACTTTCCATTAAGTGAAAATGGGACCCCATATTTCCTGGAAAGTAGGATCAAAGTATTAAGTTCATGTCGGAAAGGGGATTCTGGGAGTTGCAGTACAAAAATAACTTTTCTAAGCTCTGCTTGTGTGACAGAATTTTGGGATCTGCTGGCAAGTGCACTTCTGGAGCACCCCCCCCCCCCCCTTGTTAATTGCTTCTTGGTTTTCCTTGTCAAAATTGTTTTGAGGGAAAGCCAGTCTCAGTCACCCAAAAACATTTCATCCACAATACCTTCTTCCCTGCCCCTTATCAATCTCTCAATTCCTGCAGAAATCTCAGGTGCGTCTCCGTGGAGGTGCACATGTAGGAGAGGGCCGTGTGGAAGTGCTGATGAGTGGCCAGTGGGGCACCGTGTGCGATGATGGCTGGGGCCTGCCTGCTGCCAGTGTGGTGTGTCGACAGCTGGGATATGGTACAGCCCGAGAGGCTCTCTTAGGAGCCCAGTTGGGTCAAGGTAAGGAGAGCAGGGAACTTGACAATAATGAGTGGAGTAGGTTAAAGTAACCCTGCCATAATAGGAAAGGAAGACAGGGTGGAGTGCAGGCTGATCCTGACTTAGCAGGACTCCGAGGAATCATATTGAAAGGGCCAAGCAAAGTCCAAGAAAGGTACCAGAAGTACTCTGAGCACTGTTAACGGGCTGAAGTGAAAACCATGGCTCTGTATAAGAAAATATAGAATGAAAGAAATCCTCAGAGTGATGTGGGAAGGCTAGGTGAACTGGGAGAAGAAGAAGTTGGTCAAAGGAATGAGGCCAGTAGTAGGGAATGCAGAAGAGACTGGGGCACAGGGTGACATTAAGATCTGTCTCTACTTAGCCTGACTCTCTATTACAGGCCTGGGTCCTATCCACTTGACAAGAGTGCGGTGCAGGGGCTATGAGCGCTCATTGGCAGAGTGCAGTTCGCAAGAGGCAAGGCAGACTGGCTGCCGACATGAAGCTGATGCTGCTGTTCGCTGCAATGTGCCCCAAACAGGTGTTCATAAACAGGTAAGTCCTGATTCCTGGAGCATTATAACCCCATAACTGTGAAAGAGAGGTGAAATGAATGACAGAAGAAAAACAGTTGCTTTTCTGAACTCTGTCACTGAGGAAAATTTGATAAAAAATACCAGTAACTGAATCTGAGTGCAGATTTGGATGGAAATCTGTTGTGGCCATTATGTACTATGCTCATTGTTGGGGAATCTGAGCTGTTAGGCTCAAATATAACTCTCAGTTGGGGTGATTCCACCATAATATAACAGAGTACCAGAAGTAAACTTCATAACCAGCAGAAAATTATGTGTGGTGAAGCTGGGATAAGCTTTTATTCTTAGGATGACACAGGATTGCAGAGTCAGAACTTTAGGTTCAAAATATTTATTGAAGTAAAAGAAATACAATCTAGATTTTTAAAAAGGCCTTGGAGTTAACTAGCTTCCTAAATCTCATCTTCTGAAGAAGAAGAAAGGGGAACACGTCAAAAATCCATGCAGCTACGTTTTGCCGAATGAGAGAGGCAAAATGCGTCCTCACTGGAAGCAAGAAAAGGCAGAAGAGACAATTGTGGAGACCCAGGGCAATAAAACCTAAAGTGGAAGTTCTCTTACAGAATTCCATTCCTGTATCATCAAAGGAGGGGAGAAGACAGTAGCTAGCTGGAGGAGTAAGGACAATGATCTTTTGGGAAACATGCATGGTAAAGTGGGGAAAGGAATCCCTCAACTTAGTCCTATCTCTAGTCAAGCTATTCATTGATGTCTGGACACTTTGTGACACAAGAGACTTGTGCAGTCCAGGGATGAAACCCAACACTCACTGCAACCAGCATCTGGCAGGCACTAAAGACAGACTGCTCTCCCACATCCTGAAGAGTGTCTGGGGCCAGCTCGGATCTTCCAGTGACACACATCTCCCCATTTTCATTCATTCATTTCCCCACTCAGGTACGTCTTGCTGGTGGACGCAGCCCAGAAGAAGGTGTGGTTGAAGTGCTGATGTCCAGGGGAGGCACCTTACGCTGGGGCGCTGTGTGTGGGGAACACTGGGGGCTCAATGAGGCCATGGTCGTGTGCCGGCAACTGGGCTTGGGCTTTGCCAGCCATGCTCTCCAGGTGAGTCCAACATCCTCCAAGCCAGATCCTAATTTTACTTTGATGCAAGCCTGACTTACTTACCTAGTGAAAAAGGTGGGACCTGAAACTTCCCATCCAGTTTTGTATAATTTGGAGTTCATAGGAAGCACTGAAATTCACATCCACCTGTAAAGGGGACCATCAAACTCAGAGCTTTCCTTTGTGCTACACAATTGTCTTTGTGCTCTCTTTCAGGAGTCGTGGTACTGGCAGGGCAACCCGGATGCTACTGAGGTGGTGCTGAGCGGCACGCGTTGCAAAGGCACAGAACATGCCATCCAGCAGTGCCAACATCATGGACCTGTGCACTGCCCCACAGGAGGAGGCCGTTTTGCAGCAGGGGTCACCTGTACCAACAGTGAGTAGAAAAATGGACAGATGGGCATGGATGACTCTGAAACTAGCACATTGGGAGCGTAGAGTAAGATAGGTATTTCTGGTGACCCTACTTGATCCAGCAATTTGAGCATTGGGCTCTAACTCTGGAGACCAGGATTCAAATTCCTGTTGAGCCGTGAAACCTGCTGGGTGGCTTTGGGCACAGTCATGGTCTCTCAGCTTCAGGGAAGGCAATGTCAAACCTCTTCTAAATACATCTTGCCAAGAAAATCCAAGGGTCACATTGGGTCAGAAACAAATTAAAGGAACACAACAAAATACATACTTGCGGGTTGGGGGAGCAACATACTCCTCATATTATTGGACAGTTCATCCTTGACAATAAAGCTTATTATAAGTTGGCGCAGTGGGTTAAAGCTCTGAGCTGCTAAACTTGCTGACTGAAAGGTTGGCAGTTCAAGTGGGGTGAGTTCCCTCAGTTAGCCCCAGCTTCTGCCAACCTAGTAGTTTGAAAAAATGCAAATGTGAGTAGCTTTGGCGGGAAGGCACTCCATGTAGTCATGCCAGCCACATGACCTTGGAGGTGTCTATGGACAACGCTGGCTCTTTGACTTAGAAATTGAGATGTGCACCTCCCCCCCAGTCAGAAACAACGAGACTTAATGTCAAGGGGGAACCTTTACCTTGTATATGGTGAGTTCAAAGGATATGGCATCATAGAGATATGCACCCACACTTCAGTTGCACAGGACTTGCTTTGTGCACTTGTATTCCTTGGGTCAGTCCCGCATTTTCAAGTGGGAAAAACTCCTACCATGACATTCTTGGTGTCCACTCTAGATATACTCTATATAAGGAAGTTTTCGCGCGTGTGTGTATGTATCTTGCATATCAATTATCAGGACTCAAAGTTCCTTCCACAACCTAACAAATTTGGTCCTGCTCTGCATGGCACTGAACCTCATGTAATCTTAAACACCCACTTTTCTTTGCAGGTGCCCCAGATCTGGTGATGAATGCTCAATTGGTGCAAGAGACTGCTTACTTAGAGGACCGTCCATTGAACATGCTGTACTGTGCCCATGAGGAAGGCTGCCTTTCTGCCTCTGCTAACCACATGAACTGGCCTGATGGTTATCGTCGCCTGCTCCGCTTTTCCTCACAGATTCACAATCTGGGACGAGCAGATTTCCTCCCAAAAACTGGTCGCCATGCATGGATTTGGCACCAGTGCCATAGGTAAAGAATAAACCTTAATATAGCATGACTACTATCAGTGATTGAGGAGCACCTGTGCTCTCTGCTGCATGTAAACACTCTGAAAAGAAAGCTAGATGTCAGGAATGTGATGTCTCTTTCTACCAGTGTAGAGTTTTTTATAAGTTGCTGTCTAGACTCCCTTTCCACCCCCAAGCCCAGTTGCTGCTGCGTCTTGTGAGATGAGGCTCACGTGTCCCAGAGAGAAGCGTTCTATCTTAGTCAACTGTTTTGTGGTGGGAGCTCAGTTTGTTTGCATCTGAGAAAATAGCAACGTTCACAACAAGGCTGTCATTATGGCTGTGCTGGGATGCAGAACTATAATAGCAGCTGAGCCTACAGCCAAGCCTAAACCTTCCACATCCTTCTGCTTCATGGAGATCAGTGGATCCCTACTCCTCCCTGTCGCCCCACCAGGAAGGATTCTGTATAGCCACTGTGTAGCACAGCCCATGTCTCTATAATCCTTGAATTTCCCTCACATGCAGCAGCCTCTCTAAGTAATGTCCTCATCCTCTTTCCCACAGTCACTATCACAGCATCGAAGTTTTCACCAACTATGACTTATTGACCCTCAATGGCTCCAAAGTGGCTGAAGGGCACAAGGCCAGCTTTTGTCTGGAAGATACCAACTGTCCAGATGGTAAGTAACAGCTTAAAATAAACTAGGGATGTCTAGTGACCACACAGTTTGGATTTCTATCTGGCTCATAGAAAAGCCCTATCCCTTCACTTCAGCTCACACCAATCCAGAATTCAGGCTCCCAAACTCAATCTCACATTTGGAAACCCATGGGCTCATGCATTCCATTGACTAGAATTGGGATTGTGTGTTTTGTGTGTGTGTGTATGTGTGTGTCAGGAGCAACTTGAGAAACTGCAAGTCGCTTCTGGTGTGAGAGAATTGGCCATCTGCAAGGACATTGTCTAGGGGACTCCCAGATGTTTAATGTTTTACCATCCTTGTGGGAGGCTTCTCTCATGTCCCCACATGGTGAGCTGGAGCTGACAGAGGGAGCTCAACCCGCTCTCCCTGGATTCAAACCACTGACCTCTCGGTCAGTCCCGTCAGCACAAGATTTTATCCCATTGCACCCCTGGGGGTGGCCAAATGGGTTAAACCCTTGTGCCAGCAGGACTACTGGAAAATTGAAAATTGCTAAAACTATTTTTTCCCTCTATATTAGAACAGGATAGAAAAGTGTAGGTACTTAATCTGTCAAATTACAAATAGGAAGATGCAGCAGTTATTCCACTAAGAACATTAACAGTTAGATAAAAGAATAAAACTGTCAGTAACTTTGTTTCTTGATAGGATTAGAAGAAATATACAAGCACATTTGCCTTTTGAAGGTAATCAAGGCAGTTAAGTTTCAGATGAAAAATGCATAGATCTTATCTGCCCGCCTTAGGTTCCATGTGGACCACTATTCTGAAAATGAGAGATAATTTTTTTCAGTGGCACTAAGAAACCTGCCAAGTTTCAGACGAATATGTACATTAGTTTTGTTGCATGAGGGAGACCGAAAAACTGTGTATGTGTGTGTAGTTCCCTTTTTCTCCCACAGATTTTTTTTGTCGATTTGTATGCAAATCTCATACATTTGTTTATTTATTTGTTTGTGTATGTACTGTATTTATATACCACCTTTCTCACCTCTGGGGGACTCAATGCGCTTTACAACATACTAATTGCAGCATTCAATGCCAACATACATGTTAAAAATCATAATAAGTAAATAGTAAAATATAACTATTAAACATTAAGCATTAGACATAAACAACATTTAAACATTAAGACAGAACATTAAAATATCCTGGTGTAAATATTAAAATCACATGATCCAAAATCGTAAACCATAGCCATTCCAATTATCATAGATACAAATGAGTTATAAAATGTCATAAGCATATGCTACCATACCTCAAAACTAATTTTAGGTTTTTTGAAATATCGACGTGTGATAGTGTTAGAAGAATGGTCATTCTATTGTCCAATTTTTGACCCAGAGCATAGTAGGTGGACTGCCTGATTTCGCTCAGGCTTTAGGCCTCATTGCACTTTGAAGCTGGAAGCAATTAAGCATTGCTTTTATATCATTCTCCTCAGCAGTCTCCCAAAACCTGGGGAACTTTGCCCCCACCTTTCCACGGCCACTATTTGGCCATAGGTGCATGCATCAGTTTGGGGGGTGTGTCACAGTACAAGGTGATACACAATATCTACCTTTCACAATAACTGATTAAAGGCAGATGTGTTGGGGTAGCATCGGCATTTGTCACCTTTGGCGAGAGGCAAGGCCAACTATTCCTTTTCACCCAATCCAATATTTTCCATACAGGACTGCAGCGGCGTTTTGCCTGTGCTAATTTTGGAGAACAGGGTGTCAGTGCAGGCTGCTGGGACACATACAGACACGACATTGACTGCCAGTGGGTGGACATCACTGATGTGCCACCTGGGAGTTACACATTCCAGGTAAGTGTGGGAAAGCTGGCTGGTGACCACTGTAGTTGGAGGGATATTTATTTATTTATTTATTTATTTCTTCGACTTATTAGTCGCCCTTTCCCGTAGGCTCAGGGCGACTCACATTGTGAGTCGTAAAACAAGTAAAATCAAGGTAAAGCAAAACACACTAAAATTGCCACAACCAGCGTGCAAGCATGGTTTGGGCATGGTATTATATACATAAACCTAAGCACCGAACGCCTGGATGAAGAGGAGGGTCTTACAGGCCCTGCGGAATGTTAGCAGATCGGCCTGCGCTTGGACTGTGGGGGGAAGAGCATTCCACAGCACCGGCGCAGCGGCACTGAATGCCCTCCTCTGCGTTGAGGTCAGATGAACAGATCGCCGACTGGGCACCACCAGGAGGTTTTGGGACTCGGATCGCAGTGGTCGTGGTGGACTGTAATGGGAGAGGCGGTCCCTTAGATACACTGGCCCCAGACCATTCAAGGCCTTAAAGGTTAGAACCAACACCTTGAAGGTGATCCGGTGCTCTATCGGAAGCCATTGCAGTTCGCGCAGCACAGGTGTGATGTGGCAGCGAGATGGACAACCTGCCACCAGCCGTGCTGCTGCGTTCTGCACCAGCTTGAGCTTCCGGATCACCGACAAAGGAAGGCCAATGTAGAGGGCATTACAGTAGTCTAGTCTTGAGATGACCGTGGCTTGGACCACTGTGGCTAGGTCATGACAGGACAAGTAGGGAGCCAGCCTCCTCGCCTGTCGGAGGTGGTAGAAAGCCACTCCACTGACGATGGAGATATGCTTCTCCATCGACAGCTCGGAGTCAAGCGTGACTCCTAGGCTCTTCACCGACGGGGACGGGCGAAGTGTCGCCCCGTCCAGGGTTGGAAGGTGGATCCCTCCCGTGCCCGGACGGCCCAGCCACAGGATCTCCGTCTTGTCCGGATTCACCTTCAACCTACTGGCTCGCAGCCATCCAGTGACGGCCTCAAGGCAGAGATGGAAATTATTGGGTACGGAGTCAGGCTGGCCCTCCATCCCCAGAATGAGCTGGGTGTCATCCGCATACTGGTGACACTCCAGCCCAAAGCTGCGTGCCAACCGGGCAAGTGGTCGGACATAGATGTTAAATAATAAAGGGGAGAGAATTGCCCCCTGAGGCACCCCACAATGAAGTGGGGCACCCCGGAGACAACCTCACCCTTCTCACTCGCTGGGACTGGTTCCGGAGGAAGGAGGACAGCCAGCTAAGGGCCGACCCCTCACCCCCGGCCAGTCGGTGGGTCAAGAGATTGTAATTGACAGTATCGAACGCTGCCGTGAGGTCCAATAACACAAGCAGCGCCTATCCACCTTGATCTAGTTGGCGACGCAGCTTGTCGGTGATGGCGACCAGCACTGTCTCCGTCCCGTGCCCAGAATGGAAGCCGGACTGGAAGGGGTCAAACCAAGTTGCATCATCTAGGTAGGACTGCAACTGCTCCATTGCTGCCCTCTCAACCACCTTGCCCAGGAACGACAAATTCGATACTGGGCGGTAGTTGGAAGGGACCGACGGATCTAAGTTCGGCTTCTTCAGCAATGGAGTGACCACTGCCTCTTTCAGTCCCCTTCCCATGATGACTTCTCATAACACTGTAGCCTTTCTGGCAGGAGGTCAACCCCTCATGCTGCCTTTTCTTAAAGAAATAACAGCTGTGGTCCGTCCTGCCGTTACAAGTTACCCTTCCTGGTCTCTACCCTCTTATCGTTCTTCTACCAGGTGGTTGTGAATCCTAAGCATGAGGTAGCAGAGTCAGATTTCTCCAACAATGCCCTTCGCTGTCAATGTCAGTATGATGGACACCGCCTCTGGTTACATGGATGCCATACAGGTAAGATAGCAGCAGAGAGGCACAGCTAGGGCCAAAGGCGACACCATAGGCCACCATTGGGGGTTGCACTAGCATTGCAGAATACATACTGACTATGCCAGTTTGGCTACTAATGCAGACCCTCCCCTTCCTTCCTTTTTCTCATATATAGGTGATGAATACGGTGCCAACATAGTATGGGATGAGGAGGCACAGCAAAGACTAGCCAGCAACCTTGTCTGAGGCAAGATACTCCACAAGGAACTTGGAGTTTTCAAGGGTTTCTGGGCCCAGATTTGCTCAAGGCTCAGAGCAATATGACAAGGGCTGTTGCAGAGCTACAGCTGGCACAGACTGGCACAAGAACAATAAGGGGTTCTCTCCCCCTGTTCCCCATCTTGAAGTGGCAACATCCAAGGCCACATTTCTTTGCTGTCGATGTTGAACCTTTCGCCACGTTTCACAAATCAGACTGCCTGGTTTCCTTCCTGTATTTATAGAGACTGGTAACTACGGACAGTACGGGGCTGATATGAGTGGGAACCAAGAAGGAAGGGTTTTGCTCTTTCCTCTGCCCACTCCCCCTGTCAAGAAAGTAGCCCTGCTAAAAAGAGGTGGTCTCCACTTGCCTCTCTGAAAGAAGGGGTGTGTGAGCAGCACAGCCCAGAACAACTACCTCAACCAGCTCCATCTGTTGAAGATGTATTTCTCAGGAGCTTGGTTTGTTTAGGGACACACCAGAGCTACCTATTGCCTACCCCTCCATAGGCATATGTACGCTTGCAGGCCCAAGAATCTACAGTCGGCTATGAGTCATAGACTCACAGAGTTGGAAGAGACCTCATGGGCCATTCAGTTCAATCTCCTGCCAAGAAGCAGGAAAATCGCATTCAAGGCACCCCTGACAGATGGCCATCCAGTCTCTGCTTAAAAGCCTCCAAAAAGGAGCCTCCACCACACTCTGGGGCAGAGAGTTCCACTGCTGAACAGCTCTCACACTCAGGAAGTTCTTCCTCATATTAGGATGGAATCTCCTTTCCTGTAAGTTGAAGCCATTGTTCCGCATCCTAGTCTCCAGGGCAGCAGAAAACAAGCCTGCTCCCTCCTCCCTATGACTTCCACTCACATATTTATACATGGCCCTCATCATGTCTCCTCTCAGCCTTCTCTTCTGGGGGTTAACATGCCCAGCTCTTTAAGCTGCTCCTCATAGGGCTTGTTCTCCAGACCCTTGATCATTTTAGTCGCTCTCCTCTGGACATTCCAGCTTGTCAACATCTCCCTTCAATTGTGGTGCCCAGAATTGGACAGAGTATTGTAGACTGACCAAGGCAGAATAAAGGGGTAGCATGACTTCCCTGGGTCTAGACACTATACTCCTATTTGTGCAGGCCAAAATCCCATTGGCATTCCCCCCGCCACATCACATTGTTGGGTTATGTTTAACTTGTCCACAAGGACTCCAAGATCTTTTTCACACGGACTGCTATTGAGCCAGGAACCCCCATTCTGTATCCTTGCATTTCATTTTTTCTGCCTAAGTGGAGTCTAAAAATGAGTGCCTGCATTTTGGTCAAAGCTCAACACAAGGAAGCCCGCAATGCCATAGGCCTTTGTGTTCTAAGAGAGAGGCTGAAAGTGGCTAGGAAAAGAGGAATTGTGGAGTCACTTAGTATGCAATGAAATGTGATGGCCCCAAATACAGTGGCTAAAGCCTGGTGGGGGAGGCAGCCATTCGCTCAGGGAAGAGTCACAGTCCCATTTCACCAAGACGAGTTAAAAGGGCTCTTTGATGCCATCTTTAATGGAATTCGATTCTACCAATAAAGGCTTTTTGAACCAAATGACAGCATTCATGGCTGAGTTCTTGAGGGGAGAGTAAACACACACACAAATGTGCGAAGTCTGCTTTGAAGGCTTTTCTCCCTCTCTGCTTTGAAGAGACTGGTTTCTTTGTTTTTATGCTTGGGACAGAACTGCATTTTCAGGTTGAAAAGGAGCCAAGGAAATGGTGACTTTCCCTGGGGAAGAGAGGACATTACTACTGCAGGGGAAGTGCACACTTTGCAAGCCTATCCTGAACTTAACTGGTCAATGTTGAGCCAGAATGAACACACACCTAGAGAACTGCTTTGGACTAAAATGCTCATCGGCTCCCAGTCTACATGGCCACTGGAGCAGAGATTCATTGAATCATAGACTTGGAAGAGACCTCATGGGTCATCCAATCTCTAACAGGAAGTTCTTCTTTTCCTACAGCCTTGAAGCCATTGTTCTTTGTATAAATAGTCTCCAGGGCAGCAGAAAACAAGCCTGCTCTCTCCTCCCTATGACTTCCACTCACATATTTTTATTTATTATTTATTTATTATTTCAACTTATATACCACCCTTCCCAATAGCCTTGGGGAATGGCCCTCATCATGTCTCCTCTCAGCCTTCTCTTCTGCAGGCTAAACATGCCCAGCTCTTTAAGCCGCTCCTCATAGGGCTTGTTCTCCAGACCCTTGATCATTTTAGTCTCCCTCCTCTGGACACATTCTAGCTTGTCAACATCTCCCTTCAATTGCAGTGCCCAGAACTGGACACACTGTTCCAGGTGTGGCCTATGATTCAAGAGATCTAATCCAAACAAATAGTTTTCCCAAGCTCATGCCTTGCAGAAGGAGCAAGTTTATTGTCACAGAAAGAGGGCACCAATGCTGGCATCCTATCTGAACATAGGCAGAGCCTTTACATGATGTCAAAAAGGGTCACAGTAAAATAGCACTTTCCCTAGTTCGGTCTGTTGCAGAACTCACTGCAGCGACGAGCCAAGCTGAGACAAATGCCAGATGGACAGCATTGGTTTGCAATCCATCAGGCCCCATGCACTGGGGAGGGAGGTAGCCCCCCCCCCCACAGTCTTGTGTCAAGGAATGAAGAGGGATGGGTGGGAGTGATTTATGCCTGCCTGCAGCAAAGCCGAGACCCTGCGGCCTTATCGATCCTCAGCACCGCAATGAAGTAGTACCAAGACCAGAGTTTCCTTTGCCTGACTTCCCCATCAAACCCAATAGAAGTGTTTGTCCCCACTCCTAATTCTGACCTTCAACAGATCAATAAGCACCTAGGGCTCTGCTAAAGGGGGAAATACCTTTTGGTGAGTTAGATCCAAGTCCAACAGGTTTGCAGAATGAAACCTGATCTAAGCAAGGGAACAGAACCACTCTATGAGCGTATGTGTCCAGTCCTTAAAGAAAGTGAAAGGGATAGATGGCAGAGATCTTGAAACATTTAGGCATGCTCTCAGAAAAAGATGAGAAACATTAAAAGGCACCACTCCAAACGTCAGAAGTGAAAACGATCATCTCCTAATCTCTACTGATAATGCCTCACCACTTTTTCTACCCAGTAAACTTTAGCTGTTTTGTCACCTTGTCTTTTCAAAACTGCAAACTGTCATTTGGGGAAACTCAAATTGCTACAGTTGTCCTAACAAGAGGTACTGGAGACTTCTCAGTTCTTTGAATGGCTTCATGTTTTGACAGAACTAGATGCAAAGTTCCATGCCATGACTAAAGCATCAATCACAGTCAGGCAAACTTCTGCATTTCTCTCTTGCATCTAGTCCAGGCATGGGCAAACTTCAGCCCACCAGGTGTTTTGGACTTCAACTCCCACAATTCCTAACAGCCTACCTGTCCAAAGCACATGGAGGGCCGAAGTTTGCCCATGCCTGGACTAGTCCATGTCCTGCCTGGTGACTGCAAGTTGAGCACTCAATCATGTTTAGCTAAAGGCACTGATGTCCTTGACATAAGCCACTGCCGAGCATTTATGATATTGCCCCAAGAGTTTCTTGGTGATAAAACAGCTCATCCAATCCATGGGAAAAACTATCTTGGCCTCATACACTTGATGGGCACACAAGACATTGTTTTGCTCCAAGTTAGGTCACTGATTCATCTCATTTTATATTACCTACATCAGTGGTTCTTAACCTGTGGGCAGCGGACCACCAGTGGGATGTGAGGATGAAAATCTGGTCTGCAAGCCTCCTTCCTCTTTATTTATTGATTTTATTGATTTTATTTTATTTCTGCTCCTTTTGTGCCTCCTGCCACTCCTTCCCTGTCGCTGACCAGCCCCGACCTCTTGGATAGACCACATCAGCTCTAGATTATTAAATATGGTTTTCTGTATCAGAAACTAGAGCTATCAAATGCAATTTTTTGTAACGGCACCCCAAATAGCCAAATCAAATCTAAAGTTGACCAAAAACTGATTCGTAATCCTTCTGGTACTAATGTTGGAGAATGATCCCTGGTCAAAGTGGTTCTTGATCAAGTGGTCCCTGGTCAAAAAAGGTTGGGAACCACTGACCTACACTTACTAGCAACAGAGTTTAGAATAGACCCTGCCCCAGGTTTACCTGGAGTTGATAGGAGACTGAAGGCAGGACGTTTTACTGCTGAGCTACAGACTTTTCCTTCAAAACTAAAATTCAATGCGCTTAGAAAAGAATGATCTATTGAGGAAACCAAAAAAATAAACCCAAACATAACATGGTTTCAGTACTTTCAAATACATCAGGGTTTTAAAGCGGATGCCAAAAGGGGTTTCAATCAACAAACAGGCTTTTGGGAATTGATAATTAAAAAAGAGGGGGGAAACTATTAACATTGCTTATCAACAACTCCTGAAGTGGGCAACTGAGGAAGAACAGGTTAAGGAATGCCAAATTAAATGGGCAAGAGATATAGGACACAATATTCTTTCACACCAATGGGAAGAGGTATGGAACCAAACTAAAATATACTATGGAGATTGATATTCAGGAAAACTGGTACAAAATGCTCTTCAGGTGGTATTATACACCTGAAAAGCTAGCAAAATTTAATAAGCAATGCTCCAACAAATGTTGGAAATGTGGGAAAGAAGTGGGCACCTTTTTCCACATGTGATGGTCATGTAAAGAAATCAAAAACTATTGGATAAAAATACACACATACACACAAGAAATACTAAAAACTAAATTCCCACTAAAACCAGAGACATACCTTTTAGGCATAACAGATTTAAGGGTAGAAAAAAACAAAGACAAAATATTATTCCTCATAAGTGCGGCAGCCAGATTAGTGCTGGCAAAAATCTGGAAACAAAATAAAACACCATGCTCGGATGAGTGGATCATAAAGATGTTTGATATAATACAAATGGATGAACTGTCACCGGGACTAAAAGATAAAGGTGAGAAAACAGACTGGTCTGTTTTTAAAAACTTGTTAAGAAATGAAAGGATTATATTGCTAAAGGACAACTCCGATGCTCATAAAGACCCAGAGAAATAGACTCATCAGCTATCAAACCTCGGGAAAGAACGAAAAATAACACCTCAAAGACCCTGGGAAGTCAAGGGTTTCCTTTTTTTTCTTGTGTGACTATGGGGTGTTTTTTTCTTGGGAGGTGCTCCTCTACTCCAAGGGTGGGCAATTACCGGCCCTCCAGGTGTTTTGGACTTCAACTCCCAGAAATCCTAACAGCTAGTAAACTGGCTGGGATTTCTGGGAGTTGAAGTCCAAAACCCCCGGAGGGCCCACCCCTGCTCTACTCTATCTTTCTATATTTTCCTACTTTTTAATTCTATATATGTTTTCACCCACTTTCACTTTTTCAGCATGCGAGCTACTTATAAAACAACCAAGTCAAAATGATCTACCTACCCACTACAAAAATGTGAAACATATAACACATGCCATATAGCAGATGACATGGGGATTTTATTCATCTGTGTGGAAAGGACCTAAGCAGGGCTGGCAACACTTGATTTAAGGCAAAATGCGTGAAAAATATAAACCGGCTGCAAAAAAAAACCAGGCCTGCAATTATGATAGGGCTAGGTAAATGGAAGTTCTAAATCTATCACTCCTGGGCAGGAATGAGCCTTACCCTCCCGCCCCTGCCTGCGACTCTACCAGGGCGCCTGTGGTAAGATGAGTAAAAATAGAGAGGATTTTAACGAGATCTACCAAACCTGATGTAAAGACTTAACACTAAAATTACAATGAAAATTATAAAAAAGAAAGGAATGATCAGTGACTCAAATGGACATTCAGTCCTATGACATCTCAGAATAGCTAGCTTCAAACCCAATAGATTCAGAAAGGTGTCTAGTTAAGTTTTCAGTTTTTCAACCTTTCAAGGAAATCTGCCATTTTTGCTAAGAAATCCCTGAGCATCTGTCAAGAACTCTCACATGCTGCATAGGGTTATGCACACTGATCAGGTTGGGCCTCAACATTATTCAGGACTATCAACTAGAAGCAGCACTCATGAGATAGCATGAGTAGATGCCATGGAGGGACAATGTGGACAAATTATGGGTGGAGAGGACTGTTCTGTTCCTCCAAGGCTAGTCTGCCATCCTCAGGTACTATGAAGAACGCTCTCCCATCACCAGTGCTGAAATAAGATTTAGTTCAGCTTGTGTCAATATGAAGACTGAAGGAGGTTCAACATTTTGTACTTTGAAAAAGGCACCAGAACATCTTTGGCTAGCCATGGGTGTGTCTATGAACCAGAATTTGGAAACATTCCTGTTTTGGACTACGTACAGAAGGAAATGATGGATGTGCTATGGGCAGAATTTGTGAGAGTTCCTTGTTTGAATGCAACTCCTTGAAACACCTTGACAACATAGCCACTGGCCATGCTGACAAGAGAAATTATGGGTCTTGTAATAATAATAAAAAAGGAATTTCCCCCATTCCTGTCCAGAACACATCCAACATGTACTTTGAAATGCAGGGGGAAACCTAGGCTCTCTTTGAGGGAGGTTTATCCACTCCTGTTGCTGTTAATTCTCTGGGTGGAGAACTTAAGCCTCTTCCCACTAATTGTTTGAGCTAGGAATATGAAACAAATACAATATCAATGTATCTATGCAGATTTGTTAGACCAACTTGGGAACTACTCTTATTTAGGTTTCTTGGTCAGCAGTTCCAGGATATTAAATCTTTCCAGGAATTTTCACATGGGGATGCACAAGCACAGCCCCACCTCCTCATAAGTTTTAATTTCAAAGGAACACTACGCACCTGAACCTAATCTCTTCCTAGCCCCCCATGCCTCTAAACCAGTGGTTCCCAACCTGTGGGCTGTGGGCTGCAAGGCCTAAAATAAGGTCTGCAGTTCTAGTTTATTAAAAATGGTTCTCTGTGGGTGAGCAGATGGCGACTACTTGATGGCATATGTTCTGTATCAAAAACTAGAGCTGATGTGGTCTATCCCAGTGTTTCTCAACCAGTGTGCCGTGGCACACTAGCGTGCCGTGAGCGATCATCAGGTGTGCCGCGAGAAAAGCTCTCTGCCCCCCTTCCTTCCCCCCTCCTCCTGTCGAACTCCTGCTGCTTGTGGGAGGAGGAGGAAGGGCCGGGTGGTGGCAAAGAAAAAGAAGAAGGGGCCGGGGCAGCGCCTCCTTTGCCCGTTTCCCCAGCCAGCCTCCAATCCGCCATGACTCCCACCATGACTCACCCCTCGCTCGCTGAAGCTGCGCGGAGGAGGAGCCCTGCCCACTGAAGCCCATCCACCACTCATGCCCCTCCTCTGTCGGAGAGCTGAAGCTGGGGGAGGGGGCAGGGCATGGTGTCCTCCCCCCCCCCCCGGCTTCAGCGCTCACACAGCTTTGCCAGCCTTGAGGGGGCAGTGCCAAGCCAGCAGTGGCGAGCCAGCACAATGCTGGCTTGGCACTGCCCCCTCAAGGCTGGCGAAGCTGTGGGAGAGGTGAAGCCGGGGGAGGGGCGGGGCATGGCACGGCCTGGCTCCTCCCCCTCCCCCGGCTTCGGCAATCCCAGCAACGGCTCCCAGCAGGCCACCATCCCCCAGCCATTCTTGACTGTGTTAGAGTGTCATTTTGTGTCATTTTGGTTGGTGGTGTGCCCCCGGATTTTTTTAATGTTAAAAGTGTGCCGCAGCTCAAAAAAGGTTGGGAAACACTGGTCTATCCAATGCAGTTTTCTGAATCAGCATCCCAAATAACCAAACCGAATCTAAAGTTGGCCAAAAACTGATTCGTAACCCTTTTGATACTAACGTTGGAGTAGTCCCTGGTCAAAGTGGCCCCTGGTCAAGATAGTCTCTGGTCAAAAAAAGGCTGGGAACCGTCGCTCTGAACATTTGTACAGCACAATAAAATGGACTCTGCCTAGAAAGCTAAGCATCTTCCATAAATGGGCAAGGTAGGTAGGCGAGACACAACTGTCTGGAACATGAGGAACTAGGCAGGGACAAAGGTGTTGCAAATGACACAGAATGCCAACAAGAAAGGATTTTCTGAAGTGACACTTGAGGAGAATCTGCCTGCCTTAAAAAAAGAACAAAGGCAAGAAGTTACGACAGAAGGTGAGCCACATTTCAGCATACGGAGAACGGAAACTGCAAGACAAAACCCATATGGTTTCCTCCTCTATTTTTTTGGTTGTGAGGTATCTTTAGAAAGAGGTGCTATGTGGAAAAGCAATTTATTGTGCCAAATATTCCCATGGAGGCTTTATCTGCTCAATACTACGATATGTTGTACTGATCAGGATACTGGACCAAGACTTGGGGGATTCTCAACTCTTGCCCCATTGACCCCACAGATTTAACTGGGTGTCAATAAACTAGGCAGACTCTTCCATCCGGATATGCCTCACAGAACTGTTATAAGAATAATGAAGGAAGCGGGACTTCCGGCCGGACGAAGATGGTGACAGGTCGGGCACTCTGAGGGCTCCCGGAGTGCCTCCTGCTCCTTCGGCCGGAGGGCGATCTGCGCCTCCCCCCATGGACACAGAGGTGTCCAGCGGGTGCGCGAAGCTGCCTGGCAGGCCCCGCCGGCTCCAGAGATCCCCCCCTCCTCAAGAGGGGGAGATTGCGAGAGCCCGGAGTGCCGCTGCAGCACCAGGCGGGCCGAGGAGCGGGAAGCGGCCAGCGACCCGCACACACTGTCAGCCCAGTCCGGCTCTTCCTCTCCCCCCCCCATCCACCATCAAGCTGAGGGCAGGAGAGGAGGAAGAAACCCAGGAGAAGCGGCCGTGAGTAAAGGGGGGATCCCAGGCCACTTGTCAAGCGGGAGGCGGCACTGCCACCGAGGGAAAAGCGCGCTCCCACAGCAGCAGGGAGCCAAGCAGCCCCACGAACACTCCCCTCCCAGCAGGGATCGGGACCCACAGAGAGAGGGTCAGATCCCTTTAGGAGAAGACCAAGTTGGGGGCAACAGATCACCTCAGGCAGAGGCAGCCCGGGTGACTTCAGCGTCCCTCAGGGGACCCAAAATGGCGGGCATGTCTTAACAGCCATAGAAGCAGGGGAAGAAGACAGGAGCTTTTGGCGGGAGCGCCATTTTGAAAGGGAAATAAAAGAAGGGGGGGAGAAAAGACCAGAGGACAAGAATATACCCTCACCTAAGAGACACAGATTAGAAGGTGACACCTACACAAGTGTCAACTACAGAGGGGGAAGAAAGGACAGAAAGATAAGGTCTAACAGCAGGAGATTGGTTAGACGGGGTGCTAACGTCCCCCCCTCCCCTCACAACTAGAACAAGGCAAAAAACAAGAGGCCTCACTCAGAGCACTGGGGGCCAGAACAAGCCCTTGAAACCTGAACATTCCAGCAAAACTCCCCCGACGCACGCCGCCACGCAGGACTGGAGAGAGGAAGACCCCGCAAAAGTACTACCCCACCCTCCCACGCACCGAGAGCAAGTCAGGGAGAAATCCAAGTGCAGTAATGGCCAATCCAAGGGTCACCAAGACCACCAATGGAGCAGTAAAAAAACAGACGCTGTCAGAAGAGACGACACTCAAGGACATCCTAAGGGAAGTCCAAAGAATAGCAGAAAGGCAGGAACAGGCCCAGAAACAAATGGAGCTGATGGCCAGCAGACAAGAATCCCAGCACAGATCGGTCCAAGACCAGCTGCAGAGCATCAAATCAGATCTCTCCAAGGAATTATCGCGCATCCATGAAGAAATTGGGAAGATAAAACAAGACGAAGGGAGGCTTGCGGTCGCCCAGGACCAAATGAAGGCCAGGCTGGAAAAAGTTGAAACTAAAAGTGCAAGGCTTGAACAGCTTCAAGAGGGATTGGAGCAGAACGAGCTGGAAATGTGGCTGCGTTTCAGAAACATAGTTGAAGAACCCAACGAGGACCTGCAAAAAATAGTCCACAACTTGACAGCTACCATCCTAAAGAAAGGTGAGAGCGAAGCCACACAGGAGATCGGCAGAGTCTTCCGGGTCACTACGGCATACTCAAAGAAGAACAAGACACCACAAGATGTGGTGGTTCGCTTCGAAAGACAGAAAGTCAGAGATGAGATCCTAAGGGAAAAAAAGTCAGCTGAACCGACCTACAAGGGGAGCAGAGTGACCATATTAAAGGAGTTCACAGCGTCGTCCATCAGCAAAAGAAGAAGCTATCACTTCCTGACGGAGGAGCTAAAAAATAGAGGAATCCGCTTCAGGTGGGAAAAAACGGAGGGAGTTATGGCCACCTATGAGGGCCAAAGATTCTGGCTGACTTCCATCAACAAGGCCAAAGCCTTCATGGAAAAACTACAATCAGACCGTCGACAAAGAACACCTGCACAATCTAGCCAAAGCGACTCCTCGAAGAAAAGGCGCTTCAGCTCCCCAGACCATGAACTGCCCCCATCCAGACGAGATTCACACGGCAAAGGTAAAGAGAACGGCCCACGAGTTACGGAGGCAGGACGCGACGAACTGGACCACACAATAGAAATGCAAGATGAGTGACCTTCATGTCCAGATATCTTGCTTTTCAAACAATATTAACGGATTGAACTCTGCCCCCAAACGAAAACGGTTATTTAACTTTCTACGAAAAAAGAGATACGATGTAGTGGCACTTCAGGAAGAACACACCAAGAAGCCTCACGCGCACCACCTGGAGAACAAGCGTATCGGCAACCTCTTCTACTCACTGACTGAGGGGAAATGGAATGGAGTGGCCATCTACGTGAACGGCAAACATCCAGCAGAATTAGCCTTCAACGATGAAGAGGGCAGAATGGTAGGAGTGAAGGTCAAGATGGGTCTCCAGAGACTGTTATTCTGTAGCATCTATGCCCCAAATGGCCCCAAGTCACAATTCGTAAAGGAGCTGCAGAAACACATCGAGGAGCAATGTTTTGACAGCCTAATCCTGATGGGGGACTTCAACGGAGTGATGGACGCGCGACTTGACAGGTCGCCTGGGGTGAGGAAAACACCAGGCCTGAACCCAGACACAAGAGGTATGCTCCCAAAGATGTTCCTACAGCTCAGAGACAACATGGGACTCCAAGACGCTTGGCGCACCGGCAACCGTGATGAGAGAGACTACATGTTCTACTCCCACAGACACCAGAGCTGGCCGAGAATCGACATGGTCTGGGTGTCCAACTCCCTGATCACAAAGGTCTCACGGATCACCATACTCCCAAGTGATATCTCCGACCACTGCCCACTGGAGATGGTTGTGAATCACAAGCCCTTCACAAGAAGATGGAGACTAAACAATAATCTCCTGAAAAAAGAAGAGGATATCAGACGCTACAGATCAATAACAACCGATTACTTTAAACACAATGACAAACAGGAAACCCCACCAGATATTATTTGGGATGCAAGCAAGGCAGTGCTGAGAGGCCATTTCATCCAGCACAATGCAGTCAAAAACAAAATCCGCAGAGAAAAGATGCAAGAACTGCAGGGAAAAATCAGGGTGGAAGAAGCAAAATTAAAGGCGTCTCCGAAAAACCGGGAGGTGGTTTGCAACCTAGCTGCCCTGAAACAACAGAAACATCACCTCGAATTGGAGCAAATGTCCAAAGACTTGAAATTCTTGAAGCAAAAGAACTTCCAAAATGCCAACAAACCAGGTCAATGGCTGGCGGGGAGGATCCGGAAGAAAAGCCAAGCGGAATTTATTACCAGGATCAGATGTGGTGACCAATTGTCTTCAAGAGATGATGATATCTCAAAAGAATTTCAAGGGTTTTTCGCCAACCTCTATTCGAGAGATCAGGTGGAGAATGATGACATACTGCGATACCTGAGGGAGCAGAATCTAGGGAAAATTCCAGAACATCACAAACTCTCCCTGAATAAGGAAATCTCGGAAGAGGAGATCAGGAAGGCGATCAAGAGCCTAGGAACCAACAAGGCCCCGGGTCCGGACGGGTTGACCGCAAAATTTTATAAGACACTGACCAATGAAACAGTCCACTTTTTGCAGAGAATTTTTAACAGAGTGCTGACGGAAGGGGTGATCCCAGAATCGTGGAGAGAGGCCAACATTACCCTAATCCACAAGGAAGGGTCAGATGCAACCAACGTGGCCAACTTCAGGCCCATCTCCCTTCTCAATAATGACTATAAGATTTTAGCAAGCATCCTTGCAGAAAGGATGAAAGCCTGGTTGCACGAGTGGGTGGGGCCGGATCAGAATGGCTTCCTTCCGGGCAGGCAAACCAGAGACAATGTTAGGGTGGTCATGGACCTCATAGAATATTATGAGACACATCCCAAGAAGGAAGTGGCCTTTCTCGCCCTGGATACGGAAAAGGCCTTTGACAATCTAAACTGGAGCTTCTTCCAGCTCCTAATGTCGGAAATGGAAATGGGCGAACACTTCATGAAGGCTATTGGGGCGATCTACGAAAGGCAAAAGGCGAACATCTGGATCAACGGTCAGCCAACAGAGAGATTTGCCATCCAAAAAGGAACGAGGCAGGGATGCCCTCTCTCGCCCCTGATCTTCGTGCTCTCAATAGAAATCCTGTTGAGGAAGCTCAGAGCAAACCAGCAGCTGCTCAGCCCGAAACTAGGAAAGCATGAGTTTAAAGTCAGAGCCTTCGCAGACGACCTGATCTGCTTCGTAGAAGAACCGGTGACCAACTTACAGGCGTGGCTAACTGACATAGAGGAGTTCGGCAAACTGGCAGGGCTGAAGATAAATAAGACCAAAATGAAGATTCTAACGAAAAATATGTCCAAAGCCCAGCAAGAGAGACTGGAATGCCAGACAAGCATCCAAGTCACAAAATCCATCAAATAATCTGGGGATCCACCTGACAGCCCAAAACTCCCAGTTGGTGAAAAACAACTACGAGACTTTATGGAAAAGGGTACAGGCAGATCTGGAAAGCTGGAGGCAGGCAGGTCTCTCCTTCATGGGGAGGATAGCGGCGGTCAAGATGAACGTGCTCCCAAGGCTGCTCTACCTGTTCCAGAACATTCCGGTCATACGAACAAACCGAGTATTCGACATCTGGAAAAGAGACATCTTGAAATTCATATGGAATGGAAACAAAGCGAGGATCAAATACTCAACACTGATTGATAGCAAAGGAAGAGGAGGACTGGGCCTTCCAGACTTGAAGTTATATTTCGAGGCCAGCAGCCTATCCTTCCTGACAGACTGGATGGACCTGAAAAGGGATGAGTTGTTGGCTCTGGAGGGCTTCGACCTACAATCTGGGTGGCACAACTTTCTATGGTATGCCGACACAAAAGAGGGGAGGTGCCTCAGGAGACATCCACTAAGGGCCGCTTTAATGAGAGTATGGCAGAAGTATAAAAGGAGGTTCTACCGCTCCACCCCCCCTCTGGGTCTCCCCCCTGGAAGCGAGTCAGAAAAGACTACTGGGAGGGAGTTCATGGCCCACCTATGAAGACCTCACCGTCAAAGTAGGGGGGGAAAGACGCCTGAAGCCGCCGGACCAGATCAGAGTCAACTTCAGCAAACTGACGTGGCTCCACCTTCATCAAATCAAGGAGCGCTTCAACAAGGACGAACTCGCGGGGTTCGAGGAGAAAGAAGACCTGTGGAAACCCCTGCTAAAGGTCCGTAAGAAGCAAATTACTAAATTATACTCCAGGCTGTTGGAGTGGTCCACTGAAACAGAAGTGGTGAAGGAATGCATGATAAAATGGGCCAGCAACATCGGCCGGCCAATCACGCTCCATGAATGGGAGGAAGTCTGGAGGAAAAGGATAAAATACACTTATGCGATGGAGCTTAAGGAAAATTGGCATAAAATGTTTAATCGCTGGTACATGACACCGCACAAACTAGGTCTCATGTACAAGGAAGCACAAAACAAATGCTGGAAGCGCGGTTCCCAGACGGGCACCTTCTACCACATGTGGTGGACCTGTCAAAGTGCGGTGAACTTTTGGAAGAAGATCCACTCAGCGACGCAAAAGATCCTTGGCCTCTCCGTTGAGTTTAGACCGGAAGCATTCCTACTGGGCCTGACGACAGAGGAAGACCTCCCAGAGGAGAACGCAGAAAGACTCTTCACATACCTATCAACGGCAGCGAGGATAGTGTATGCAAGAAAATGGAAGGACGTGGAGACCCCCACTACTGAGGATTGGTTGAACAAGATAGGGGAAATTATGGACATGGACAAACTCACTTTCCTCTTAAACGAAGCGGGCGGATACCCGCCCAAAAGAACCGACTGGACCCCGGTCAAAGACTTTCTAAAAGCTCGGAACAGCACCTGACGAGTGAAACCCATTGGCCGCTTTGTCAGCCAAGAAGGACACAACATGAGCTCTGAGAAAGCCGACAGCAGGAGAGGGGACACAATTACTTAGAAACGCATGGACGATCACGAAGAAGAAAGGTCACTCATCAACTCCCCCCTCCAGAGACTGCCCACAGCCAACCCCCCAGTGCGCCCGTTCTTCTCTCCCCCTCCCCACCCCCACCCCACATCCCCCCTTAGCCCCTCTCCCTCCTCCCCTCCCTAGCTACCCCCCCAACCCACCCCAACCCCACAACCCCAATACTTGTTGAAACCCTAATAAAAACCATTTAACAAAAAAAAAGAATAATGAAGGAAGCAACAGCACCATGTATACCAACATGAGCTCAGAATAGTAATAGAAAAAATGGGATATAAATATAACTGGTGAATGATAAATATATTCTCCTGTGTTTTCAAACTTGCTCCCATTTCTCTGGACCCGCCTCTCTGTGTATACTTGGTTTCTTCTTTCTTTCACTCACGAACACCTTGTCTGACCTCTCTATCACACACTTGCACCTACCTTCACTACTGAAACCTCATTAGGCATTGCAAATGGGCACCTAGTCAATAAACCCAGTTTTCTCCCCTCTACTTGTAATTCCACCCTCTCTGTTCTGTTTGCATATTTGACTATTTGGCCTTCTTTCGGAATCCTGCATTTCTATGCAAATAGGGAGGGTTTCCTATTTTTAGTGGCTTCCTTAACTAAACTACAGCTGCTTTTAGCTACACAACCTTGCTTAGATCTGCCCAGTTCCTCCACTCCTAGTAGTTCCTGTTACTGACTGTTTTGACTACGGCTGTGATTAAAGTATTTCTACCTGTTTACCTCTTTTAAAAGTTATACAAGGACCAGCCAACCCACCTGTCACACAGTTTTGGCAGGGAGAGGGGAAAAGAAGGAAGTGGGGTAATCTCATTATAAATTTGGCCAGATTCAATTTAACTTGTGGTCCATGTACGTCAATTGGGAGGAAGAGGAAGCAGGATGGCCTTGAGCTTCTGAAAATAATGGGAATAGTTCCTAAGACACAAAAGATAACACCTTCTTTGCCTCAGTCTTCTCCCAAAAGCAGATTGGGATTCAACTTGACCAGTATGAAGCTGAACAGGTAATAGGAGAAATGCAACCCAAAATAGGTAAAGAAGTAGTCCATTAATACCTGGCTACTTTAAAGGAATTGAAGTCTCCAGCTCCAGATGAATTGCATGCAAGAGTATTGAAGGAATCAGCAGAAGTAATTTCAGAACCACTGGCAATAAGCTTTGAGGGTTCTTGGAGAACGGGACAAGTCCCAGCAGACTGGAGGAAGGCAAATTTATATTTATTTATTATTTAGAACATTTGTATCCCATCCTATTTTCAACCTCCAAAGAGGGACTCAGGGCGGCTTTCAAATGTTGTCTCTATTTTCAAGAAAAAGAGGACCCAAACAATTACTGTCCAATCAGCCCGACATCAACACCAGGAAAGATTCTGGAGCAGATCTTTAAGGAGGCAATCTGCAATCACTTAGAAAAGTACACTGTGATTACTAAAAGTCAACATGGATTTCTCAAAAACAAGTAATCTTATCTCTTTTTTGATATAGTTACAAGCTTGTTAGATGCAGGGAATGCTGTGGATGTAGCATATCTTGATTTCAGTAAGGTCTTCGACAAAGTCCCTCATGATCTTCTTGCAAGCAAACCAGTGAAATGTGGGCTAGGAAGTGCTACTATTAGGTGGATCTTTAATTGGTTAAGCAACCAAACCCAAATAATAGTAATAAAAAACTTTTATTAATAGGCTGCCTTACCTCCCCAGGGGGAGTGCTCATCAATGGTTCCTGGAAAGAAGTGACTAGTGGGGCCCAGGACCGCAGGGTTTGGTCCTGGGCCCAATACTGTTCAACAGTGTTATTAATGACTTGAAGATTTAGAGGGCATGCTTAACAGGTTTGCATATGACACCAAATTAGGAAGGATTGTGAAAACTCCAGAGGACAGGATCAGAATTCAAAATGACCTGAACAGATTAGAGAGCTGGCCAAAATTAACAAAATGAATTTAATCAAGGGCAAAAGTAAGATACTCCACTTCGGCAAAAAAAAAAGTAATACAAAGAAACAGGATGGGTGGTGTCTGGCTCGACAGCAATACATGTGAAAAAGGTCTTGGAGCCTTCATGGACACGTTGAACACAAGTCAACAATGTGATGTAGCAGTTTAAAAAGCCCATAAGATTTTGAGCTGCATGAAAAGGAGGATAGTCATGATCGAGGAAAGTCATAGTGTCTCTCTATTCTGCTTTGGTTAGACCTCACCTGAAATACTGTGTCCAATTCTGGGCATCACAGTTCAGCTCGAGGATGTGGACAAGATCCTTGGAGAGGCGAGGCCCACCACATGCATCCTAGACCCCTGCCCATCCTGGCTGATCAAGGAAGCCAGAGAGGGTTTGGCAGAGTGGGTGAAGGTGGTGGTTAATGCCTCCCTTCGGGAAGGCATCATTCCAGCCAGCTTAAAGCAAGCTGTTATAAAACCGCTGTTGAAGAAACCATCACTGGACCCCATTCAATTAGTGAACTATCGGCCAGTTTCCAATCTCCCCTATTTGGGCAAAGTCATGGAACGTGTGGTGGCTTCGCAACTCCAGGGGTTCTTGGTAGACACTGATTATCTTGATCCGGCACAGTCTGGCTTTAGGCCGGGACATGGTACTGAAACAGCCTTGGTCGCCTTGGTAGATGATCTACGCCGGGAACTTGACAGGGGGAGTGTGTCCCTGTTGGTTCTGCTGGACCTCTCAGCGGCTTTCGATACCGTTGACCACGGTATCCTTCTGGGTCGCCTTGCAGATATGGGGCTTGGGGGTACTGCTTTGCAGTGGCTCCAATCCTTTCTGGAAGGTCGCACCCAGGTGTCATTGGGTGACACCTGTTCGGTTCCATAGCCGTTGTCCTGTGGAGTCCCTCAGGGTTCAGTACTGTCCCCAATGTTGTTTAACATCTACATGAAACCGCTGGGAGAGATCATTCGGAGTTTCGGAGTAAGGTGTTATCTGTACGCAGATGACGTCCAGATCTGTCACTCCTTCCCACCTGTCACCAAGGAGGCTGTCCAGACTTTGAACCAGTGCTTGGCCGCTGTGTCGGACTGGATGAGGGCTAGCAAATTGACACTAAATCCAGACAAGACAGAGGTCCTCCTGGTCAGTCGTAAGGCCGATCAGGGCATAGGGTTACAGCCTGTGTTGGATGGGGTTACACTCCCCTTGAAGACGCGGGTTCGCAGCTTGGGAGTGATCCTGGACTCATCGCTGAGCCTGGAACCCCAGGTCTCGGCGGTGGCCAGGGGAGCTTTTGCACAGTTGAGACTCGTGCGCCAGCTGCGCCCGTACCTTGGGAAGTCTGATCTGGCTACGGTCGTCCACGCTCTGGTCACATCCCGAATAGATTACTGCAACGCACTCTACGTGTGGCTGCCTTTGAAGACAGTTTGGAAATTGCAATTAGTCCAGCGGGCGGTAGCCAGATTACTAACGGGAGCTACATACAGGGAGCACACCACCCCCTGTTGTGCCAGCTCCACTGGCTGCCTGTCCAATTCCGAGCTCAATTCAAAGAGCTGGATTTGACCTTTAAAGCTCTATATGGTTCTGGCCCAGCTTACTTGTCCGAACGCATCAGCTGCTACGTCCCACCTCGCAATCTAAGATCATCCGGGGAGGCCCTGCTCTCGCTCCCGCCGACTTCTCAAATGCGGCTGGTGGGGACGAGGGACAGGGCCTTCTCGGTGGTGGCTCCTCGCCTGTGGAATGCGCTCCCTATTGAGGTACGGTCCACCTCATCCCTCCTGGCATTCAGGAAACCAGGTACACTCCTGGCTTTGGGACCAGGCGTTTGCACACCAGCACTAGGCAGCATGTTAGATGGGGATTTTAATGGAATGGATGAAGAGGGTCAATGTTTTTATGGATTGAATATTGTTTTAACTTGGAATGGCTGTGTATGATGCTATTGAAACTGTATTTTAATTTATCTTAATGTATTTTAATTGTTGTGGGGTTTTGGGGTTTTATGCTGTTGTGATGTGGGCATCGAATTGTGCCGTACTGTAAGCCACTCTGAGTCCCCCCTCGGGGGTTGAGAAGAGCGGGGTAAAATCCTGAAATAAATAAATAAATAAATAATATCAACAAGCTGGAAGGTGTCCAGAGGAGGGCAACTAAAATGAGGAGCATCTTAAAGAACTGGTGGGCATGTTTAGCCTGAAAAAGATAAGGTTGAGAGGAGACATGATAGGCATGTATAAATGTGTGAACGGATGCTATAAGGAAGAGGGAGCAGGCCCTCTGCCCTGGAGACTAGGACGCGGAACAATGGCTTCAAACTACAGGAAAGGAGATTCCACCTGAACATTAGGAAGAACTTCCTGACTGTAAGAGCTATTCAGCTGTGAAACTCTCTGCCTTGGAGTGTGGAGAGGCTGAATGGCACCTGTCAAGGGTACTTTTCCTGCATGGTAGAGGGTTGGACTAGATGGCCCATGTGGTCTCTTCCAACTCTATTATTCTATGATTCTATTACAGTCCTGCAAAGAACACCTTTTGCCTCCCTTTACTCTGGAAGTCAAAACAAATTTAGATTATTGACTTCATTCCATGTCTTTCCGCCCAGGTCTTCTGTGGCCTCTCATCCTCTATTCCCTTGCCCAGTATTGTGCCTCTCTTCTCTTTGAGTCGGATTACCCTGAGCCATCTGCTTGTACTGTGTTGCTCTTCTTCAAAAGATTAAATAGGTTTAGCATCTCTTAACAAGAGTTCCCAAAATCCAAAATGTTCCAAAACGATTTTTAAAAACCGTCAACATGGATGGTTGACATAGCGACATCTTCGCTTTCTGATGGTTAAGTGTACACAAGCTTGGTTTTGTGTACAAGAATATTAAAAATATTGTATTAAATTACCTTCTGGTTATGTTTATATAAATGATGAATGCATTTCCTGTTCAGACTTGGGTTGCATCTCCAAGATAATTCATAATGGGGCTTTTTTCGTGTCAGGAGCAACGTGAGAAATTTTAAGTCATTTCGGGTGTGAGAGAATTGGCTGTCTGCAAAGACATTGCCCAGGGAATGCCTGGATATTTGATGTTTTACCATCCTTGTGGGAGGCTTCTCTCATGGCCCCGCATGGGGAGCTGGAGCTGACATTGGGAGCTCAACCTGCTCTCCCTGGATTTGAACCGTTCCTACCGGCACAAGGGTTTAACCCATTGTGCCACTGGGAGTTCCATGTATTAATAGGCACATACAGGTATTCAAAAATCTTTAAAAAATCCAAAATACTTCTGGATCCAAGCATTCCAGGTAAGGAATATTTAGATAATCCTTTTAGGTATTCTTTATTATATTTTTAGATTTATGTAACCTTGCATTTCAAAAACATGCAAAAGTGAGTAGATCAATAGGTACCGCTTCTGTGTGAAGGTAACCGTGCTCCATCAGTCATGCTGGCCACATGACCTTGGAAGTGTCTGCAACGCCAGCTCTTCAGCTTAGAAATGGAGATGAGCACCACCTCCCAGAGTCGGACACGACTAGACTTAATGTCAGGGGAAACTGTTTCCTTTACTATGTAACTTAAATTGGCTGTAATGACTTTTGCTACTCTATTTAACTTCACAGTCTATTTCACTGACATAGCCAAAGCTTTGTCTAATATCACTTACAGCATGGGATATTCTGGAGGAGGGCAACCCACAAGTTCCAAACAATTTAAACAAAGATGTATACCTTGCCCTTCTGAAAAAAATAGGATAGTTTGCAAACTATCCTATTTTGGGAGACAGGAAATTGTGTTGCTTCTACTGAACAGCATCACTAAAAGAGTCAGTTGTCTATGATGACATTTATACAATCACATAACATAAAATAGCTATAACAGCAATGAATATATAAGCCTTGGCAAGGCAAGTGGGGAGTATTTTATGTTTTCCTGGTACAAAATATTGTGTTCTGAATGCTTGGAAATTGTGCTTTTTCTTCCAGCAGAAGTACAACCTTGAGAAAAGAGGTGATGATTCTGTACAACCGATGAACAAGAAATGCACATTTGTTGTGTAATAAACTGATTGTGCTGAGAGGCCTTAGAGACCAAAATGAAGTCCATAGCAATGAATTATAGTGATATATTAATAGGTGGGCAAAGATCCAAAAGCTTTTCTCCACTAGACATGCCACAAGAGATCCATGATTAGATAGCTTGCATTTTTGTTTTGTTTTAGACTAATTAGAAGCCCCAAATGGCTGCTTCCAACATCAGGAAAGTGGTGCTTTGGTAGAGCATCTTTAACCCTTTCCCCTAATCAACGCATACACACTGATGGTGTTATTAGCTTGGAGGGAAGCAAGGGAGAAAGAACAGGTACAGATGGTGTACCTGCCTTCTTTTAATTGCACAGAGATAACAGCAGCTTGAGAAGGGGGTGGATTTAGATTGGAGAAAGGGCGAGGGAGAAAAAGAGTTAAGCACACTCCTCCAGTGCTACTTTTCCTATCTCCAAAGCAAACATATGGGACTGCTAATTAGTAAGAGTAATACATTTAAAGCTGTAGGAGATTCTAATCATGGATCTCTGGCATTGTATCTAATTTGGTCACGAAATGTAGAGGACAGGATGGAGGTAAATGTGATAGCAGTTTGATGTGTCATTTCAGCTCCCTGAAACTTTCATGTTGGAACATACAGGTTCTACGCTACAGATGGCTTAGGAAAGCTTTCCCCACCAGATAAGCTAAACTGCAATTCCCAACATATTATACCCAGCATGGTCACTAGGATGATGGCAGTTGTAGCCCAATGCATCCGGTAAACACTATGCCGGGAAGATTCATTGATGCTTTCCTGCATATTTAAATTGTTCTTCCATGTTTTGGCTGTAAAAAGAGCACAATTTAAAGTTCATGAAGAACATAACATCCTTTGAAGGACTCTCCTTATGCCATGAACTTCCATTCTCAGTAAGTTGACTCCATGCCATAATATTGCACCGGGAATGTGGCGCAGCTGGCTAAGTGTCAGCTGCATAAGATCTCTCTGACCAGTAGGTCATGAATTCGAGGCCTGCCCGGGTTGAGGTGGGTGCTCGACCTTTAAGTGTAACCTGCTGTTGACCTTTGCAGCCCGAAAGACAGTTGCATCTGTCAAGTAGGAGATAAAGGTACCACATTAAGTGGGGAGGCAAATTTTGACTGAATTATGAAGCCATTAAAGAACTCCAGGAACGCTGAGGAATGTGGAAGAAACAATAAGGGACACTGGGAACACTGAGAGATGAGGAGTGCGTCAGCTCCCCCTGGTGGCCAGAGTTTGCCTCTGTTCGTCCAAATGTGTTGTATGTGGAAAACAGCAGGGATTGTCTGCTAAGTATGTGTACCTGTAATCCGCTCTGAGTCCCCTTCTGGGTGAAAAGAGCGAAATATAAATAAAGTAAATAAATAAATATTTGCTAGTACAAAGGACAGGAAGCTGTTTTTTATTAGTAGAAGTTGGTATCAAAACTCCAGTGAGAGCTGAATTGATCACAATTTCCCAAGTTCCTGACTTGGTCAACAAATCACATTCCATGGCTGTCATGCCATGATCTAGCACTCATCATTTTCTCTTCTTGTAATTTCTTATTACTGCTCTATAATGTTATTGCTAGAACATTACCATAATTTTAACAAAAATCTTCTTTGTGGTGACATTAGCGCGATTCAGTATTAACCTGCTCAAAGTGGACTTCTGTGACATAAGATTTAGGGTGGAAAATCTAAACCTGGTTGCCTACTATCAGTGCCAAGAAGACAGAAAAGAAACTGCTGCCACAGTTGTAGGCCTGTTTCGCTGCTGAGAATCTCCAAAAGTTTTTTCCCATGTCAGGAGAGACTTGAGAACTGCAATTTGCTTCTGGTGTGAGAGAATTGGCCATCTGTGAGGATGTTGCCCAGGAGATGCCCGGATGTTTTGATGGGAGGCTTCTCCCATGTCCCCACATGGGGAGCTGGAGATGACAGAGGGAGCTCATCTGTGTTCTCTCTGAATTCGAACCTCCGACCTGTCAGTCTTTAGTCCTGCCATCACAAGAGTTTCACAAGAGAATGAACTAGCCTAAAAGAACCAGAACTAGGTTGGTTATGGGAATTCTGTGGCCAGACTAAAAAAAGGACACATTTGTAGCGTTGTTGTAGGTTTTTTCGGGCTATATGGCCATGTTCTAGAGGCGTTCTCTCCTGATGTTTCGCCTGCATCTATGGCAAGCATTCTCCGAGGTGAGACCTCACAACCTCTGAGGATGCTTGCCATAGATGCAGGCGAAACATCAGGAGAGAATGCCTCTAGAACATGGCCATATAGCCCGAAAAAACCTACAACAACGCAGTGATTCTGGCCATGAAAGCCTTCGACAAGACATATTTGTAGCCCCCCACGATGCTGAACTACCACTTCTACCATATATCACTAGTGGCCACATTGGCAGAATTTGAAGTCCAACAATATCTGGAGAATTGCAAATGTCCCACACATGAGAAAAGATCGTTGTGGAGACTGTATAACCACCTGAAACCAGGAGGACTTGGAGATGCAGAATCCTGGCAGGAATGTGCACACAATTGTTTTCAGGATCATCACAAGCAAAAAATTATTGCATCCTATTCTGGAAGGCTACGAAATCTGAAGCCTGAGCCAAGATAGTAAAAAAACATGGATATGAAAATCAAAATATGTATGTATGTATTAGGCTTATTTGATCAAGGAAAATTGTTCAAAACTCATTTTGGATGTAAGGGGCACTGGTGATTCGATTCCGAAATTATTTCCGAAATTATCTGAAAAGAAGTCAGAATTTTCCAAAACTACCGAAATTTCCAAATCGCTTTGTTAATGGCTGGTGCGATTGCACAATTTCACAAAAACCTGCAAATGGGACAGGCAAAACGGGGATTCCCTTTCCCTCAGTTTTAGACTGCTGCTGACAAAACTTGACACAGTGGTAGAAAAGATTCTCCTCTGTCCACATACTAACTTTCAACGTGTATAGAAGATCCCTCGCTCTTGACAATTTAAAAAGTAATTTAAGTAATTTAATAAGGAATATTACAAGAAGAAGAAATGTGCTATCTCCAGGATTCTCTTGGAAAATTTAAATCTATCTCTGTTTTGCGTATTTGTCTAGAGCACACCCCTCTGAATATGAGAAAATTTAATTTATCTCATAACATTAAATTAATTTACTACATTTGCTTGTTTCCAAGATAAGCAGAGGCCAGGCCACTGCTCAACATTGCCCCATCCTCCCAAATCAGGAGGGAGGACTCCTCAGAGGACTGATTCCTTGACCGCCCTGTGGATGGCAGCATCCCACCCTGGCCCTCCAAGTTGTTTCCAAAAGGACGTGTAACCCCAGACAGCGAAAGGTGGGCTGTGCAAACTGTTATGGGTTGGTTCCCCAATGAAAAGATTAGATTAGGAGATTTCTAGTTTCAAAAAGGACAACGTGTAACCCCAGACAAAGGGGGCTCCAAACATTTACGTGTTTACTAAAGGAAATTATTAGCAGATTAAAGGAGATTTCTAATTTCCAAAAGGACAACATGTAACCCCAGATAGACAAAGGGGCCTCTAAACTTTTGTGTGTTTCCCCAAGGAAATTATTAGCATATAATGGGATTTCTTGTTTTCCAAAGCACAGAAGTCAAACCCCAGGAGAGGAAAGGGTCTTAAAACTTGTATTTGCTGCTTCAGGAAGGGAATTATTAGCAGAAAACGAGCTTTCAAAAGTCTAAATGGACTTTCTGAGATCCCAAAATCCAAAGTGTAACCCAAAGGGGATTGAGGTCTGTTGAAAGTTAAAATCACTGCTTCAAAAAGGAAAATTGGCAGTGGAAGGCAAGAGAACACTTCTCCCAGCTGCCCTGCCCTTCTTCCCTCCCCACACACAAGCAAGCCTTGCAGGCAAGGGGCCTGCTAACAGCCGTTCTCACCAATTTGTTCCCTTCCCTAACCCTATTGTTCCCTTCCCAAGTGGTGGCACCTTTCCCACCCAAGCTCCCTTCCAGTTCGCGTCCCCGGCTTGCAATGAGACGAGGCATGCACAGCCTTTTTAAAGGACAATGGCTGCCGTGCCAAAATCCCGCCCCTCCCCATGTGGTTTCCCCTCATTGGCTGGAGGCAAGCATCCCAGCATGCAAGCAGTTGCTTGCCTCCAAACACTGAATAACTTCAGGAGTCGGAACAAAGATGGTGACAGTGGCTTCGAAATGGCAAGGATTCTTCTGGGTTCCTAAATTGCTTCAAAATCACTTCAAAAAGGAATTTAATCCAAATTTAATCCGAATTCCGAAGATTCCGACTGGACCTAACCATGCCTAGTATGTATGTATGTAGGTCGGTTGGTTTTGTACCATAAAGGCTCCACCATGGCTTGATGGATCTGGACTAACCTTGACACATCATCATTATCCAACCTAAAATAATTTAGGGCTTTGAACTACCCCCCCCCTACACACACACACACACATCTTTTGGGTACAGAGCTGAAGGAAAGAAAAAGAAGAAAGCAGATTGGCTATTGCTATTGGAAATGCCCCCCTGTGATGTGATTGGGAAAGAAAGGGGTTAGCTACTGCTAAGGAAGGAAGGAAGAAAATGAAAGGAAGGAAGAATGAAGGGAGGGAGGGGGAAGGAAGAAAAATAGAGGGAGGGAGGGAAAGGAAGGGGGAAAGGTATGAGGGGAGGGGAGAAAAGAAAGAGAAAGAAGAGAAAGACAGGGAAAAGAAGGGACAAAGGAATGGAAGGAAGAAAAACAAAAGAGAAAGGAAGAAAGAAAAAGGAAAGAAAGAAGAGGTGTGAGAGTGAAATCAAGGGAAGGAAAGAAGAAAGGGTATGAGGAAAATGGACGAAGAAAAGGAAGTGTCACAAAGATAGCCTGCCCATCATTGCCTGTTGCCATGGAGGCATTGTGAGGTAGGCCTTCTTGGAGCTGGAGAAGGGTGAATGCAGGTGGGCAGCATCCTCTCTGACACCTGGCCAACTGGGTATATATGCTAGTATAGTATAAAATACATGATGGGCCAAAGATTTCCCATCCCTCCTTGAAATAATGCTTATTGCTCAGCTTCATGTGTGGTTCACATTCTGTGATTCAGTCTTGCATGAGCAGAATCTAACACAAAAGGAATGAGATAGAGCATAGACAAAAGAAAGCAAAGAACATGATATGACAATAAATTACCATTCAGAATAAGATCATTGTGCAACATAATACTAAACGGTAGGGCATCCTTATTAAAGCCACACCTAGCTAAGTGTAAGCCTGATTAAATGTAGAGCGATTTGCTTCTCAGCAAATAGGGTAAGTTTAAGAGTACATCGTTTATCCAAGGAATACACTGGTTCAGCAACTATGCTAACAAACACAGCATTTAATTTCCTAGGGGAAGAGTAGTCAGAGGGGAGACATTTCCAAGCCTTGGACTAATGGAAACCTCCTACAGAGTTGCTCACAAGCCACAGATGGTTCATCTGCTCTAACCTTTCAAGACATAAGCCTCTACAGGGCTCCCAAAAGCCATAAACAGGGGTGGGATCCAGTTTAGCCACTACACTGTATACGTATTTATAGTATTTAATTGGCCCAAATAGAGAAAGCTTGTTCTAGGGAACAGCTGGCGGTGCATAACAAGGCCAGTCCTCATCAAGGGGGGGACGTGGTTTACAGACTGCTAGAATTGCCAGGAAAAGCAGAGAGCACCCATCCGCTCCCCTTCCAGAACGCTGCCCACATCACAGGCATTCACTCCACCCTTCCCAAGGAGAGACACAAGAGAGAGCTGTTCCAAGCCAGGAGAAGCCTACAAGCATCGCTAGCCTGTAAACACACAGCCTGCCAGCACATTCCAGTCTTGAGAGCTGTCTTGGCCTACCTTGACCTGACCCTGAGCAGTGCTAAACAGAACTGGTTGTTGCAAGGGCAATATTTCCCATGTAGTGTCACAATTTCCAGAAGGGAGGCTCCTGACTTTCCTCTGGTTGTGTAGTACACCAAGCACAGAACAGCTACGTAGTCTGTCTGTGCTCACACCTCTTTCTCTTCCCTAGACTCTTTTCTATTATGGCCCACAAATGCCAAGTCTCTACCAGCAGCCAGGTCTGGGTCACTTGGGCTATTTGGGCTGCAGCTGTGTCAGCCCCCACCCTACAAGAGTGTGCTGTGAGAATCAGGCAGCAACAGCCAAAGATTTCTGGCCCCACCACAAGAAAGTCAAGCTGACCTTGAGCACTGACCCTAAATACAGATGGGAGCGCCTGACCACAGGAATCTTTGCAGAGCCAGGCAAAGGTGTGTTGTCAGTGTAGGTTAACAAGGAAGTGGTCAATCTCCTTGCTACTCAGGTGGCGCTAAGCAAGTCGCCCGAAACAGAGAGCATTTTATCCGCTGCTCCTGGGGAAGCATTCCTGAGCGGGTCAGTGCCTGTAAAGTGAAATCCAATCTTTCCTGCAAGCGGGCCAGAGCAAGCATCTTTGTGCTGGGGTTCTGCATGAGACTTGTATGAGCCGACTATTCACAGAGTGAGAAAGAGATGCTGTTGGGGATGGGTGGGGTGGAAACGGCTGCCCAAACATTCCTGTCACAAGAAGGGAATCCCACCAGTATACACAGCCTAGCAGGATTTTTTTTCTGATGGCACAGCCCACAGCCTGTATTTTGGCATCAGCTTGGGTGGTGTATCCTTAATTTCCACATTTATAAAAATCTCTAAGTAATATATTACAAGCAACTGTATAAGGATTCTGCTAGTTCAGGAGTGGTCCCTATGCATTTCACCCCTCCTTGCCTATTTTTATAGATTCCAAATATTTTTCTCAAAAAAGAGCTGCCATTCCTAGAAGCCTTCAGCAGCGTTTATTTTTTCAAAAAAGATCCTCCAATAACCCACACATAGGTTTGTCCCAAAATACCATTTTTACATCTCTGAAAGCTGATTTCCAACTTCGTCCACTTTTAGTTTTGGACTGTGTGTGTCTCACAGTGATTCTTAGAAATGGGAAACTGGTGCCCAGACCCTCCAAAGGTAGTCTCAAACAACAGCACAGTTGTTTTATCTAGTGTGGCTAATCCACTGATGACCATCACTGCCTTCTACGAATCTGGAGGGCCAAGGACATACTATGTTGTTGTTTATTCGTTCAGTTGCTTCCAACTCTTCGTCACCTCATGAACCAGCCCATGCCAGAGCTCTGTTGGCCATCACCACCCCCAGCTCCTTCAGACTCAAGCCAGTCACCATCCATCTTGGCCTTGGTAAACCCCTCTTCCTTTTTCCTTCCATTTTCTCCAGCATCATTGTCTTCTCTAAGCTTTCCTGTCTTCTCATTATATGGCCAAAATACTTCATCTTTGCCTCTAATATCCAGTGAGCAGTAGGGCTTTATTTCCTGAAGTATGGACTGGTTGGATCTTCTCACGGTCCAAGGCACTCTCAGAATTTTCCTCCAACACCACAGTTCAAAAGTGTCTATCTTCCTTCGCTCGGCCTTCCTTATGGTCCAGCTCTCGCATCCATGGTTTACTACAGGGAATACCATTACTTTAACTATGCGGATCTTTGTTGCCAGTGTGATGTCTCTACTCTTCATTATTTTTCAAGATTGGTCATTACTCTCCTCCCAAGTAGACGTCTTCTGATTTCCTGGCTGCAGTCTGCGTCTGCACTTTTAGAAATACAAAGTCTGTCACTGCCTCCACGTTCTCTCTCTCTCTCTCTCTCTCTCTCTCTCTCTCTCTCTCTGCCAGTTATCAATCAGTCTGGTTGCCAGAATCTTCATTTTTTTAATGTTTAACTGCAACCCAGCTTTTGCACTTTCTTCTTTCACCTTGGTTAGAAGGCTCCTCAGCTCCTCCTCGCTTTCAGCCATCAAAGTGCTATCATCTGCATATCTAAGGCTGCTAATGTTTCTTCCAGCAATTTAAACTCTAGCCTTGGATTCATCAAGCCCCGCACGTCGCATGATGTGTTCTGCATACAAGTTGAATAGGTTGGGTGAGAGTATACAGCCCTGTGGGTACTCCTTTCCCAATCTTAAACCAGTCTGTTCTTCCATGGTCTGTACTTACTGTTGCTAATTGATCTTTATACAGATTCCTCAGGAGAGAGACAAGGTGACTTTGTATCCCCATACCACCAAGAACTTGCCACAATTTATTATGATTTACACACAGTCAAAGACTTTAGAACACTCAGTAAAACACAAATAGATGTAGGACATACTAACTATATCTGAATGCGATTGTGACTCTCAACTAGAACAACCTGATTGACTTAATGAGATTTACCTATATGTTGCCTTACCATTCAAATATTGATTCAATAGGTCTCGATCACATATGTAAAACTCAAGACCTGTGGGCTGAATCTGGCCTACCACATGATTTATGTGGCCTGCAAGGTTCGGACCTTTGCGGTGCTGGCATTGCCCCCTGTGCCAAGCACTGCTTATATCCTCTGCATTTCAAACACAGGAGGAACCTAGTTGTAAGGGAGCGTGTTGTTGGCTGGAGACAATATTCCTCTTCATAGCGTCTGATGTCTTGGAGGTTATAGGAGAACAGGAAAAGGAGGTGGTGCTGCCACTATGGCTGCACCGAGAGGATGGAGAATGCAAATTGCCTCTTCCAGTCAGAGCTCAAATGTCTGGTTGAGGCTTCAGTGGGCGTAGCATGTGAGGCAGGTGGCGGTCTCTCTCTTCTTGCCCAGGCATCCTTTTCCCTGAGGGACCAGAGCTGGAGGTGAATGCTTTAAAAAGACATGCCCATGTCTGGTCCATTCCCCTCCTACCTGAGCAAGAATACAGTGGTTCTCAATCTGTGGCACAAATTAGGAAGGGAATTTTGATAAAAGATGGCTCCCTGCACTTTACTCTTCCTCAAAGAGGGTCTGGGGATAATGGGATAAATGAGGTTTGAACTGACCTCTGTAATCAATGGGTGGCTTCCATGTGGTAGGTGTTTTAGGTTTTCAATACCAAAGCAACACAGTTTCATTTTTCCGCTATTACTATCATCACTATTGTTAATTTATCCATTTATTCATATAGCGCTATGTTTTAGGCTTTTAGTGCCTGAGCAACATAGTTTCAATGTGTTGTTGAAGCTGTCATGGTTGGAATCACTGAGTTGCTGTGAGTTTTCCAGGCTGTATGGCCATGTTCAAGAAGCATTCTCTCCTGACGTTTCGCCCACATCTATGGCAGGCATCCTAAGAGGTTGTGAGGTCTGTTGGAAACTAGGCAAGTGGGGTTTATATATCTGTGGAATGTCCAGGGTGGGAGAAAGAACTCTTGTCTGCTTGAGGCAAGTGTGAATGTTGCAACAGGCCACCTTGATTAGCATTTATGGACTTTCCACTTCAAAGCCTGGCTGATTCCTGCCTTGGGGGAATCCTTTGTTGGGAGCTGTTAGCTGCCTGAAGTAGACAAGAGTTCTTTCTCCCACTCTGGACATCCCACATATATACAAACCTCACTTGCCTAGTTTCCAACAGTCCCCTCAACCTCTGAGGATGCCTGCCATAGATGTGGGTGAAACGTCAGGAGAGAATGCTTCTGGAGCATAGCTATACAGCCCGGAAAACTCACAGCAACCCAATATAGTTCTTTTTTTCTATTGATCATTTATTTATATAGTGCCATGTATTAGGTTTTCAATGGCAGGGCAACATAGTTTCAATGCCAGGGCAACATGAGTCCCCCCCCCAGGGGGGGGGGGGGTTGAGAAGGGTGGGGTATAAATACCATAAATAAATAAATAAATACTTACATTATACAGCATTACAATTACAAATAGTCCTTTGAAGGCAGCCATAAGGCTGATTTGGCCCTCAGTGAAAATGAGTTTGATATCCTTGTTCTAGGTGAACTAGGACTAACCACAGGATTCAGCTCACAGAATATCCCAGTAGTAATATGCAAGGAAGGAAGGTGGGTAGAATCACACAGACACATGACATTGTGTAAAAGAAAAAACAAACTTTAATAGTAAATGCAATGGTGGGCCCATTTGGCTACCCTAATTGATCCATTCTAGAAAAATTGCTGCATCTTAGTCCAGTTCCACTGAACACAAGACTGCTCTGAAGTTTGTCTGTTGCCCACAGAACAGGTTGAAATTGAATCCAAAACGTTCAACTTAACAGTGATTAGGCCTTAGGATTACATCTCTGCGGTAGCCAGAAAGCTCACAAGGAACACTGCCTGGCCTAAGGCTTTGGCCCTAATGCCCAATTCTTCTTTAGCAGGCATGGGCAAACTTTGGCCCTCCATGTGTTTTGGACTTCATCTCCCACAATTCCTAACAGCCTACCACTGTTAGGAATTGTGGGAGTTGAAGTCTAAAACAGCTGGAGAGCCGAAGTTTGCTCACACCTGTTTCTGAGGCGCTGCCATCCTCTCGCCCATCTCTTTCAAGTTCTCGGACAAGCCCAGGAGGGATGTTTGCCTGAGCATACATATCACTCTCTCTAGCATGGTTTGGCTACTCATGAATGGCCACAACACGCTCATGCCTTGCCGCTCACCCCAAATGCCATAGTAGGACTTTCCCAGCAACACAAACACAAATTGCTCCTCTGTGCAAATCTCAAGGGAGCCTGGTCGTCTCCCCCATCTCCTTGCATAGGTGTTGGCTCACTCACGGCCTTCCCAGGCATCTTCCCTCTGCTTGGCCTCCAGGCGCTTCCGTTCTGTGAGGAGAAAAAGTGACAGATGAAGCAGGTGCCACATGGGGTGGGGCGGGTCTGTCCATGCAGGGAAGAACTGGGCATGGATGAGGGATGAGAGCACTAATCTTTTCCTAGCCCTGGCACACTCCCTCTCCACTTCTTAGCACATTAGGCTCTGTCTCTGTGGCATGCCACACCATTTTGCCTAAACAAACTGAGGTTGACCATCCTGCTGGCACTCGGAATCGCACACCCTACACCAACCTCCTTGCAAATGGATATCCTTCTTCCCATCTCAGCCATGCTAGGCAATGTCCCCAAACCTAATTTTTAACCTTCAGATTCATGGAACAATTCAGGGAGCGGCATCTCACCTCTGCTAGAATTGGGGCCCCTGCTTGATGACCCAAGGGAAAGGCTAGTGAGCAGAAAAGAACAGGAGAACTGCAAAGCTGGCAGTGGCAATTAAAATAAATGAGCTATTCCTATGCATGACTTACACTGCCTCCTGCAGCTGGGCCTTGCTACCAGTCCAGTTCCATGCAGCAGAAGGCAAGACAGGAGTGCCACCTAGCGTTCAAAGCCACAGGCTGCAGACTGGGCGCGACCTCATTATTTTTCCATACACCATTTTTTTTCTGGAGTGACTGACACATAGGAATGCCCCATCGCCCTGCGCCTTCTCTCTCAAAGGCATCTACTGAGAGTTGTAAACTGATCTTGCAGTTTCAAGGATGCTATTGCTCAAGGAAAAGGAATAAGAAATCGAACAATCTCTACTCTTATGTGGCTAGAAGGAGAGGCATCTGTATATATACGGACCTAATGAAATACAGCTTTTAAAAAAAGAAATAGGAGATAATGAATAAGGATACGATAACCTTAGCATTATGCATTATACATGTCTGATGTAGAAATTATTCCAAAAATGCTGTGTTCACGGGGCACATACCCTCACCAGCAATGGTAATAGCTCTGGAAACAAGGCAGCAATTATTGGATACGGATCCTATTCAAAAGGGAGAGCCGGACTAAAGCTACAGATAAAAATCATCTTTAACAACTTCTGATTATGCAGGAAATGTCATAGAGACCTACAGCAATCAACTCTCATACTTCAGTTTCAAAAGAACAATTGGGCAGGAGACAGCCAAGTAACAAACATTTCACAAAGGAGTTTGCCTGAGAGCACTCCATGGGGATCAGGAGCAGGGAGAAAACAGGCGGGGGAGGTCTTAATTGATGAGACTCATCACAGAGAGAAGAGGCTACTTGAAAAGCTGGAAACTCACAGAATGACTGCTAACACATTTGTGACACACAAAAAGATAGTTGTTTAGTATTGGGTTTCATCTCTGGACTGCACAAGTCTCTTGTGTCATCAAACTTCCAGACCCCAATGAGTAGCTAGACTAGAGATAGGATATTTATTTATTGTGTCAGAAGCATTTTAAAATACAAATAAAGTTTTAAAAACTTGGCATTATGCTAAATGCCCTTTGACCAGAAGCTGGCCACTTGGAGTTCCTCTGGTGTTGCTGTGAGAAGGTCCCCCAATGTGCATGTGGCAGGGCTCACGGTGAATTGTAGTAGATGGTCTGTGGTTTGCTCTTCACCGCACTCGCATGTCATAGACTCCACTTTGTAGCCCTGTTTCTTAAGGTTAGCTCGTAGGATTAAGCTGAGGGATTCCTTTCCCCACTTTACCATGCATGTTTCCCAAACGGGCTTAGTCTTCACTCCTCCTACTAGCCACAGTCTCCTGTCCAACCTTTAATGATATAGGAATGGAATTCTGTGAAGGAACTTCCTATTTAAGTTTTATTGCCCTGGGTTGACCATGTGGTCTCTGTCATTGTCTCTTCTGCCTTTTCTTGCTTCCAGTGAAGATGCATTTTGTCTCTCTTTAGGCAAAATGTAGCTGTGTGGATTTTTGATGTTTTCCCTTTTTACTTCTTCAGAAGATGAGATTTAGGAAGCTAGTTAGCTCCAAGGCCTTTTTAAAAATCTAGAATGTATTTCTTTTACTTCAATAAATATTTTTCAACCTAAAGCTCTGATTCTGTAATCCTGTGCCATCCTAAGAACAGAAGCTTATCCCAGTTTCACCACATGTAAGTATAGCTGTATACGCCCACTTTGGAGGAAAGGTGGAAAATGTATGTAACAGATCAATAACTGAAGACATTCCACATTCCACTATGCCATGGTGGTGGTGGGGGGGGGGCTGTGTCAGGATAATAGAATCAACCCAGTGCAGAGGAACTGATTTAAATAAATACATTTGCCTGGGATTTTTGTTACAACTAACTTTTTGTGGCTTTTTCATCCCTGGACTGCACAAGTCTCTTGTGTCATCAAGTTTGCAGACCTCAATGAGTAGCTAGACTAGAGATAGGATTAGGCTGAGGGATTCCTCTCCACTACATTCCTATGCATGTTTCCCAAAAAGGCATTGTCTTTGCTCTTCCTCCTTGCTACTGTGTCTTTCCCCTTTGATGATGTAGCAATGGAATTCTATGAGGGAGCTTCCTTTTTAAATGTATTTTATTGCCCTAGTGTTGACCATGCAGTCTCCACAATTTTCCTAAATTTTGTTTTTCTTTCTACCTATGAGGATTCACATTTTGCCTCTCTCTAGGCAAAATGTAGCTGCATTGACTTTTTATACTTTTTATACTTTTACCTCTTTAGAAAATGAGATGTAGACATTTTTATCAAGAATTGATTTATTTAACTTCAATAAACATGTCTGAACCTAAAGTTCTGACTCTGCAATCCTGATCCATCCTAAGATATAGAAGGCTATCTCAATTTCACTACACCCAAGTTTCTTCTGGTTATGAAGTTTACTTCTGGTCCTCTGCTATATTTATGGTGGAATTTTCCCATCTGGGGGTTATTTTGAGCCTAACAACTCAGATTCCCCAACAGATCCAAACTCCATAGAACCCCCTGGAATGAAGGATTGGAGCTAGGCTAGATGGATTCTTAAGAAGACTGGACATATCAGGATATCCCATTATGAACAGGGAACTAAAAGTGACCACTATGCACAAAAGGACTCCTTTCTTATGGGGATAATTCATTTGCACATGTCTCTGGGTAGCTGTGCCCTGGGTAGCTCTTGCTGGTCTCTCTCCCTAACACGAGTTCTCAGAAAAAAGACAAAGACAGACTGGGTACGTGCAAAGACCTTGCTGATCTCATTATGGTTTCATAGCAAGTATGACAAACCCGTGCATTCCTCTAGTCAGGCCTGCACGCTCCATCACTGTTATCGGGCTAGTGCAGCTGAAGGGCAGGAGGCAAGCCAGCTGCCATCACACCAAAAAGGGACAGGGTCATTAATGGATACAATAAGCAAGGGGCAACTGGATGGCCAAGGAGGGGCTATCTTTCTGTGAACTCATTGTAGCCAGGACCATGCTGGGAAAGCAAAAACTATTTTTTCCTCTGTAAGATATCCCCTTTCACTGCACATTAGCAGGGAATGCTCTCTTTACACAGAGGTTGGGAGAGTTAACTTTCTGGATGAAAACTATTAGAATTCCCTGTCAGCAGGGGTATGGCAATGCTGAGCGGGAAAGTGTGGGAATTGTAGTCCACACAACTAACATTTCCAAGCTCTGAACAACCTGACATTCAAGTGATTCTGTTTTTTACATCCTTACATATCCCTTCTACATCAGTAGGGCATAAATGGTGTCTCAACAGACTCAGATACAGTGGAATCCAGACTGCTTGGGTGTCTCCCTCGAGTATGTAAACAGGCAGGGCAGGCTGTGTGACAGGTTGACTGGTGGACATGTCATACTGTTTTGCAGCAGAGAGCTAGGCCAGGCAGACTCCCTAGGGATCCCCAGAACGTGGCTAGTAAGTGAGAGCAGGGCAGCCTGAAGCTGAGACAGGGCAAGATCCCCAGCACCCTTCACCTGCTCTGTGCAACACGGCAGCCTCAATCGCTGACATTGCACACACTTGCCTCCTATGCAATCCAATATCAGCTGTTCCCTCAGTCCCCTCAGACCAACCCTGCAGTGTTACTACACCCTAAAGCTTACCTCGGGCAGCTTGTAACTGCTTGCGTTCAGCTTCACGTTCTTCCTTACTTTGTTTGCTCCGCACCCCAAGAGCTCCTGTCACCAGTCTCCTGGCCAGCGCAGCTGAAGTCTCTGGGCGCTCTTTGGCTGGCTGCAGGAACTCTAGAGGGTTTAACAAGGAAGCAACAAAGGTGTTTTGAGTCACAACTACACCCATCTTCCCAAGTAGGTAGGAATTAACAGATCAGCTCTTCCTCAAGCCCTACTTCATTTGAAATGATACTAGGTGCATGTTAAGAAAGGGGAAAGGACAAAACCCCAGTCATGGTCTGACTGCTCCCTTCTGCCACACAGCTAGTAGAATATTGATAGAGATTAAAAGCACCCTCAACAGATTTGCTCATGAACCCCAGGCAGTACTGTATCTATTATCTGGGTGGACTCCAAAAGGGGGCCTAGGACCCTAAACAGAGAAGGTTAGTCCATTTTACTGGGGAGGAGGGGGGTGGGATTTGAAGGAGAAAAACCACCCCACCCAGTTTTCACTGGTTATTCCCCTCCCATAAACACTTCCTATGTCATAAATGAGAGTTGTTTCCACAATGACAACATGGGTGGGTGGGTGGGTGTGGGGGGGGGATAACAGGAATGCAGGGGGAAATGAGTATACTCTTCAAACCCCACCCCCCAAATGGGCTATCCTTCTCTTTCTAGACATCTTTTCAGGTTCAGTGCCCCTCAGGTTGAAATAGGCGCCAAAAGAATGATACACAATGCACCTCCTAAGAATAGGCATGATGGGCAAGGAGAGGGGAATAAACTACATGCAACTGCCTGGAAGTTGTTCTCCTCTACTACATAGCATTTGGCCCAGTTGTGCCTATGTTCCCAGTCTCTTTCTTCCAGAATTCTACACTGCAAACAAGCTATGGACACTGGCCAATACTATGCACCTTTCAATTTGCCAAATGCTGCCAAGCATGAAACTGGGAAACCAACACACTTATTTTCTCTCTTCAGTTCAGGACTGGATTGATGTAGAGATCTAGGAGCCAGTATAGCTAAAGAGATGACCCAGCAAACTTGCACAAGGGATCCTTATTAAAACTGTAAAGTTGGGGGGGAAATGGGTTCTTTCCATTACCAGATTCTTTACTGGACAGGAAGGATTCAGAAAAGCCAAAGTAAAAGGGAAGGAGACTTACAGCAGAGCCATTTACATGATAAGTGGGTATTTTTACTGGCATTTCTTAAGAACACAAAACAACCTTTCACAGGTGTGGACACAATGGGCTCAGGAAGTTGGGGCAGCTAAATCCTCTCCACTACCATTACCTACCACTGGGATTAACAGTGTTGCTATCTGTAGAAAGATAATATATACTATCGGCATGATCACAGGACACAGAAAGACCATAGGAAGCTGTCTTATACAAAGTGATATCATTGATCTATATAGCAAAGTATCATCAAATTTGATTGGCAGATTGAGAGGGTTTCAGGCAAGATTTTTCCCCATTCTTATCTAGAGACCTCTGTTATTTCCTATACCAGAAGCTCCTTAGCTTCCAAAGGCCTAATCACACTAGAGAAAAAAACCCCACTGCAAAATTCTGGGGTTTGTAGTTTAGGGAGGAGCCTTTAACAGCCTCCCAAAACTACAAACCCCAGAATTCTGCAGGAGGCAGAAACCATTTTTAAAAGATTTTATCTCTAGTGTGATGAAGTGGAAAATGAGATCATAAGGCTAGTAAAGGTTTCCCCTGACATTAAGTCTGGTTGTGACCGACTCTGAAGAGCCGGTGTTGTCCATAGACACCTCCAAGGTCATGTGGCCAACATGACTGCATGGAGCACTGTTACCTTCCCGCCAGAGCGGTATCTATTGATCTACTCACATTTGCATGTTTTCAAACTGCTAGGTTGGCAGAAGCTGGTTGTAACATGCATATTCAAAATTATATGATGCAGGCTGATCTGGTCTGACCAACCAGCATGTTAGACTGCAACCTCCACCATCCTCAGGCACTGTGACACTACTTGTACATCCTGCGGTGATTGCAGCTGTAGGCCAACATATCTAAAAATTACCAGATTTTTGGGGGGTGGAGAGGGGGGAAAGATGAACTACATTATTCCAAACTCCCTCTTGTTCTCACCAGCATAAGCTCGAGCCTTGGTCTTTGCAGCATGTGTGGCCTGTGACATTGGACGGGTTTTCACCATCAGGTGTTTGGTAGTGAGAGCATCCCGAGCTGTGGAAAGAAAAAAAACTCCTGGCATTATACCAAGAAGTAGGCTAAGCATGGCTCTTACATTTCCTGCCCATTGAACAGACACCAAAGTCCCAAAAAGGGTGCCCAGCAGATCCCAAGGCAAACTGTGCTTAGAAACAGATCATACCTGTGATGGGGCTGGAAAAGATGCCCAGTGCATGTGTGTCATCTACCCATTTAATGTCAAAACCTTTCTTCCTGGCAAGGGAGAAAAGAAAAAGGTATCACAGCATCTGTTTAGCGTGTGTATGTGAAAATGCAATTGTGTGCAGTCCTGAGAAAAGCTCAAAAACATGCAGAACTTGAGAAGCATTGTATGATTCCTCTCAAATTCTCACTGAAAGGACATCTAGTGTTATTATTCCCACAACAGGGAAAAGCAGCAACAGAACCAGTACAAAAGCAAGCATTTTTGGATCAAGGCTGATGCTTGATCTGGATTGTGGGATGGCTCCAGAGTGGTGCTACTCAGTGAGCTGGAGCAATGGGGGTCACCCTAACATCAAAGCCTTGGGGATATTTAAGTAAGCAGGCCCAGAGAAAGGAAAGCTCAAAGTGAGGGCAATTGCCATGTGCTCTGTTGCCAACTCTGACCTCAACCGCCGCATTAAAAGAGAATGGCAGTGTAGGGGAATGGTGCAGAAAAACCTGCTCACAGGTAACTGCAGAAGACACGCATCAGGTCCTCTGTGCGGAACTCAGATGGGAAGTCGTAGATCTCAATGACGTGTGGCAGCTCAGAGTTGCTCAAGTCCAGGTCTGCTGGAGTGTAGTTATAGTAGTCAAACCGTGGCTCCTGCAAATCTGTGGTGGCTGGGGTACAGGCAGACAGCTGAAAAGGGGGGCAAGGAACAATAGTGAGCCCAGTGTGCAGGTTACCTATCAGAAGGCTCTTATCTCACACTTTCCCTAAAAGTAGTCAAACTATCAAGGGCCCCTGATGTTACCTCAACAAACAGATCTTCTCCCCTCCCGTAATCCTCACATGACAGGCAATACACATTTCATCTGACTGCCAAGCGCTTTGGCGTGTCCCAGCCCCTGGGCCTGCTAGCAGCCTGGGAGCGGGTGCACTGCCTGATTGATGGAGCCGTGGGCTCATGCTCTGGAGAAGGATTGATGGCCCAGGGGAGATTGGGAGTTATTGATCAGGTGCCTCCTGTAGCTTGCATACTTCCCTCATTAAGCATTTCCCTCTGCTGTTTTCCCAAGTCTAGGGAGGTGGCTCCCTCAGACTGTCTGGGGCAGGCAAGATAGGTCCTTGCTCTCAGGATCCAGGAGTCAAGGGAATTTGCTGGGGTCTTGCTCCTAGCCTTTATGCATCTTGATCCTTCAACACAATGCCCAGCAGGGAATTATTGGCACCGAAGACAGCTGCAAACCTCAGCTTACATAACCAGTAGTTATCTGGACAAAGGCAGAAAAATTAACATTGGTAAGGGAAAGGAAGAGAATGACATGTGGGAGCCAAGCTGGAAGTGATACTGGCCATATGGAGTAAACCTGGATACAATTATTCCACAGGGGTAAACTACTGTGCCAACAGTTTCCAAACCTGAGAATTCATTAACATATTAATGCATATCAATAACTGGTAATTACATAAAATATTCAGAGGGGTGTGTGTACATGAGTTCAGAAAGTCCTAGGGTATACTCCAGTATCATGGTTCCCAACTCCAGCAGTTGTGTGACTACTTGTGGATGGGAGAGAATGGAAGCATGAAGTAAGTGGGCTGTAGTAACAACTCCTAAGGGAAATTAGTTTTTGGCAATTACTGCAGGGTACTCCGTGTGCAGTTGCCCATGAAAAATACTCAGAAAATACAGCTCGTGAAATATGGTATGTCACAGCCAGAATAGGCTTTGGTGTCTGCTTTTCTGATCACATTATATCTGTCTTATTTAAATTACACCTGATTCTGGTTTATTTCTAGGTCCATCCCCAAGGTTCTGTTTAGATCACTCCAAAAGTTCAAAATGGCTTGCAAACAGAATGCTTGAAGGGCAATGACCTGAACCTGAAATGTCCTGTCAGTTGTAGTTGTCTTCTGAGGGACCTAATCCTGAAAAAATTGCCGTGGTAGATGGAGAAGTGGGATAGGGTCTTCTCAGCAACAGTATCACTGGAGATTAGATTGCTCTGTTCAGTCTCATCTTTTGCACAATATAATAACTTAATTTTTATATCCCGCCTCCATCTCCCCAAAGGGACTCGGGGCAGCTTATAAAGGACGTGCCCAGCAATTACAGATTAAAAACAAGCACAGAAAAACAATAAAATATCATAATAAGATGAACATCATAAACCAAGCAGCTCAAATGTATTAATTCTGTCTGCTGTGGATCTATTCTGCTCTGCCTTTTAAGGTGTTCTCCATTTGACAGTAATGAATTCTGAGTTCTTACACACCATGTTGGGGTACCTATAGAGCAGAGGTGGGGAATTACAGAAGTTGCAGGGGCCATTTTGCTCATGAGAGGCACAGCTTTTCTTGGCACGAACATAGGTGCCCTCATGCCACTTCCATATCTGGATAGTTTCTAGGAAGATGGGGGGGGGGGAATCAAATAGCCATGTTTTGAGATTTTTTTAAAATTTGCATGTGTTTTTGAGCTGAAGGGCTTATTTAATGGGTGACCTGTGGCTTCCCAGGTAGGTTGGGGTTGGGTGCTGCCTGCAGATTATACTTCTCTCACTGCTGCTATAAAGTAAAGATAAAGAACCTCTTTCAGTTTGGGGGTCAAATTTAATTTCAGAGGAGCTTCCAAGGAGGGGAGGTGGCATTCCAGTGGTGGCTGGAACATAAAGGCAAAAGACCCCTAGCTTCCGCCAGCAACTATATTCCATCCATTCAGAATGGGGAAAATGGTCCATACAATGGCTGGGAAAGTACCAAATGAAGGTGTCAGTAAAGAAAAGGCCATAGCTATTTTGGAATCCCAAAATGGCCAGGCTGAACTCCAGGGTCTGAGGATCTCCACCTCTGCTATAAAGCAATATAAACATATTTTAATTAGCAAGTTCGCCATTGTCCCTATTCACAAGAGAACTGCAACACCTGTCATAGTCATCTTGGTCCCCAAAAGCTGATGTGATGGCTGCCCCTGCGGAAAAGATATTGGGCTTCTCTCTAGCAATACCCCAAAATGTTGGCAGAGAAATAATGGCTTTTCACCCCATATATGCAACTGAAAGATCCAATGGGCAACCTTGGCCTAGCCATGCAGCCCCTGCTCCAAAGGGATGGCTTGATGAACCTTCAACCTCTAAGCCTGCCTAGTCACCCATGGCTACAGGGAGAGAGATTGATTGCTGGATGCTGGGCCCAGCTGCTAGTGATTTGCGCACTGACCGCTCATGCTGGGTCCCTAAGCTGCACAGATCAGCACACGTTGCGTTGGCAAGGGAGTCTATAATTCAGGCAGACTCCTGTCTGCTTTCCCAAGTACCTGGGACCGGTGAAAGCCAGGGCTGTCCATGGAGAGTATATAAATTCCAGCCACTTCAGTCAATAAGAGATGGTAATTCAGATAAGGAAGGTGAATTTGTGGGCGAGTCAGAGCCTGGTAGAATAAGAGGGGGAAAGAATGGAGCTACAGCAAGAAAGGCAGGAAGAAACACGTCCCTCAATGGGTTAAACAGAAGCCAAGCTATGAAACAGAGTATTTGGAACCTGGGTCCAGCAGGATCAGGCCTGAGGGAGCAGGGCCCTTTATAATGCTCAATGGTGTGACAGATTGGAGAGAGCATGGAGAGAGAGCACTGCTTGAGCACCTTGCCCTTCACAAACCACTAAACCCAGCAGAAGAAACACCAACAGAAAGGGAATGCTGGCTTAGTGCAGAGGGCAACAGATCCAAGCATTGCATTTCACCACACACACAAATTGGAATTTGTCTATAGAGCCCACAGACGGGGGAAGGAGGGGAAGCACTTCTTAAAGCTTGGTGTGCTCTGCGCAATTTTAGTCTATGCAGCTTTGGAGTGCAAGCTTGCATCAAGTAATGCAGTGGGGCGCATGGCATCATGTTATTGCAAGTATGTTTGCAACGATCTGCATACCACTGAGAGGGCAAGCCCATTAAAAGCTGGAGTTTCCTGTCTTGGGTTGCTTACAGGAACCGTGCCCCCTAAGCGCTGCATTAACACAGTCCCAGTCTCCTGTTCACAGTCTTCTTCCCAGAGATCGCTAATGTTCAAGGCTTGTCCTGTGCTGGGAAAGGCTTTGCCAGCGGATACACAGGCAGCAAGGAGCAAAAGGACACAGGAAATGAAGACTGTCTGCTACGGCTCAACGCTCTCCAAGATTTATCCGTGACGGTACATGTTCCAAGCAAGTGGGGCAGCATGCTGACTACTGCTTGTTTCCTTAGCATTCAAGACAGAAAAGACAGCCAACTCAAGACAAGGTGCTGATGACAGGCCTTGGACATGCCCCATTCCCATGGGAAGCCCTCTCACCAAGAGACATGGATGCACAACCTCCAAATTCCCAGTGTATTAATTCTGCATGCACTGAGGGCTGGGAGATTTCAGCCTCCCAAAACAGGCAGAGTTTACCAAAAACGATTTCCCATGAAACACATTATTTCCATGGATGATGCAGTTTCTATGGTTAACTGAACGAATTACATGGATGTATAAGTCTGTAAAGACAACCATATTCTTTGATGGTGCCAAACATACAAATACAAACATTAGATGCTATAAATTAAATGTTTTGTTCCGACTTAGGAGAAATAATATCTTTTTGAATGAGGGAGATACGAGGTTATTTTCTAATTAGACTGAAAGAAAAAGGGCTGGATTGGATGGTCTGCAAATAAATAGAACTGCTCCCGTCTCCGACATGTGTAGACACGTCTGCTGACAGCCAAAGCATAAACCCATTCAGAACACCTCCCCTGGCATGCATACGGCAACATCTTCTGGCCTATTTCCCATTTTCAAAGACTCCTAACCTTAATACACAAGCCCCTACACAACGTAAGTCACACTGACCTTATTGTGAGGGACTGGGTTAAGTTTTTCATTTTCATTATAGCAAAGACACAACTTTATTTAGATGTGATTTGTTTTCTCAAAATTGCCATTTTGCCCTTCTATTTTTACGGTATTTTGTTCTTTTTAAAACACAAATGGGATATACGTAAGTGAATACCAACATCAACACAGTGACGATGTTAGAACTGCAAAGAAAACTCAAACTCTGGATTTTGCTGGAAGCCTGCTTGCAAATTTTCATTACCACCTTTTTCTGAATACTCAAATACTCAAAAATCTTCTGATATCCAACATCCTGGTTTACATGCAGTTAAAAGAGCATGGTTTTAACCCAAGTAAAGCACTTCCCCTGCTAATTTAGAAAACTCCTTTGAATAATCTACTGCAGGACAGAGGTAGGTTGACCCACAATAATGATTTATCACATAATGAATATTTTTGCAGATTCTGGTGTAACTAAAAGTGTAAATGGACTCTTTATTAGAGTCATTCCCCACTGGCAGCTTTTAATGTGTGTGTTTTTTTTAAAAAAAATTCTGCATCTTTTGATGCTGGGTTTTTTATGGGAGGCAAGAATGCTGCCTACACCACATCCCCAGATCTGTCACAGTTTGCAACCCAAGTCCTGTTTTATCCACACAAAATCTTGTACCTCATTAAAGAAGTACAAGCTTTGGTATAATTGGTCTTGACAAAAATCTTGTGCTGTTCCTCTTCCTGGCTACTGTCCTTTCTTCTCTTTCATTATCAAAATACTTTTCTTCTATAAGCTGAATTTCTAGCACAACCCCTTTTCGCTAGGACATGCTTAAACTACATTGCCTAATTTCTCTTACAAGACAGTAAATCTACCAACTTCATGAACACAGAGCTCAGCTTTTGCTCAACAAGCTGAGTCAAAGTTCACTCTCTTGGATCTGTGGGGAATCAAATCTAGCAAAAAAAGAGATCCCGAATACATGTACTAATATGAAAGCAGTTGTATGTGCCTCAGTGTTTACAAAAAGCGGGAATCACAAAGTCATTCCAATGTTGTTGAACTGCAAGTACCAGCAGTTCTAATCAATAAAGCCAATGGTGAAGAATGCTGGGAGTTGAAGTGTAATGACATATGGAGGCCTGCATGATTCCCAGTCATTCAGTTGCGTCTGTACCTTGGGAAGTCAGACTTGGCCATGGTGGTTCACACTCTCGTTACATCCAGGATAGACTACTGCAACGCTCTCTATCTGGGGTTGCCTTTGAAGACTGCTCGGAAGCTTCAAATAGTCCAAGGAGAGGCAGCCAGGTTAATAACTGGGGCGGAATTTAGGGAGCATACAACTCCCATGTTACGCCAGCTGCACTGGCTGCCAGTTTGCTACTGGGCACAATTCAAAGTGCTGGCTTTGGCCTATAAAGCCCTAAACGGCCCTGGCCCAATTTACCTGTCCGAACGCATCTCCCCCTATGAACCATCACAGAGATTAAGATCCTCTGGGGAGGTCCTCCTTTCTGTCCCGCCATTGTCACAGGCACAATTGGTTGGGACAAGAGACAGGGCCTTCTCGATGATCGCCCCCCGGCTATGGAACTCCCTTCCTGGCGAGATCAGATCAGCCCCCTCCTGTCCTTCAGAAGAATGGTAAAAACTTGGCTGTGCGATCAAGCTTTCGGGACAGGGCAATAAAGTAGCAATAGGAAAGATTACTAGGCCAATTAGATTAGACACAGATAACCAAGACGGTTTAAATTGTGTATTTTAATTATTGAGATTAATGTTTTTAATGTTTATGCATGCGTATATGAATTCTTGTCCCTGCATTGAATGTTTGCCGTATATATGCTGTGCTCCGCCTTGAGTCCCCTTCGGGGTGAGAAGGGCAGAATATAAATGCTATTAATTAATTAATGTAATTATGAGAAAGCATAGCAACAATTGTAAGAATACACTGGGTTTGTTCTATTCAACCAGGTAGATAGGTTTTGGAGTTGCACTTAGGATCATGGCCAAATATTAACAACTGACCCAGTGGCCTGAAAAAGTCAATTTATATCAGTGACCTTGTTTAATACTTCTTGCATTACCATGGTAGTTTGAGGCCAAAAAAGATAATATGGATGAGAGCAGACTGATGGCCCTTCCATACTGCCATATAACCCAGAATATCAAAGCAGATAATCTACAATATCTGCTTTGAACTGGATTATCTGAGTCCATACAGCGATCTAATCCAATTCAATGTGGATTTTATACAGCTATGTGGAATCAGCCTGAGGGAGTAATTTTTCCTCTCTTGCTAACCTGCTTGGACAGTTCTTATTGCTAATGGGGGGAAATTGGTCATGTTTGTGCACTTTGATTTCTTTGTTTGCTTCTGCATTTTATATGGTGCTTGTCCATCTTCCACTGGCTCTGCCCTGGGAAGGACATGCCCCAGCAGGGTGCCCCATATAACCAGTTCTGGGGAATTTGACTGCTGGCCAGGGAAAGTCTGGGGAGAATTCTCTAGGAGTCCAATTCTACCACTGGCTGTGAAGAGATGCTGGATCCCATCAGCAAAAGGACTGGGATGTTTTCCTGCTGTGTGCCATCTGCATCATCGATAAAGCTTATCTTGTAACAGTAACTTGTGTCAGAGTTTGGCAGCAAATGAACTCTTGGGGAGGCCTGGAAGTACACCCAGTTCTGGAACAGAACAAGGAGGGAGACGCATCTTGACATGGGGATAGGTAGATGTATATAAGGGAGAAAGAGTATAAGATTTGTTCCCGGACAATAAAGGACAATGACGCTGCTAAAATAGAGTATTGTGTGACATGAATACTGGTCTAGATGTTCCGTAAATCTAACTTCCCTGCAGATTGTTGGGCTACAAATCTAACCATCTCCAGAAAGGTGATCACGCATGATGAGGGGCAATGGGCACTATAATCCAACACACTGGGAGAGCAGTAGATTGGGGAATCCTGACCTAAACAAGTGTGCCTCTTGACAAAACACTTCTGAGAAAACCACAACACAATTATTTTTGTCCTGTCTGAAAGCGTCAAGCAAGATCTTGTCTCAACTTTTAAAAGATGAAAAGCAAGTTGTCTGGGTCTGTCCTTCACCATAGCAAGGGGAATGCTTGGGAGTCTTCCTCAGTAATTAAGTTATTAGTCGTTACAATGCTGGAGAAATGCATAAGCCATAGTAGGACCCCCTAAAAGTGCCCAAGTCATCTTAAGCCCCTTCTAAACTGCCAGATAATCCAGGTCATCAAAGCAATTCCACATTGTCTGATTTGGACTAGATTATCTGAGTCTTCACGGCCATATGATCCAGTTCAAAGCAGATGTGGATTTTATACAGCTGTGTAGAAGGGACCTGAGTTACCCTTTAGCTTTCCCAAGTCAGCTTGCAGCTCTCACCCAGTTCTTCTTAAAAGTATTGGCTACAGCTACTGCAACTTCACTCTCTGAATTTAGTTGGCTGCACTCTGCTTGGAGAGGTTACATATAATATAATTGAAAGGAAATCATCCCTGCTTTTCTAAAATTAGTGCTTTTTAATGTCGACAGTTTACTGGTAGCAGTAAATCAAGCACAGACTTGATTTAAAATTTTAAAAGATTGTAAACCACAGAATTCATAATCTTATAAATTGGTCAAGTCTCTTTTTAGGAGCTGAAAATAAAAATCCTACCAGAGAAGGACAACTCCCAGATTCAGAGAGTGCTCTTGTTAAGAGATCCTGTATGTTGCAACAGGGGGAAGATACCTTTTCCAAGAGGAACACTTCAGGCCACACTATGTTTATTTAAGTACAGCCATATGGCTGCACTACTGCACCAACAAGGCCAGTAGAGCAAAGATAGCATACAGAAAAAGAAATATAAAGACACAGTTCTAAGCTTGACAATCTAAACCAGTGGTTCCCAACTTTCCTAATGCTGCGACCCCTTAGTGCAGCTCATGTTGTGGTGACCCCCAACCATAACATTATTTTCATTGCTACTTCATAACTGTCATGTTCCTGTTCCTGTTATCTGATATGCAGGACATATTTTCATTCACTGGACCAAATTTGGCACAAATACCCGATATGCCCAAATTTGAATACTGGGGGGGGTTGGAGAGGATTAATTTTGTCATTTGGGAGTTGTAGTTGCTGGGATTTCTAGTTAACCTACAATGAAAGAGCATTCTGAATGCACCAACTAAGGAATTGAACCAAACTTGGCACACATAACTCCCTTAACCAACAGAAAATACTGGAAGGGTTTGGTGGAGTTGTAGTTCACCAACATCCAGAGAGCACTGTGGGCTCAAACAATGATGGATCTGGACCAAACTTGGCACACATCCTCAATATACCCAAATGTGAACACTGGTGGAGTTTGGGGAAAATAGACCTTGACATTTGGGAGTTGTAGTTGCTGGGATTTATTGTTCACCTACAATCAAAGAGCATTCTGAATTCCACTAACAATAGAATTGGGCCAAACTTCCCACACAGAACCACCATGACCAACAAAAAATACTGTGTTTTCTGATGATCTTTGGCGACCCCTCTGACACCACCTTGCAACCCCCCAGGGGTCGTGATCCCCGGGGTTGAGAAATGCTGATCTAAACCATTCCCTCCTGGCTCGTTCCTGGTGTCTCCCCGCATGCAAAATATTCTCCTCCCCCCATCTCACTCCAAAGTAGTTTCTAAAGCATCAGAGTCATGGAGCTCTGTGAAACGAGCATGCCACCTCTGCAAACTTTTCCTTGTACAGTACATGGCTGCATTGATATACAGGAGCAGCACCATCAAGAGAAAATACATTTGTAAAGAAATGCACATGCAAGGACAGTGTCTGGAGGGAGGTGGATAAGAATTTCATCCTTTCTTCAACAAGACAGCCAGGATCTACTTCATGAGTTGTCCCCTACTGAAGGTATTATGAATGGTAGATGGTTCCCTTGTGCCAAGTGCACAATCTGGTCTGGATTCTGAATTGAAAGTTACCTATCTAGAAGTTGGGGTGGGGGCTTTCATTTCCATGCCATTACTGCCTGGAATAAGCAGCAGTGAACCCAAAGTCAGTTCCTGTAAAAGCTGCCCCCATGGAGTTTTAACAGCCTCCATTACCAAGAGTTTAGGATGGTTTATGAGCTAACCCTTAGTAATGAGCTTGCTTAGTTAATTTCAATGGATCACAGGAACTATTAGCAAGCTTAATCCATTGAGATAAACCCGAGTCCTATGCAGACCTGCATACACTTTGCTACAATATTAGGATACTTTGTTACTTTAGGTACCTTTGTGTCACTCCAAAAGTACAGGGTTTATGGTATTGATTTAAGCTTTAATAAGGGGCTCGCCGCCATCCAGCCGACATAGAGATTTCCTCGTAAACCAAAGGGAAGTCTGCACATTCCCCATACTGAGCTTCTTATGGCAATCCGTTCAAACACAACCATTGCAAGACACTACACTAACAAGCCGGAACCAATTAAAAAGCTGCCATTTCCATGAAACTTCACGGTATGTCTCTCCATGCCTGGTGGTCATCATGATGGCTTTCCTCTATAGCAAAGCCAGCACTAGGCATAGCACTTCCGCCTGCTTTATTGCAAACATTTTATATACTGTCAACCGAGTATATTTCTCACTTCTGCGACAGAGAAGTGGTTGTGATGTGTTTAGCAAGCATTAGGGAGCTCAGCTTGCTTTGGATGTCCTTAGCCCATGCTTCCTCATCCAGGAGTTGTGTTTATTTATTTACCATATTTATATCCCGCTTTCTCTCACCCCGAAGGGGACTCAAAGTGGCTCACAATATGGCAAAATTCAATGCTCCATATACAAACAGGTAAAAATACAATACATCTATCTATGTATATAATAAAAGCCAGTGTTTGTATGTATGTGGGTATGTATGTGGCAGCTTTCTGATTGGCTGTCACTTCTACAGGCCACTGTGACCCCCACGAATGATGGACTTAGACCAGGGGTGGGCAATTATTTTTTCCAAGGGGCCGCACAAGAGCCAAAAAATATTAGGGGGGCCGCATCTAAAGGCTGAACTACATTCTACATAATATCAATTGAATTTCTTTAATAATAATAAAAGGCACTACATTTTTGATATATTAATAAGACTGATAAGAGTATATGTTATGAGCAATGAAAAAGAGAGGTTGTCATAGGAAAAATGAGATTTATTCACTAAAATTTTACAAAACAATGGTTAACAAAAAGTGAACATTTGTATCATTTGTGATTCATTATATCAGGGGTCAGGAACCTTTTTGACTCAGAGAGCCATAAAAGCAAAATATTTGGAAATTTATTTCAGTGAGAGCCATATAATATATTTTAAGACTGAATTCAACTAAATGTGAGTATAATAAACCCCTGAATTTATTCATAATAATAATGATGATGATAATATTAATTCAGCCTCTGCTAATAATAATAACAACAACAATAATAACAACAGGTTCCTAGAGTAGGAGGATACATCCAAGGCCCATCCAGTCCAACCTCCTTCTGCCATAAGGGAAAAACACAATCAAGGCACTCCTCACAGATGACCATTCAGCCAATAATAATAATTTAAAAAAACAAGTTCCTGGAGTAGGAGGAGACTTCCAAGGGCCAACCTCCTTCTGCCAGGGCCCTTCTACACAGGCTATAACTCTGAATATTAAGGCAGAAAATCCCACAATATCTGCTTTGAACTGGGTTATCTGAGTCCATACTCATATAATCTGGTTTAAAGCAGATAACATGGGATTTTATTCAGATGTGTGGAAAGGAACTCAGATAACCCAGGGACTTTCCACACAGGCCTATAACCCTGAATATTAAGGCAAAAATCCCACAATATCTGCTTTGAACTGGGTTATCTGAGTCCACACTCATATAATCTAGTTTAAAGCAGATAACATGGGATTTTATTCAGATGTGTGGAAAGGAACTCAGATAACCCAGGGACTTTCCACACAGGCCTATGACCCTGAATATTAAGGCATAATATTCATTCAGCCTCTGCTAATAATAATAACAACAACAGGTTGTTAAAGAGACGACCTCCAAGGGCCATCCAGTCCAACCTCCTTCTGCCATAAGGGAAAAACACAATCAAAGCATTCCTCACAGATGGCCATTCAGCCATCTTGAACCAAACTTGGCACACTGAACTCTCATGAGACCATTTACCTTGAGTTTGGAAGTTGTAGTTCACCTACATCCAGAGAGCACTGTGGACTCAAAATAATGATGGATCAGGACCAAACTTGGCACAAATCCTCAATATGCCCAAAGAGGCAGAAGAGAAGAGAAGAGGAGGAAGCTGGGGAGAGAATGGATGGCCCCCCCTGGCGCTCTGGCCTTGTCCCCGCCCCTTTTCCACTCTGGCCCCGGCCCCGCCCCCTCTCCCTCGCTGCACTCTCTCCTTCCCTCTTGCATTCATGTGGTGGAAGGAATGAAAGGGGGAAAGAGAGAGGGAGGGAAAGAAGGAAGGAAACAGGGAGGGAAGACAGGAAACAGAAGAAGGGAAGGGGGGAGCGCGCGAGGCGGAAGTGATGCGAGGAGGGGGCAAAGGCATGCTCTGCGTGTAGCCGCACCAATGGGAGTTTGCCTCCCTCTCTTCAGGACAAAGCCTTGAGGGAGCCCCGGGCCGGATAGCATCAGCCGCCGGGCCGCAAGATGCCCAGATCTTACCTAGACCAAACTTGGAACACAGACCCCTAATGACTCAGTGTACATCCTGGTATGGTTTGGGGGAGGATGGATCACAGATGATGTTATTTAAAGTACTTTCAATCACTCTGGCTCCCGCAGACAACTGTGACTCCCACCAAAGACGGATCAGGACCACAGTTGGCACACAGTCCCCCATCGTCCCCCCAATGACCAACTTTACATCCCAGTGCGGTTTGGGGGAGGATGGACCATGGATGATGCGATTTGAAGAACCTTCACTCACTTCCAGAGACCACTGCAACCCCCAAGAATGATAGGACTGCACCAAACTTGGCACATAGAACCCCCCATTACTCACTTTATGTCCAGGTGCGGATAGGGAGAGGATGGACAATGGATGATGGGATTTGCAGTACCTTCACCCAATTCTCCTCTCGCATACCACTGCAGCTTCCACGAATGAGAGACCTAGACCAAACTTGGCATGCAGACCCCCTTGACCCACTTTACGTCCTACTGTGGATTGCAGGAGGAGGACGCACAGATGATGGGATTTGCAGTACTTTCACTCAATTTGGCTCCCAAAGATCACTGCGACCCCAACAAATGAGGGACCGGGACCAAACTTGGCACACACATACACCACATGACCCACCTCACATCCTGGTGAAGTTTAGGGATGGATGGACCACGGATGATGGCATATGCAGTACTTACACTCACTTCAGCAACTACACACCACTACGACTCACATCAATGACAGATGAGGACCAAAGTTGGCACACAGAGCCCCATGACCCACTTTGCATCCTGGTGCGATTTGAACAAGGATGGACCATGGATTTGATGGGATTTGCACTACCTTCACTCACTTCCAGATACCACTGTGGCCCCCTTGAAGTATGGACCTGGACCAGACTTGGCAAACAGCCCCCCTATGAAACACTTTACGTTCTGGTGAGGTTTGCGGGAGGATGGACCACAGATGATGGGAGTTGCAGTACCTTCCCCTGATTCGCCTCCCACAGATCACTGCTACCCCAATGATTGAGAGACCTGGACCAAGTTTGGCACACAGACACCCCATGGCGCACCTCATGTCCTGGTGAAGTTTGGGGGAGGGTGGACAATGGATGATGGGATTTGCAGTACCTTCACCTGATTTTCCTCCCACAGACCACTGCTACCTCCATAATTCAGGGACCTGGACCAAACTTGGCACAGACGCCACATGACGCACCTCACATCCTGGTGAAATTTGGGGGAGGGTGGAACATGGATGATGGGATTTGCAGTACTTTCAATCGCTTCAGCTCCCACAGATCACTGTGACTCACACCAATGACAGATCAGCACACAAATCCCCCCCCCCCGGATCCACTTTACATCCTGGTGCAGTTTGGGGGAGGACACACCATGGATGCTGGGATTTGCAATACCTCCATCCAATTCAGCTCCCACAGACCACTGTGACCCCATGAATTATGGACCTGGACCATATTGAGCACACAGACCCCCCCCCCCATGACCCACTTTATGTCCTGGTGCTGATAGGGGGAGGATGGATCACGGATGATTGGATTTGCAGTACCTTCACCCGATTCAGCTGAGACCCACACAAATGATGGACCTGGGCGAAATTTGACACAAAATCCTCATGACCAACAGAACACAGTGGAGAGGTTTGGGGAACAATGACATTGCTCTTTGGGAGTTATAGTTCACCTGCATTCAGAGAAACTGTGACCCCCCACTGACAATGAACCAGCACCAAACTTGGCACAGAGAAACTCCATGACCAACTGAACATACTGCAGGGGTTTGTGGGAAATGACCTTGATTTCAGGAGTTGTAGTTCACCTTTATCCACTGAGCCCAGTCAACATCCGATCTAGACCAAACTTGGCACACAACCCCAGCATGGAACATTGTGCATACAGGTGCACAGGGTGTTGGGGGTAATTGACCTTGGCTCTGGGAGTTGTAGTTCACTCTTATCCAGAGAGCACTGAACCCAGCCAACCGCAGATCTGGACCAAACACAGACCCAACATGGCCAACTTTGGATACAGGCAGGGTTTGGGGAGGATTAACACATGATTTTGGGAATTGTAGTTCACTCACATTCTTATCCGGGGGCTAGACCCGTCCCAGTCGGGTTTCCGCGCGGGTCACGGAGTGGAATCCGTCCTCGTAGCGATCACTGATGACATCCGCCGTCAACTGGACCGGGAGGCTCGGCAGTCCTAGTCCTTTTGGACCTAACTGCGGCCTTTGATACCGTTGATCATGACTTGCTCCTCTACCGCCTGGCTGCCTCTGGGATCCAAGACAAGGCTTTGACCTGGCTGGAATCGTTCCTGCGAGGCCGCTCGCAGCGGGTTGAGTGGCAGGGTCAGGTCTCTAGGAAAAGTGAATTGGAGTGTGGAGTCCCCCAGGGTGCTATTCTATCTCCCACCCTCTTCAACATCTACGCCCAGCCCCTGGCCAGCATTGCTAGGAGCCATGGGTTCTCCTGCTACCAATATGCAGACGATACACAGCTGCTCCTGAAGCTTGACCCAGGGTCATCGTCGGTGCCGGACAGCTTCAGCCAAGGGTTGAGAGCGGTGACGAGCTGGCTCAGAGCACATAGACTCAAAATCAACCCGGCAAAAACGGAGATCCTCTGGCCTGGCCGACCCGACCCTCACCCACCGCTGCCACTCTTTGAGGGCGAGTCCTATCCCCTGCTCCGGCGGTGAAAAGCCTGGGAGTGATCCTGGACGAAAAACTAACAATGGAGGCCCAGATCCAGGCTGCAGCCAAAGGCGCCTTTTTCCATCTCCGTAGGGCACGACGGCTGGCCCCCTACCTACCACCTGAGGCGCTGAGAACCGTGGTACATGCCACCGTTGTCTCGCGCCTGGATTACTGCAATGCCCTGTACGCGGGCCTCCCCCTGTCCACAACCAAGAGGCTAAAACTCATCCACAACGCAGCGGCCAGACTCATCTCTGGGTCATCAGTGAGGGACCACATTTCCCCTATTTTAAAAGATCTCCACTGGCTGCCCCTAGAGTTCAGAGTGCTCTACAAACTTTTGGTGCTCACTTTTAAAGCACGGCATAACATTGGGCCAGCCTACCTGAGCGCCCGGCTGACGGTCCAACGCAGCGAGAGGCCAGCACGTGCCATAAACGGTGATCGGATGACCATCCCTGGGGTGCGAGAGGCTCGGCTGGTAGAGACCCGGCGGAGAGCTTTCTCCGTGGCGGCCCCCATGATCTGGAACTCACTGCCACCCGCCCTCAGAGCCACTTCGACCCGGACTAGGTTCCTGTCAGACCTGAAAACCTGGCTCTTCCGCCTAGCGTTTGGGGCCTGATCGGTACCTTGAATGACTGAGCCTCTCCTTGCCGTCTGTATCTATGTTTTTAAATTGATGTACATTGATGTATTTTGGGGTTTTTAAATGATGTAAGTCGCCCGGAGCACCGGTGGTGGAGGGCGACTCACAAATATTAAAGTATTATTATTATTTATTATTATGCATTTTCCAATGGGAGAGCATTCATTAAAAAAATAAAAGTAAAGACTGTGTTCCACCGATAATACCAAATACCCCAAAACAAACAATGCTCTCTTCTAATAACCCGACCACTGCCGAGTCCCCAAGCTAGTCATATATAAAAACCAAATAGACATATAAATACTATAAAACTGTTAAAAGCCATGTAACCAAGTCAGAGTAATTTGAGTTGCTGTAGTTGCGCTGGTTCTCTATTGCACTTATCCCAGTGCCTACTTGCACAGCCAAGTCTTTACTCTTTTCCTGAAAACCAGGAGGGAGAGGGTCAGTCTGATTTCACTGGGGAGGGAATTCCACAGCTGAGGGGCCACCACTGAGAATTCCCTGTCTCCCATTTATGCCAGTCGCACTTGTGACAGAGGCAGGACAGAGAGCAGGGCCTCCCCAGCAGATCTTAACGCTCTCACCATTTCATAGGGAGAGATACATTTGGACAGGAAAATTGGGCCGGAATCATTTAGGGCTTTATAGCCCAAAGCCAACACTTTGAATTATGTTTGGTAGCAGACTGGCAGCCAATGGAGCTGACATAACAGGGGGGTTGTACGCTCCCTGTACATCAATCTAGTAAATAATCTGGATGCCGCCCATTGGACTACTTGAAAATTTCAAACACTCTTCAAAGGCAACCTCACACAGAGCATGTTGCAGTAGTCTATTCGAGATGTGACAAAAGCATGGACTACCATAGCCAATTCTGACTTCCCAAGGTGTGGGCGCAACTGGCGCACAAGTTTTAATTGTGCAAAAGCTCCCCTGGCCACTGCCAAAACCTAGGGTTCCAGACTCAGTGATGAGTCCAGAAGCACTCCTAAGCTGCGAACCGGCATCTTCAGGGTAAGTGAAACTCCATCCGGCACAGTCTGTAACCCTTTATCCTATTTGATCTTTCAATTGACCAGGAGTACCTCTGTCTTGTACTGGAGAGTTTCACAGACTAGCCACACAAGCTGCGAACCAACATTTTTATTTTACCTGCCCACTAATTTTCTTGCAGAACACATGTAATTTTCTGCCCATTATTTTTAAAAGGAACAGAAATCAGCACAGGACATGCCTATGCAATAAGTAAGTTTGTGAAGCTACCCCAGTCTACATTCTCATTATAACTTTTAAAAAGCACATTATTAGTCTTCATAGCAGTGAAGAGTACCAAAATATATGTGGTGGAATTTGTTAAATGTTCAGAATGCTCAGACTGGAATGTAGCCAAGGCTTTCATTGGTGCAATATGCGCTAAGAGGGACATCTGATTCTGCAGTTTTTTGTTTGCTTCCTAGGTCTGCAAGTCACCGAAACCTTGTACCCATATATCCTCTCTATTTGCCTCTTTCTCATCAGCCACAAAATAATGCAATTATTGTGTATGCACACATAGAGAGACAATAAAACCTAACAGTATTATCATAATGGATGCATTTTGACATATTTTCAGTTTCTCCTGAAAATTGAGGGAGTGTACTGTATATATGTAAGCATGTGTGTGTGTGTGTGTGTGTATTCTCAAAAAAGAAGAAAAAAGAATTCTAGCTTCACTGCTTTTGGTATGATCTGCCAAGAAAGAAAAAGAGACAGACAGGGGCAGAACCAAAAACCACATAATATAGACATTGCAGACCAAAAAAAAAGGATGGCTCCAGACTGAGATAGCTGCTTAGGACCTTAAAAGTAAACTACATTAGCCCCAAACTGGGATGTGCCACATGTTCCCAATATACACACAACTCCTACTACTATATCCAAATGGACCTCTACTCTAGAAATGATCTGCATACAGTACTCACTCCTTCCAGCAAACGTGGATCCAGGCATTCACCATCATCACTAAACAGAGCATCCCAGCTCTCATCAGCCATGTTGTCATCCTCATGACTGGCACAGGTTCTAGTAGGTTCCTCCCAACTGGATGGCGTTTTCTGTCCAACTTCTCCTTCTGGCTCAGCATTGGGTGGATGCTTTAACCTCATGAGCACATCTCCATGGGGCATTTGTTCCACAGAGGTGCCACTTACAGGTGGCCTTTCTCTAGACAAAATGCTCTCTGAAGAACAAGCCATCTTCTCAGAGGCATATTCCAGGAACTGGCGGGCAAACTCTTGAGAAGAACTGTTGGATGCAGTATTGTCTCTGCCCTCAGTGTTTTGATCTCCCAAGTCCAAACAAACCTCTCCCATCAACTGTGCAACCTCAGAAATATCAACTTCACACTTAGAGGCAGGATTGGAGAAGCTGCTTTCCTCCCCACCTTTATTGCTACACACATGTTCTGTTTGGTCTTCTGTTGTATGGAAGAGAAAACAGGGCAGAGCATCTAATTTTCCACAGGGCCTATCTGAACAGTCATGGCCTACTGCAATACCAAAGCTAACTTGAAAAGCTTTATTGGAACTCTCTTTGAGACTCCCTGCCGAAACATCCCCATGCCAGTAGCGAGACCCATATTCCAGACTCACTCCCTTCTTCTCAGACATGTGTTCGGCTGCCTGACTAGACACATTACTCTCATGCCTTTCTCCATTTTCTAGTGTGCAATGCTCATTTGTTTGTGCCTGAGCAACAACATCTTTGGTTTTACTGTCTTCCTTTGGTTCTGTCTGCTCTGAAAGTTGCCTATGAGTGTATTCTAGGGTGCTCCGACCCCTCATTTTCATCTGTCTGGAGTTGTTCTCATCTAGGTATTGAAACTGATCACATCCAGCCACCTCTGTGCAAGTCAGAGTGCTCTCATCAATGTATTCCAGCAGGCTACTCTTGCCTATTTCTGCCTGATCAGTCAGTCTTTCACTTGTACACATTGGTGAGCCATCCTTGTGTGTTTCTGTTCTATCTGGAACCTCATTGCTTCCATTTTCACATATGTCACCCTGTCTTATTCCAGTTGGTTCTGATTCACCTTTGAGTACAGACTCCATTATGTTATCCTTGCTAGCCAACACACTCACTGCACTCACCTGTCTCTGATCCATGAGCTCTGACCCACTGCTGTATACTTGTGCACTTCTTTCACTTAGCCCTACCTGGTCTGAGTGGAGTGCTCCTGACTGCTTGATCCTGCCAAGGGTGTGAGTTCTGTGCAAGGAAAAGGGGTCCTGATCTGCTGATGGAACACAGTGAGCTTGTCCCAAGGTGCAAACTACTTCAGTCTGCCCTGCCTGAAGATGAAGACCCTTCAGTTGCTCTAGGCATTTAGCACTAGGTGTAGTGGAATACTCCAAAGGTGTCTCCACCACACTGTTGGGCAGTGACATGGACGCTGGGTCTAGGAGGTTGCAGGCAGGCAAGGATCGAGGTAATTTGGGCTTCTGTTGGGAACTTAGCCTCTCCTCTTTGTGTGCCTTTGGGCTTGGGTTGTTTTGGCAGAATGCATTGTCATTATTCCTGTCAAGAGGCAAAGTTTCTCTCACTTGCCTAGGGGAACTAGTTCTTTCATGACTAGTGTGATGCAGGTTTCTTCCAGTTCTGGCACTCTTCCCCGGCTTACACTTTTTAATGCTCTCTATCCCTGTGGTGCAATGGCTTTCCTCCTGTCCACATTTGGAGCCGGTCTTTGAGACCACCATATCTCGCCGTGCCCTGGGAACATACAAGGCCATATCCGGTTTCTTGGGCCGTAGCCGAGTCCTCTCTGCATCGGGCTGCATAGTACTTCCAGCACCTATAAAAGAGGAAAGCAATCAGTCCAAAGTTGCAACACAACATTTCAAGCCTATGTGAGGAAGAAGCAGGAAACAAAAGCACAATCTATGTAGAATTTAGTCTGCCTTGGAACAGACCAAGTTCCAAAAGATACCTCTTCCAAACCAGAACACTGAAAGATGAATAAAGCAGAGGCAGAGCTAGCCCAAAAATCAAGCTCCTTTGGGCAAAGGACCAGAATACTGGTGTGCTGACCATTATCTTCGGCTATACCAGCATTATAAGTAACCACGGCTGCCTGCATTCGATAAGGGAACCCAAATTCTACATCCAGGGTACAGTTGCTTTGATTTGCTTTATTTGGTTACAGGTTTCCAGTTTTCAAAAGTCACATCAGATTGGGGGGAAAGGGGCTGGAATAAAATGGTACAGATAGAGAGGAGGAGGAGAAAGACCACGAAGACAGTTATTGAATATTACTTGCCTAGGGGCCAGCATACCTCAGAGACCGCCTCTCCCCTCTCCACCACCAGTGGTCGCCAAGACTCCTCCAACTAGACTTACTGCATGTCCCGGGCCCCAGCGAAGTACGCCTCGAGTCCACAAGACGTAGGGCCTTCTCTGTCTCTGCCCCTGCCCTGTGGAACTCTTTGCCTCCCCACATGAGGGCGATGCACGACTTGAGGCCATTTGCTCAGACGCTTAAGACTTGGCTTTTTAACAGAGCTTTTAATGTTTAATATAGTCTACATGGTTACTGCTGTACGTTCTTATGCAATGTTTTATGTAAATCGCCTGGAGCATTTAATGGAGGGCGATTAATAAGTGAGAAATTGAATTGAATTGAATATCCTTTAGAGTCAGACACTGGGGCATAACCAGTTATGGATGAGAAATAATTAATTGAAAAAATACCCACTTGCCTGCGATAATCCTTTATAACTTCCCCACCCTCAATTTTTTTTAAATCAAAATGTTTCTGACTACTCACCAAAGGCGCAACAACAAGCCTCCTGACTGCTGCTTCCTCCTCTTCCTCCCTCCCCCTGAGCAGAGCCATTCCATGTGGTGCCTGGAAACGGATGTGTTGTGGTGTTCCAGCCTAGCATTGTGATGCCCCAGCCTAGTGGACAGGGACAGGCATCAGTGGTGCCCGTGGATCAGGGCCTGGATGGAGAGGATGAATGGCCAGATGGGGACATGTCTGCAACTGGGGATTTGTCTTGGGATAATGACTGGCTGCATGGGTATTGGCCCGAGGAAAGGGTTAATGAAGATTCTATGGAAGTCAGTTTTGAGACAGCCAGCGAGAACTCCTGTAACCTTGACTCTCATGGGAACTTGACTCCCTTGTCAGCTGAGCTCCCGGGAAATAGGGAGGAAGAGCTTTCTCAGCAAGATATGAGTCCACCTGGGCCTGCTAATGAGCTGTTAGATTTTGATAGAAGGGTTAGTATCAGATCCTCGAGGAGAGATTGGAATTTGCGACAGGGAATTCAGTGGTCCCACAGAAAATAGATTCCTTTAAGAGACTGGTCTGGGAAAGATCTCATTAGAACTGAAGCTACGTTTGGCTTGGATTGTTCTCGCTCAAGTTCTCCGTTTCAAGTAAGCTGCAGGAGCGGTTTGCCTGCAGAGCCACGTTCCCTTTGATTGTTGCCTCGGTTTGCCTTGGACTTTAAGTTCCTGTTTCGGCCGCCGGAGCGGCCTGCCTTCATTTTGGATTGCGTTCCTTGGAATTAACTCCAGTTTAAGAACTTTATCAGTTTTGCCTTTGGACTTACTTTTGCATTTTAATTCTTCCATTCTTTGGACTCTTCTTATTCTAAATAAAAGCATTTTTACTGAGTTGCTTGTGTGTGTGATCTAGGGGGTACGTTCCAGTTCTGAGGTGCAACAGGTGTCTTGGAGTCTCCATTTTTAGGTCTATTCCTGGGGTGATTTAGGGTGCTAATTTAGAAAATTGCATTGGATAGACCACATCAGCTCTATATTATTAAATATGGTATTCTGTGAGCGAGCAGATCACGACTACTGGATGACATATGTTCTGTATCAGAAACTAGAGCTTATGTGGTCTATCCAATGCAATTTTCTGAATCAGCACCCCAAATAACCAAACTGAATCGAACGTTGACCAAAAAATGATTAATAATCCTTTTGGTACTAATGTTGAAGAGTGATCCTTGGTCAAAGTGGCCCTTGGTCAAAAAAAAGGTTGGGAACCACTGGTGTAGAGAAATACCTTGGCATAGTATGTTGACTACTCTTTTGAATCAGCAAACTACTTGTCCACATTTTATACATTTTGCATGAGATTTGTTGGCATCCAATCCTTTGTAGCTTTCTGTCAAATATAGCCCCACCAAAAGGACAATCACACTCAAATAAATCACTATGATTTTGCACTCAGTAAGGAAGGGAATTCTCCTGTTTTATGACATTTTCTTATACTGCATCCAAGGTTGGCTTGCTACTACCAAAAAGTGAAATGGGCAAGTTTCAATGTGCTCTCTCCTGCACACCAGCCTTTTGATCCCCCATGACACAAACTCTAACTAAGCTCCCTTAAGGCTTTTATCTGTTTTTGTCTCTATCCTGTAGAGGAACCACAGCAATAGTTGCCATCAAGACTTCAGAGTGCTTTAAAATTAGAAAAGAGATTGCTATTTCCAAAATGCTGGAACTTCACTCCCAGACTGACGGTCTAGTTGATATAAGTACACAAATATGTGTTTCCAAATCTAGGAAACATTTGGTTTCCAAGGATAAGAAAGCTGGACAGAATAAGCAGAGTTTAGCACAGGTGCAACAACAAATCAAATGAAGAAAACTATTTTAGCCCATATTTGACTCCTAGCCTAAATCTGCAATAGTACCTTCCACTGTCTTAACCCACTGGTCATGAGGTAGGGAGTTTCACTATAAAGTTTTCTTTTACACCCAAATGTCCTAATCTATACCCCACTGAATTAGCAACAGGCTTCTCTCTTTTTGTGGGTGGAAGTGTGAATCTCCACTATCAAAATAAGTCAGGGAGCAAGTCTCTCTTCTACCCACCACCCTTCAATTAACAAGCTAGACCTTCAGTTTAGTCTCGTTCAAGATGACACTCACATAATGATTGCCTCCCACTTTGAATATGCTATGTGGCAGGGGGAATAACACATGCTTTCATGGGATTAGACAGTTTGGGTGAATTTTTAAACAATTAATAACCATTAGAATTGAGGTCAAATGCTTTCATCCCAATATATGTGTTGATTTGTTTAAGTAGTATGTCCATGTTACCATCAAAATACTGGTTCTTAATGAACATTGCTAAGATAATGATCAGTGTTCGAATGTTTGGCATTTCAATTCCCTTGACTTTTAGAAAGTGGGAAAGTCAGATTTTGCTGAACTTCCTTTCATTGCACAGAGCATCTAAAAATGCAGAGCTGCACAAAAGAACCTGTTCTTCTAGGTCATAAATGATCCAGGTACTTATAAAAATCACAGATAAGAAGTCCACTATAGTGTTTTGGACACTCTTTCCACCAACTCCAAATATCTGTCTATACCAGGGGTGGGCAATTACCGGCCCTCCAGGTGTTTTGGACTTCAACTCCCAGAAATCCTAGCCAGTTTACTAGCTCTTAGGATTTCTGGGAGTTGAAGTCCAAAACACCTGGAGGGCCGGTAATTGCCCACCCCTGGTCTATACTCATGAACAATGAAACCACTATGAGCGAAGAGAGGAGTTGTGCTGTGCTGTGGCATCTTCTTTGTGATGGCATTCCCAAAGGATATATAACATATGCACTATAGATATCCTAAACCAATAAGTACCTAAGAGCTAGTTTTACGGTCTTACAAACAAGAAAGGATGTGAATAAGCATACCCATCTCTTGTGTGTTGCATTAGTGAAAATATATAGTACGCATGGTTCAGAAATTAATAAAGCAAGAGCAGAGAATGTTGCCCCAAACCTTCCTTGGATAGATAAGAGGGTTGACGGTGTCCTGTTAACTATGCCTTCCTATGATGAAGAATAATTGGATGCAGCTAACTGATAAATCTTCTTAACTTACACTCTCCCACACATACCTCAAACAAGCCCAAAACTAATACATGAAATTAATGTCTTAGGCGTTGTCTTGCACTGCAGTTGTAAGGCCTGACTGATAGGTGCTTATGTTTTTGTATCTGCAGTAACACTAAGCCCAGGCGGCAGCGGACATCTGATATGTTTAGGGCAATATTTAGGAGAAAAATAAACTCCTTAGATCAGTAGTAGCCATAACGTGGTCCTCCAGATGGTGGTGGACTCTACTTTGAATCAGCCTTAGACAAAACACAATTGAGGGATGGTAGGAGTTACAGTACAGGACAGTATCCTCTCAATTACTGCTTTAGAACTAGAAAGAGGAACAACAGTCCTAATCTGGATTGGCAGATGGCAATAATACTGAATCTACATTCTAATATAGAAAATGCACATACAGAGCGAGCATATGTAACACATGTGGGAAGTAATGCCTTTAGGAAACAGAGCAGTTTAATTACCGAGTTGGGAAAAAGCTGGATATTGAGCCAAGCAGTAGTTAAGGTGTTTACCCCATTGAAAAATGTGCAGAAAAAGAGGTTTGTCCTTGGTCAGCCCAGGTATCATCACACCTGGATTCCAAAGAACAATCAGTGAAACACAAAAATCCAGAAAAATTACAGGAAATCACAGGGTAACAGGTACTGCCTACACTGGATCCAGAGCATGAGCAAGGCAATTTGATCTTATTTATTTATTATTCGTATTTATATACCGCTCCATTCCCTTAGGCTCGGGGCGGTTTACATAGATAAAACAAGGCAATAACAATAAAACAATTTTAACACTATACATTAAAACACTATAAGCTACTAACAACTGTCCCAATTTGATCTTATTTTTGAACTTATCAAGTGCCAGAAGTCCTGGGAATCTTGGTTACCCCAAACATATGCTCAGAAGGGCACAAGATAGCAAAATCCGCCTGGACACCAGGTGTGCCCCATAGCCAGCACGAACAGCTGCTATACACCCAGTTTGTACAAGACACACAGAAAGCAGGTGCTCTGCCTCACTGCAACTCAATGAAGGTTCTCAGACACATTCTACCATTGGGGAAATTACTCCCAGATAAATAGCCAAGTTCACACATTCAGCAAGTCGGACCAGGACTGAGAAAATTGGTTCTTAAATTTCAAACCCCTTTGGTGATCCAACCTCCTGCCCTCCAAACGCACTATATGTCATTTACCTCTAAAGGATAACAGGGACCCTGGGAAGAATCCAGCAATATCGTTTTGATCTCCAGAGCCCATTTCTTTTGCCACAGAAAGAAAACACAGCCCAGGAATCCTGACTCTCAGCCCTCCAATGGCGATTGCCTGGCCACATTCTCTTCCTTTTCTTTGAAACCCCTTGACCCTTCCCTCCAAACCCCAAACCGCAAAGCCTTCAAGCCTAACCACCACCCCAAGGCCCCAGGTACTTGCGGCCCCCACTTGCCAGAGAGATTTATTTCTCATAAGCTTTGGCACGAACAGCAAAGCAGCTATCTGCCAGGCCCCATGCCCCTATAAATATGCATCAGGCCATGTTTATGGAGACGGATGGCTCAGGGTTCTGTCCTGTGGTTGAGGGGAAAGGAAGAGTTGGGGAAGGGTGTGGCCACATGATTAATCACTGCCCACTCTGTTTAGGGGTATTTATCATGGCCCACTGTCAGGTAAATCACTGGAAAAACACCTCTCTAGTAATTAATGGGAAGTGACGGATGGACAGCCCCTGGGCCCATTAATCTGGACCATCAGCAGCAGACCAAGATTATGAATGTCAGGATGCATAAACTGTATACCAATCAATAGGACCAGGAATTCATCCAAGGCTCTCATTTCCGAGGCACCTCCGGTGCATTAGGCTGTGTTTGCCTTCCCCACCTTGCTCCTCTCCCCTTCATCTGATTTGAAGTGAAAACAGATCCGTTCCCAGTAAACAGAGCGTCAGGGGGACACAGAGACTAGAGAGAAGGTCTGCTGCAAAAGAAACCCGCAAGAAGTCTCACACAGATATAGAATAAAAGGTCAGTGTCCCAAAATGAAAGACAGGGCAGTCTGCTCCTCCAGGATGCATACTTAAGATACATGCCAGCCTGTTTCTGTCTGGCACACTCATGGAAAAATGGGGGACTTGCTGCCTCCTACAGATGCAAAATTATATGTTGCCCCCATGTATGACATGTTGGTTAGAGTAAATTGAAGTTCCAATGCAAGCAGATCTGGAGAGCTATACCTTCCCTGACCCTCCTAACAGGTTAAAAAATAGTCAGGCTTTACATCACAAATAGCCCGGCTTAAACCCAGAAGGTATTCAGCCTCATGCCAAACCTAAGAAACCAGTAAAATTTCTCTAACAACTTGTTAAAATATAGATTTGGAACAACCTCTACTATCTAACATGTAGGTCTCACATTCTTCTTCCTTCACTTGCTCTTACACTTATGCCTGCTGGGTACAGCTTCAACATTAAGTACAGTAACGGTAACTGGGGATTTTGGGAACTCTAGTTCAAATAACTAATTTTCTTATTCTCTGACATCAGAATGGCTTAGGTCCAGACTAAATAAAAAGCTGTATCTCCTTATAAGGCTGCCTGAGATTTACAATATGCAGAGTAGGGCTTTCACCTGGTCCCACCACCATCCCAAGGGACAAAGGAGAATCTACTCAGTAGCAGCTCCCAAGCTGTGGAATCCCTTCCCTGCAAAGCCTGGCTGACCTTCTCTTTGATGGCCTTTTAGTTTAATTGTGTTTGAATTTCTTATTAATAGGGCTGGGTTTTTTAAAATTAGTATTTAATGTATTGTCGAAGGCTTTCATGCCAGAAACACTGGGTTGCTGTTGTAGGTTTTTCTGGCTATATGGCCATGTTCTAGAAACATTCTCTCCTGATGTTTCACCTGCATCTATGGCAGGCATCCTCAGAGGTTGAGAGTATTTGTAGGCCATGCTGAACCCTTTGCTGGGAGACAGGCTGGGTATAATTTAATTAAATAACTTTTTGAAAAACAGTAAAAGGGCAGTGAAGACAGATAGCAAAATGCCTTTTTCACAGCCCAAGGCAGGGGCAGAGCCAGAAGAAAAGCACTAGGACATCATGCTCTTAGCATGGGCCAAACTTTTACACAAAGTAAATAATCTACAATCCATTTCCTAACTGAGGCAGAGATCTTGGATCTTTTCCATTCGCCAATAAGCTAATTTCACCAGCAGAACGGTCCCCTTCATCTTTATTGACTCGGTGAGAAGAGAACGTATCATTAAGACAGCTTCAGCCCGGAGGAGTCATTTTTCAGAACAAAATCTAATCTATTCCTTTCCAAACAGACACACCCACTGTGAGCAAGGGATCGTGCTCAAGTAAACTGGGTGCTCGAGGGGCTCTATGATGGCAACTGACTTAGCTATAGCTCCAGAGGGGCAATGGCATACAACAACACTGCTTATAATTACCTTTCAGAGTTCATTCTTGTGGCAAACGCAAAACTGGGTATCACACTGCACCAGTTCTGAGCTAATCAGAGACTGCAGAATTAGTACTATGGAAATAATTAGCAGTCACACCAAAAAGACAATCCAAAAATTGCTGTCCAATTGCTGTCCCCTCCACCAGTATCAAAGGGACAATTAGGCTTTGTAAGTTCCTATTTGATGGTCAAACAAGCAATTTGCTACAAAATCCACACTCACCAGCACTCAGGACTGATGTTTGGAAATGTGCAGATCAGATCTTCTTAACATTTCTGTACAACTAATGTAATATGATAAAAATGGTACTATGAACTAGCTAAAGCAAAGACAGGGAAACTGTGACCTTCCATAAATTGATGGCACGAACTCCAATTAATCCCATGCCTCAAAACAGATTCATGGATACCAAGTGTATCGGTAGTTACTGAAAAGGACATTCAAGTGCCACCTCGGAGTTGGTTGAGGTAGGCAGGATTTCCCTGGGTACTGGTTGTGGGGGGTCGGGAGCAGGTTAGGGTTTTGCCCTCCCTTCTGCTCGAAATCCCCGTGTACAAGTGGTGGGCCACTGTGTGATACAGAATGCTGGACTAGATGGGCTGAGGTCCGATTCAGCATGGCTCTTCTTATGTTCTTATGTTCAAATGAGATGATGGAAGTTGTAGTACAATGTTGAAGACAACAGGTTGCTCACTGAAGTTGAAGACAACAGGTTGCTCACCCCTAGAGACTCATCATATGTGATGGACAGAGAGAGGAAGATATTTAGCATAAATCATCTTCCTAGTTCCACTTCTTAATTTCCCCCTTATGTGGTTTCTGACATCCCAACCCCAGTCCACCAGACTACACTCCACTCATCCTTCACAAAACAGACAAGTACTTATATACATATGGTACATCAAATCCTTTATAGTGAATTCCATTGACAATCCACCAGTAATAGATACCTATTCAGTCTTTTCTATAAAACCTCAAGGGATGGACATTCCACAGCTTTCTTTTTTATTACCTTCCCCCCCTTTAAAATTGCAACATATTTCCCACCACCCAGTGTACTTAAGGCCACTGACTGGGGGTCTTCTCACCAGTATTTGATGAAAGCATCTGTTTGCTTTACATAAAGCTTTTCACATAATGTCCAATTCACACCAGTTAGTTCTGCTGGTAAATTAATGGGTTGATGAAAATTACCTCTCCCGGCAAGATTGGAAAATCCCTAGGCATTTAATTACCCAGCATTCTAAAATTTTGACACTGGTCCCTAGGAACTGGTTTCTAAAAACATTAATGGGGGGGGGGATATCAGAAGCTTGCCACTTCTGCTCTCAGGCCAGCCAGAAACAACATGATGGCAACAAAGTGAATTTGGGGACATTTATTATCTTACAGCTGCTGACATTTGCTGATTTCAATGCTTCCTTCCAGCCACAGTTGCTGTAACAAAAGGATCTCAGGTTCTGTTCAATGCTTTTTAGCCTTGATGATCATAGAGATAAAGAAAAGACATGACTGCAATGCATCTGAGAGCTCAAGGCTCAGTTCCAGGAAGTCTGGAAACAAAACCTCCAATGAATACAATATATAGTCTATGGCTCTGGAGAGTCAAGTATTTTGATCAGTGTTGGTGACACTTTCATCACGTAGATGAGGGACAGCAAACTGACAATCTAGATGTGTCCTCCAAAGCAGCTTATCAGATCCACAGTAGATCTGCCAACATGACTGGATGAAATTAAAGAAAAAATACATAGTTTTACTCATAAGAAAAAAGAATGACTTTATTTGTCAGTCTCTCATTTGATGAAATCAGCCCACCATATTAATAATCCTACTGTGTCTCATCAATATGCATTTCATATATATGAAGTTCTTTTCTGTCACATACCAGGTTAATTATTGAATCTGCCCAAGCATGAATCACACAAGCATAGAAACATAGAGTTGGAGGAGACCACAAGAGCCATCCAGTCCAACCCCGTTATACAGGAATACATAGTGAAAATAGGTTGTTCCAGTATTTGACTATAGAGAATATAGAGAAACTGTAAGCTAAATAAGCACAGTGAGAAAAACAGTGGATGTATAAAGAATATAGTCTATAGACTATAGAGAATATAGTCTAGCAATTTTAACTTCTTCCAATCTAGACTCCACTGAATGATCAACCATTCCTATTTTGAACCCAAACCTACACTGCTAGCTCAAACTGGGATTGAAATCACAAACCTTCCTTAGAATGACTTATCTGTTCACTTCCCACTCCTCAGAATGGAGAGCCATCCTTCATCTAAGCTGAAACAAATCTGCCAGTCTGTCATCTTTGAGCAGCACAGCCGGCATCGTTCCATGGTCTGAAGAGCCACGGTCAGTCACATCTCCCATTAAAAGCCAACTGATGTCAGAGTTTATAGCCTGTTGAATAACCTTTCAGTCTCCTTGTCACTCACATTGGAAAATACATGAAAAGTACACTTGTGTGTATATTAGTGCTCTCATCATGTATCTATGTATGTACATTTAGTATCCTGGTCTAATAGTGACTCCCAGATTGATGCACCTGTGGGAATACAGTGTCTTATGTGGGACCAAAAATGTAACTGCATCCATTGTGTAACATGGCTCTAGCTTTTACTCAAAGGGTAAAATGGAATCCAGACCAGGCAACATGCACAGACCAGGTTGTTCTGTTTCAGAAATTACACTGAAGTGTGGAAAAGGTATATAAAGGCAACTAGTTTCCTAAAATGCTAGGCAGCGACAAGACAGCAGAAGTTTGTCTCTCTCTCTCTTTCTCTCTCTCTTAGATAATATCAAAAATATCTGGACACACTATCAAAACAATTAGGAGTAGATTCAGAACACACAAAAGAAAGTTCTTATTCACATATAACATGCAAATAACATAGAATTCACCACCATAAAACATGGTGACAAATGCTACCTTGGGTGTCTTTAAAAGGAGATCAAACTCAAAGAGAAGACAGTCAAGAAGAAGCTACTGAACATGAGAGTTATCTAGAGGCAGTGTGCTTCCACACACCAGCTGCTGGGAAAGAGCTGCACCTTTCAGGCCCAATTTGTAGGCTTCCCATTGAACTGGCTGCCAGTGGGCCAGAGAGGACATAATTAAAATGGTGGAGTTTGGAACCACAAGATATTGGGATGGGCACCAACCGGAGTGGCTTTAAGGAGAGATCAGAAAAATTCATAGAAAAAGGCTTTTACTGATTGTTAGTTATGGTCCTCTCCATTGGTGCCCCCTTGTCTTGGGGGAGAGGCTTGCGTACCTTAATGAAGTTGTGAGCTATGCTGGCGGTGGCATAATAGCCACTGGTAGAGCCTCCCATGCCAGACAGGTCACAACCGAAGAGTCTGACAAAGAGCGTCTATGGGCAGGATGGGCTCTCTAGCCTTTTGGCAAACATCCTAAGAGAAGGAAACTTCTAAATTCAAAACCGGGCAAATGGTGCTCGTCTAACCCTGTGAGGTCAACCATCTAAGAAAAGGTAACTCTAAATTAAACCTACGACCTGAGGACCTCACTGCCACCATCCAAGCTTGCTAGGCTCCAGCAGACAAACCTTTGGTTTAAAGGGTGAGGCCAGTTTTGTGCACGCTGCGCTCCACCAGAAAAATCTATTGCACAGACTCGAAGGACACATCCAACTTCCCCCCCAAAAGAGAAGTTATGGTGTATGTTACATGTGTGAGGATGCTTTCACACTCATGTCCTGCTGTGAGCTTGTTATGGGCATTGATGGAACAGGTTTAGCAAAATAGGTCTTTGGTCTGATGGGACTCAATTCTTCTTATGTTCTTGGTGTGATCCATCAGGGCTGTTATCATCTTAAGAGCCTTGCCCTGTGATGCCTTAAACCTAACTAGACCATAGCTTTTGCATCAGCCTCTGCAGTTTTGTTTTGTTTTGTTTCTTATGGTGGAAGAGGAAAAGTAGCCCACAAATTTCATTTCTCAGGATCCTGTATCTTCCTTGTATCCGCAGTCTATTACACACTTCATCAGACGCCCCCTCCCCACTCCACGCCTCGGCACCAACCGATTTCATGCTCAGAGGGTTGAATCAGTGTCCCTTGGCGTGTCTCCTCTTTACACTACACTGAACAACACAACTTCCAACTTTGCTGCTCTAACTTCTATGGGTTTAAAAAAAAACAAACAAAAAAAACCCCTAAATCCAAACTGCACAGCATTGCAAATGAAAAACCATACAAGGAACAAGATAGTGTCCAAGCTGGACATGCCATAAAGTCAAAAATGGAAGTCTGAGGATGATTCTAGGACAAAACAATATTTCAGAGGACAGGTGTCCAAATCAAAGTAGTCTAATAGCCACTTTTAATGACTCCATAGAGTCATACTGCTACACTAAGGAACTGTTATTCCCATTTTAAGTATTTTCATTTTAAACCAATTTTATTAATTTCCCTTTTCTCTCTGCATCTCTGTGTGATCATGTTTCAAAACCATTCTAACAATCTTCCATTTTTATCTAAATGTCTAAAATATGCCCCCCTTTCTCTTTGTACCCTTCTTTCTCAATTACTCGTTTTATGCATCACAACCCATCGATTTTTTTACAGCACCCATCCATATTCCTTACTCTCGCCCTTTTCTCAAAAACGTTCAACTGCGACTTTGTTTTTTTTTGCTTCTCCTCAAGTCTCCCAGTGTTTGCCCCATTTTTCGTTCCGTCTCACATATGGATTTGCCCCTCTCATTTCCTTTTGCTTGTTTCCTCAACCCATAAGTATCTATGTCCATTTCCAAGCCTCATCCTTTTCTCCTTTATTGTTTCCAAACATCTTTCTGGTTTTCAATCAAAATTAAACAAAGTTTTCACATTTCCAACAACACATACACTGAGGATGCCTGAGATGCATATAGATCAGGCAACATGGCTGACTGGAAACACTGTTGCTGACTTCTTCCTCTGAATTTATAGAGCAGTGGTTCTCAACCATAAAATTATTTTCGTTACTACTTCATAATTATCATTTTGCTATGGTTATGAATTACAATGTAAAATGTAAAATACATGATGAATTTTCATTCACTGGACCAAATTTGGCACAAATACCTGATGCGCCCAAATTTGTATACTGGTGGTGTTGAAGGGGGATTGATTTTGTAATTTGGGAGTTGTAGTTGCTGGGATTTCTAGTTCACCTACAATCAAAGAGCATTCTGAACTCCAACAATGATGGAACTGAACCAACCTTGGTACACAGAACTCCCATGACCAACAGAAAATACTGGAAGGGTTTGGTGGGTATTGATCTTGAGTTTTGGAGTTGTAGTTCACCTACATCCAAAGAGCACTGTGGACTCAAACATTGATGGATCTAGATCAAACTTGGCACAAACACCCAATATGCGCCATTGTGAACACTGGTGGATTTGGGGGAAAATAGAACTTGATATTTTGGAGTTGTAGTTGCTGGAATTTATTGTTCACCTATAATCAAAGAGCATTCTGAACCACACCAATGATAGAATTGGGCCAAACTTTCCACACAGAACCCCCATGACCAACAGAAAATACTGTGTTTTCTGATGGTCTTTGGCGACCCCTCTAACACCTCCTCGGGATCCCCCCCCCAGGGGTCGTGACCCCCCAGGTTGAGAAACACTGCTATAGAGAGAAGTCACAGAGACACAACAATTCCACATTTTCTCAGATATTTGTATAGCCTTTAATATCCATGCAGAGGTCTCAAAAGGCCACACTAATAGAAAATTGAAATTCCTGTAGTGCAGAGTATCCAAAGTGTGTGTCACAATTTGTTACTGTGTTGGTTGCAGTGTGTTGTGAAAATGTAACAAGAAATGACAAAAATCTTGGAAATAAATGTAATCTTACCAATCATATACTTTTAAAATATAAATGAAAGGTTTTATGAGATACATTGTGTCCTCATACATTCCATTATTACAATGTATTTATGTGTCCATATATCTTATAAGAGGTTGGTTTAACCTCTGGTTTGCTAATAAAGCTGAATTACTGTGTTGAAAAACGATGCAAGTCTAAAAGGATATGTCACCAACATGAAATGTTTGGAAAGCTCTGAAATAGAGGATCACAAAAATGAAGGAGAGAGTTGCAACCATCATGGGATCTTTGGTTGTTTAGGCCTAAACAGAGGTAACCACAAAACATGTAGGGACCCTGTTGTGATGCTGGAACACAGAATAGCATGTAGTACAAGGTTGGCAATTGGGGGGGGGGATCCAGCAAAGGCATGAGAAACAACCAAAAAAATGTACACATACTTTGCATTTCACTGCAGCTGCACTCCTCTAACCACTTACCCTTGAAACATAATCCTCCTGTTAGCACCCAATCTTGGCAGCAGCAACTGGCATCTCACAAACTCTATTCCACTGAGACCAGCAGCCACTGGGTAAGGCACATTTGTTCCTTTATGAGAGATGGGGAGAGCCGACTGTGACTTTGGGAGAAAGCACATCTTTTGAGCACAACAGCCTCCACCACACTAGCACCTGCCAGGAGTAAAGGCTGAAGTCGCACCCCATGAGCTCCCAGCAACTCCTATTGCTTCCTGGCAGCAAACTGTATTTTTAGCCTTTATGGTTTCCGATTCCACTCAATCCATAATTCAATCAATAGAATATTTAACCTTTAGAGCTTTGATCACAGGCGAGAAGTGGTGACCCCTTGGGCTAGGTAATGAAGGGATAGCAAGGCAAACATCATTTGCTCGAGGGCCCTGAGAAAGGCATAATGCAAATGCCAGCTCCATTCATGGCCCTAGAGATTTGGCTGCGACATTATCCCCAAGCTTGGTAGTGACCAGAACCCATAAGCTTCTCCTCCCTCCCCTACAGCTCTGCTCCACCCTCTTTGCTAAGTGGGAGCAGCTCTCAATTGGTGTTTAGGGAGAAGCAAACTGCCCTTGAGAGACCACACCAGGTGTCACTCAGCATTTGCACATGTACAATATCTGTCTTTATGGCCAGTTGCAGAATGGGCACTTCTTACAAAATAATAACGCCAATAAAAAGAGAGAAGTGCAAGGAGACTCCAAACAACCTAAATTAAAAAGCCCTTTAGAGTGATCCACTCATTTACTCTACAGACACTTGGCAAGAGCACCTTCACTTTTGAACACGTCAAGAGAAACACCTTGGCAAAGGAAATACAAGGCTTCACATCCTCTTCTTCTCCAGGCTGCTTACTGTTAGCTAAAAGGGTCCAACACAGCTTAAATATTTCCACCGAAAATAAATTCTTACAAATAAATAGCACAATAAAGGCCCAATGGCTATATCTTGTACCAACAGACACACAAGAGAGAAAAACTTAGGGAGGAGTTAGAGGAATATCCAACAAACATCATGGCTACAAATCCTACTTTAGAAAGAAAATATCTCTAGCTGAATGGAGAAAGATAATGTCTAGACTAGACATAGGCAAACTTCAGCCCTCCAGGTGTTTTGAACTTCAACTCCAACCAGACTTCAACTCCCTCGTGGCTGTTACGAATTGTGGGAGTTGAAGTCCAAAACACCTGGAGGGTCGAAGTCTGTCCATGCCTGGTCTAGGTAATGGGTTCCCATGTTCAAGATAAGTTGAAAGATGAACAATCTCATGAACGAGTCAGGAACCAGGTTCAACCAACACCTGGACAGCAAGCACACATAGGTCATCTGATCATATCCTTCCTTGTATGGGGTGTTGTAATTTCATGTAAATTATAGTAATCATTTCTATATCAGAAGCTATAAAAAGCATATGCAAATTGGTGTCCTTTTTTTGGTGAGGCATAAGTGGCCACTCTCCCACTAGCCGCTAAATACATCCCAACATTTGGGATAACAGGAGTAAAGGCTGTATTAATATAATCTAGGAGTACTCAGCTCTATATAGCTTTATAGCAGGGGTGAGGGGCCTGCAGTCTTCTAGATGACATTCACCTCAAGCCTTAATCATCTCCAGCCAGTTCCCAGGGATAGAAGCTGTAGTGCAATATCTGAAGACATGCTGAATCCCTAGATCTGCTGCACAAAAATAAATTTGTACATCTGAACAATGCCACTTTCCATCACCACCCCACACTCCCCCCAAAAAAACTGGCAACCTCCCAGCAATCCGCGATCTTTCTTGTTAAAGACCTAGGTATTGCTTATCAGCCAGTCTTGAACCAGTTACCATTTCCACTCTCTTGATCCAGCCACCACTAAAACCTCTGTCATCTCACTTCTTGCTTTCACAATGGCAAGCTGGACATCAAACCATTATCAGTCTCCCTTGGAGAATAAACTGGCCTAAATTCAGCCTATCATCCTACAACAGGAGGAGTTGAACACACACATGAAGTGATCCAAAAGAAGCCTATAAATACAGGACTCCTAACATTTGCTATCAGAACAAGAGAGTGTAAAGCTTTCCATTCCGCAGCAAAACTGAGCTGGCTCCCATCATGTAGCAGTCAAAAAACCAGAAGTTGAAAAATGTTGCTTCAAGGCTCTGTCATGCTCCCCTGCACTTTAGGAACACTTGCAACACTTGTCATAAAGCCAGTAAGTAGCTTTGAATCCAGCCAGCTGGAGAGCAGGAGATCCATATCCCGCTTCTGCTACGTTTCTCTGTCACCTCTTAAAGACATAGAATTCCACATCAATTCTGAACAACAATCCCATCACCTATAACACCTGAGGCTGGTAAAAGTCTTCTTCACTGGATCCATGTTTTCTTCACTGTCATTTCCTTCACTGTATTCATGTTTCCTCCACTTGAATAGAAAAACCCACACAAAGTGTAGGAAAGCAATTCTACTTCTTGCTGAAATTCTGAATATGCAAGTTTTCTGGGGCTGAGAGTGTGTGACTCCTCCAAGTAGGTCAAAATTTTAAAAAAGACACAATAGAGAAATCATTTGATTTTCTTCCCATTTCAGGCCCACTAAATGACACACATCAACACCAGTTCAGTAATAAAACTGCCTTTGGAGTCAGTGTTATGCCTTTAAGCCTGCAAGTGAAAAAAGACAAGGCAACAATGGAAAAAAGTGAATTAATGTCTGACCAAGAGGGCTCTGGGAATTAGGCATGGATTGTACAGATATATCAAGGGCAGATGCCCTGCTAGAGAGCACATCGATAAATAAGAAGAGAGATGAAATTAACAAGGGTCCATCAGGAATAAGATTATTTAAATCTGTCTTGAACAAAAAGGAAAGAAAGAGAAAAAGAAGAATGACCTTGTGAAAATGCTGCCACATACATGCAATACATCTAAAACTAGCACCTTACAAATGACATACATTCCAGGGCACGTCGGGTTTAGCTAATTAACTTAGCTAAACTCCTGATAAGGTATTGTTAAAAGGGGATTTGGGCGAGAGGCTGGACTTTCCATCACCACCCCACACTTCTTTGCTAGCTTTCTTGTGAACAACAGCTTCTCCATATATGTGGTCAGATTTCCAACAGGAGAGAGCTGTGCAATTGTGAAAGTGCCAGATGGTGAGCTCAGCATCTGTATGAGGCACTGAAATAAAGAACCCAAACAAGAGAGGGTGAATATAAGGCTGCACATATCTAGACAGTGATGGGATCATGGATGATCGGGGCAACCAGGATTAAAAAGAGCTCAAAACTGACTCTATCAAAATTGCCATCAAAAGATACATAGCCTAGAGAAGGAGAGAAACAACATTAAAATTCTGGTGCGGCTGAACTTCAGGGAAAGTTTCCCAAAATTTTATTTCCAAATGCTTGACAATTACATTTGCAGATGACACTAAAGAGGGTTTTGCGGCAAAGAGCTGAGAGAACAAGGAAATAATTCAAAGGAAGTGAGCAAGGCTAGAAATAAAACACGACTCAGCCGGGCAAGGCACAGCTTGCGGAGATAGGAAATGCAGACACTGAGCAGGGACAGAAACCTGGAAAGAGACACAGGATGAGAGCAAATTGGAGATGAGCTGACAGTGATGAAAGAGCTACTGCTATTTCAGGCTGCAGAGACATCATACACAAGCGAGGAAGAGGGGAGCGAGAAGTAGGATGCACCCAAGATCACAAAGGCCAGCTTTGCCCAAAGCCACCTAGCCAGCACTTATGGGGCATACTGGGAGGATTCAAATGAGACAGGGGTGAAAGGAAGTGGCATTGCTTCTGATGAATCAGCAGGTAAGCTTCTCCCACATGTATCACCTTTCCAAAACTTATCTCTTCACTGGGCAAGGTGCTACAAAAAAGCAGGTTTGGGTAGGAGAGGAAAAATTACAATATTGACATCATAAAGTCCACTTAGAGATCATCCATAGTGCAGAATTATAACAGTTTAGCATACTTTAATTGCCATAGCTCCATCCTATGCAGTCCGGAAATTTATAGTTTGTTATGGCATTAGAGCTCTCTGTCAAAAAAGGAGAGAAATCTCACAAAATTACAAATTTCAGAATTCCACAGCATTGAACCATGACATACTGTTTGACATCACTTTAACTGCTGTGGCTCAATGTGTTGGAATCCTGGGATTTGTAGTTTGGTAAGGCACCGGTATTCTTTGGCAGAGCTAAAACTACAACACCAACAGCTCAATAGCACTGAGCCATGGCAATTAAAATGGTGTCAAACTGCATTAGGTCTACAATGTAGATGCAGCCAGGGGCACAGAATTAAGATGAAATGTGAGTACTTGCATACATGGTTAGAGGGACACTATTATCTCTGCTGCTGTTCAGAGAAAATCCAAGTCTCAAAATAGTGGTAAAAGTCTCCCTTTTTGGACCATGATGTTGCTAGTTGGAAGACTGTGTGAACACAAAAGTAACATTTTCAAGCTTTCTTAGCATTACACGGTCAAAAGCCTTCTTAAATGATGTGACTTTATGAATAGCTCAAGCCTAACTTTGCAGTCTAGAATTCTGCGAAGAACAAAACTCTGCTCATTTTTATCAATAATGGTTCTTACAAACATCTTTTGTGCCCCAAATCCTTGTGCCCAGCTCTGCAACTCCTCTTCTTTGAATCCCAGAACAAATTCTCTTCTTGCCAGAAAGTGACCCCTCACATGGTGGTCACTCAACAACCGTAAGTGAATAAGGCATTGATACTGAAAGAACCATGATGAAGAACAGCAGTTACAATACGTGTTGGCAGGAGACAGTGAAAAACACCGCCTGGCAGCTGGGAACGAAAGAATATATGTTTTATGAGGCACTGAGTGCCTGGGACTGCAAGTACACCAGGAGAAGAGGGAGGTGCTGATGAGGGACACCATATAACTTCCCTCCTGCAGGGGCCCTGACAAACAAAATCTCTTTGTAATTCAATATAGTTCCAGCAGTTATCATGGTTCATCCATCGTACCCAAAGGACTACAGCTGATACTCACATAAATTTGAACAGTCCAATATGCGCAGGAAAAAGGCTCACCTACTGAGTGGGGAATACCGATCTACATCGGTATTCCCCAAGTATAACATCATCTGCTACAGAGTTTGAACACAAAGCCCCAACAATACTCAGAGGACCCTGCCTTCTACGTCCAATTGAACTATGTTTGTCGAATAGGGGAAAACGTTTTTTACAAAAATAAAATCCAACAGACCTTTATTTTACAGGGTATATAATTTCCTACCTGACATCTTTGCTGATCTGCCAAACTTGTATTCATTTTATCACATTGTTATTTTTATGGAATGTTGCTGTATTTTTATAATTGGCATTAATTGCCCAGGCTGCTCTGAATGGCGTGTAAGCACCAGAAAGGGAAAATGTCAGCCCTTTTAGAAACACAAAAACTAACCAACCTGTGTAATCAGTGGAAACAGTTTGAAACTATTTCAGGGAGGATGCTTTTTGAGCCACAACAGGAATCAATAAATATAACATTATTTAGTCTTTTAAAAATCTTTGCTGTCATACAACACCACTCTTGAACCACATGCTCTATTCCAGGCTCTATTCAAAGTGCTAATGTCGAGAGGTAAAAAAAACCAAAATGGTTTAGGACATTTAAAGACTGGCCTTCACACATATATTTCTTCATTTAGTTCAAGATGGCCTTATTCATGGCCTCATCAATTCATTTAGCTGCTAACTACGATTAAACTAAAATTTGTACAAACAAACAATGGGACCTGTGCAGTATGTCATACTATTATGGAATTCCTTTCTGTCTGAAATTTCTTTGCGCTTCAGTACAGGTCTTTGAGAGGACATCCATACCCCACCCCCACCCCGCAAACAGAACACATATATATATATATATATATACTAGATGTTCCCTGCCACATGTTGCTGTCTGGTGATCTGGAAAATAAAGTAACGAGAAAGTGCTGGTTTCTAATATAAGTAATTTCTTTATGCTTGTAGGTAAACAGTACTTCTTGTTTCTTTGACAGTGTTGATGTAGAGATTATCTGGTTTGCCTACTCTGGATCATGCAACATATAATTGTCCTTCTTTAGGGGTCCCTTTCAAATCTATACTATATCTGTCATATACATATATATGTGTGGGGTGAATCATATCTATCTATCTATCTATATCTATGGCTGGATGGCTCTTTTTTAGGAGAGCTTTGATTATGTTTTCTTGCCCTGGTGAAGAGAGATAGACTGGATGATCCTAAGGCAGCATTTCTTAACCTGGGGGTTGGAACCCCTGGGGGGTCATGAGGGGGTGTCAGAAGGGTTGCCAAAGACCACCAGAAAACACAGTATTTTCTGTTGGTCGGGGCTCTATGTGGGAAGTTTGGCCCAATTCTATCATTGGTAGGTCCAGAATTCTCTTTGATTGTAGGTGAACTATACATCCAAGTAACTACAACTCTCAAATGTCAAAGTCTATTTCCCCCAAATTCCACCAGTGTTCACATTGAGCATATTGAGTATTTGTGCCAAGTTTGGTCCAGATCCATCATTGTTTGAGTCCACAGTTCAAATCCAACATTGGTGAAGTTCAGAATGCTATTTGATTGTAGATTAACTATAAATCTTAGCAACTACAACCTCCAAATGACAAAATCATTTTTTGAGTGATGGTCAATTCTTGGGTTAGATGTCTTGTGGCCAAATTTGGTGGCAATTCGTCCAGTGGATTTTGAGTTATGTCGCTCAAAAATGAACGAAGCATTTTTATATAACAAGATATATATCTGCAGCTAATCTTCTTAAACAAGAATTCAGTGTGTATGCCAATACAGTTTTCTCATATAAACTGCACCTACTACACACGTATGTGATCCATCTCACAGTATAGTTTTATTTCGTTCATTTTGTATACAGTGCTTTAAAAAACCTCTTCCTCAGAAGCATATTATATATACCTCCAACCAATATCTTACGTCTATTGCATGCATTTCTGTTAGGTAGATGGGGATGCCTTGAGCCAATTTTAAAAGCTTTCCTTTCAATTTCACCTCATGGGCTAACTGTCCTCTCCTTCATTCCACATGTGTTAGAAAAGAAATGTAAGTTCTCAGATGACTATTGTAATAACCAAATGTGTAGGTTACTCGAACTATCTTCTCATGGGAGATTAGAGGCAATGAAATTTGTGTACAATAGCACAGGCAGTTGCAATATCAGTTCATTGTGTTTAGTATGTTACTAGGGGCTGCCATTAATATTCATACTTTTATATCCCACTCAAAAGAATGAGTAGTGACAGCGAATGAACTCCCTATCAAAAAAAAAGAGAGAAAAGAAGAGAGGAGAGGGAGAACTTTTTATTAATCTTATGCACACTAAATTAACTCAGTGTATCCAGATGTATAATAGTTTTCTATTTAAAATAGAGTGGCAGATGGATGGTCACAACTACAATGATCAAACAACACTAATTATCAGGGGAGAATAGAAAAACTGTACAGAGCTAAACTACTGCAATGTACTCTATTATATAGTCATATCCCCAAAAGCTGTTCAGAGGATTCTGGTAGAGCTGAACAAAGTGACAGGTCACTAAAAGCATAATTCACTATGCACAGAGAGCATAACACAGTATACCATCTGTACAGGTTTCATATTGTCTTCCTGGTAACAGACTAGTTGTGACCTATGATGCCATTAAAAGTCATGCCAACATACTTAAGGGGCTATCTGTTCTCATTTGCCTATTTGCAAATTGACTAAGATCTCTTTCTGGACTATTACCATCTGTCTACAAAACAGGACATTTCAAGGATGCAGAACAGCCTCCTGGAAACTGAATTCATCCAGATGTTGTGGACTACAACACTCATCAGCCTCAACCAGAATGATAAATTGTCTTGGTTGATGAGCACTCTAAACCAAAACACATAGCGAACACAAGTGAAGGTAAACTCCAGCTAACATGGCATAGCTTTTTCATTAATTCATGCTGTTAGCCAAACTAATTGATTGTTCTGGTTGAGTGTGTGAAAAATGTCATTTTACTTGACAAAGCATCTGTTGCTAATACAGACTGTAAAACATCTATTTTAACTTTAATATTCCATATTACTCTAGCATTTTGGCTTAAGATAACAAGTAGAACCTGCTAGAATTGAGCAAGATTTGCTGTCATTTTAAACAACTGCAGAGGTCACATCCAGGGTAAAATGTGAAAACTGGGTGTTCTTGTTTCAAAGATCTGTTATTCGAATTTTATTTAGACATTTCATAAATTATCAGACACAAAATGTTAGAATGGAGGAGTGAGCAAGTTGCATTTTTAAAAACTCAAAGTCCCATTTTTGACTCAAGGGAAAATTTGGCCTCTAGCTTTGGTACATTTGTCAGATGTGATGTTCTCAAGGTTCTCTCTCAAAAAGGACAAGGAAAATAGCATTATGCATTCACATGTGAAAGCTATCCACACCAAACAGGATGCTAAATAATGAATAGCAAATGAATGCCAAGCTGTGCTATCAATAAGATCAAATGTAAGTAAAATCTCATCCAGAATTTAGTTCTGTGACCTATTCTAAGAGACAGGATTCATTCTTAGAACACATGAAGTACTAATGATCTCTTCAGAAGTCAAACCCACTCTCCTCTGCTTTTCTTTAGTGCTACTTTCAGTCTAACAATCATATGACTTCAGCAGCACTGAATAAACATGCATTGGATAGGGCTGTAATTCCCATTAAGTTGAATGAAATGTACTCCATGTGAGAGGAGTACGTTTCATTCAACTTAATCATCAACTTAATGTTGTGGGTGCCAGATAAAGAAGGGGGAGATGGTCTGTTGATTGCCTTCTTTAAGCAGTACTTTTATGGGGAGGAGGGAGGCATATGCTCCATCACCAGAGAAGGGAAGCACACTGCATTTAAACAATTATTGTTCGACAATACACAAGTCCTGTGAAAGAGTGTCATTTTTCAGACAAAAAAGGATAATAAAAACCTTTAAGTGCTACATAAAATGAGACAAGCATTAGAGAGAAAAGAGAGTTATGCTCTGCAGCAGACTTCCCCAACTTAGTTCCCTCCAGAATGGGTGTACTACAACTTCCATCAGCCCTAGAAGGGTTCAGTGATGTTGCAGACATTATCCAACTGGAGCTCAACATGCTTGCAAGAGCCATTTCACAGAGCATTAACTTCTCTAGAAGGAACGTTTAAAAAAGGTTGAGGGGAAAGACACAAATCACACTTTCCCATGATAAAATATTATGATGTGAGTAAAAAGAAAATGCAATAATCTCACAGCAGCGGGACTGTCGTGATGAAAAATGCCTGGATCCCTCTAGAAAATGTACATTTATTGAACAAGATGACGAAGGCTTCCTTCGTTGTAACTACAACCAGTCCTCAACAACTAAGCACCTGAATTATGGGACAGGCGTTGAAAAACAGGATCAGACTTCCCGGCGAAAGGAATCTTCTGATTCAACTTTTACTTCTCCAGAACGGGGTCCGCCGCTCGGGACTAGGGGGCCAATGTTCTGTCTGTGTTTTAAGGGGGGGGGTTCCGGGGAAGGGGGGGGATAGTTTTCGTCATTGCATGTTATGTCTAAATGTCTTTTTATGTCAATTTTAATTGCAAAATCTAATAAAGAATATTATTTTAAAAAACTTTTACTTCTCCAGATGTCTGAGACTTCAATTCCCAGAATTCCTGATTCTTGGCCAAGCTAGCTGGGGCTTCTGGTAATGAAAGTTCTAAACACCCAAAGGATCAAATGTTGAGATCTACTATTCCAATATACTTTAACAGTGGTTCCCTATCTTTGGTTCTCCAAGTGTTTTGGGACTTCAGCTCCCAGAATTCCTGACTATTGGCTGAATACCTGACTCCTGGCCAAATGAGCTGGGGCTTCTGGTAGTAGAAGTCCTAAACACCTGGAGGATCAAACATTGAGATCTACTATTCCAATATATTTTGACAGTGATTCCCTCTCTTTGGTCCTCCAAATGTTTTGGGAGTCAGCTCCCAGAATTCCTAACTATTGGCCAAGTTAACTGGGGCTTCTGGTAGTAGATTCCAATATATTTTGACAGTGGTTCCCTCTCTTTGGTCCTCCAAATGTTTTGGGTGTCAGCTCCCAGAATTCCTAACTATTGGCCAAGTTAACTGGGGCTTCTGGTAGTAGATTAAACACCTGGAGGATCAAACATTGATATCTACTATTCCAATATATTTTGACAGTGGTCCCCTCTCTTTGGTCCTCCAAATGTTTTGGGAGTCAGCTCCCAGAATTCCTAACTATTGGCCAAGTTAACTGGGGCTTCTGGTAGTAGATCTAAACACCCGGAAGATCAAATGCTGACATCTACTATTCCAATGTATTTTGACAGCGGTTCCCTATCTTTGGTCCTTCAAGTGTTTGGGAGTCAGCTCCCAGAATTACTGACTATTGGCCAAGTTAACTGGGGCTTCTGGAAACTGAAGCCCCAAACACCTAGAGAAGTGATTTTCATTCAACCAGTGTGTTGCGGAACACTAGTGTGCCGTGAGAGATCATCAGGTGTGCCATGGGAAATTATTTTCGAACTTCATTCATATATAAACTATAAGGCGCATCTGTTCCTTTAGGAAATGGAACCATAGCACTCTTGCGTCACCTAAGAAGTGACGCGAGAGTGCTATGGTCGCGCCATCTTGGATTCGCTCAGACGCGGCTAAGTAAACAACTCAGCATCCGTTGCTGGAAAGGACATGACTTTGAAGGAGCAAGAGGAACTCATTGAACTGAAACAAGATCGTAGTTTAAAGCTAAAATTTGCTGATCTTCCTTTGGACAGTTTTTGGTTATCTGTTGCCAGGGAGTTCCCCATTCTGGCCAACAAAGCTATTTTGACATTGCTCCCGTTTTCAAACACATATCTGTGTGAGATGAGCTTCTCAAGATTGACTGCGATAAAACTAAAAACAGAGAAAGACTCACAGCTGTTGAGGAAGAGCTCCGTGTCTTTCTACCATTCCTGCCAGGATATCTAGTTTGAGTTCATCGAAACATGCCCAGGTTTCACACTGAGTGTATAAATACATTAAAAAACATATTAACTATATGTATTACTGTGTTGGAGTGTCATTTTGTGTCATTTTGGTTGGTGGTGTGCCCCAGGATTTTGTAAATGTAAAAAACGTGCCGCGGCTCAAAAAAGGTTGAAAATCACTGACTTAAGAGGACCATAGCCTGTACATCATAGGGCAGTTGTGTCCTACTTTTGGTCCTCTGGATCAGTGTTTCCCAACCTTTTTGAGCCGTGGCACACTTTTTACATTTGCAAAATCCTGGGGCACACCACCAACCAAAAATGACACAAAATGACACTCTAACACAGTAATACATATAGTTAATATGTTTTTAAATGTATTTCTACACTCAGTGTGAAACCTGGGCCTGTTTCGATGAACACAACATAGATATCCTGGCAGGAATGGCAGAAAGACACAAACTTCCCACACAGAACTCCCATAACCAAGAGAAAATGCTATAAGAGTTTGGTGGGCATTGACCTTGAGTTTTGGAGTTGTAGTTCACCTATATCCAGAGAGCACTGTGGACTCAAACAATGTTGGATCAGGACCAAACTTGGCATGAGTACTCAATATGCCCAAATGTGAACACAGATGGAGTTTGGGCAAAATAGACCTTGACATTTGGGAGTTACAGTTTCTGGAGGGGGGCCCTCGAAAGACCAGCAGTCTTCCTCTCACTTAGGTTGCCCCCTCCCTCCCCGCCAGGCTTGAATTGGGGTTGTGGGGAGCAGGAGCCTCACTCACCACCTGCGCAGCTCCTTGGGGGTCAGCGGGGTGGCCCGGGTGGGCCTTCCCAATGCATGGAGAGGGAGAGACCAAGTAGACAACAGGTGGGGAGAGGGGTGTTTATAATTTTGTGCCTTTATCGAGGTAGGTTTCTTAGGGTTTTTAATACTTCAGCACACTAGACTCTCCCCCCTCCCCTCCTGGAGGTTCCAATTTCCCAAGGCACACCTGGTGATCGCTCACGGCACACTAGTGTGCCCCGGCACACTGGTTGGGAAACACTGCTTTGGATGTTTTGGGCTTCAGTTCTCATGATTCCTTACCATTAGACAAGCAGGCTAGGGCTTCTGAGAGGTTGAGTCCCAAACACTTGGAGGGCCAAAGATCGGATACCATTGTTATAGCACAGTGGTTCTCAACCTGTGGGTCCCCAGGTGTTTTTGGCCTACAACTCCCAGAAATCCCAGCCAGTTTACCAGCTGTTAGGGTTTCTGGGAGTTGAAGGCCAAAACACATGGGGGCCCACAGGTTGAGAACCACTGTATAACTTCGATCTTCCAAGTTTTTGGACTACAGCTTCCAGAATGATTGACTGCTGGCCAAAACATTGTTTACAATAGTTTGGATGAGTATATTAAAATACATTAAAAGCACATTATGTAATCTTTGTGACTTTTCTGCTGCCTACCAGTTGCTCAAATACAGATAAATGTTCAGGAACCAATGTCATGGTACTGTTTCAATACATCTATTAAATGGGAATTTGTAGCATTTCAAGTACAGCAGATTTGTTGTTCAAATACAAACTAAACAAGGCCTGGGCCAACTTGGGCCCTCCCTCTCTCCAGGTGGTTTGGACTACAACTCCCACAATTCCTAACAGCCTACCGGCTGTTAGGAATTGTGGGAGTTGTAGTCCAAAACACCTGGAGGGAGGGAGGGCCCAAGTTGGCCCAGGCCTAGGGCATATCATGGCGACCGCCCTAAAGGGCAGGAGAGGAGGACACTGAGCCTCTGGGGGGAAGGAGAAGGGGCAGCCACAGTAGCCAGAGAAAGGCCTGGCCCAAACGGGGACGAGAGCGGGAAGAGGCGAAGGAAGGCCCGGCGGGGGTCTGAGGGGAGGCCGCGGTGACGATTACCCGGTCGCCAGGAAGAGGAGGGGGAGGCTCGCGCTGCTTCGGCCGCTTTCGCCTTGGCCGCTTCCGCCCGCCTGGCTTGGCCGCGCCCCCTTCGCCGCAAGGGCCTCTGGGAAGCGTGGTTGGAGGGCCAAGGCATTGCCTGTGTTGACAGAATGGCTCGCGTCTACACCCTTTCCACCCCTGCTTTCGCATTCCCTCCCGCCCCTCATAGAGTTCCCCCTTTCCTTTCCCTTCCTTCCCTCTTTTTCCTTTCTTTCTTTCTTCCTCCTTCCTTTTCTTTTTCTCTCTCTTCCCATACTTTCTCCCTTATCTTCATAGACATGACACCTTTTCACAACAGGCCACTTCACCTAGCAACAGCCAGTCCTTCAGGTAGCAGCAACCAATCCAGGGATATATCACAGACGGCCACCTCACCTAGCAACAGCCAATCCTTCAGATAGCAACAGCCATTCCAATGACATCGCAGAGGGCCACTTCACCTAGCAACAGCCAATCCTTCAGATAGCAACAGCCATTCCAATGGAATCGCAGAGGGCCACTTCACTTAGCAACTGCCAAATTCTTCAGATAGCAACAACCAATCCAGTGGAACAGCCAGTCCTTCAGGTAGCAGCAACCAATCCAGGGATATTCACTTAGCAACTAGCAACAGCCAATTCTTCAGATAGCAACAACCAATCCAGTGACATTGCAGTGGGCCACTTCACCTAGCAACAGCCAGTCCTTCAGGTAGCAACAGCCATTCCAATGGAATCACAGAGGGCCACTTCACTTAGCAACTGCCAAATTCTTCAGATAGCAACAACCAATCCAGTGACATTGCAGTGGGCCACTTCACCTAGCAACAGCCAGTCCTTCAGGTATAGCAACAGCTAATCCAGTGACATCGCAGAGGGCCACTTCACCTAGCAACAGCCAATCCTTCAGATAGCAACAGCCATTCCAATGGAATCGCAGAGGGCCACTTCACTTAGCAACTGCCAAATTCTTCAGATAGCAACAACCAATCCAGTGACATTGCAGTGGGCCACTTCACCTAGCAAGAGCCAAATCCTTCAGATAGCAACAGCCATTCCAATGACATTGCAGAAGGCCAATCCACCTAGCAAGAGCCAAATCCTTCAGATAGCAACAGCCACATTCTTCATATAGCAACACTCAATCCAGTGACATTGCAGATGGCCACCTCACCTAGCAACAGCCAAATCCTTCAGATACCAACAGCCATTCCAATGACATCGCAGAAGGCCACTTCACCTAGCAAGAGCCAAAAGATAGCAACAGCCTTCAGATAGCAACAGCCAATCCAGTGACATTGCAGATGGCCACTTCACCTAGCAACAGCCAAATCCTTCAGATAGCAACAGCCATTCCAGGATAGCAACAGCCATTCCAATGCAGAAGGCCAATTCACCTAGCAAGAGCCAAATCCTTCAGATAGCAACAGCCACATTCTTCATATAGCAATCATATCAATCCAGTGACATTGCAGATGGCCACCTTCACCTAGCAACAGCCAAAATCACAGAGGGCCACTTCTTAGCAACAGCCAAATTCTTCAGATAGCAACAATCAATCCAGTGACATTGCAGATGGCCACTTCACCTAGCAACAGCCAATCCTTCCAATAGCAACAGCCACATTCTTGAGATAGCAACTACTTCACCTAGCAACAGCCAATCCTTCTGAAAAGATGGCCACAGTCACCTAGCAACAGCCAATCCTTCAGATAGCAACAGCCAATCCTTCAGATAGCAACAATCAATCCAGTGACATTGCAGATGCCACCTCACCTAGCAACAGCTAGCAACAGCCAAATCTTTCAGATAGCAACGGCTATTCCAATGACATTGCAGATGGCCACCTCACCTAGCAACAGCCAAATCCTTCAGATAGCAACAGCCACATTCTTCAGATAGCAACAATCAATCCAGTGACATTGCAGATGGCCACCTCACCTAGCAACAGCCAAATCCTTCAGATAGCAACAGCCACATTCTTCAGATAGCAACAATCAATCCAGTGACATTGCAGATGGCCACCTCACCTAGCAACAGCCAAATCCTTTAGATAGCAACAGCCACATTCTTCAGATAGCAACAATAAATCCAGAGACATTGCAGAGGGGCACTTCACCAAGCAACAGCCAATCCTTCAGATAGGAACAGACAATCCAGTGACGTCACAGAGAGGCACATCAACAATTCAGTGATATCATAGAGGGCCACTTCACCTAGCACCGGCCTTTGTGGTACATTTATTTGTAATGGTGGTGGGATCAAGAGCAGGACCTCTCCAGCTGATCTTAAACGTTGTGATGATTTGTAACGGGAGATGTATTCGGACAGGCAATCTGGGCTGGAACTGTTCAGGGCTTTAAAAGTTAAGACCATCACTTTGAATTGTGCTCGGTAGCAGATCGGCAGCCAGTGGAGCTGGCGTGGCAGAGGAGTTGTATGCTCCCCGTTATGCTGCTTCGGCGAGCAACCTGGCTGCCAACTGTTGGACTAGTTGAAGCTTCTGAGCAGTCTTCAAAGGCCACCCTATGTAGAGTGCATTGCAGTAGTCTATTCGGGATGTAACAAGAGTGTGGACTAATTAGTTTAGTGACTTGTGTAAATCTGATTTATTTATCGTGTCAGGAGCAAACCAAAACAGTTGTATTGCATTAAAAAACCAACAAACAAACAAAGCAGGACCAACCATGTAAGTCTGATGAAATATAACTTTTAAGGACCCACAAGTTTCTCGTTTTTGTTTGAAATTGTGTGACACAAGATGTAGTTTCAAATATTTGAGATGTAGGAGAAAACCCTTCCTGCTGCCACTCCTATACATATTTTTGCAGCTGTTGTGTACCTTCTCAATTCCATTTACATTGATGGTCAGTGACTCCCCAGGTTTTCAATCTGGATTCTTCCATTCCTATGTGGAGATGCCAGGGACTGAAGCTCGGGACCTTTTACATTCAAAGCTCTGCTAACCACAAGTGAATGCCTTCAAGTCATTTATTGAATTATGGCGACCCCATCCATTCCATGCAGTTTCCTAGGCAAGGAGTATTCAGAAGTGATTTTGCCAGTTTCTTCCTTTTAAACATAGCTTACAATGCTCAGCATTCATTGGCAGTCTCTCATTCAAGTACAAGGGCGGGTTAATAAGTCCATGACTTTTTGAATTTCCCGCCTCTTAACTGAAAGGGCAACACTGCTCCTGTCAACAGGCATCTGTCAGTTGACTCCTGTCAAAATTTGAACAAGCTGTGTCATTTAGTTTGTGTTTGACAGCCATTGATAGCAGACTACCACGTGATTTGAGGAGAAAATAGAAAAAAGCAAATTTCGCGAGCTCATAAGGCATTGTTTTTTGCGGGGAAAAAACACTCAAACCAAGGCTAAGCTTGATAAATACTATAGGGACACTGCACCATCAATTTCAATGGTAGAAAAGTGGTTTACTGAATTTCGTTGTGGCCGTACAAGCACAAAAGATGCCGAACGCTCTGGACCCCCTGTTGAGGTTTACGCCCGAAACAATTGAAAAAATTCACGATATGGTGTTGGCCGATTGGAGATTGAAAGTGCGAGAGATTGTGGAAGCCATAGGCATCTCACATGGCTCAGTGGTTTCAATTTTAAATGATCACTTGGGTATGAGAAAACTTTCCACAAGATGGGTGCCGCGTTTGCTCACGGTCAACCACAAACGCAATTGTGTGACAATTTCACAGAAGTGTTTGGCATTGGACGAAACGTGGATCCACCACAACACACCATAGCAGTCAAAACAGTGGGTTTCTTGGGGTGAATCGGCGCCAAAGAAGGCCAAGGTGGGTTTGTCAGCCAATAAAGTCATGGCAACCGTTTTTTGGGATGCACGTGGTATAATCCACATTGACTACCTTCAAAATGGTAAAACAATCAATGGTGAATATTATGCCAATTTATTGGGTCGATTTAATGAGGATTTGGAAAAAAACTGACCGCATTTGGCCAAGAAAAAAGTTATTTTGCACTAGGATAATGCAAGGGTGCACACATGTGCAGTTGCCATGGCAACAATCCATGAATTGGGATACGAATTGCTCCCTCATCTGCCCTATTCTTCGGATTTAGCCCCGAGTGACTATTTCTTGTTTCCAAACCTGAAGAAATGGCTCAGCGGAAAGAGATTTGACTCCAACAATGAAATCATCTCACAAACAAATACCTAATTTGATGACCTCGACAAATCTTATTTTTTGGAAGGGATAAAAAATTGGAGAAACGTTGGACAAAGTGTATAGAGCTCAAAGGAGAATACGTTGAAAAATAAAATGATTTTTTAATCCAAAAACCTGTGTTTCATTCAAAAAGTCACGCCCTCGTACTAATCAGGCCCGAGCTCCTAAATGTACCTTTACTCTGTAATTGAGTATTAGATGTCTTGTATGTCCAACGGCTCATCAGGATGTGTGACTCAGGAAGGAATTTTCTAAAGTCATAGTGACAATGATCTAAGGCAGTGGTGTCCCCAGATATTTTGGCCTTCAACTACCAGAAATCCTAAGAGCTGATAAACTGGCTGGGATTTCTGGGAGTTGTGAGCCAAAACACATGGGGACCCACATGTTAAGAACCACTGATTTAAGGCTTGCTTTCCAATGAAACACCAGAAATGAAAATTAATTTGCTTGAATCATTAAGAAGATATCAGGAATTGTCCTTTGTCTATAATCTGGGGGCCTCTCCAAAGTTCTGATACAGAGTTATTTGCCTTGTAAAACCTTCTCATTGGGCTTGGTCACTCTGTCATAGAAACTTTTTAGATTGATTTAACAGAAGCAGGTGGCTTGTTCTTGAAAAGATAGCTTGGACCTGATAGATTTATGCTTCCTTTGATGGTAGAAATCAAGATTATGAAAGACTGACCCTGTGGGCTTGCTCAGCCCTCAGACATTTCATCTGAGAGGCAAGGGCTACCTTCTTTCTGCATTGGGTTTCTTTGCTGTCTCTGCTTCTGTTTGATGCCGCTTATCTGATCCTGGTGAGCGTGTTCATGTGTTACTGAAGAATGGCAGTGCCACATTGCAGTGTCAGAAATCACCAACCAGCAGGATCTCTTGAGGACTGCCAGAGCTAGAAGGCTGATGCTGATAAGAAGACATTGACAAAATTGAAAATGCACATGTTTTGCGAAAAGCTGGAGCCAATGGGGAAGATAGCTGGACAGACATGCTCAGCTGATTTATGGGATTGTCAGAACCCAGCACTGGTTAAAAATCAGAACAGAAGAGTTCTGCCTTTAACTTTTTGGAACCTTACAAATTTGTGGCTTTTGTACCCCTTGACTCCTGCAGACGCCCTGCACCGTTCCTTTTCTGGCTAGCCACCAGGAGCAGGTGATTCGCCTTTTAAGTAAGTTTCCGGGAGGCAGGGGGGCTGTACTGCTTTAACAAGAAAAATATTCACCTTCTTCCTGCCAAATAGAACTAGAAGCAGACTTGTGACAACTTCTGGGTTGGTTTTGTGCATTTCTTTTTGGCAGTCTGTGAGGTCCTAGGAGTGCCTGCCTTGAGCAAAAGTGGCCCATCCCTGGCCTACATAGAAGTATGTCACAATTCCAATTCAATAGGGACAATCCCAATTAATCCTTTGCCATCCCAATGTTTTATCTGCTTTCAAAATACATCAGTTCTCCTCCTCCCCTCTTTCCCCCTTCTCTTCAGCTACCATAAATTGCTGCAAACTAAATTGAGAAAAGGGAGTGTAATCTTGCCCTTCCCAGTAGACTTTTGCTAAAGGTAACTGCTGTAGCCTCTTCTGGCTTGCATTTTCTTTCTCATTAATCTTTTGCTATCTTGGCCACACTCCTTGGCTAAATGTGCCCCTGTTTTAATCTTTAGATTGTTGGAGAATGCAGTATATTTACCTGTCTGAATGTATCTCCCTCTACGAGCCAGCTAGGAGGTTAAGATCATCTGAGGAGGTTCTGCTTTCGGACTTGCCTCCTTCGTAGGTGAGGTTGGTGGGGACGAGAGACAGGGCCTTCTCGATGGTGGCCCTTCGGCTGTGGAACTCTCTCCCTAATGAAATCAGATCAGCTCCTTCCCTCCTGATCTTCAGGAAAAGGCTCAATACCTGAATGTGGGATCAAGCATTTGGTCAGTAACCCACTAGAGAATTATGGCAAAGTGCAATGACAATTTTGGAACAGCCATGGGTTATGATTTTGGATAATGTGATTTTAATAAGTGTTTTAGGTTTTATATGTTTTAATGATAGTTTTAATTTATTTATTTATTTATTTATTCAAACTTTTATACCGCCACTTCCCCGAGGGCTCAGAGCGGTTTACATAGTTTGATCAAACAGAAAATAACAACATATCACAGAAATTACATACAACAGGGAGGGGAGTGGGGACTAAGACATTAGACGGAACAGGATCAGGACAAACTCAGAGTCCATACAAGTTAGCATGATGTCAGGAGGTCATCTGATGGTGGGTTGGAAGCAAACAGTCAAAAAGAGGTAGTTGAGGGATTCTCAGAAGATTGTAAGGAATCTCAGACTTGGGGGGAGGAACCTCAACTCTATCCCCTTGTCCCAGTGATTCAAAACTAGATCTCCTATCTATGGGAATGTCCTGTTTTCCAGAATGGAAACTGACCGATGCAGGCTCCCGGCGCCTAAAATTTGAATTCCAGAAGGTCCTGGAGTGGAACCTTCTCCAAGTCCTGGAATTAAACTTCCTGGGGTTCTTCCACTCTGGGGGTCTGGTGGATGTCGCTGCAGCCCCGCGAACTCTGGACTCGAAGCGGAGCGCTGGCTTACTTCTATGCTGGAAGGCCTGGGAGGTCGCCTGATGTTCCTTATTTATTTTATTATGTATGTATGTTTACATGGCATTAAATCGTTGCCTATATATGTGATTTTAATTGATGTTTTAAGGCTATGTTTTTAATGGGTTTGGTTTTAATGTTGTTGTTTACCAATGTATTAATATATGGCATTGAATTGTTACCTTTGAAGGCCAACCTGAATCAAAATTATTTTGTTTTAATGTAGCATTTTTGGAACACTTATAAACAACAACCTTTTTTTTTTTTTTTGCAGATTTTAGGACAGACCATAGCGACCTTCATCACATCCAGTAATATCTTGCTCTCTGAATCCCCATAATGCAACAGCTACATGTTACAGCTTCATGAATTCTACCTCTTCCCTTCAGATTTTACCTGACCTTATCTGTGATGTGTTTTGTCTCTTCTGCTATCCCTGCAAAAGCATCCCCAACATGAACAAGTGAACACTGTCATTACATAATCCTTAAGCATCAGACACATTTGTTTTTCTTTATCAGTCTTTGATCCTCCCTAAAGTCTCATGTCCCCAATGGTACGCCTCCCTCCCCTTTGGAGCCAGTAGTACTGGTTTCTCTATTCCTCATCTTGAAGGTGACTTCTAAGACTTAAGGAAGGCATGACTAATATATAGATTGCATCTTTCTATGATCTAGAATGACAATCAAGCAATACTTCAGGCCAGTGAACAAAGGTGTGTGTGTGTGTGTGTCACTTGCTCCTTAAGCATGGTAGCTTTTACAACCACTGATCCAGAAACTAGTTTGTTGCATGCATATTTCCTAGGCTTTATTTCTCAGAATAGAATAACTTTAGATAGGGAAAAACTGGTTGTGTGTATAAGTTCTCAGTTTCATGCATCATTGGCATATCCAGTTAAAGGCTGTCAACTAAGAAAGGCTGCAAAAAGTCTCTTTCTAGGAATGTTGGTAAACTACAGCAGTCCGTTTGGCAAATACTGGCTAGGTTTGGGTTTGAAGAGAGCATGGATAAGAGCCAAAGGAGTGCAGGGGCTGGAGTGCTGGGTTTGGGAGGTCCAAGTTCTAACTCTTCCTGAGCCATGAAATGTACTGGGTGACCTTGGGCCAGTCACTCCCCTGCAATCTGATGAAATTCCACAGGATAAAGAAAGGAAAGAATTCGTTGAAGAAAAATTGAGATATTGAAATGACTAATAAATAAAACATTGACCATCCTAATTACATCTTGTGTTCACCTTGTCGTTTCTGCCTAATAGGCAGCAGCCAGCTCTGGTCTGTGTCCCTATGGTTGAGTGAATCTCTGCCAGGCAGTTTGTTTCAGGAAAAGAGATTGACTGTCTGACATCTTCTTCAGAAGTACCATGAAGAGGAGGTTGTGGAAGTGCCATTAAATCATTATTCATTAACTCCTACTTCCTGGCAGCCAGTAGCCAAGCTCTGAGGGACTCTGTGTCAACTACAGACCTACCATATTTTCCTGCCCAAAGATTACTACTCCAGTTGCTAGGCACAATAGAAAGGCTAAACAAAGTGTAGGGATTGGTAGGGTGCATCCCCTACAAAATTTTACAGATGAAAACCAGGACATTAGTGTCGTGCATTCAGGGTAAACCTTGCTCTGTTTCATGTCCCGGCTTTTGTTGAGGGCCCTGATCTATTTTTTGGGAGCCTCTCGAAATTGGGAGGGTTGATTTCAGTTCAGGACTCCGTAAACCGAACCACCCCTTCCCAGCATGCACTTCCTTTCTTCTTACCTGATACCTGCTGTTTTTACTCTAGAGTAAAAGATGCTCAGCTGTAGGCATGTTCCAGACCTGCCTGTATGCCCTGCCACCATACACACACTCTTGGAGTGAGTGTTTGTGTGGTGGGGTATGCAGGCAGGCCTGGAAAGTGCACACATCTGCCAGTGCTTGCAGACAAGTGCCTCTTACTCTAAAGCACTGATTCTCAAAGTGGGCGGTACTACCCCCTGGTGGGCGGTGAGGCAATCCAAGGGGGCGGTTGGAGGCTCAGGGGAAATTGGGGGGCGGTGAATGATTGGCTGTTTAGGAGGGGTGCGCAGCCCTCTTCTTTGGCCCTGCACCCTTTGCTTTGAACCCCACATGCAGTGCAGTGCAAAGGCTGCAGTGCAAAGGCCTCCGTATTCTCCAGCGGAGCCTCCCCGCCACCGCGGAAGAAAGCACGGCCTTCCCTGGCAGAGGCAATTCACTCCAAACCTCTCCAGTATTTTCTGTTGGTCACGGGGGTTCTGTGTGCCAAATTTGGCTCAATTCCATTGTTGGTGGAATTCAAAATGCTCTTTGATTGTAGGTAAGCCAAAAATCCCAGTAACTACAACTCCCAAATGAGAAGAGCTATTTTCTCAAAACCACCAGTGTTCAAACTTGGGCATATTGAGTACTCGTGCCAAGTTTGGTCCAGATCCATAGTTGTTTGGGTTCTCAGTTCTCTCCGGATGTAGGTGAACTACATCTCCCCTTAATCACTGCCAATTCCTCCCAAACCCCTCCAGTATTTTCTGTTATGTTTGAATGTTCCTTTTATAGGGATGAAAGAAGGAAGGTAATAATGCCTCTTATCTGTCATTGGCCAGGAAGATCTTTACAATGGTATTTAAAGTATCTTTTGGGGAACTCAAATAAAAAAGTTACAGAGGAGATAGCAATTTTTTTTGCTCATGCCTCAAAGACCCGAAAGAGCATTTTATCTAAAGAAAAGTAACCGCAGAGAAACTGAGAAATTTAACTACAGTCTTTATGCAATTATAACTGTAGTACACTAAATAGCAGAAAACTACACAGCCCTAGATACATATTATTAGCTTCTAAGAGATACAAATTTTAAGGCCAGCGATTTTAATATGTGTACATTTGATAAACTGTATTGTGTTTTATATGTGACTTTTATCTGTATTATATTTTTCTGTATCTGCCTAAGGTTTGTTAACTGAAATAAATGCAATTGATTGATTGATTGGTATTTTCTGTTGGTCATGTGGGTTCTTTGTGCCAAGTTTGGTCCAGTTCTGTAATTTATGGGGGGGGGTCTCAGTGGTCTGTGGAAGTCAGAGCTGAATCGATTGAAGGTACTGCAAATCCCATCATCCGTTGTCCATACTCTCCCAAACATATTGTTTTTGTGATTAATTACTATGTTTTAATTATGTTTAATTTGTAACAATGAAAATACATCCTGCGTATTAGATATTTGCATTAGAATTTGTAAGAGTAGCAAAATTATTTATGAAGTAGCAACGAAAATATGTATGTGGTCATCACAACATGAGGAACTTTATTTAGGGCTCACGGCATTAGAAAGGTTGAGAGCCACTGCATTAATACATATATCTTTCAGTTTAATTGCTATTAATTTTTTAAAAAAATAATGTCTAGGGGGGCGGTGAGTACATTTTTTTCTGGAAAGGGGTCAGTAGGCCAAAAAAGTTTGGAAACCACTGCTCAAAAGTAAGAGGTGATCAGCTGCAGGTGCACTCCAGGCCTGCCTGCATGCCCCACCTTACATGCACTCTCTTTCCAAGGAAGGAGGCTGCAGACGAAAGCAAACTTTTGTGTTGAGCAGATATTCATGTGGGGAGGGCAGGGGCGGCCCGACCTAATTTGGGGGGGTACGCGAAAAAAATTTGTCGCCCCCCCCCGCCGCCGCCACTCACCGCCGCCACTCACTGCCGCCGCCCGCCGCTGCCGCGCGCCGCCCAGCGCGCCGCCCAGCGCGCGCCGCCCGCAGCCGCCGCCGCCCGCCGGCCCCTTTCCGGCGGCGGCGCAGGGCAACGCACGCGCGCACTCGCTCCCAAAGCGCCGGCCGCTTTGGAGCCAGCAGCGCATGCGTTGCCCTGCGCCGTCGTCCGCGCGTGCGCAGAAGCACCTACAGGCGCTATAGCGCCTGTAGATGCTTCTGCGCACGCGCACTCTCCCACGCACGCCTGCCGCTTTGGAGCCAGCGCGCAGGCGCAGGAGGAGTGCGCGTGCGCAGAAGCGTCTACAGGCGCTATAGCGCCTGTAGATGCTTCTGCGCACGCACACACCCCCTCCCACGCGCGCCTGCCGCTTGGAGCCAGCGCGCAGGCGCACTTGGGGAGAGTGCGCGTGCGCAGAAAGCGTCTACAGGCGCTATAGCGCCTGTAGGTGCTTCTGCGCACGCGCGGACGGCAGCGCAGGGCAGTGTGGCGGCGGTGGGGCGCGGAGTCGGCGCGGCGGCGCCCCCCAGGCGATGGCGCTCTACGCGGCCGCGTAGGTCGCGGAATCCCTGGGGCCGCCTCTGGGGGGGGGCTTCCCATTTCGTGCTCCCGAAGAAACAGAAGACACGAAAGAAACGGTAGAAATGAATTCATTGCACAAGTCTACAGGACATGTAAAGCTGGTCAACATCAAAGTGTAGTTGAAAAAGTGTGGCTAGAAAAGAAGAGAGCAACTTATTAATGGGAAAGAACAACTAAAAATGTTTTTTAAAGTCAGTAAATTCTGGAATGAGTTTAGGAAACCCTATAGAAAGGAAAAGAAAAACCAATATTGATAATAGGAAGGGCAAAACTGTTCCCTCCAATCCTGTTCATCCTGTTGAGTTAGTTGAGTGCTGCTTTTGCATTGTGAATTCTGTATTCAGCAGCTGAAGACAAAAGATGAAAGTGTGGGGAGGAGAAAGAAATTGAGACATTTTAAAAGCAGCTGGGAAATTATGTCAGCAAATGATTGACCAGGCCCACTCCAAGTGCCTATCTGCTTCCAAAACATGAGAAATGTCTTTTGTTTTTAAGGTGCTATGTAAACTTTGGTGTATGGGCATAAACTACAATTGAATAATATTTTAATATTCTTTAAGTGTGCCTCCTCTATAACCCCAAGGACCACCAAATGGAGTCAGGTCTAAAACGATTCATGAAAGTGGCATAAACTGGAGGAACAAAGGTGCTTCAGAGAGAGGGCTCCTAGCGCTAGTTAAAAGGAACCATACAGCTAGCTATTCCATCTTTCTTGCTAATGCAGCTTTTTATGGTTAAAAAAAGGAGGGAAGAAGCAGAAGCGAGAAAACACAAGAGGATTACAAATGGAAGACAAGCTCAAACACTTCTAGATCAGACTTTTATTGTGCAATTGTCCTGCTCCGTTCATGGGATTTTTCAGACCACTTGAATGTTTCCAAACAGACTGATTTGAAACTAATTAGTGTTTCCTCACACTAACAGGTAGAGCTGGAATGTACAGCTATTCCATCATTTTTCTTCTTAACGTTTTCCCCATATTAAGAACAATTGAGGGGGGAAAATAGAAGGATTACATGCAGAGAATGAAAGAGGCAAAACCCACGACATTAAGTAAATGGGCAGAGCAATAGATTCATCTCTTGAATAAAAACCTTATACAGAACTGTGTGGCAACGGGTTTTGTGCATTCATTTTGTGGAGACCATTAATTCATTATTTGTTTCATAGCAACTCCAGAGGCCATCTAGATGTGCTCTGCCATATCTCTGAGGAAAGCTTCAGTGCCAGGAGAACTTACGTGTCGTATATGCACCCTCAAACAGCTCCAGTAGGAATGCCCATACGACAGTGCGAATTTGCTATCCTTGCAGCAGTAGATCCACCAGCTACTCTGGAGCTGCAGATGCCCGGTCCTCGCATTTATTTTTAATATCTGAACTGCTCCATATACAAACACAACTTGGAGCCATTACTTTTTAAAATTAGAGCTACAAGTGGCATGTGCATATGGTTATGTTGGCTAGGGGATTCTGGTAATAAAAACAAAATAATTTTTCCACATAAATAATTTCTGGTTTCCTGTTCCTTTCACTTTCCTGAATTCAGCAATCTAAAATGGTGGGCTGCCGCCCCCTCGGAGGGGGCGACCCCATCTACGACCGGGACCCCGGAGAGAGCGACGGCGGTCCAGTGGTGGAGCCCGTGGGCGGCCCTGGGCCGCTCCCCCCCCCCGGGCCCGACGGTGGGGGCATCGGCTGAAGGCTCCAACATGGCGCCGTCTTCATCCAGCCCGGCGTCCCTGACCCCGCCCCCTTCTCCCTCTCCAGTGGCTGGGACCGCCCCCTCTGAGGCCCCGGCCGTGGAGCTGCCGCCGCTGCCGGCCCCGTTGCCCGAGGCCGCAGGCTCCCCTTCGCCGCCGCGCGGGCGGCTTGTGACAGACGTGGTGGACATTGAGGGAGTCTTGGAGAGGGTTCCGGGGGAGCGGCCCCGGCGACGCGCGGGGCGGCTGCCGGCGGCCCCCCTGACTATGGCCGATCTGGGCCCCGGCGAGTCACCTAAACTGGATGGACACCAGAGGAGGACAAGACGGGGGCGAGGACGGGGCAGGGGACGTGGCCGGAGGATGTCCCGCTCTGTAATACCCCCCCCCCATGGTGGCTGCCTCCCAGAAGGTGCCCCGGAGGGCCCCGCCCAGGACGTTCAGGAACTCTGCCCGCAGGTTCGGGCGCCTTCACCGGCAAACCCCCTTCCTAGAAAGATAGACAAGCCGCCGACGACAAGGCGGGACCTACAGGCGGGCAATAACCGTCCTCACAGTGACTGCCACTTCCCAGACCTGGAGTCTCTGAGGTCGTTCCTCAATCTGCGGGACCCCCCCCCCGGCTCCCCCCATTTGATGGTCGCCCTGATAACTCCACCAGATGGCTCTGCCCTTTGGCATGAGCCTAGTCCTCCCTTCCCTATTGTTGTCGCTCACCCCGTGATGTCCCACTCTGTATACTGTATGTCCATCCATGTATTCTCTAGTGTACTGTCTTGTCTGTTTTTATCTTGTACTGTATTTCTAGACTCTGTAAGCCGCTGCGAGCCGTATGGAGTTAGCGGCATATAAGTCCAAAGAAATAAATAAATAAAATAAATAAAATAGGAGAAGAAAATCAGCTTTTGCTTCTGAGTTAGAATTCCTGATCTAGAAACTTACCAGATCTCCCTTCTTCCTAAAAAGAAATCCCAAACCCATTATCCTGGGATAGCTATCAATTGCTGTCTGTTGTTTAATCAAGGGGTCTTCCACTTCTCAGTTCTGATATCTATTAGCAAACATTGTTTCCTCTAAAAAAATCACTTCCCTATGTTAATGAGCTCTCATGGGCAGAAAGGGGTGTTGGAGCATGTAAAAATCAGTTGGTGAGTGTGTTAAATGAAAAATGCAAAGCATGAAGCTGATTGGTTGGGCTATGTCTAGGATGCTAGCTGAGCCTGGGAATTTTGGCAACAGTTACATGTTTTAGGTTTTCTGTGCAGAAGCTTGCCAAGACAAATTAGTATAATTTTGGACTGTACTTGGACTGCTTTGGATGATGATTTTAATTTTGGTGATTTTAATCTGGCGAGCAGGTATTTCATGTATATGTATCATTATTTTAAATTTTTTATGTATTGGATAGACCACATCAGCTCTAGGTTCTGATACAGAACATATGCCATCCAGTAGTTGCAATCTGCTTGCCCATAGAAAACCGTATTTAATAAGCCTCAGCACTATAAGAGGGTTTTGCAAGACCAGTCACTCTCATTGCAATGGTGTAGCTGTAGACCATATTTTAGTTCTTACAGACCAATGGTGGTCCATTGACCAATGGTGGTCCATTGACCAAAGTTTGGGAACCACTGATTTAAAGAGACAACTGTGTATGAGACTATCCACGTTGTAGAATTATAGCAGCTTAACACAACTTTACCTGCCATGGCTCCATCCTAAGGAATCCTCGGATTTGTAGTTTGTTGTGGAACCAGAGCTCTCTGACAGAGGATAAATGTCTCACAAAACTACAAATCCCAGAATTCTATGTAATGTCAATCTACTATAAATACAATGTGTGGACACAGATTCTCTTTTTTAGCATTAAAAAGCATAGTGAAAGTCTAGTATAGCTAGCCCTCTCTGTATCCATGGAAAATGTTTCCCTCCTCTATTCCAAAAGCAACGCTTGACTGTGTAGTTTTATACAAAGGATACATTTTTACTATGTCATATTTAACGGGCATAGAACATTCATGAAATTTGGTATCCATAGTGGAATGCATGGGGGTTGAAGGGCTAGAACCAACCCTCTCTCCTCCAGTTTCCTCAGTCCACTGCTTTAAATACTACTACTACTACAGAGCCCAATAATCCTTTAATTTTTTTTTTTGCGGTGTTTATCCCATATGCTCTTACTCTTCCTTACAAAAAACTGATCCTTGTTACAGTATGACATGTTAGTAAATTGAGATGGAATTGTCTGGTCTGGGACACCCACACTTTATAGAAGTGGTGTTCCTGTCGTCATTTGTGGCATTGCACTCTGCAAGATTCTGGATATGGAATAAATATCCCTGCTGGGGAATAAAGGGCAGCACTTGGGAGTATTCATTTTTTATACTCTAACTCCAAGTATTCTTCAACTAGCCAGGAAAGTAGTGGCACTGGCTTGGGGATTCTGATAGTTGTAGTCCTCAAACTAGTCCAAGTTCTGGAATGGATATGGTAGTGAAATTTTCGGAGAAACCTTTCTGCACCTAGCAGTGTCCAAGGTCAGAATTTGGATTTGGCATTTCTTTCATACCACTTGTGGGCTCTCTGGCTCCATGGAACTGAAAAGATTGTTGATTAGGTCAATTTTGTAAATCCAGGAAGGGTATTTGAACTGAAAATAAAACCCTAGAGAAAATGTTATTGACTAAAAGTTCAATGTGGGCATTTGTATCAATGAGAAACCCCAGCACCCATTGTTCCCATAGGTTTCGCATGCCAGGAAATAACTACAGCATCTATATACTAGGCCAGGACTCAATTTTCATTTCATTTCATAGTGCAACTTAATCTTGTTTCTCCCTTTTCTCATCCAATTATCTTCTCTATCATCAATAAACTAATTCTAATCTGCCATAATTGGAAACAAGTCATGTGTGGTTTAAAGGTAGCATATAGATTTGAACAAATCAACTGTGTGCATGTGTGAGTTATGACTCTAAATACAGCTCGCAGCTCATATTGGAATAGGGAGGGGAACCTCTGGCCCTTCAGATGATGTTGGACTCCAGCTCCCATCAACCCTGCACAGCCTGTACACTGATTGGAGATGTTGGAAGTTGTAATCAATGTGTGCTAGAAAGGACCTCTTGATATTAATCATCACATAAATCTATAATTTGGACCCTCCTGAAGGACTTAGCTATACTGGCTGAGTTTCAAAATTTACAATAGACACCTCATACTGGGGCTGACATAGCTTAGGGGAAGCGAAACATTACGGTTCATAAAGAACCTGTAGGACTCCCTACCTTACAGTGCGTGTTTCTTTTTGCGCCTCTTGCATTCTGCTCTGGCTCCCTAAATTATATTATACTCCAAAAGCACCAGCCAAGTAAACATGCATACAGCATCATCACCTGTTGTTTAAAAGGCTTGCTGTGGCCTTGCCTTCAGCAGTTTGTCTATTTGGACCTCCTCCGTCTTCAGCCTCACTGACAAGATGCTGACAAGACCAGATAGCAAGGTAGCAAGATTGGGTGGCTGAGAGATTGAGAAAGAGAGATTGTAATTGTTCTGAGCAAAGATATATGTCCACTGCTACACAGTGATATCCTACTCTGACAACCCAAAGAAAGCCATACTGCTCCTTGGAAACAATATGAAACACGTCCTACACTTACCCCAGCACACACATTCCTGCTTGGCTATAGATCTGAGCTCTCTTTTGGATGTATAACATGGAAAATTTACTATTTTGGTCTACAATTCTCAGAATTCCAGGACTTGCTTGCAGATTCTGGAAAATGTAACCCTAGACAGGATCCTTTTTGACATCGGCAGTGAACAGAGCTTAGCCAGCCTACATATATGAGAGATCTCTCCAAGCTATGGGAACAGCTGAAAGAAAAGAGATGAATGTGGACAGAGCATCCTCCACCAGTTGCCTTTTTTGTTGAGTGTCGGTAGGATGTGCAGCCAGGAAGAAACCACTGTGCAGGGGTAACAAGGGACCTACATGTACATAAACCCTGATTATATATATGTAAGGTACCAAGGGCATTCTAACCACCAAAGAAACATTGCCAAGTTGGGTTTAACTAGAACCCAGATCAGCCAATCATGCTAGTACAAAAGCTAAGTTGGGAGAAGGGGCATCAGATCCAGATACAAAATGGTGAAGAATGAGCTGGCCATTCAATTGTAAGACTGCAGATACAAATAATAACAACAACAACCATTCTTGCAGACCAAGAACAAGCAATTATAACGAATGCCATCAAAGCCAGAATTGAAAAGTTGACAACAGATTCCAAGTGTAGACTCTGTAAGGAAACATATGAAACAATGGATCACATACCAAGCTGCTGTAAGAAGATCGTGCAGGTGGACTATAAGCAGAGGCATAAAACTGTTGCTCAGATTATCCACTGGAACTTGTTCCACAAATGCCATCTGCCTGCAACAAAAAAACTGGTGGGATCACAAGCCTGAAAAAGTTGAAGAAAATGAACATGTCAAACTACTCTGGGACTTCCAAATTCAGACTGTCAGAGTTTTGGAGCACAATACTCCTGACCACATGATTGTGGGAAAAAGCAAAGTGTGGATCGTCAATGTTGCAATCCCCGATGACAGCAGAATTGACAAGAAGGATTTAAAGATCACACTGCAAAGACTCTGGCACAAGCCAGTAAAGGTGATCCCAGTGGTGATCAGCACACTGGGTGCAGTGCCTAAAGACCTTGGCCTGCACTTAAAAACAATCCGCACTGACAAAATTACCATCTGTCAGCTGCAAAAGGCCACCCTAATCGGATCCGCACACATTATATTCATTGATACATCACACAGTCTTAAACACCTGGGAAGTGTCTGAAGTGTGATCAAATACAAAAGCCAGCAGAGTGATCTTGTTTGCTGTGTACCAATCTTGTTGTGTATCTAATAATAATAATAATGACTTTATTTTTATCCCACCCTATCTCCCTGAGGGGACTCATAACTGAGTTATTATTCACTAGGAATTATCACATCACATCCTAAAATTGGCCAGAACATCTCTCCAAAGATAGCAAAGACAACAAGCTAATATTCATAGTCTACAGGAGGGGAATAGTATGGCTATAAAAAGCTGGCAGTTGGTTTGGCTGGCTTCCCTTGAAAGGAGTGTTTAATCCAGGCAGGGTGCTTCCTTTTGTTTTAATTGGGATTTAACTACTTTTAAAGGTTTTTGTTTTAATGTAATCTGTTTTATGATTTCAATCTGTACTCTTTCATCTATTCATTTTAATCATTTATAAGCAGAAAGGCAGGACAAGTAAGTAAACAAAGAAATATTGGTACAATGTCAGCCATTTGTAATTTATAGTTTAATATGGAATGATTAAATTATTGGGAATTAGGAATCCTTAAAGATCTAGTGCAAATAATTCAGAGACTCCTAGATCCTGGTTTACCTTCTGGCCACCCTGCTTTAGAAACCACAGAAGTGGACAGCTGGAAGCACCATGGTGAGATGCCGTGAAAATATATTTCCCACTTGACATTTTGCCCATGAAGGTAAAGTAAAAGCCATGCTCAAAAGAAATGCACTACCCAAGCCATCTCACATGCTGAAAAGCTGCGGCCATTTAAACACCTCCCTCTCTGATCAGTAAGCACACTGCATGCTACACCTTCCAATTGCTCTAAATCCACAGAACAAGACATACACCAGTAAGGTGGATCTGAATTAATCAGAGCAGAATACAGAAATGATTGGCTGGATTTTAACTGGGCTGCTTTGGAATGGGATGGAGGCAGGGGACCGTTTTGTCATTATTCAACCATAACAATATGCCAGCGGATTTTGAGGTTATTATGAATGTGCATGCGTTTATGTAAATTAAAATATACAGTCACGCAATGACTCTCTTCCTTTACAAAAGGTAACCGTGCTCATTAAGGCAGCTGTGCCAGCTGTTGTGTCCCTTGGGGATCCGACTATGCCGAAATCAAAAAGGTTGGCGACAGGAGGGGGAAAACACACACCGCCATCTAGTTTCTAGGATTCCCTTCCTTGACAGGATCACTTGAGTCTGGGGACCCACTGAACAGAAGACGCTTGTGTATTAGTTTCCCTGCAGGCAGTAAAGTTAATTATTCTTTGATTAATCTGTCTCTCAGGTAACGAAAGAGCAGTTATCACAGCACTATAAGTACATGGTGCACAATTACCCCTGCTCAAAGCTTTCCTGCAGCCACATCTTGTCTCTTCGTCTCGTCCCCTTGTCCCCTTATCCAATGATTTGCCCTGGATTTGAGAAGAAGTGCAAGCCAACGTTTTTCTTCTGTGCAGCTTGTCCTTCTTTGGTGACACATTGCATATAATACTATGTATAATACACATTTGCTTGCCAATAAATGTGAGGGGGGGAGGGGGGAAGGAGTTGGGAGGTTGATTCCAGTCCATCAGAATTAATTTACTCTGGGAGGGACAGGCTGCTCTGGAGCAAATTATTAGTTAGCGCAACAAAGAGGGTGTCATTATGATCTATTCACCAGCTTCCTTTGAGTTGCCAATCTGGCAACTCTCAGCATTGATACAGAGAGTGTACAAAACATGTGAAAGTTGTTTTTTAAAGCAAAGCTTCAGCTGTAGGTGCCAGGTGCCATCTCTTGCATACTGCATTGGTGATACTGACCAGAGAACAGTCCTATTTTGTACATTTAATATATTAAGCAGGGAAGGTTTACTGATGGAAATGATAAGTATCAATTTCTCTAGCATAGGGTGAATGTAATAAAAATGATAACTTCTGCCCTCCTTTCCTACAAAACAAATGCTTCTTTGGCTCTTAATAATTCAACCTGCATTTGCACACCCCTGTGTGCGCATAACACACACAGAAATTATACTGTTTAGCTGGTATTGCACCACCTGACATCTACCAGGAAGTAGCAGCAAATAATGAAAGGGCCAAGGTAGTGACATCTCCAACCCACCCCTGTTTGGATATCAGCCAGCACGCTAATGGCTTAAATCAAGAAATAGTTTTCTAAGATCTACAGAGATAATCACAGTATCACCAAAAGTGAGAGTCCAAAAGTGGCAGGCTAAAACCCAGAACCTCAAGCCATAGCTGATACTGAATGAGGCGCGCGCGGACATGGACACGGACACACAGAAGACTGGGTGACTTGGCAGGCGCTGAACAGACTGCACCACGAGATGCAGAGCTAACCCTAAGAAATGGGGCCACAAAGTAGAGTCCACGACATGCGAGTGTGGAGAAGAGCAAACCACAGACCACCTGCAGTCTGAGCCCTGCCACATGCACATTGAAGGGCCTCCAGGTGGCCAGCTACTGATCAAAAGACATTGAGTATAATGCCAAGTTTTTAAAACTTTGTGTCTTTTAAATACATTACAACTCATGATTCACTTCTGACACAATAAGTAAATAAATACCACATACACATAGAGAGAGGAGGAAAGTGAACAGACTGAAAGCAAAACAGAAAATCCAAACACTCATTTCAATACATTTAAATCTGAATCCCATGGGGAGGACTACCACTCCCAAAATCATATCATGCCCACCTTATCCTTCGCCAAGTGGGCATAACTGAATGAAACATCATATCACCTAGATTCACAATAGAGCTTTAGGGGAGTATTGCTTCTAGTATCCCCCAGCTACCATGGCCAATTCCATGGATTCTGGGAGCTGTAATCCAAAAAAATAACTTCTCTAAGCTATGATTCTGACACAGATTGGGCGGCCAGATCAGAGCAATATATGAATAGTGAGATCTAGAAATGGCCTCTGTTAATGTTATAGAGGACAGGACTCCATATGCATGAGGCCATTGTGTGAATTTTTTAAAAAATTATGCACAAAGATCATCTGCTAGATGTTCTGTTGGAAGCTGACCATGGCATTGTGCTGGAGACCTAGAGAGAACATTCCAAGCGCTTTCCAGAGCCTCCAGAGGAATTCAATAGTAAGCTTCATCCATAGACAATGTTCACTACAGGTAAGAAAGATAGTGTTCCCAATGTCACAAACATTGTATTACACAAAGGATCCAGAAACAGATCTCTTGGATAATTCACAGGCCTCCTAAGAACTAAGAATTCACATCCCACACAGTCCTGTTGCTAGTTGTAGGTACCCAGAACACCAAGTGCCCAACAGAAGGACCTCAGAATGGAGTCTGCTGTGTCCTGTAGCCATGCTGGTGTTGCAAGATAAAATTCAGGCTAGGCTAGCCTCTAAAATAGTAAAAACACCTGTTGGCATTACTCTCTTTTTGTTTCCTTAACATTATTGAGCATTATTTAGGAGAGCAAGATGTAAATAGCTGGATTTAACAAGTGATATTACATACAAAATTGATGCTACATACAAAATCAGCTGTGTCCAAAAGAATTACAAACAGCTACATCTTTATTCCCTCTGCGCAATACTTCAATTATTCACAATTTAAAATGGGAGCTGGTACCACATGGCTATCCAGCTAGTTGTAACATGCAGAATTCTTGCGCAGCTTGAGGCGTGTAGCACCTGACACCTTTCATTCCCCTGGCAGTGCCAAACAAATGCTGTTGGTGCCTGTGTTGCATTTGCTGTAGAGGGAACCCTGCTGTTGCTGGGATTGATTTTCCCATTACCTTTTAATAGTGCATATTAAAGGCATATGGATTCACTCTGTTACTCTTCTGCTTTATTAGCTTCCGGCCAGGCTGAACTGGCATTGCTGCAACTTTCTAGGGCGTGTACAACAAAAGGGTGCCGTGGGGAAGAGTGGGGCATTGGAGGGACATGGATGTGTGCCAGCTATAGAGTCTACATATGGCAGTGCTGTTAGGCACAAATCTGTGAATTGGTGAACAAAGAGACTCAGCCGGAGACCTAAACCAAACAAGGGGTCAGGAAGCTGCTGTGGAATCCTCATAAAGCAGGAAATGGTGATTGAAAGCACATCATAGAACTAAACCCTTCACCTCACCTATGTTTTTCTTCTGAAGTCACTTCTCTGTGTCTTTCTTTCTTTCTTTCTTTCTTTCTTTCTTTCTTTCTTTCTTTCTGGCCTCCCCCCTCCCCAATATGTCTGGAAATAATGGCACATATAAAGAAAAAACGTAAAGTGGTGTGCGCTGGCCCTACTCCTGAGATGTTTCAGACCCAGACTTGTGTTTTCTCGAATACAAATTATCTGGGGATATCATGGCATTTTGTGATCTAAGATTCCTTTACATCAGAGGAATATCTCTTTCAGACAAGATTCAATATCAGAAGAGGGTGGGGGAGATTGGCTGAATCTCTGGAGCATGATAAATGTAAGGCAAGGATGAGGGGAGTGGGGCAGATACAAACAAATAGATTTGGCTCATACACACATACACGCATATCCCTCATCACATTTTATTTGCTCCTTGGTTGCTATGGCCAAATGCTAATGTCTTGCCCTGCTGTCTATTATCATGGGATTTAAAAACAACAAAAAGTCTAGCAGCATCTTAAACACTAATTATATTTAGACAACACTTTCATAAACTGCAGACCATTATCAGGACACAAAATGGGGCACAGTCTATACATATAAAAGCTTGTATGTATGTGCATTCAAGTCACTGTTGACTTGTAGTGTCCCCTTGATTTTTTTTAGGCAAGGAATGCTTTGAAATGGTTTTGCCAGTTCCATTCTCTGAATTATAGCCTACAGCACTGGATAATCCTTTGCAGTCCCCAATCCAAGTATTAGTCAGGGATGATCTGCTTAACATCCAAGATCAGATGGGTTTGGGATCCTATAAAACAGTGGTTCCCAACCTGTGCTTCGTAAGCCACCAGTGGTCCGCAAGAACTAAAATATGGTCAGTGGCCTCACCACTACTACATCTTTGCAACGAGAGCAACTAGTCTCACAAAAGCCAGATAACAGGGATGTTGGGAGGGGAGAAGTTGACTACCCACAAAAGATGCGACAACAAGCCTCCTGACTGCTGCTTCTCTTCTCCTTCCCCTGAGCAGAGCCGTTCCATGTGGCGTCTGGAAGCAGGGGTGCCTTGGTGTCTTTGTTTTTGGGCCTGTTCCTGGGGTTATTTGGGATGCTGATTCAGAAAATTGCATTGAATAGACCATATCAGCTCTAGATTATTAAGTATGGTTTTCTGTGGGTGAGCAGATGACGACTATGGGGTGGCATATGTTCTGTATCAGAAACTAGAGCTGATGTGGTATTTCCAATGCAATTTTCTGAATCAGCACCCCAATAACTAAACCAAATCTAAAGTTGATGAAAAACTGATTCGTAACCCTTTTGGTATTAATGTTGGAGAGTGATCCCTGGTCAAATTAGTTCTTGGTCAAGTGGTCCCTGGTCAAAAAAAAGGTTGGGAGCCACTGCTTTAAATTAAATGAAAATCATAACTCTTTGGGAGTCATTAAATATGTTGTGTTTGCTGTGACAAATGAACATAGACACCCCTCCTAGAAACAGGCTTTTGGGTGTATCTTTTGTAAAGGCATTCTTTGGTCAATGCTAATGTGAAATGGAGGCCTCTTGATGGATCTCTATAGCTGAACCCTAGTATCTGTAACTTGCTGTAAGCTGCTCTTAGATAGAAAAAAATGGTGAGACCTGCACGGAGATGCCCCATGCATGTAGAAAGATGTTTCTATGATGCTAAAGTGATGTAGTGATGATCATATTATGTAGGAGCATGTTTCTTTGTTTTCCTGTATTTGAAGATGTATAAAAGGGAAAGTCAATGCCTTTATCCTCAGTCTGGTTTGCTTTTGGAGGAAATTTCATGCCATAATCTCAACTGAGAAGAAAAAAAACATACTTTGCTTCCTCAACAAAGGATCGCTCTTGGTATTATCTCTCTTATGAGCCACAACATTAATGGGTAAATGGTGGAAAACGAACTGTAGAGAGCCAGTGTGGAATAGAGGTTTGAGAACTCGTATACGACACTGGAAACCAAGGCTTAGGTCCTCACTCAGCCATAGAAACTCTTGGGAAAGTTATCTCTCCCTTGGGGAGATAGAGAAGAATACACGTAAATAAGGTGATTTATTTATTTATTCTTTCAGCCTCTGACAAAAAGCAAAGGCAACCCCCTGAACAAATCTTGTCAAGAAAACTCCATGATAGGTTTGCCATAAATTGAAAACAATTTGAAATTACACAACAAGAACAAAATGAATTGAAAGAAGCATCCCCAATGAGCAAATAAATTGACAATAGTTCATCTGCTTCCCCAAACTTACCTGAGTTTGAGATCTTATTTCCTCTAAAAAGAATGACTGGCAGAACTATTTTAGACAGGATATTTGGTAATACAATGGCTCTAGAATATGAAGGATGGTGGGCCATGTCTGCCCTGTGCCCTTCTATAGGCCACACTATTTTTTCATGGCAGTTCTGGTCACTGCTATTTCCAACCCCCAAACAGTTTGAGGATGTTGGTAGGAGGTAAAGGGGCAGATCGCCATGCCTGTATATACTCGTATTTGAAGTAGTTTCAGGGTGGAAAATTTTCAGAAAATCATACCAAAAAAATAAAATTTCTGGAGTGTGTTCAGGTAGCTTTAGGGGTTGCAAAAGTAGCATTTGGGAGCAATAATTTATCCACAGCAGAACTTTCCAAACTGTGTGTCATGCCAACATGACCAAGAACCTTGTAATACTCATATTTTACAAATCATATATATTTATATTTGAAATATATATAAATGAAAGAATTTCATGAGATATGTTGAATTTCCATATATTTCATTAGAAGGAGAAGGTGCAAGGAACAAGAAAAACAAAGTAAGACAGTGGCTGAAGTTCATGGGTACATGCAGCTGACCTCACGCTGAAGAAGCAATTGACACAAAAGGTTGCTGGCATAGTTAAACTCTCAAAGCCATAGGATGGTCTCTACATGGGCCCAGTTACGTAAAGCCTCTGCTCTTAAAACTCTGCCAACTCTTGTTCAAAAGTCAATTTTAGAATACTATGACCCCAAAAAATGCTAAGAATTGATAGCAAGTGAGCCCCAGTTGAATCAAGAATTCACAGATTTCACCACATTTGACAATTTATGTATTTCTCCAAATCTCTTGTAAGGGATTGGTTTAACTTTCAGTTTACAAGTAGAATTGAATTACTGTGTCGTGAAATTATGCATATCTAAAAGGTCTGTCACCAGCATTGTTCACTTGTTTTATGTTTTTAATCTTTGTTTTATGCCTATGGCTCTTGTGAGCCGCCGCGAGCCTCCGGGAGTCGGCGGCATAGAAGCCTCAATAATAAAATAAATAAATAAATAAACATGAAATGTTTGGAAAGCTCTGATCTGCAAGATGCCTTTTCTCCACCCTTGCGCTACAGTAGATGTCTCTAAGACTGAGTGAGGATCCCACAGGATCAAGTAACTGTTGAAAATATATCTTCTATCCCAAGGAGATTCTAAAATTGATTAAAAGATATTTACAGCTAGCTAGAGCACAATTGCTTATGGAACTTGCCACAGTTAGATGCTGCGGTGTAAAAAGACAGGAGTAGTCAATGAGGCAACTGTCCATGGCTTCAGCCCTTTAAGCTCACTTGCATGGAACTACGCTATAATGAGATCAATAGGGTATGCATCTGCCGCGTGTATTTCATATGGTCCTTGCTTTTTAAAGGATCTTAACCCAGACATACTGAAGCATGTGATAGCTTCATTTGGTTTTTTTTCCTTACCTGGTTCTCTGTCTGTGCCCATGTGCCCGTGTGTGTGTGCCCGTGTGTGTGTGTGCGTGCATGCGTGTGTGTAAGGGGTCCACACACACACAGAAGCTCATATAAAATGTCAGTGAACCATTTTATTCTATTTTTGCAACAACTGGGGAGGTTCAAGGCAGAGCCTGGAAATGTTATCTTATTTTATTGGACTACAGCAGCTACAACATTGGAAAAGATACAGTCCAGAGCTTGGAAAAGTTACATATCCCAGTTTCTCTCACCTGTCAATCAAAAAACAAAAGCAATTCCACCCCCAAAAGAAATAAAATTCCCAAGATCTGAAACAGTTGTTTTGTTGATATAGAAAGGCTCATTTAGATGTTTCTAAACTTTTAGCAAAGATTTTGAGTGGTTAGTAGTAAGAGCCAGCATGGTGTAGTGGTTTGAGTGCTGGATTGTAAGAGAGCTTCACTCAGTCATAGAAACCCACTGGGTAACCTTTGAAAAAAAACATCCTAAGAGGAAAGCAATGGCAAAAGCCCTCTGAACAAAACTTCCTAAGAAAACGCTGTCATAAGTTATAGTTCATTGAAAGCATGCAGCAGCAGCAACAACAAAAACAACAACAACAAAATAAGGCTGAACAGGGAATTCCTCAGCAACTCAATGTCCTTCTGGGCAACATTTCTATGTGGATCATCCAGCTTTTTGCAGCTGCTAAGAAAGAACAATGGTTTCAGGACATGAGAATGATAGGCAGGGTTCAGCAGATTTCATTACTTGAACATTTGAAATAATTAAGAGGCTACCAATGGTCATGTTTTGAGTGCTCTTTTGTTACAAATGCATGCATGTCAAAATCCTCTATGATGACATGATGGCAACAGTCTTGGGCAGCAATGGCTCCCAAAGTGACCCATTTAAGGTGGAATCAGGTGTCAAACAGGAATGTGTTATTGCCCCAACCTTATTTTCCATTTTCATCGCTATGATACTTCACCTTGTTGATGGGAAGCTTCCCTCCAGAGTGGAAATCATCTATCAGACAGATGGCAAGCTATTTAACCTCAGCATACTGAAAGCCAAAACCAAGGTCACAACAACATCTGTTATAAAACTCCAATATGCTGATGATAATGTAGTCTGTGCATATTCAGAAGAAAAATCTATAAGCCACTCCAAACACCTTTGCAGAAGCATACAAGAAACTCAGCCTCTCATTGAACATCGAGGAAACCAAAGTGCTCTTCCAGTAGTCACTAGCCAATCCCTCTGCAATGCCAGAAATACAGCTTAATGGTGTGACATTAGAAACTGTTGACCATTTCTACTACCTTGGCAGCCACCTCTCCAAAAAAGTAAACTTTGACACTCAAATACAACACTGCCTGAACTCTGCAAGTGCAGTATTTTTCCAAATGAGGCAGAGAGTGTTTGAGAATCACATACACCTGTGAAACGTGGACTGTCTGCAGATGACACACTCAACTCCTGGAACGATTCCATCAGCGTTACCTCTGAAAAATCCTGCAAATCTCTTGGGAAGACAGGCGGACAAATGTCAGCGTGCTGGAAGAAACAAAGACCACCAGCATTGAAGTGATACTCCTATGACATCAACTCCACTGGACAGACCACATTGTCCGAATGCCCACTTCCAACTCAAGAACAGGAAACTTAATGTTGGTGGACAGGAAAAGAGATTTAAAGATGGGCTTAAAGCCAACTTTTAAAACTGTGGCATAGACACAGAGAACTGGGAAGCCCTGGCCCTTGAGCGATCTAACTGGAGATCAGCTGTGACCAGCAGTGCTGCAGTATTTGAAGAGGCACGAATGAAGGGAGAAAGGGAAAAACATACCAAGAGGAAGGCGTGCCAATCCAACCCTGACTAGGACCACCTCCCAACTGGAAACCGATGTCCTCACTGCGGGCTAACATGCGGATCAAGGATAGGGCTCCACAGTCACCTACGGACCAATCGCAAGACACTACACTTGGAGGACCATCATCCTCAGACAACAAGGGATCGCCTAAGTGTGTCAAAATGATCTCAAGAGAAGTCATACAGTGGACCCTTGGTATCCACTGGGGTTTGGTTCCAGAAGCCACCATGGATATCAAAATCCATAGGTGGTCAAGTTCCATTATAGACAGTGGCATAGTAAAATGGTGTTCCTTATATAAAACTAGCTGAACCCGGCCACGCGCTGCTGTGGCTTTTTCTCTTTCCTGTGTCCCAGTCTATATATGTGTGTGTTTTGTGTGTGTGTATGTATGTATATATATGGATTTGTGTCTATGTGTACATATGTGTGTATATGTATATGCGTGTATATGTATGTACTTATGTATATGTGTGTTTTTGTATATGTATATGCGTGTATATGTGTAGATGTGTGTAAGTACAGATGTGTGTATGTATGTGTGCCTCCGTGGCCTGTATTGGAGCCGTGGAGGCTTCCAGAAGCCGGGCCGCCACACCAAGTGAGGCCCCGGATTCGCCGAAGACAGCGGGCCTTCCTCCTCCTTTTAGCTCTTCATCAGCCTTGGTTGCCACTGTGGGATTATTTGCATAACACCTCTGATTGGCCAGCACCACCAACATTTCGACACTCTAAACTGCCAGAGGGGGGTGGCTCCCAGCCTCTACATTCTAACTGAGGGAGTATTTGCATAATGCCTCTAATTGGCCTGCACCACCAACATTCCAACACTCTAAACTGCCAGAGGGGGGTGGCGTGGGGGATCATGGAAGTTGTAGTTCTTTTTATTTTTGTATTTTTGACCTTGTTGGGTTTTTTTAAAGTTTTTTGAGTGGTAAACATACCTTGTGGGGTTTTCTGTCTGTCTTGTGTGGTTTCTTTGTCTATAAGCCTGTCAGGACGACATGAAGGATTTTATATATATAGAAGATGGGAAAATCAAGATTTGCTTTTTGGAAATTCTTTTCTAGTATGTTCAAGCTACAGGTGCAGGATCCATGAATACTGAAAACCGACCGTCACCCATTTTTAAAATGCAACATAAAACCATGAACAGTACTCAGTATATAATCTGCAATGATAAATAGCAGCCAAAGTATGATCAATAAGACTCAAATAGCTGAGTAAATAGCAGGGATTATCCAAGACATTTTGCTGCCTGAAGCAGAGCCCAGAGCCGCTCAAGTCGAGGTATATGATTCTCAAACTTGATGTAAAGGAGAGACAGACTCTTAGGGTATATTTTTAGAGAAAAGTTTTATTTCGGAAATGTATTCTTGGCATTTTTTGCTGAGAAATATTTGTATGGCCTTCTTATGGGCTGTTAAAAGAAACATGGGGATAATTCACATGCATTAATGATTATAAGCAAGGCATTGAGTGAAGAAAACCAAAAATTATATTGGCACATTTGCTCCATATTAGTTTACATATGAAATTTAATTAGTAAGAAATAATACATCCAGACAGATAAAGTTACATACATTAAAAAAAACGCTTTGTATGCTTAAAAAGCCATTTGAAAACCTACCTGCAGGGATGCCAAGGTAATGTGTCTCCAAAACTTATGACTGGCAACTGATAGTTTGCAGAGCAGGAGGCAGAGCATGGAGTTCTGACATATTTCCCCCCATCCCTGTGAGTATCAAGGGCATCCAGATCATAACCATTTGGCAGCAGAGAGGGAATTTAGAGAGTGTGTGTGCAGTAGCAGGGCATGCCCAAGAGATTTTGTTGCCTGAGGCAGAGCAGTAAATGACATCTACCCACACACCCTTTCCTCATGTCAAGGAGGATTATAATTGTACAGGCATACCTCAGTTAACAAAGGGCAAATCTATACTGAAGTAGATTGAAGGCATTTAGAAAATGTGGTGTATACATGACGTACGGTGCAAATGCATGCAGGAACACACAGCAGAAGCCTCAAACCTGGAAAAGCAAAATTGTGGATACTCCAAAATAGGCTCCATAATGTGCATCAACATAAGTTGATGTAAATCACACTGCATGATGAAACTAATTAAGGTACAGCTGCCTTGCCCCTGTGCATATGGGTGGAGGGAGATGGGGAAAAACCTGAATCCTCCATGGCCATGAAGCTGTGGAAACTCCAGATCCTAAAACTGGGTTGGAATTGACCTCTCTGATGCAGATAAGCATCACCCAGGCCTTGACCCCTAGTGGTACAGTGGATTAAACCCTTGTGCCAGCAGGACTGAAGACCAACAGGTCGGAGGTTCGAATCCAAGGAGCTCCCTTTGTCAGCTCCAGCTCCCCATGCGGGGACATGAGAAAAACCTCCCACAAGAACGGTAAAATATCAAAACATCTGGGCATCTCCTGGGCAATGTCCTTGCAGACAGCCAATTCTCTCACATCAGAAGCAACTTGCAGTTTCTCAAGTCACTTCTGACACACCCACAAAAAAAACCCTGATTACTGTGCTTTATGTCTGGTCAAGAGCATGTTCATTGCACTTCCACCTCTGCTACTTTCATCCTGCATTACTGAGCCAGTGTAGATGTGCCTTAAGTCTCGGACAAAGAAGCTTCTTTGTATAAAGCCTTCTTTTCACGCATCCTACACATCCTCATGTCCTTGTTGTCCTCTGTCTAGCATTAGCATTGGGAGGGTGGTGAAGGACTGGAGAAAGACTTTCCCATTTTTAGATATGTTTACAATGAACAGCATAATCAAGCTTTAGCTGGGGAAAAAGGTGATGCTTCTCAGCCAAGCCAACTCTCGTTACCTGTGCCTTGGCAGAACAAGAAAAGTAGCAGCAGCTACCTCTAGAAGCCTGGGGGCAGGAATTTGTCTGCCTCACTAGCTATCTCCATCATATTTTAAAAGCATAGATTTGTATGTTTGACTACCAAAATGGAAATGAGAAGAAAAGCACAAACTGGTGAAATAAAGAAAAAATCAGGATATATTTTGGAAGAGCCTCCTGGTGGTGCAGCGGGTTAAACCATTGAGCTGCTAAACTTGCTGACCGAAAGGTTGGCAGTTCGAATGCAGGGATTGGGGCGAGCACCAGCTGTTATGCCCAGCTTCTACCAACCTAGCAGTTCTAAAACATGCAAATGGGAGTAGATCAATAGGTACCACTTCTGTGGAAAGATAATGGTGCTCCATGCAGTCATGCTGGCCACATGACCTTGGAGGTATCTACAAACAATGCCGCCTCTTTGGCTTAGAAATTGAGATGAGCACCACCCTCCAGAGTCGGACACAACTAGACTTAGTGTCAGGGGAAATGTTTGTTCTTGTTCATTCATTCAGTCGCTTTCCACTCTTCGTGACCTCATGAACCAGCCCATGCCAGAGCTCTCTGTTGGCTGTCACCACCCACAGCTCCTTCAGGGTCAAGCCAGTCACTTCAAAGATGCCATCCATCCATCTTGCCTTTGGTCGGCCCCTCTTCCTTTTTCCTTCCATTTTCCCCAGCATCACTGTCTTCTCCAAGTTTCCTGTCTTCTCATGATGTGGCCAAAGTACTTCATCTTTGCCTCTAATATCCTTCCCTCCAATGACCAGCTGGGCTTTATTTCCTGAAGTATGGACTGGTTGGATCTTCTAGCGGTCCAAGGCACTCTCAGAACTTTCCTCCAACACCACAATTCAAAAGCATCTATCTTCTTTCACTCAGCCTTCCCTATAGTCCAACTCTCACATCAATACGTGACTACGGGGAATCCCATTGCTTTGACTATGCAGATCTTCGTTGCCAGTGTGATTTCTCTACTCTTCACTATTTTATCGAGATGGGTCATTGCTCTCCTCCCAAGAAGTAAGCGTCTTCTGATTTCCTGGCTGCAGTCTGAGTCTGCAGTAATCTTTGCACCTAGAAATACAAAGTCTGTCACTGAGGGGAAACGTTTACCTTTACTACATTTTGAAAGCAAATTTGAAGCGGTTTATAGTACTTACAATGTTTTAGTTGTTCAAGGTTTTCCTAATCTCATTGTTTCCTTTCTCATGTGCATCCTGTTAGTTTTGAATGGAAACTTTGGTGAAGCATGTTGAACTGCACTACTTCTTTTCCTATCATGACATCCATCATTTATTCCATGGAGAATAGTCATATTATAACTAATGGCCCAGCCCTGGTAAATAGTCAGGTGGAATGGCAGAGGAATGGAGAGTGAGATGATAAGAGAGAGAAAGGCTGAATGTACTCTGCCCTGTATCCCAGGATTTGATCATCTGGCAGTGTAGAATCATATATTCTAGTTCAAATGAGATAATCTGGGATCAGATGCTGGGCTAGAGATCTAGTCAAAGAGAGAAGGCATGTCAAACTGAAAAGTGTGAATGTGTGGGCAAAAAATGTAGAGAATGAAATGGGTGGCAGTAAGAAAAAGGAAAGAGATTGATCTCATTCATTTTTAACCTAGATCTCTCTTGCTTCTGGTTTCAAGTCCACTCACTGCCACTGAATGAGACAGGATTCTTATGGCCTTGTCTCTCCTCCTTGGACTTCAAAGCAAAGGGAAAAATCTCAGGGTAAAGGCACTGTGTTTAGAACAAAGTATTTTGTTTGCTTACCTTGTGTTGCTACCATTCACTGATGTGTAGTTGTGTGTCTTCAGAAAATTTCTTACCAATGCCAATCCTATGATTGTCTTCTTGACAACATTTGTTCAGAGGATCTGAGGCTGAGAGTGTGCGATTTGCCTAAGGTCACCCACTAGGTTTTCATGACAAAGTAGAGAATTCATACTTTGGTTTCCCAGTATCCCAGCTGAATATTTACACTGCTACACCCCACTGTCTCTCTAGTATAAGTTGTTCAAGGTGTCTTCACTATAGGTATTTACCTTCTGCCTTCCTCCTCGCCTTTTAAAGTTTACACATTGTGGTCAGTACCAGGATACAGCAAGAAGGAGACGTCAATCAATATGGGAAACTACTGGACTCACGGCTAAGGACCTCTTGACTATAAGATTGCTGCTTTGTGGTTTTCACAGTCTTATTGTAAACTTCCCCAGTTCGATTCCCACTCACCTCACCTAATTTCTTGGAAGTCACAATGCAATTGTCTACATCCAAGATATAAATGGATTGCACATGCTTATTAACATTGCAAGGCATCATTCCTAGGTCCCTTTTGCTTTGAAAGGCAGCACAGATGTAAACAAGAACAACCGCAACAAAATGTTTCCAAACTGCTAAAAAGTCAAGATAAGCTCACCAACGTAGTCATTTCCCAGGATGAACAGCCATGAAAAAGTGCAGCTGTTCCTCCTTCTCAGCACAAACCTATCTTTACCACATTTATGCCAGGAGTTTCGGGCAAAGCAACCAGCAGAGATTCGTGAGTTGTGCCCTTGAACATTGCAGCCTTCAGATTGCCCCTGGGTTCCTATCCTTGGAGTTGCTCCTGCAGGGTGCAGTTATCTCATGTATCTCCCATCAGAGTAGCAGAGAGAGTTAAAGCATGAATTGTAGGAAAGTGGCCCTCTTGCACAGGTAATCAATAGAGGGAGCCCTGGTCGCTGCACCATAGGATTATTATTATTTTCTTATGCATGTGCGCACAAGAGATTTATCGCCGAGGCTGCCACGGCAAAATCAATTATTCATGTTATAAATTAAAAAATGATTTATGGCATCAGGAGACAAAGGGAGTGGCAAGGAGCCCGGACCCTGTGCAAGATGCAGCAAGTTTAGACAGCTTTGTGCTCCCAGCATGCTTTGCTCCCATCTTCCCATGCTTTCATCTGCCCAAGAGGACTCCTTCAAAACCATTCCTTGCCTCCATCCACCCTACTATAGATGGCATATTTGAATGAGAAGGAACAAAGCTCATTTTCTCTATGAGGCCCAATATTAGGCATATATGATTTATCTATTACTGTATTTTGCATTATTTTATTGTACTCTTATGTACTCTTATCTATCTCTTGATAATTTAAGAGAAGGAAAAATAAGCATTTGGTCATAATTATCTGTATAAACTGACAAAAACTCCAAATGTAATTCCATTTGTAAATTTCCTTTATCCATCATTCTTTGAAATTTTGCAAGCATTGTTATATCTTCAATCCATTGGATCAGATGTGGAGAAAAATTATCTTTCCAATAACAAAGCATCATTCTTCAAGGACATGAAAAATATCACTTCTGTTGGCCATTTGTTAATTTCCAAGGAACAGGTAAATAATTCAAAAGAACATACAAGTCCCTGATTATCAAGGAACCTTTTGAGGCCAAATTTACTTGTATGATTACTTCCTCCCAAAGTGTAGGTATTACGAGACTACTCCAAAACATATGTATTACAAAAGTATTAGCAGTATCTCACTAGCATGTGCTGAGTTAGAAGGTCTGTATTACATAATAATAATAATAATAAAATTATATATAATTAAATAATATTTATATAATATTATGATGATGTTCCAGAAGAAGACAACATGGCTGTATTTGAATAAATGTAGTTTTTTGTACACAGATACATGAATAAATGTACATTGTTGTACATAAATAAGTGTAGATTTTTGTACATGAAATAAGAAGACATCCCCTGAAAATAAGCCCTAATGTGTCTTTTGGAGCCAAAATTAAGACTTTGATAATCTGGATTATATGGCAGCGTAGAAGGGATATCTTAACACATCAAATTAAATATGCAAATTAAGCTTGGTAAACTTAGCCCCCAACCCTCCCCCAATGTTTTGAACTTCAACTTTTAGAAGCCCCATCAAGCAAGGAAAATAATAAAGGGTATTAAAGTTGAATTTTTCCTACTCTTGATCTGAATGTTGCCACCCCCATGTCTCAATGTGATATACTGGAGTCAGGTTATCATTGTTAGTAACAAGTGGTGATTGTATAACCTGTTTATTTTAATTGTGTAAGTCGCCCAGAGCACCTTTGTGGAGGGCAACTCATAAGAAATAAAGTTAGTTAGTTAGTTAGTTAGGTTTGCTCTGCTGATGTTCAAACTAGCACCTCTCTTGGTGGTGTCTGAAAATCTGGCCTCTTAGCAATCTTGAGTTCTTTGGAAACTACACACATATCCCTCTAACTGGGAATTTGCTTCCTGGATAATCCTATCTATGTCTCCCTTGATCCCACTAAAACCTTTCAGAACTTCAGAATGTATTTCATTGAAGCATTTTTTTCAGATACTGTATATATATTTATCAACATGTAACGAGTCTTTGGAGGACATGCCTCACAAAGCAGAAGATTATACCAATTGATGTAAACCAGTGGTTCCCAGCCTGTGGTCCGTGGGCCACCAGTGGTCCGCTTGAACTAAAATATGGTCTGCGGCCTCACCATTACTACATTGTTGCAACGAGAGCAACTGGTCTCACGAAACTCTCTTATAGTGCTGAAGCTTATTCAATATAGTTTTCTGTGGGCAAGCAGATGGCGACTACTGGATGGCATATGTTCTGTATCAGAAACTAGAGTAGTTGTGATCTATCCAATGCAATTTTCTGAATCAGCACTCCAAATAACCAAACCGAATCTAAAGTTGATCAAAATCTGATTTGTAATCCTTTTGGTACTAATGTTGGAGAGTGGTCCCTGGTCAAAGTGGTCCCTAGCCAAAAAAAAAAAAAGGTTGGGAACCACTGAAATAAACTAACCCAAAGTGTCATTTGAAATTCATAGTTTTTTTAAAAAAAAAATCAGAGTCACATAACCAAAGACATGTTAAGGAAAGGCCCAGAAGAGATATGCTTTTAAGGTATATTTGGAAGCTTATGCTGAAGTTAGTAGGTATAATTCATTCAGGAGTTCAACAACCATAGAACCAGCACCTAGAAGGATAATTGATTTTACCATTGGCACTTAAGGAGGTCTTGCGAAGCTGATGTTTATGAATGGGCAGGCTTTTATGGCACAAGCTAATCCTTCAGATGAGTTATCTCAATACGTGATTACTAATATGTTTGGTATAAAAGATCTCTCTTTCTCTCATGTCAATTCATCACAATAAAGTATTTAAGAGAAAAATGTGTTTTTTAAAGAGATTGATTATATTCATAGTGTAGTATATCAACATATTGGAAAATCTGGTCAGTCTAAACACATTATAAAATTTTAGTTTTAGTCCTATTAGTACTTTTAGAAACTTTCACAGTATTTTGGTATCCCTCAAGGAAGAGCACACCCTCTTCCATTTTTGAAGGCAAGTTGTCCATCCAAAATGAATTAACTGGATCTATGAAACACATAGATGGGTTGCTGTGAGTTTTCTGAGTTGTATGGCCATGTTCCAGAAGCATTCTCTCCTGATATTTCGCCCACATCTATGGCAGGCATCCTCAGATGTTGTGACGTCTCTTGAAAACTAGGCAAGTGAGGTTTATATATCTGTGGAATGTCCAGGGTGGGAAAAAGAACTCTTGTCTGCTTGAGGCAAGTGTGAATGTTGCAATTGTCCACTTTGATTAGCATTTAATGGCCTTGCAGCTTCAAAGCCTGACAAGGCTAGGGTTATGGGAGACCAGGGTTCAAATCTGTGCAGACATTGAACTCCACTGACTGGCCTTCTTGGGCAAGTTACCCACTCCTAACCTCAAAGGAAAGCAATTGTAAACCAAATAAAATATTGCCAAGGAACCTCTATGATAGCTCTGTTTTAGGGCTGCTATAAGTTGGAGCCCCCAACAGTGGGTTAAAGTGCTGAGCTGCTGAACTTGCTGACTGAAAGGTCGCAGGTTCGAATCTGGAGAGTGGCATAAGCTCCCGCTGTTAGCCCCAGCTTCTGCCAACCTAGCAGTTTGAAAACATGCAAATATGAGTAGGTCAATAGGTACTGCTCCGGTGGGAAGGTAACGACACTCCATGAAGTCATGCTCGCCACATGACCTTGGAGGCGTCTATTGACAATGCTGGGAATGAGCACCACCACCCCAGTGTCGGACATGACTGGACGTAATGTCAGGGGGAAATCTTTACCTTTACCTGTAAGTTGGAAACAATTTGAAAGCACACAAGAACAAAAAGCTTATTTTACAGCATAGTGTCCCTTTTGAGAGGATTGGAATCTATCATGATTGCCTACACTAGCCCTGCATCTTTATTAAGTTTTATCCTCTGACTTAGTTTAAATCCTTGACTCTTATCCTCTGACCCTGAGGTAAAGCTATTTGCCCTTTTCTTAGAAATTCCACTTTTTGTGTATGCGTGTAAAAGCTGGACAGTGAAGAAAGCTGATAGTAGAAGAATTAACTCATTTGTAATGTGGTACAGAAGGAGAGTGCTAGGGGTCAAAGAGACAAGTGACTGAAGAGTAGAGTAAATAAACACTGAATTTTCCCTAGAAGCCAAGATAACTCAATTGAGACCATTGTATCACGAGAAGACATTAATGTCTGGTAAGTAGCCAGTGGTAGGATAAGAGGAAAACCAAATTAAAAGTGGATAGACTCAATCAAAGAAACCATGTCCTTGAGTTTGGCAAAACCTGAGCAGGCTGTTGATAATAGCATGACTTGAAGGTCTCTCATTCATAGGGTCAGTATGAATGTAATGTGATGATAGTTGACAACAATTCAGTTTTCACCAAATCAATTTCTGATGACCCCTCAATCATGGTATAGCAGTGGATCATATGCCTTACTATCTGCTTCTGGCCTACTCATACAAATGCTCTTTCTGATAAATCAGCAAGGTCTGTCATGTCAGGTGGGTGGGGTTGTTCCAATTTTAGTTGCTGGTGAATTGTGGTGAATTCTGCTATCTTACAGGAGAAGTAGGAAACGGGTTGAGAGGGAATAAGCATTTTAAGAGTTAAACAGCTAAGGGGAATGTCCCACGGGCTTAGATGTCTTTAAACTAATGCTCAGAGCTTGGGAAATAAAGAAGATGAGCTTCTTTATTTGATTTCAAAGTCCCCGTGATCTTCTTGCAAGCAAAATAGTGAAATGTAGGCTAGGAAATACTACTATTAGGTGGATCTGTAATTGGTTAAGCGACCAAACCCAAAGGATGCTCACCAATGGTTCCTGTTCTTCCTGGAAAGAAGTGACTAGTGGAGTGCCGCAGGGTTCAGTCCTGGGCCCAGTTCTGGTCAACATCTTTATTAATGATTTGGATGAAGGTTTAGGGGGCATGTTTATCAAGTTTGCAGATGTTACCAAATTAGGAGGGATAGCTAATCCTCCAGAGGCCAGGATCAGAATTCAAAATCACCTTAACAGATAGAGATGGGCCAAAACTAACAAAATGAATTTCAACAAGGACAAATATAAAAATACTACACTTAGACAAAAACATGAAATGCAAATATACAGAATGGGGGGTGCCTAGCTCGACAACACTCCATGTGAGAAAGATCTTGGAGCCTTGGTGGACAACAAGTTGATCATGAACCAACAGTGTGATGCAGCAGCTAAAAAAGCTAATGGGGTTTTGGACTGCATCAAACCGAGTCTAGTGTCTTGATCGAGGAGAGTCATGGTGCCTTTGTATTCTGCTTTGGTGAAACCTCACCTGGAACACTGTCCCCAATTCTGGACACCACCGTTCAAAAGAGATATTGACAAGCAGAAAGGTGTCCAGAGGAGGGCGACTAAACTGATTAATGGTCTGGAGACCATGAATCCCTATGAGGAATGTCTAAAAGAACTGGGTATGTTTAGTCCGCAGAAGAGAAGGTTGAGAGGATAGTCATGTATAAATATGTGAAAGGGTGTCGTAAGGAAGAAGGAGCAGGCTTGTTTTATGCTGCCTTTATTTGTTCCTGCCTTGTTGTTCCTTCCACATTCCTGGAGTTCTTTTTATGGCCTCATAATTTAGTCAAAATTTGCCTCCCCACTTAATGTGGTACCTTTATCTCCTACTTGACAGTTGCAACTGTCTTTCAGGCTGCAAAGGTTGACAGCAGGCTACACTTAAAGGCCGAGCACCCACCTCGACCCGGGCAGGCCTCAAACTCATGACCTACTGGTCAGAGAGATCTTATGCAGCTGACACTTAGCCAGCTGCGCCACATTCCCTTTGAAACTTGAACTAGGAGCAATGGGTTCAAATTACAGGAAAGGGGATTACACCTGAACATTAGGAAGAACTTCATGACCATATGAACTGTTCAACAGTGGAACTCTCTGCCTAGAAGTGTGATAGAAGCTCCTCCCTTGGAAACTTTTAAACAGAAGCGGGATGGCTATCTGTCAGGGATACTTTGTGCTTTTCCTGCATGGCAGGGGGTTGAACTAGATGGCCCATGTGGTCTCGTCCAACACTACAATTCTATAATTCTATTATCACAATTTTGTGTGTGTTTGTATGAGGGTGAGAATTCAAATATACCTTCATGGCAAACCCGTGAATTTTATAGGGTTTTCGTAGACAAGAAATACTCAGAGATCTTTGTAACAGTATAAAATTAGCCTTTCAAGGTAGAGCTCTGGACAAACATTGCACACTTCCCTTTTGTTTTTCTTTGGCCCCACTTGCTCCAGTTTCTCCCTTTCTGAAATCCACTGGGCCATAAGAGAGTATCCGGTGGTTTTAATCAGCAAATAGAACCAATTAACTGCTAGACAGAGTTTAGTATTCATCCTGGGTAAATCAAGACTTCTTAAACTTTTCCACTTGTGACCTCTTCAGGCTTGATAATTTTTATGTGTCCCTGGGTATATAACATAGGAATAAAAATCAAACATTTATTCATAACAAATAAGCATTTGTAATGCTTGCTAAACAGGCTGATTTTCCTTTTTATGAAATACGTCTGAAGCATCTTTTACAGAGTCCATTGTAAACACTGCATAACACATTTGTATAAATTTCTAAATCAGCCACTAGGAGGTGTTCACAAAACTAACTGTGGCCAGTTGTTTTGGGATCCCAGCATTGAGCTCAGGAGACCTCACTTGAGGTCCGGACCCATGGTTTAAGAAGCAATTGTCTAAGCAATGCAAGGTGACAGTTAACCTTTGTAGTTTTAGAAGATCTTTCACCTTGTCTGCAAACAGTTTTGGTGTCACACCAAACTACAACTCCGCAATTCCACAGCATGGAGCCATGGAAGTAAAGGTGGTGTCAAACTGCATTAATTCTACAGTGTAGATCAGGCATGGGCAAACTTGGGCCCTCCAGGTGTTTTGGACTTCAACTCCCATAATTCCTAACAGCCTAATGGCTATCCAAAATTGTGAGACTTGAAGTTCAAAACACCTGGAGGACCCAAATTTGCCCATGTCTGGTGTAGACCTGGTCTGGGATTTGATGAAAACAGAATAATTGATCAATAAGAAAAGTAGCTCTCTGGCTGTTGCTAGGCAGATCTGGCCCAAGGGTGAAATAAAAGTATGTTTGCTCCAAATGTGTTTGGGGGACTTTATGGTCACCTCATTCTGCAGGCAGATGCAATGGTGCAGCACCAGATATTGCCACATATCAACTCTGCTGGATACGTCAAAAAGAACAATTGTATAATCTTCTGCTGTTGCGCTTTGCTACTCTGCTGCTGAGTATGCATGCCCAGTGTGGTACACAACTCAACACACTAAAATATGCCACATTATCATATGATGTCTACACCCTATAACACTGGAAAAATTATACTGTTTAGCTGGTATTGCGCCACCTGACATCTGCCAGGAAGTAGCAGCCTATAATGAAAGGACCAAGGCAGTGACATCCCTTCACCTGTTCAGGTATGAGCCAGCACGCCAGCACCTTAAATCAAGAAATAGTTTTCTACGATCTACAGAGATACTCGCAGGAATACCTCAGCAAGCGAGATTCCAAAAGTGGCAGACTAAAACCCGGAATCTCAATCAATGGCTGATACTGAATGAGAGACTCCCTCCTAGACACACAGAAGATTGAGTGACTTGGAAGGCATTGAACACACTGTGCTCTGGCACCACAAGATGCAGAGCCAACCTTAAGAAAAGTGGAGCCCAAGACATGAGAGTGTGGAGAAGAGCAAACCACAGACCACCTATTACAATGCAGTCTGAGCCCTGCCACATGCACAATGGAGGGCCTCCTTATAGCAATATCAGAGGCACTCCCAGTGGCCAGCTACTGGTCAAAGGACATTTAATATAATGCCAAGTTTTAAAATGTTGTGTTTTTTAAATACATTACAACTGTACCCTTGGTTCACTTCTGATACGATAAATAAATAAAATCTTTAGAAGTCCCAATAGAGCCTTAAGGTAGGGAGAGCACCCGGCCCAGCCCCTCCATTTGCTCCGTTGCTTCTCCAAAGCTCCCTTCAGTGCTTTTATTTTACCTCCTCTTTCTCTCTTGTCGTTTTAATATATCTCCCTTAAATTTTGTCCAAATTTCAGATTTACTTTGTGCATTTGGGCCTCCCGCTGTCTCTTCCTCCCCTTCCCCTATCTATCTTTTAACTGTGTCTGAGCTTTATTGCCTACTGCCCTTCTGATAGCTCTCTAGCTTCTAGGATTAAAAGAAATCTGCTGCATACTTTCCACTCCAACCTCTATCTTCTACGTATATCTTCAGCTTGCCACAAACCTTTCCAACTTTTTGCTCTTCGGTACCTCTGAAGATTGGGGTTTGCAGGGAGCTTGTTGTTTCACTGGGAGGGGCAAATGGGTTCCCCTTCCTTTCCCTCTAGATGTCCTTGACTTGTGCATCTGAGGCTTGCTAAATGCAGAGGATCTCCTTTCTCCTTAAAGAAACCTCATTTCTGTTTAAATGAACATCCTGGGCATCCCGGCACAGAGCAATTCTGCACCATTTCAGTTTGACAAATTGCATTTGTTAATGATTTGGTTCAACATACATTGCATAATGGAATTCACCAAAACAATTTTCAAAGAAAACTACCCAGTGCTTTATAGATTATAGCAAATTCCTTGATTGTATATAGATCATAAAATACGATGGGCTGTTCTTAAGGAAATGAGTATGCCACAACATTTGGCTGTCCGAATGCGTAACCTGTACTCCGGATAAGAAGCTGCCATCTGGACAGAATGGTTTCCAATTGGCAAGGAGATCAGTCAAGGCTGCATTTTATCACCTTGTCTATTTAACTTGTAAGCTGAATATAGCAAACAGAAAGCAAGATTAGACTTGTAGGAAGGAGGCATCAAAATTGGAGGAAGGAACATCAATAATTTAAGGTATGCAGATGATACCATACCACTAGCAGAAAATCATAAAGGCTTGGAACGATTACCAAAGAAAGTTGAGGAAGAAAGTGCAAAGGCATGTTTGCAGCTGAACATTAAAAAAATGAATATATATGTGTGTGTGTGTGTGTGTGTGTGTGTGTGTATATATATATATATATATATATATATATATATATATATATATGGTATTTGTACACCACCCTTCTCAGCCCAGGCAGGGGCTCAGGGCGGTTCACAGTTACATACAGATTATATAACTGTAACATAGATAATAAACACATTGAAATAATCTTTGCATACTCAGTCATTAAACTTTTACTCTAAACTAGATGGGCTCCCTTTAAACCCTGTGACTTATGAGGCTCTAGTTTATCTCATAGAATCACAAAATCCTAGAGTTGGAAAAGCCTCATGAGCCATCAAGTCCAACTGTCTGCTCAGTGCAGGATCTCCATCTAAAGCAGAGGTTCCCAACCTGTGGTCGGCAAGAAAGAAAATATGGTCCACGGCCTCACCACTACTATACCGTTGCCTCAAAACCACACGGCAACAAGAGTGACTGGTCTTGTGAAACACTCTTACAGTGCTGAGAGAACGGGGATGTTGGGAAGGGAGAGGTTGACTACCCACAAAAGATTGGCACATCAGCCCTGGATTATTAAATATGGTTTTCTGTGGGCGAGCAGATAACGATTACAGGATGGCATATATTCTGTATCAGAAATTAGAGCTGGTGTGGTCTATCCAATAGTCAAGAAACACGAGCGGGCTGGTAAACAACACAGTTATACAATGGTGTGGAAGTAAATCATATACTGCACTGTGTGACTAAACATATAAATACATATGTCTGAGTTCTCCCCAAAATACAATCCAACATATATAAGATCCAACTTGTATTGAAAACATATATGCAATAAGGACATACAGTGTGGAAATCCAGGTTATACACAATGTAAACGGTGTCTATACCGAATTAGTCCCATGCAACAGACTTGCAGCCGGCACTTGGATGTAAATAAAAAAGTTACCAGTGTTCCAAATGGATTGTAGTAAAGGCGGCTGGAAGGTCGATTGAGTTGGGAATGGGATTCCACGGAGAGAGGTGGGGGTGGAATCCCATTCCCAACTCAATCGACCTTCCAGCCACCTTTACTACAATCCATTTGGAACACTGGTAACTTTTTTATTTACATCCAAGTGCCAGCAAGTCTGTTGCATGGGACTAATTCGTATAGACACCGTTTACATTGTGTATAACCTGGATTTCCACACTGTATGTCCTTATTGCATATATGTTTTCAATACAAGTTGGATCTTATATATGTTGGATTGTATTTTGGGGAGAACTCAGACATATGTATTTATATGTTTAGTCACACAGTGCAGTATATGATTTACTTCCACACCGTGGTCTATCCAATGCAATTTTCTGAATCAGCACCCCAGGTTTTATGGGACTGTAAAGGGTGGGATTGTTAATCTGTTTTTTTGAGGTTTTATGATGTTTTTAAATTTGTGTATTTTACCTGTTGGAAATGGCCTTGAGCTTCGGGAAGGGTGATCCATTAAATCGAAATAATAAATTAATTAATAAATTAATTAATAAATAATCAAAATTAATCTAAAACTGATTTGTAACTCTTTTGGTACTAATGTTAGAGGGTGGTCCCTGGTCAAGTGGTCCCTCATCAAAGTGGTCCCTAGTAAAAACAAAAAAAATGGTTGGGAACCACTAATCTAAAGCATCCCTAGCATGTAGATGTTGAGACTTTTTTCTGAAAATATTCAGAGAAGGAAAACCACTGGTTTCATTACTGAACCATTCCAACTGTCAAGACGTTTCTTCTAATGTTCACTTGGAATCTGTCCTCCTGTAACTTCATGCCATTAGACCTGGTCATACCCTCAGGGGGCCCCAGCAGAAAACAAATCTGTCCCCTCCTTTTTGTAATAGCCCTTGAGGTATTTTAAAAGTAAATCATGACACCCCTGGGTCTTAACATCTTTGGAAGAGGATCTCCCCAGTGAGGTCACAACAGCCCTGTCTGCTGTCACAGTGGATCCTTTGCAAGTTGCCCAACCCAACTTTACTTCCCTTGATGATCAGGCCATGCACTTTCAATATGATCTGCTCCTCCATTGCGCTTCGGCTGTAACAACAGCAGCAACTCATTCTACCCAGATGGCACCTACTAGGGCGTTTCACTCATTAATGCTACAGAAGAATGATGTGCAGACTGTGATCATGCTACCCTCTTGAGTATTCTAGATTTCTTGTTAAGATGAGCTTTGAAAAATGCACCTAAAACCCATTAAAATGCCTACTGAGGATGAGTAATGTAGTGGTAAGTTTAGAAGTCAGGAACTCACAACACTCCCCATAGTACACACCTTATAGGGGAGTCTGTAAATGCAGACATCTGTGCTGATATCTATTGATATTCATATCAATAGAGTTGTTCAGGCGATCTTAATATTTTCCATAAATTTTGTCTTTTGTAAAGCTAAAGGTCTTGATCAGCTACTGGGACCCAGACACTTTCCAAGACCTTGCTGTATAATTCACAACAGTATATCATGCCACAGCAGGTTAAATTGCTGATCTGCTGAACTTGCTGACTGAAAGGTCAATGGTTAGAATCCAAGGAGCGAGGTGAGCTCCCATTGTTAGCCCCAGCTTCTGCCAACCTAGCAATTTGAAAGCATGCAAATGTGAGTAGATCAATGGGCACCGCTTCAGATGGAAGGTAACGGGGCTCCAAGCAGTCATGCCAGCCACACGATCTTGGAGGCATCTATGGACACTGCCAGTTCTTTGGCTTAGAAATTGAGATAAAGCACCACTCCACAGAGTCGGACACAACTAGACTTAATATCAAGGGGAAACCTTTACCTTTATATTATTGTCGGGAGAATGCCTCCCTCCCTCCCAGCCTAGTGAGATTTTCAGCACTGAATCTTGAGAGTGGAGGTGACTGATCAGCTTATTTGTCTGAATGTATCTCCCTCTATGATCCACCTCAGAGTTTAAGATAGTCGGGGAGGCCCTGCTCTCTATCCCGTCACCCTCACAAGCGCAACTGACAGGGATGAGAGACAGGGCCTTCTCAGTGGTGCCCCCATCTGTTGAACACACTCCCCAGAGAAATTATGTCGGCTCCACCTCTCCTCTCCTTTAGAAAAAAGCTCAAATCATGGCTGTGGGACCAGGCATTCGAGTAGCAGGCTTAGCAGTAATAATTGCAATGACTCCTGAGAATTGATTATGGGCAGGCCTCAGTCTGGAACTCTGGATGATGCCAACTTGGATTTGGATATGGTTGTATTGTTGTTAATAATGTTTTTAATGGATATTTTATAATTTCATGTTTTAACCAATGTTTAATTTGTGTTTATATTGCTCTTGTTTGTTTTATTGTTGGCAACTAATGGCTCCTGCCCTGAATCTCCCTGCTCTCCAGGGGTTGAGAAGGACAGGATATAAATATTTGAAATAAATAAGCAAACAAACAAACAAATAAATGTTTTGAAGAGATTTCCGATCTTTAAAACCAGTACAGAGTACTCCTAGAGGAGCCATCCCAGAGTTTGGGAATCTTACCTTTTGGGACTACAACTCCCCAAAATTTCCGTATTGGCATGGCCATGGGATTCTGGGCTCTGTAGTCTAAAAAGCAACTTTTCCAAGCTCTCTAGATAGGTTTGGCTGGTTTTCCCAACAGCTCCCATGAAGAGCAGAGAAGGTCCCTTGGGGATACCAAGTAAGGTGATTGGAAGTGTTGTGGGAAAGCTCGGCTTAATGTGCATCCCCAAACAAACTTCAGCAATTCAGCTGCACCTTGGGACTTCGTGTCAGTACATCCATGGACACTGACTAGGCTGTAGCATCTGTTTCCATAGCAGCTGCAGCTGATGATCAGATTGTAGCCAGGTTTCTGCAACCGACCCCACCCACACATCACCCACTGCCTCAGTATCCAGGGGGCTGAAGAAACAGGGATGGAGGCAGTAATAGCCATGATGAAATCTTTGTCAGCTCCTTGGACTTGTACAGCCGCCTCTCCTTCTCAGACTCTTGTTCATTCACCCGCATGCCTTTGCCTCTGCAGAAACCCAGGAAAAGTTCATCATTAATCAGTAACTGAGTACAAAGGAGGGTAAGGAGTCTGGCATGAGCATTCCTAAAGCTAAATGGCCATTTCGGTGCAGGATGACACCACAGATCCTATCACTTTTTCTATTTTCTTCCTTAAAAAAAACAAAAACTCAGGCTGAACTGAATAATTATTCTCTGACACTGGGATAGGCATTCTAGCAAAGTCCGTTTTAGCAAAAGTCACAGAGAAGGGCAAGAGGGAGGTCTCCACTGACCCTACTAGACTGTCACGAACACCAGCTGATGGCTTTTATGAGTTTTAGGGTACATCTACATGGTAGAATTAATGCAGTTTGACACCATTTCAACTGCTATGACTCAATGCTACATAATCTTGAGAGTTGTAGTTTGGTGAGGCACCAGCACTCTTTGCCAGAGAAGGTGCAAGACCTTGTAGAAATACAAGTCCCATGATTCCATAGCATTGAGCCACCAGTTAAAGTGGTGTGAAACTGCATTAATTCTACAGGGTAGTTGTACCCCAGTCCAAACTTCAAAGTGTGGAACAAATGGTTTCCCCAAATAGTTTCAGCACCTTGGATAGTTTGGTGTGCGTGCAACTCCTGCTGGCATCTGTAAATTACTCACCCCTGCCTTCTATTTTGCATAAAGGAATGGAAGGATAGTCAGGCCCAGAGCTTGGAATGTTATGCTTAAAAAGAAACTAGTTACTTCACCCAACTTTGATCACCTGACATATCATTACATAGTATTACTGTCCTATCATTACATAGTGTTACTGCCTAAATAATCTGAATTTTCCCATTAACAGTAATTTACTGTTTCTGCTCTGCCATTGAGATGTACAATAAGGATAAGGTTAAGCTGTACCACAGACATGGTAAATAAAGCAGAACACGGACCCGGACGCCGTCCCAAATAATGAAAATGTTCAAAATAATGCAAATGTTCTGGTCAATAAGACCGAATACTCAACATCCTGGTAATCTTGGGAGGTCGTCCAGTAGTCGACGAATCGGTAAATCGATGCGCGCCTTTGTTTCTCCCCGAAGGGCTTCCTCAGGACCAGGGCGTGGCCAATATGGCAAATCTCGCTAGCGTCTCGCGGCAGGCACAGCACTGAAGTGTCAACAAATAATATAAACAATGTATATACAGTATCTATAATGCAAAGGGGTCCGTGTCCTTCTTTGATGACATAGGAACCTCTTTCCACCCACCCTCGGCATCTCTGCTCACTTGCGTGTGAGCCAGCAGCCCGTAATTGCTTACTCATATTGACTTATATGGTACTTACCAATGTAATGTATTGATGTGACTATGACTGTTTGTTATTGATGTATTGTTGCTATTACTACACAGGGACTAGAATGTCCGGTATCTAAAATAGATCACTATTATTTGAACATATATTTCTCTGCTCCTGCTTTATTTACCCTGCCATTGAGATGTGGCATGGTTTAGTGGTTTGAACAAACTAGGGTTTGATTCCCCACTTGATTATGGAAACCCACTGAGTGACCTTGAGCAAGTCACACCCAACTACTTGCTCCCTCGACCCATGCCCCTCCTGGCTTGTTAGATCTTGCCGGGAGGGTCTATGTGGCCCCCTGGGCACGATCTTAAATAGCTCCCTTGAGCAAGGAGTCTTCCCAGGGGGATTAAAAGAGGCTATGGTGAAACCGCTGCTGAAAAAGCCGGATCTAGATCTTTCGGCTCCTCCAATTACAGGCCTGTTTCCAACTTGCCTTTCTTAGGCAAGGTAATTGAGAGGGCAGCAGCCGGAGCAGCTGCAGCGGTTCCTAGATGACACAGCTGGACTTGATCCCTTCCAGTCCGGCTTCCGTATTGGGCATGGGACGGAGACCGTGCTCGTCGCCATTACAGACCAACCGCCGCCAGCTGGACCAGGGTGGATCAGCACTGCTTGTCCTGTTAGATCTGACAGCAGCGTTTGATACAGTAGATCATGCATTGTTGACCCACCGTTTAGCCGCTGCCGGGGTTGGGGGACTGCCCTTAGGTGGGTGGCCTCCTTCCTCCTGGATCGGGGACAACGAGTGGAGGGGGGGGAGGTCTCCGGGAGAGCCCCACTTGATTGTGGGGTTCCCCAGGGGCCATCCTCTCCCCTTGTTATTCAATGTTTACATGCGCCCCCTGGCCCAGCTGGCCCGTGACTTTGGTCTGGAGTGTCATCAGTACGCTGATGACACCCAGCTTCTGCTGAGAATGGATGGCAAGCCGGACTCCGTACCCGATTGTTTCCATCTATGCCTTGAAGCCGTGACTGGCTGGCTGCGTGCTAGCCGGCTGAAGGTGAATCCATCGAAGACGGAGATACTGTGGCCCGGTCGGCCTGGGCTGGGTGGGTGCCGGTTGCCTACCCTGGACGGCGAGCGACTTAATCCATCGCCGCCAGTTAAGAGCTTGGGGTTGTGCTGGACTCCTCGCTGACCATGGAGGCCCAGGTCTCCGTGGTCAGCAGGACGTCATTTTTTCACCTCCGTCAGGCTAGGCGACTGGCACCCTACCTGTCCAGGAAGGACCTGGCCACGGTGATCCAAGCGACGGTCATCTCGAGATTGGACTACTGTAATGCCCTCGACGTTGGACTTCCCCTGTCGACACTCCGGAAACTCAAGCTAGTGCAGAATGCCGCGGCCCGCTTGCTGGCAGGAGTGCCAGCGAGGAGCACATTACACCTATACTCCGGCAACTGCACTGGCTCCCTATTGAGTACCGGATTGCCTTCAAGGTGTTGGTTTTGACCTTTAAGGCCTTGCACGGCCTAGGGCCTGCGTACCTGAAGGACCGCCTTACCCCGTACGTTTCCCCGAGATCACTGCGTTCAGATGAGCAAAATCTGTTGTTAATTCCATCAGTCCGCTCCTGCCACCTATCAACGACGAGACAAAGGGCCTTTTCAGCGGCAGCACCAGTGCTCTGGAACGCCCTTCCGGACAGTGCCCGTGCCATTATGGAACTGGGCCGTTCCGAGCGTGTAAGACGGCCCTCTTTGGACTGGCCTTCAATTAGGCGCACCGACAATTACCATGCTGCATACCTCCTCACCGATGTATGACTATGTAACTGGTTTTAAATGTGGCTTTTATGTTTTTTTTATGTTTTACCGACTGTAGGGCCGCTTGTTGATATGGTTTTCAACCGCCGCCCATGTATTTGTGTTGTGATCCGCCCCGAGCCTGCTGGGAGGAGCGGAATATAAGAGCGAACATAAATAAATAAAATAAACATAAATAAATCTTCAGCAGAAGACAAAAACAACCCATCTCTGGACAAAGCTTGCTAAGAAAAACCCATAACAGGGACACTACTTGGAGACTACTTGAAGACATACAACAACAACAACAACAACAATGATTCCATTGGGAAACACAAGAAAATATCATCTGATTCCTCCAACTGGTCAGATAAGACATTATAGTCTGAGGGAATCTCGAGAAAAGTACATAAAGGAAATGTTTCCGAGCTGCAACACACACACACACACACACACACACACACACATTATGAAAAGTAGTAAATTATAGCCATGGTCATTACAGACAAAAATAATTCTGTTCCAGATCATTACTGCAAAAATAATGAGCTACTTAGGAAAACGAATTACTTCCTAGCTCTAGGCACACAAAGGAAAAATACCAGGAATTCTCATGCTCACTCTCAAATGCGTTTTGGCAGATCTTCTCAGAGCAAATTCCTCCCTTGGACAGAGCTGTCCCAGGTACTGAAACTGCCAGGCTCTTTGATGTCTTCTATGCAGTGGGCTTCTATGAACTGGCATCAGGATAGGATTGAGCAGTCTGTTGACTGGGTCTATTGAAAAGTCTCTAAGTGATTCCCAGATGATTTCCAAAATATCTAACTCCCAATTGTTTAATAATAGCAGCCTTTTTTTTCAAGACTTCCCAGAAATATTAAACTATGGGGGGAACCATGAGTGTTTTATTTATGTCAAAGGATTGTAAGATCAATGCAGATTTTGAGGACTGATTTCTGGACTGATGAACACTCAGACACAATCCTGTTCTATAACTGAATTTCATACTTGATTAATAGATAGTAATTCTTGAGTGTCTAGGAGAAAAAACAAAGCAGACACCACTTGGTTGAAGCCTACCTATCTAATTTAGGAGCGCCCAAAGGATGTTCCTGGCAGATCTAGTTTGTATATGGTTATCAGAGTTCCTTTAATGTTATACCCCATAGGTAGGCAAATGCTAACTGACTTGGCTCTTTTCTATGGGGCACATGGTGCCCCTTCTGTGTACCATGCATCCATGCTGAATGCTTCCACATGGTGCAGATGGCTTTCTCTGCAGCACATGGTGCTTTCTTTGGTGATAACGTCACTTCTGGGGCTGTGGGGCAACCTCTCTCCCTTTGTCTGTTCATCTCTAACTGCATTTAGAAAAACCTTAGGGATCTGCTGAGTGAAAGGGTGAGCAACAGAAAGAAAGGAGCTGTCAGAATGTTGTAGGGTTGTTTGAGAAGGCCTTTCACAGCCAGCCCTCGCCCCATCATGCAATCGGAGCCCCTGGTTTTTTCAGAGGGCACTGCTACACAGAGATGGGCAGATCAAAGCTATGCCAAGTATGGGTCTGTGTGGAGCCATGGTGTCAATTGTGCAGAGTTTTATGAAGTTAAGAGTGCTGTGGAAAAGGAAATAAAGCTGCAATTGAAATTTATGTAGCAATCATGCTCCAGAAGAGAGACAATTCTTTGAAATTAAGGTCATTTCTTTTAAAATGGGGCATCTCACAAATTACTGTATTTTATTTTCCATTGGTAGGGGATGGAGTGTACCTAATTTTAGTATATGAAAGCAGAATTTCCTGCCTCATGTCAACAACATCCCTTCTTTGTCCCTTGTAGAAGAATCAGATCAATGTCAGCAGCGCATGAAACTGCAACCTAAGGATATTTTCTAGCCCAGGCCCAAGCTTTCAGTACAGAGGGCTGTTCATCATCTGCAGTGTTGCATCTGATGAAGAAGGCTCCAAACTGTAAAAGTTCATGCCACAATAAATCTGATAGTCTTCAAGCTGTCACAGAATTTGCAATTGTTTTTATCATCTGCAGCTCTGCTTCTTAAATTCTACCTGAAATGTAATGTGTAGTTTGGACTACTGACATTTAATAGTTTCTATTTATCTTTATAAACAGAGACTCCATAAATGTGGACATGGGATACTGGTGTGTGCAGGTATCTGAGAATCTGTCCCTCCTTTAGTAAAGGTTTCTATGTACCTTCCTCAAATGTTTCTTTATTTTCATCAGTCACCTTATTCTTAACCATATACCTCTGTTGGTCCTCCTTTACCTGTGTGCCACCAATTAATAAAGGGTAAACATTTCTTCTGACATGTGAAACGAAACAATGTGATTAGGAAAACATTGGACTACTAAAAGCATTTTGAGTACTACAAACTACTTCAAATTTGCTTTCAAAATGTAGTAAAGGTTAAAGTTTCCCCGACACTAAGTCTAGTTGTGTCCGACTCTGGGGGGTAGAGCTCATCTCCATTTTTAAGTCAAAGAGCCGGCATTGTATGTAGACCTCTCCAAGGTCATGTGGTTGGCAGAACTGCACGGAGTACCGTTACCTTCCCACCGGAGAGGTACCTCTTGATCTACTCACTTCACGTGTTTTCAAACTGCTAGGTTGGCTAGGCCTAACAGCAGGAGCTCACCCACTCCCTGGATTTGAACCAGTGACTTTTCAGACAGCAAGTTCAGCAGCTCAGCAGTTTAACCCACTGCACCACCAATTAATATATACCTCCAAAGTTCCTGTCTTAGGAAAATAATTTTGTGTTTGGGGGATATTGTGAATTGTATTTCATAACTTTTCAAACTCTGTGTCTCGTCCTAAAAAATAAATGTATTATATTGATTGACATAATTATTTTGGAAATTGAATGTACATTTTTGTGAGCAGAATTTGGGGCTCTTTGGTGCAGACTCTGAATTTTATTTTAGTCATTTAAGTTTCAAACTTGAACTCCCATTTTTACTTCCCAAAACCTCAGATCCTAGGGCTGAATTCAACATTCTGTAGCTATATAAGAGATTCACTACCCAAAAACCCACAATATGTTTTATTTTAAGAGAAGGATTTGATTTGGCACTGGCAAATTTCAACCGTGTGCAGCAAAGTGGACTATTTGATTATAACCAATTATGAACAAGGACCATGAGGAACAAAACCGTTGCTAATGCCAGGGATTTGTTGCAACACAAAGATACATCCTATATCGTCATTGTTGTTATTACATTAATGATCATACCACTTGATAGAGGAACAAGGTAAAATAGATCCCTAAATGTAGCTACAGTAAAGTCTCATGTTTCTAACATAAACAGGCCGGCAGAATGTTGGATAAGCAAAAATGTTGGATAATAAGGAGGGATTAAGGAAAAACCTATTAAACATCAAATTATGTTATGATTTTACAAATTAAGCACCAAAACATCATATTTTACAACAAATCAACAGAAGAGCAATTCAATACACAGTAATTTTATGTAGTAATTACTGTATTTATGAATTTAGCACCAAAACATCACAATGTATTGAAACAGCCGTGGATCTGGGCAGGAGGCAGACTGCATTGGATAATACAGAAAATAGGATGAGCAAAGGTTGGATGAGTGAGACTCATACTATACACTCTAAATTTCAGACATAGGGGAGAGAAAGAAGGGAAGGAAACCAAGGCACAATAAATGTCATCATGGTTGGGTAGAGAGTTTGCATTATGGGTTATGGTGACTAAATTTTCCTCCCTCTGGCCCTGATTCTCCAATTCCAGTTCCAATTCCAGAGAAGATAAGCATTACATATTCATAGTAGGAAACTTTCCTTCAAGACTTATGATGTTTTACTTCTGTTCTTTTTCTATTTCAGATGTATATGTATATGTTGTAGATAAAGAACTATGCAGCCTTGCTAGTGCTAAGCATAAGCTCAGGGGTTCCCTAACCTTCCCTACAAAACAAAAAGCTACCTTTGGGGTGGATGTTGATATCAACCAGTGGGGCTTGAACAGAATCTGTGAGCAAATCTCAGCATCAGCGTCTCCAAGTAACATCACGGCCAGCGCATCCCCAGAGCATCCTGGCAGATATAAACGTGAGGCTGCAAAGCAAATCCAAATTGTGCTTCTGACCTTGCTTCAGAAAGGGTTAACCACAGAGCTCCTCCTGCCACTTGGGCAGGTGGGAACAACAGCTGCTTGGAAGCTGCTTTGCATCTCTGGGTTGAAGAGGCTTTTGGAGCTTCCATCTTCATAGTTTGGCTGAGCTGGAAAGAAAGAAGAGGTCAGGACTGTTACTTTTTGGATTACAGCTCTCAAAAACCCTGAGCCAGCATTGCCATTAATTGAATAACTCTTTCCTAGGGCTAGTTTCACCATCTTTTGAAATATATGTTACCTGGAGGATTCTGGAAGTTATACTCCCAAAAGTAATTGTTCCAGGTTCTGTGCACAGCCCTTCTGCACAACACACCTGGCAATGTAATCATTGATGCTGTGTAGCATAAACAGCCAGGAATAGAGTTACATTCGGCTTCCATTATACAACACACATGTTAGACAGCTATATAGAACAAAAAAAACATTGAAAATGAATGTCCACTCTTGTTATCATACAGATAGTATGCATTATGCAGGGCAATGCACAGCCATATTTATAATGAACACTAGCAGACTACCTTATGAGGTGCAATGCACTACTGAATGCTCAACAGTTCTGGCTACAGTGGTACATGCCTTAGTTACATCTAGTCTGGATTATTATAACATGCTCAATGTGGTGCTGCCTCTGAAGAGTGCTTGGTCAGACCACACCTGGAATACTTTGTCCAGTTCTGGGCACTGCAGTTTAAGGGAGATGTTGACAAGAGAAAAGTGACTAAAATGGTCAAGGATCTGGAGAACAAGCCCTATGAGGAGCAGCTTAAAGAGCTGGGCATGTTTAACCTGCAGAAGAGAAGGCTGAGAAGAGCCATGATGAGGGCCATGTATAAATATGTGGGGGTAAATCATAAAGAGGAGGGAGCAAGCTGCCCTGGAGACTATGACACTTCAAATTACAGGAAAGAGGATTCCACCTGAACATTAGGAAGAACTTCCTAACTGTGAGAGCTGTTCAACAGTGGAACTCTCTGCCCAGAGTGTGGCAGAAGTTCCTTCTTTGTAGGTTTTTATACACAGGATGGATGGCCATCTGTCAGGGGTGCTTGACAGGGGTTGGACTGGATGCCCCAAGAGGTCTCTTCCAACTCTAGGATTCTATGATCCTATGAAACTTCATCTAGTCCAAAGAGCTGCAGCCAGGTTGCTAACTGTGGCTGGATACAGGGAGTAGGCAACCCCCCTGTTGGAGCATCTCCACTGACTACCAGTTTGTTTCTGGGCATAATTCACAATGCTGATTATGACCTTTAAAACCCTAAATGGCTCAGGACCAGGCAATTCGTTGACAACTTTCCTTGTACGACCTGCCCAGGCCCGGAGATCTTCAATAGAGGCCCTTCTTTCAGTCCCACCTCCAACTCAAGCTCGGGAACGAGAGAGCAGGCCTTCCTTCTTGGTTACTGCCCCTCGACTCTGGAAGTCCTTGCCCAGGGAAGCCAGAATGACCCCCTCCCTGTTGTCCTTCCAGTGACAGGCTAAAACCTTTTTATTCAGGCAGACTTTTAAAGTAGAAGGTTTTTAAGATAAAGTCATGGGGTGCCATAATTTTTAGCTTTGAATATATTTTTATGAATTTTAACTGAATTTTAAAAAATACTAATGATATTTAGTTCTGGTATAATGTTTATAGATTTTAAATTGTATTGAAATGCTTTTAATATAAGCTGCTTAGAGTCTCCTTGTGGAGAGAGAAAAATAGAGTATAAATAAACATAATAATAATAATAATTAGAAGAAGAGAAGAAGAGGAACTTCACCATCACTAGCTGGATACAGCAATTGTGCACTGTCCATAAAACACCCCACAGACATAGCACAATTTATCTCATGTACTGTATGTTTCTAACAGTCAACATGGTGTAGTGGTTGGTCTACAACAGTGGTTCCCAACCTATGGTCCATGGAGCACCAGTGGTCCCCAAGAACTAAAATATGGCCCATGGCATCACTGATACTATACCGTTGCAACAAGAGCAACTGCTCTCGCAAAAACCTCTTATAGTGCCAAGGCAACGGAGATGTCGGGAGAGGCTGACTACCCATGAAAGGTGTGACAACAAGCCTTCTGACTGCTGCTTCTCCTCCTCCTCCCCTTAAGCAGAGCCGTTCCATATGGTGCCTAGAAGCGGGGGAGTTGCCTTGGTGTCTTTGTTTTTAGGCCTGTTCCTGGGGTTATTTGGGGCGCTGATTCAGAACATTGCATTGGAGAGACCACATCAGCTCTAGATTATTAAATATAGTTTTCTGTGGGTGAACAGATGGTGACTACTGGATGGCATCTGTTCTGTATCAGAAACTAGAGCTGATGTGGTCCCAGCACCCCCAAATAATCAAACTGAATCTAAAGTTGACCAAAACTGATTTGTAACCCTTTTGATACTAATATCGGAGAGTGGTCCCTGGTCAAGTGTTCCCTGGTCAAAAAAAGGTTGGGAACCACTGGTCTACAACTTTGAAGACCAAGCTTTGATGCCCTGCTCAGTCATGGAAACCCACAGGATAGAATAATAGAATAATGACCTTAAAGGAGTGACAAACCTTGGCAACAGAAAACTACCTGGTCAGAAACTATTTGAAGGCACACAACATTTATGCTACTAACAGGATGCTGGGCATTGTCATCATGAAACTGTGCTGGCATAGGCCAAACATAGAAACTAAGGTGTTGGGCTGGCTAGACAGAAATGTGACAACAGTCTTACATGTGTGCAAGCCTCTTTGCTGGGACCTATCTGAAAATAGATTTGTCTCTTGGAGAGTAAGCGTTAGGCAAGAGCAGCCTCATCATTAGACAGAGTGGGGAAGTGGCTTGAAGCAGCAGATCCCAGGGGAAACAGTAGCAGAACTCTGCTGGAGGAGAGCATGGCACCCAAACAGCAAAATAACCTGGGCTGTGCCTTGCCTTTAAGAAATCCCCCCCCCCCCAAAATGCCCTGCTTGTATGATGTGAATTGTTCAACTGGCAAACCAGTTCTCAACACAGAGCTTGCTTTGCCTTGCAGATGGTAACACATAAACTGTTGTACTCCACCTTCTGGAAGGAGGGTGGTTTTAATGACAAAATACACTATGCATGGTGTTTGGCGCTGCCCAGAGAAAGAGCTTTTTTCAATCCGTATGGTAGTAAAAAGATGTTCCTTATCAGTGTTCACCGGCTCTGAGTGGGAGGGGCTGTGGTGTCAGGTGTCATCCATTTAGAACCCAAATAGTCCTGATAGACAATGATTGGAACTGATTAATCAACAAGATCCATTTTGTACGTATCAATCTTTCATGAGGGTCAGTTGGGGGTAGCTGGGCAGGTCTCTTCTGTGCTTTCTCTCCCTCCCTCTCTCTCCCTCCCTCCTCCACTTTCTTTTTCTTATGCTTCCATGGCTCTTGGCTGTGCCATTCTCCAAGGGTTTTTGGAAGCTATGTGCAGCATATGTCTTCCACTTCTGGTTTCATTGCCATTGGCAACACTGGCACCGCCAAGGGAGGTGAGGCCGTTGCTATTGGGTAGGAACAGGGAGTTTGGAAACTGTTGGAAATGCATCCTGGAAGTATTGCTCTACTCTTTCCAAAGGCACCTTTCAAAGATGCCCTTCAAGTTTTGCAAATGTTTCTAAGTATTACAGTATGTGCATAGACAAAGGTCTTATCATCTGTTCTGCATCTAATGACAAGATATCAAACATATCTTTGCAAGTGCAAATATCTCGTTGGAATAGCAGAGATATATAGAGGGTCTCCTTCCTTTCCAATATGAGGGTGAAGAGCATCAGGAAAAAAACTTTCTTAATGGAGAGACATGAAACTCTGCTAATCTTTTCCTGGAAAAAATACAGAGCGTTTTGTATTGCCAAAGGAAGGATAAAGCTTGGAGAGCATTACTCTTCCCAGTAATGTCATTTGATCCACTAAGGAGTGGGGTCCCTGAGAGGGTTGTGAGGGGGTTTCAGAGGGGTCACCAAAGACCATCGGAAAACATATATTTCAGATGGCCTTTGGAACCCCTTTGGCAGAGAAGGCTGAAGATCTATTTGCCGGTTCTTCTCTTCCTTTTTGGAAACAGACGGCGAATTCTCCCACCAAAAGCCCTCCTCTGCTGTGATTGGCTAGCCTCTCAGCTGGCCTCTCAACCAAGGGGAGGGATGTTTCTGAGACTCCAAGTGGTGAGGGGAGAGCAGGCATGCTTGGTGCATGGCAGCATGGTGCACACATGCGGGAGAGAGAGAGTATGTGAGGGTGGAGGAAGGCTCATGCCAGCGAGCCCCTTCAAGGTCCGGGGGTTCTGTGTGGGAAGTTTGGCCCAATTCTATCCTTGGTGTGGTTCAGAATTCTCTTTGGTTGTAGGAGAACTATACATCCCAGCAACTACACTCCCAAATGTCAAGGTCTATTTTCCCCAACCTCTACCAGTGTTCACATTTGGGCATATTGAGATTCATACCAAGTTTTGTCCAGATCTATCATTGTTTGAGTCCACAATGCTCTTTGGATGTAGGTGAACTACAACTCCAAAGCTCAATGTCAATGCCCTCCAAGCACTTCCAGTATTTGATATTCGTCATAGGAGTTCTGTGTGCCAAGTTTGGTTCAATTCCATCGTTGGTGGAGTTCACAATGCTCTTTGATTGTAGGTTAACTAGAGATTCTAGCAACTATAACTCCCAACTGACAAAATCGATCCTCCCCCGCCCCCTGCTCAACCCCACCAGTATTCAAATTTGTACATATCGGGTATTTGTGCCAAATTTGGTCCAGTGAATGAAAACGCATCCTGCATATCAGATATTTACATGACGAGTCATAACAGTAGCAATTATGAAGTAGCAATGAAAATAATGTTATGGTTGGGGTCACCACAACATGAGAAACAGCATTAGGAAGGTTTTGAAACACTAGCCTAGCATTTTCCCTACTATAAGTTTTTTTTACTTATACACAATTGTTGTCTTATATACCCTGCAGAAGTATTTATCCCCCTTTGACTTTTCCGCATTATATTATGGTTATATTATGGTTATAACTTGGAAGTGTAATGGATTTAATTGGCTTTGTTCCTGAGTGAAGTACACAAGATACTCAGCTCTGTGAATCTACACAGTATTTTACTGAGGCTCAAAAGTGAACTAAAAACTCATACATTACAATTCATAACAGCAGCAAAATTACAGTTATGAAGTAGCAATGAAAATAATTTTATGGTTGAGGGTCACCACAACACGAGGAACTGTATTTTAAGGGATCACAGCATTAGGGAGGCTGAGAAACACTGCATTAACCTGAGCTGGGGAAGGAATCATTCATCTCCTAGGGCTATATTGCCCCAGGATCTGGAAAGAGTGTAGATGAGGCTGTCCATCCCCCTGTCATTGGTTCTTCTGTCTTATGTTTTTCCTAAACACTGTGGTTAAATGAGCCCAGGATTCATCATTTTAAAAAGGTCTGACTATTTCTGTTCAAACTCTTCTCTGAGTCAGTCTGTAATAGAAAGCACTCCAGACTGCCAGGTCCTGCTGATCGCAATTTTACAGGGCTAGTATGGTGTGATGCAGCCTGGGAAGGAGTAAACACCAATGTTCTTTTTGTATTACCATAAGACCAGGTACTCCGAATCCTTTGAAAAAGATCCATTTGCATGAGGCCTACCATGGTACCAACTAGGTCTTGGGAGAAAATTCATTTATACATTACTATTTCAGAATTCCCAACTGGCAGGGCAAGTGACCATACTGGCAGGAGGATTCTGTGAGTTGAAATTCAAACAGTTTCTTTTTTATGGTCTGCAACCAACTTGAAGAGACATCCCAACAAAGCTCCTGAGTGGGCAGCAGGAGAATGCCTCCCTTGCCAATGTGCCCATAATTCCCCAGAACAGAGAAGGTAGGCTTAGGCAAATGCATGCCTTGGTCCTTTGCCCGCTATTCCCAGTCTGCCACCTGAAGTAGGTTAAAAGCAGCAGGTGGAGAGGCGACCGCAGTGAAGGGGACTATGTGGCAGTAGCTCCGGTTACACAGCAACTGCAAGTGCTTGAAAACAGCAAGGCAGCAAAAAGGGCTTTTAGTGAGAATGAATAATTCACATTTTGAGCAATGTCCTGGCGACAGGAAGAGTCCAAATAGGTCCCTGGGGCATGGTCCACCGAGGGAGTATTGAGGAGAGATGCCATGAAAAAGGGGCAAAGAGAGCAGAAGGACAAGACCAAACGGTAGGAAGCTTCTTGGGTCGGATTGAAAGAGTGAGTAAGGGACAGAGTCCCTGAGTTTACATAGTTGTCAAGAAAGGGAAATTTCAGCAAGCCTGGCTTCTCCTTGTATTGGGTGTTGGGAGATGTTTGGCCAACCCAGGTTCTCTCTTCTGCATCATTTTTCAAGGCACAAGAACCCTGTTCCCTAAGAAATCTAGTAACCTGAGCTCCAATGGGAATTTGGTGTCTGAGGTAAAACAGAAAAGGTGTAAATTAATGCCTGGATTTCTCTGCACACAAATAAGATTTTAGGATTTTTGGGAAAGCAGTTTCATGTTGCCAAATCTGGGAAACATCACTTGGCTGTTCCTTCCCCTCCTTGCCCCTCACATCATGGGCTTAAGTAGTTCAAAGTACTGCAGAATATCTCCTTCAAAGGGCTATGGGTCTTTTCTGAGATTTTTCTTCCTCCTGCTCATGGCCATCAGCACAGCATGCTAACTGACAAAATGAAAAACACTATAGGTGCTAGGGGCCATCCTGAGAAGAGAGGAGAAGGCATGCCATGCAGGTTAATATTAATGTGCATTGTGAACAAAGAACAGGATTAGAAGATGGCTTTCCCCCCCCCCCGGTCTACCCATATGCCTTTTATGATCCTCTCATTGTGGGGGACGTTATGTCCTTGATGATAGGATTCAAAGGTGTCTCATCTTCACTTGCTAGTGTGATGTATCCCTATATGTTCTTTAAGACATTATGGTTCTGAGTATTTCTAACACTCAACTCTGGGGATAGAGATATAGTTTCAAATCAGTTATTTAAAACATGATGGTCTTTGCTTTTTCTAACACTCTTTAAGTCTGAGGATAGATGGAGGTGCAGGTGTGTATGTGTAACTCATTGCATTACCGTGGTGTGAAAAAGTCCCCACACTCTCTTGGACATTGGTCTCTGACAACGCAGGGACATATCAATCATTGTCCTGCATCTGGTCTACTGACTGGGTTCCCAAACTGTTTAAGCTGAGGGCTTGTTCACAGTTCCCTAAACTGTTGAGGGACTGGACTATAGTTTTTTTTAAAAAAAAAACATGAACGAATTCCAATGTACACTGCACATATCTTATTTGTAGTGCAGAAAAACCATGACAGTTCAAAACTATTTAAAATTAGGAACAATTTTAACCAACTTGTTGTATGTCAACCTGTTCAGCCTTTATCTGGTGGCAAGATTTATTTATTTATTTATTTATTAGTCTGACTTCTAGGCCGCCACTCCCGGGTGGCTTGGGGCGGCTCACAACAAGTCGGATACAAACGTATTTAAAAGCACATTATAGACTCTAAAACATACTAAAAACATCCTAAAACATAGATTAAAACTCTGCATGATGTGCAGGGAACAAACGCACCGGATAATACAGTGTACACAATGATCAAATCAATGGACAGGCTGACACGCTAAAGCGTCTTATGGGCCAAAAGCTTGCAGGAAAAAAAAGTCTTACATGCTCGCCTGAAAGGCAGGAGGTCTTGAAGGACCCGTGTCTCAGCCGGGAGAGTGTTCCACAACGTTGGAGCAATTACCGAGAATGCTCTCCTGCGAGTAGCCGTCAGCCTGAATGTCTTAGCAGAGGGAATTGTCAGTAAGTTGGTATTTTCTGACCGCAGTGATCTCGTAGGGCAATATGGGGTAAGACAGTCCCTCAGGTACATTGGCCCCAGGCCGTGTAAGATTAAGATAAATGCTTTCCTTTCAGTTTTGGGATCTGGAAAAGCTTTATATTGATTCATGGGAAAGAGTTGTCTCAGTTGGGTCAATGTTGGAATTTCACGACGGTCTTGCTTTCAAGTGTTCTTTGTTTAATGTACCAAGTTTTTACTAAGCTCCTGGTTTGTGTGTTGGATTTTTCATGCTGCCTTGTTTCATGGATTCTTGTGCCTTGTTTCATGGATTTTTGTACCAATGGGTATCCTTTGTTTTGGAACTTTACTGTTTTTGCTAATTTTACTGCTTTGTCTACATATATTCTTCAATAAACGACTTTCTGATTTTGCCAAGTTGGTGTGGTGTTTAAGGTCAAAGATCCCTGCTCTGGTGTAAGGCACAACTTAAACTTACCAGTACTTCAATGAGAAGTATGGGCTTGCTTTTGACCTTAGTCAAGTTCAGTAGGACTGTTGTTGTTGTGTTCCTTTGAGTCATTTCTGACTTAGGGTGACCTTAAATCTAAAGTTTAGGTCGGGGGATGGGTAAATTACCTTTGAGGGCCACTTCTGGCCTGCAGGCCTTAGTTTGGAGACCTCTATTTTACACAAAAAAGGAAGTAGGAACTAACTTCCACACCATGGGTTGCTGGCTATTTTCCTTATTCAGTATACACATTTCTTTTTGATTTAGTCCAATGCTATAGCTTGCAGTCCTCCAACTATCTTTTTAGAATGAAATCTACTAAGGTGTGACAATCAAATCTTTATAGGAAAATCATTAGGCATGATTAAGTTATATTACTTTAAAATATTGAAGGTAAGTGGCTGAGATTAATTTGAAATACTGGTCTTTAAAACAAACAATAATATTGAAATTTCAGAACCTTGGAAATGTTTGCTGTCATTGCAGTTACTGAAAAGAAAGATCAGAATTAATTTCAGCTTGACAGCCCACTGCAAAACTTAAGAGTTGTGTAGCAAATGATGTTTTCTCCATACCTTAATTTTTGACTTCATGGTGAATCTGATGAATCTGAAGATGGGAGACATATCTTTGAGAAGTCTCTGCTATTACCTGCAATTTCACAGAGTTCTTTTTTACCTTTGATTCATTAGATAGAACAAAGCTCCTTGCAATTTAACGACTATGTGGGTGACAATGTCTGCAATATTTAGAATTGGACGGAAAGCAGAGCACAAAATGCAAGCACACACTCACATCCATCCCTCTGCACACAGAGCATTCATGACCATATCTCATTGCCAGCTCCGTGTCTAATATCCTGTCCATTGTTCGCTGCTACCTGGCTAAACCTCTACCCACATATATACACACGCACAATGTTTTTGTGATTTGTTGAGTCACATATTGCCCCTTCCACATTTGCTCGTGTCCCTGTCATCACACACCCCTTGTTGCTGTTCTCGCTACTGCATTGACACCTCCCAATTTAGTATAAGCTGCCAATATCATTAGTACTTTTTATTCCTCTGCATTGTTAATGTGAGAATACAACCTGAACAGGATTAATTTTTGGCTTTTGTTTCAGAAGGACATTGAGAGATGTCTGATTGGCCATGCCAGTGACGGAATAATTTACTGGAGGCCAAGGAAGACTTCCTTCAGGGGGTTGCATTCCGTTTTGTTCTAGTATCTTTAAAATAGGGGCCATGGTGGCACATCAGGTTTATTTATTTACAATATTTTTATCCCGCCTTTCTCAAACCCGAAGGTGACTCAAAACAGCTTAGAACCCAGCAGCCATTTGATGCCATAACAATATACAATTAAAACATTTAAAACAAATTTATAAAATCCATACAATAAAACCATTAAAAACATACAGTATAAAACCAATGCCTTCACTGTTAATCTCATTGTCCAAACTGCTAAGCTGGAGAACTTGCTAATCGGAAGGTTGGTGGTTCGAACCCGTGGGATGGGGTGAGCTCCCATTGTTAGCCCCCAGCTTCTTCCAACCTAGCAGTTTGGAAGCATTCAAATGTGAGCAGGTATCGCTCTGGAGGGAAGGCAATGGTGCTCTATGCAGTCATGCTGCCCACATGACCTAGGAGGTGTCTATGGACAACTCCGGCTCTTCAGCTTAGAAATGGAAATTAGCACCACCCCTCAGAGTCGGACTCAACTAGACATAATGTCAAGGAGAACCTTAATCTTTAAAATAAATTGCTAGATTTAAATCAGTGGTCACTTGCTAATTTTCATGCTGAAGTTCTCTTGCATGGGGACAATGTGGTCTATTTGAAGAAGAATGGCATCCTGGATAAGACTCAGAATTGTAGAGAATTCTAAAAGGAGAGGTATGGTGTAGTGGTTTGAGCTTTTATTATTATTTATTATTTATTTACAGTATTTCCAACCCGCCCTTCTCTCCCGGGGCGCTCAGGGCAGCTTACAAGGCAGCAATTCAATGCCACAGTATACACTATAAAACCATAAAACATACAACATTAGATAATAACAGTTAAAATTAAACACCTAATCAACAATCAGTTAGTTAAAACAAGGTTCTATCCACAAACCTAGGTTAAGAACAGTACGCCATATTCTCATGTGTTATCTTACCAGTCCTATTCCAGTCCAAAGTGCCGCTTTCTGCTATTGTGCAAAGGCTTGGTCCCATAGCCAAGATTTTACTTTTTTCCTAAATGTTAGGAGGGATGGGGTCGATCGTAATTCGCTTGGAAGCACATTCCACAGGCGGAGAGCCACAGCTGAGAAGACCCTGTCTCTAGTCCTCACCAGCCGCATTTGAGAAGCTGGCGGGAGCAAGAGCAGGGCCTCCCCAGATGATCTTAAATTACGAGGTGAGATATAGAGGCAGATGCATTCAGACAAGTAAACTGGGCATTGGACTATGACTCTGAAGAACAGTGTTTGAAGCCCCACAAGGCCATGAAAATCCACTGGATGACCTTGACCATGTCACACTCTCTCAGCCTCAGAGGAAAGCAAAGGCCAACCTCCTCTTGAAAGAACCAATCACCAACAACAAGTGTTAAGTGGCCCATAGTGAACTCTATAAGGCTTATACCTGGTTCTTTGTAATGATACTAAAAGAAACACCCCACAGTCTTCTAAACACGGAAGCAAGGGGTTTGAAAAAACAATTAGGTGTCCAGGCACCCTCTGTCCACCCACTTATAATTCAAGCAATGAACTTTGGTAGATCTGGATAGACAGCCTGAGTAAGACAAGGAATAAAAAGCTGGCGACTAGACTGTTCTCATTAGCAAAGTGCATGGCCAAAGAGAAACCAGACAGATAATTGGGAAGGCATGATAGACCTGGGGCAGAGCTTGAAAACATTGCTTTTTAAAGCTCACAACCTCCCAGATTACCTTACTACGTACATTGCTTTTGGAGCTGATGAGCTTGAGGAATGTGGAAAGTGCATTCCAAAAATAACTGTTATTTTTATTGGGGTTACCAGACCTGAAATTGTACTTTGAAGCATGCATTGCATATTAGTTTGGATGAAAGATTGGCTAACCTTAAGAAATGAGAGATTGTTAAAATTAGAAGGTCATGATTTGCGTATTGGATGGTATGCATATATGTGGTTTAAAAAAGCAAAAGTACACACAGATTTTATTCACCATTTTATCAGGTGAGCCATACTAAGGACTTGGAACAAGTACAAAATTAAACTGTCTGAAAACCCCACTATCAATTTCAACGGAATATGCTTTTTACAAATTAGATAAGAAGTAAGAAGAACACTGGATTACATACAGAGATTTAATAATACATGAAGAGGTTTATTTATTTATTTATTTATTATTTTGATTTATATGCCACCCTTCCCAAAGAGGGTTAGGGTGGCTCACGCCAGTGAACAACATAATCACAACATAGTTAAAAACATAATAAAACAGATTGAGGCAAGAGTGGAATTTAACAGCCTTAAAGGTTAAACGCCTGTCTGAAGAGATTGTTCTTGCAGGCCCTCCGGAAGGCCTGTAGATCGGTTATTGCTCGAGCCTCCTCTGGGAGGGCGTTCCAAAGGGTAGGCACTACTACAGAGAAAGTACGCTGCCGCGTCAAGGACAGGTGGTAGATCTTAAGTGATGGAACCTCCAATAGGTTTTGATCCATGGACCATAGTGGTTTCTGGGGAATGTGCAGGGATAGGCAGTCCTTCAAGTACACTGGCCCCAGGCCATGCAAGGCCTTAAAGGTTAACACCAGCACTTTGAAGGCAACCCGGTACTCGATGGAGAGCTAGTGCAATCGCTGTAGGACTGGAGTGATGTGGCACGATAGTGCCACACCAACCAGTAGTCGAGCCGCAGTGTTTTGCACAAGCTTAAATTTCTGGATTACCGACAGAGGAAGGCCAATGTAAAGGGTGTTACAGTAGTCCAGTCTCGAGATGACCATGGCCTGGATTACCGTGGCTAGGTCGCCACCAGAAAGGTAGGGTCCAAATATGTGTTTTAAATTCCAACAGCGGATTTAGCTATCAGAGTTCTACTGGAAGGTCGTTCCACACTCCTGGGGCAGCCGGTGAAAAGGTCCACTGGGTAATGGTCACCAGTCAAGTTCTGGCTGGTTGATGCAGCCACCCTTCAGAAAACCTCAGAGTCTGAGGCAGATTGCACAGGAGAAGGCAATCCTGTAGGTAACCTGGACCCAAACTATGTAGGGCTTTAAAGGTCAAAATACCACTTTTGCATAATGGAGGTAGGGAACAGTGTTCTCCCACTTATCGCGGGTGTTACGTTCCAGGACCACCCACGAAAAGTGAAAATCTGCGAAGTAGGGACACTATATATGTATATTGAGGCAGAAGTGAGGAGACATTTAAAGGCACTGCACAACTCTTTTCCCCCCCTCTTTTTCCTTTTTTTCTTTTGCTAGTTATCTCTGCTTTGCTTTGCAATCTTTCTTGGTTGGCTGCCTCTCTCCCAAGGGGGAGGGTGAAACCCCCTTCCACACTCCATTGTTGCTAGGAGGTGGGATTAGCACACTGCTCTGGACAATAGCAACCATTCATAAACTGGGAGACAAAAACCTGTGAAACAACGAGTCTGCAAAAAGTGAACCGCAAAATAGCGAGGGAACACTGTACAGTGTTCCCTCACTTATTGCTGGGGTTAGGTTCCAGGACCTACCGCAATAAGTGAAAACCCACGATGTGGGGATACTCTACTTATTTAAATATTTATACAATATTTTAGTAGTTATACACTATTTTAAATCTTTATAAACTTAAAATAAACTGAAGGAAAGGCCCTTCAAGGCTGGAGGGATGGAGGGAGGCCTGAGGAGGGAAAGCACCTTGGAGAATGGCAGTGGCAAAACCCCACAAAACAGCGAAAATACCATGATATATATTTTAAATTAATATTTTTTGAACAGTGAGTCCACAATAAGTGAACTGTGAAGTAGTAGCAATCACAAAAACGCAGAAAGTGAACCGTGAAGTAGTAGCAATCACAAAACCGTGAAAAAGTAGCAATCACAAAACAAGAAGCAATCACAAATAGGTGGGATACCATCTCACTAATCCTCATGTATCTTGGGGAACTGATATAAGGAGTGCACTTTATTTTCTGGTTTGTGCAACTAAATCTTATCTTATCTCCCGGATCCCCAGTTCTGATATATTTAATTGCCCTATCACCCAGTGGTTTTAAATTTTTTACCTTGAATTTGGCCCTGCCCACTGTGCTCATGTTTAGTGTTTTAATGTTCTGATTTTATAGTGTTGCACTGTTTATTTATATTGGTTTTGTATTTTATGTATTTTTTCTCTCCATGGTGTTCTTGTGTTATCTTGCGATATATTGTGTTACTGTACTGAAGGTTGTGGCCTCATGTAAGCTGCCCCTTGGGGAGATGGTGGCAGGGTATAAATAAAGATTATTATTATTATATTGTCAGTACAGTCCCAATGATGATCATGTATAAATATGTGAGTGGAAGTCATAGGGAAGAGGAAGCAAGCTTGTTTTCTGCTGCCCTGGAGACCATGGACATGGAACAATGGCTTCAAACCACTAGAAAGGAGATTACACCTGAACATGAGTAAGAACTTCCTAACTGCGAGACCTATTCAGCAGTGGAACTCTCTGCCCTGGAGTGTGGTGGAGGCTCCTTCTTTGGAGGTTTTCAAACAAAGACTGGTTGGCCATCTGTCGGGGGTGCTTTGAATGTGATTTTCCTGCTTCTTGGAAAAATGGGATTGGACTGGATGGCCCAGAAGGTCTCTTCCAACTCTATCATTCTATGATTCGTTGTTTATGGTCCTCTGAATAGTGCCAATATTGCATTCTGCTGAGGGAGGAACTAGGAGAATGTTCTCCTGAACTGCAAGTTTGTTGTTTGCCATCAAGTTAGCTTCCACTTATGATGACCTCATGAATGAGACACCTCCAAGACTCCTAATCATCAACAACTCTGTCCGGGTCTTACAAACTCAGGTCTGTGGCTTCCTTTACTGAGTCAATCAATCTGCACTGTGGTCTTCCTCTTTACCTAACACCTTCCATTTTACCAAGTATTTTTGTATTTTTCAGTGAGTCACATCATCTCAGGATTTGTTCTAAAGTAAAATAGTATCAGTTTAATTATTTCTGTTTCTAGTGAGTGTTCAGGTTTGATTTGCCCTCAGATCCATTTTTGGTAGTCTATACTACTTGTATAACTTATATTTTGTACCACATTTCAAATGAATTAATATTCCTCCTACCAGCTTTCTTCATTGTCCAGCTTTCACAAACGTATCAAGATTAATGTGCAGGTTCAAGGCTAGTCCAAATCTGCTAGATGAAGTCCTCAGTAGATGGGATGAAAATGATAAACATTGGATTCGAGAGATATGAAAAATTCAGACTATAATATATTTTCTAAGGAAGCTTGAGAAAGTCCCATTTTACGTGATAGCTCACAGAATACCCTAGTCAGTGTGGCAGATCCTTTCCATCCTTAGGCCATCCATGCTGTTATTACACACTTATTAATCAACCCCAGAGGAGCAAACAAGTCACATTTTGTCTTTGAGCATCACATGCCCATTGTTGTCCTCTTGCTGAGATGGAACAGATTCAAGCCGTTCAGAATACAGGAAGAGAAACATGTTAAGATAATTTCTGGTTAAGATAACCAATGTGTGTCCGTTTATGTGTTTTTTTACTTCACTTTTTGTGCCTCAATAAAAATTATTGTGTAGGTTCACAGGGCTGAGTATCTTGTGTACATCACTCAGTAACAATGCCAACTAAACACATTAGACTTCCAAGTTATAACCATAATATAATGCGGAAAGGACAAAGGGGGATAAATACTTCTGCATGGTGCTATAAGACAACAATTGTCTATAAGTTAAAAAAACTTATAGTAGGGGAAATGCTAGGCTAGCCTGACCATCTAGGTCAGTGGTTCTCAATCTTCCTAATGCTGCGACCCCGTAATACAGTTCCTCATGTTGCTACTTCATAGTTGCTACTGTTATGAATCATAATGTAAATATCTGATATCCAGGATGAGTTTTCCTTCACTGGACCAAATCTGGCACAAATACCCAATTTGCCCAAATTGAAGTACTGGTAGGGTTGGGGGAGGGGGGTTGATTTTGTCATTTGGGAGTTGTAGTTGCTGGGATTTATAGTTCGCCTACAATGAAAGAGCATTCTGAACTCCACCAACGATTGAGTTGAACCGAACTTGAACATGGCACACAGAACTCCCATGGCCAACAGAAAATACTGGAAGGGTTTGGCGGGCATTGACCTTGAGTTGTGGAGTTCACCTACATCCAGAGAGTACTGTGGACACAAAAAATGATGGATCTGAACCAAAATGGGCATGGATCCTCAATATACCCAAATGTGAACACTGGTGGAGTTTGGGGAAAATAGACCTTGACATTTGGGAGTTGTAGTTGCTGAGATTTATAGTTCACCTACAATGAAAGAGCATTCTAAACCACACCAACGATCGAATTGGGCCAAACTTCACACACAGAACTCCCATGACCAACAGGAAATATTGTGCTTTCTGATGGTCTTTGGTGAGCCTTCTAACACCTCCTTGCAAACCCCACCCCCCAGGGCTCCCGACCCCCAGGTTGAGAAACGCTGTTCTAGATTTCTGCTTGTCAATTCCCCCCACTTAATTCAGGGCTTTTTCAAAATGATACTTCCCATCTGCCCTCTGGAGTGGTACAGTCAGTTCATCGCTCTTTCTGCTGCATGTGTAGCTTCAGAACCCCATCCCTGAAAGACAAGATAAATACACACAGGTACATAATGTGGTACCTGCACTATATAAGGGTAAGCATTTGACAAAATGTATAGATTTTGTTTGGGTATCCGTTCATATGTTGCAACATGCACATTTGTTCAGTGGCAATTATATTCTAAGCTGAACGTCTCTGAGGATTTGAAGTCTCTTATTAGGTTAGAAAATATTTTCTGTGAACAAGATTTTCGTTGAACTAATGAGTCATTTTCTCTACTTTCAAGGGCCATAAAACAACACCAAGACAGAGTTTGAAAACATAGAAGAGTTACTTAATCAGAAGCGTGTAAGGAAGTGCTTTAATCCAGATTGAAAACATGTCTGTTTTGCAAGTGTGCCCATGCCCTTCTTGTGTTTGTGTGTGCAATGCCTGGGAGAAGAACTAAGACATCTTTGCTTCTACTTCTCTGTAGGAAATTTCATCTTATACGAAGCAGCTCTAATTCTCCCAAGAGGAAGAGGAGTCATCAACATCTTGTACTCTGATATACTTAGTTGAGAGAAAGGAGCTCATAAATTTGTCCCCTAAAAGCAGCCGTCTTGACATGTTGGGGAAAATATTCTCTTCTCAAGTAGCTCTAGTAAAACAGAATGGGCCATTATGTTTGCTGCTCAGGTTATAAGCATAGAAAACATGAGTAGTAAGTGTTTACATTTAGTCACCTATTGAATATAAATTGTAATGCTGCCCGTGCTTCTTGAATACAGTTTTCAAGTTTGCTTTAGTTTTCTAAAATCTTATGTCAACAATTGCTTTCCAAGGGAACGAACATTCCTTGTATAGTTTACGTAATAGAGAATTCACTCAAATTGGGGACATATTCTTTTGAAGGAGTAAGAGTTCCCAGCACACATTAAAGATTAATAAATGAGATGCCCAAAGGTTTCAGTCATATTCACAAGGCGTCTTGTGGTATCTTGGAAATTTGAATAATAAAATGATAGAGTTGAAAGGAACAGCAAGGGCCATTAAGTCCAATGGCATTCTGCCATGAAAGAACACACAATCAAAACAGTCCTGACAGATGGCCATCTAGCCCATGTTTAAAAACCTCCAGAGGAGAATCCATCACCCTCCAAGGCAGCATATTCCACTATCAAACAGCTCTTACCCTCAGGAGATTTTTCCTAATGTTTAGCCAGAATCACTTTTCCTGAAGTTTGAATCCACTGCTCTGTGTTACTAGTCTCCGAAGCAGCAGAAAACTTACTTGCTCCTTCATCAATATGACATCTTTTCAATCTCCAAGATCAACACACCCAGCTCCTTAAACCATTCCTTATTGGGTCTGGTTTCCAGACCGTTTACCATTTTGGCCACCCTTCTCTGAACATGCTCAAGCTCATCAATGTCCTTCTTCAATAGTGGTGCCCAGAACAGCACATGGTATTCCAAATGAGGTCTGACAAAGAGAGAATAAGGTGGTACTATTAGTTCCATCACTGATGGTGGTGGTGATGGTGGTGGTGGTTTACTTTTTTTATCCTACCTTCCTCCTGATATTGGGACTCAAGGCAGCTAACAACATTGTTGAAATTCATTTTGGTCCAGCTTTCTAATCTGTTAAACCAGGCATGGGCAAACTTTCTAACTTTGGGGCCGCATGGCAGGCTGGATTGGGGTGGGTGGGCCAATTGGGGGGGGGGGGTCTCCCCAAGCTCCGTCCCTGACATTTCCTCCCTTTCCTCTTCTCTTTCAGAGGCAGAAAGTGAAGGAAAGGCAGAAAACATTTGGATCCCAAAAGGGTTGGCCTTGGTCAGGATAAGATGTTGGACGGAGAGAGAAAAAAGTGTATCCATAAGATCCCATATTGCCTACTCCTGATATAGAATCCTAGAGCTGGAAGACACCCCCAAGGGCCATCCAGTTCAACCCCCTGCCATGCAAGAAGGCACAATCAAAGCACTCCCAATAGACAGCCTCTGCGCAAAAGCCTCCAGAGAAGGAGACTCCACCACACTCTGAGGCAGCTCTTACTCTCAGGAAGTTCTTCCTAATCTTTTCAGTCAAATCTCTTTCCCTGCCATTTAAAACCATTGCTTCTTTGTGCGCTGGTCTCTAGAGCAGCAGAAAATCAGTTTCCTCCCTCCACCTCCTCATTGGGACAACCTTTGAAATCTTGAAACACTGTCCTCATGTTTCCTCTCTACCTTCTCTTCTCCCAGCTAAACATCCCCCAGAAGGAAAGGAAGGAGGGAGGGAGGGAGGGAAGAATGGAAGGGAAGAAGAATGGAAGGAAACAGAAGGAGGGAGGAAAGAGAGAAGGAAGGAAAGACAAAAGGGAAGGAAGGAAGGAAGGAAGGAAGGAGGAAGGAAGGAAGGAAGAGAGAGGGAAGGACGGGGGGAAGGAAGGACGAAAGAGGGAAGGAAGGACAAAAGAGGGAAGGAAGGATGAAATAGTAGAAGGGAAGGAAGGTAGGAGGGAGGAAGAATGAGGGAAGGAAGGAAGGGAGGGAAGGAAGAAGAAAGGAAGGAGAGAGAGAAGGAAGGAAGGAAGGATAGGATAGGATAGGATTGTGAGAGACAGGAGAACCTGAGAAAAGAGCCCAAGGTGGCATATCCTGCTCCTGGGCCAGGGTTTGCCCATAACTGCATTAAGGTCATTTTGGATTCAGATCCTGTCCTGAGGAATTAGCTATCCCTCTCAATTTGGTGTCAGCTGCAAATCTGATAAGCATGCATTGGTAAAGGAGTTGAACAACACTGGGCCAGGACCAAACCCTGGTCACTTCTCTCCAGGATGAGGAGCCATTGGCGAGCACCCTTTGGGTTTGTCCAGTTAACCAATCCTTAATCCACCTAATAGTAGCATTGTCTAGCTCCATTTTACAAGCCTCTTTGTGAATATAATGGACCTTGTCCAAGGCCTTACTTACATCAAGATAGGTACATTCACTGCATTTCCTTTGTCTAACCAAGCTTGTAACTCTATAAAAAAGAGATAGGATTAGTTTTGCATGGCTTGTTTTTAAGAAACTAACAGATTATAATACAGGTTTGAATGCATTAGAGCCCACCTTATGCATGAAGTGTTGTTCTCATTTCATAGGTGTGCGTCTGTGAAGTGGAACGGGGGAAGAGATAGATATATATGCAGATATAGAGGAAAATATATAAATAATGGAACCAAATGGTAATGAGATGGCCTTCCATCGCCATTGGTACCACTGTATATATCTCAACTCTGAAGTGAATTCTAGTCCACAGAACCAGATGCCATAATATATGTATTAGCTCTAAGGTACAAAAAAATTCACTCTAATTTTTCTAAAAGTCAACTGACATGGATATACCATTACAATAGCCATGTGTGTAGATCATAGTAGATAATAGAGTAAATCCTTAGGTGGCTAAGTTTCAGGCAGAGGTCAATCAGAATTCTGTTGGTGGTTAAAAAGAAGGGATTGCTTTGGGATGTAGGTCTTTGTGAATTTGTATAATATACATGCAAGAGCATATGCAAATTTATGCAAGCACTGACTCTGTTTTGGACTGGATTGACTTGTAAATGAAATGGTGGTATAAGAAATAGCATTGGGTACATCTTTCCAATATCTGATTGCTTTAGAGATGCATGAAATGTTACAATTTTCACTGTATTTATTCAACCAGTTATACATTGCCTCCCTGATCAATGTATCTCTGATGAAAATTTCAAAAAAACATAATAAACTCATGCTATATTTGAAACATTAGAGCGTATGTGTTTTCTCCGAGCCAAAGATACATGTGGGGAGTTATAATACACGAAGCATTATAAATATTGTCTGATAGCTGGAACTGAAAAAAGAACCTATTAACTTTGCTGTTGACATTAGAAAAGCGGGATGTTATAATTTCCTCCCATTAAGCTCAATACCTGCTCCAGAAGGAGCTGTAGTAATTAATGTGGTTGAGTAATGAAGCTCAGGATCTCTTCTATTGAAGGCCAGAGGTTTAGTCTACTGTTGTATATCTCAGCACATTTCTTGGCTGATTTGTTTGTACCATGCATAAGGCCACGGCGCCTTGAAATTATTTGCAGCATGGGGAATGATTATGACTAACAGGGCAAAGAAAATGCATGGATGTGAGGAGAGGCCTACTGAATAAAAGCTAAGATGTATATACTATAGATCAGCATCCGTTTTCCATAGAAGCCAACCAAATGTATCATAGTGTTGTGAGAACAAGAGCACTTCAGATATTGTGACTAAGCAATGTCCCCCCAGTCTCCTTCCTCTGTCATCCCCAATAAGGCTGATCTTACTAGGCATTATTTTCCTGGTGTGTGCTCATATTTATCTCTTGGTAGAGGATGTCAATCTTATTTAATAAAGTATTTACGAGTATCGCACCTCACCTCCTTTTCATTTATCTGTGCTTGCCATTCTGGTGATATTGAAGCCACCCGAACTCCAAAGTTCTGGCTACAGATCTGATTGGCTCATCATTTTCTTCAAGTTGAAAGAGACGGACATAAAACAAAGTTCTCAAAGTTATTAAGGATCTGGATGCTTGAGTTTGAAGAGCCCATTTGTTTTGTTTGTTTCTCTCTCTGCTTTGTTTTGCAGTTCTGCAAGTCTGAAGGCTGCCATTTGGCTGGGACAGACTGTATGAATCTTTGCCCATTCTGCAGGTGATTTGTGACCACTACCCATGTCCCCACATGGCACTAACAACTGCTAGACTTCTTCTGGAAAGCCTCTGATGCTCTTCCTCCAAAAGAGTGGCCAACAGCAGAGGAAAACTGGATCTAACTGTAGCATTTACATTCTTCTGCTGTCATAAACAGTGCCCTCAAAGACTGGTTAAAGCAATAATGTTGGCTTTATTTTTGCTCAAAAATAATTTCTAAAACCTGGGATAGAAACAAATTCAATTTTCCAGTTTCAGAAGGCACCAGTGGGAACATGCTTCTTCCACAGAGTAGGTATTCGGGGACTCTCCTAACATGACCTTCCCTAAAACACAGTCAAGAGTGTGGCGTAATGTAAAATAAATCACATATAGTTCACGTTTGATCAGCCCACACACTGCCTTGCCAGAGAAAGAAAATATGCCACGTAGATGAACAATGAATTTATTTATTTATTTATTTACTTCCTTTATATTCTTCTCTTCTCACCCCGAAGGGGACTCAGAGTGGATTACATTACACTTGATTTCCCAGGTTTGAGTCTAGCCCCTAAAGGCGGAATGGGTTAAACCCTTGTGCCGACAAGACTGAAGACCGACAGGTCAGAGGTTCAAATTCAGGGAGAGCACGGATGAGCTCCCTCTGACAGCTCCAGCTCCCCATGTGAGGACATGAAAGAAGCCTCCCACAAGGATGGTAAAACATCAAAACATCCAGGCATCCCCTGAGCAGCATCCTTGCAGACGGCCAATTTTCTCACACCAGAAGCAACTTGCAGTTTCTCAAGTCACTCCTCTCACACACACACACACACACACACAGCTCAACATTCTGATCACTACAAGCGAACTGATACCATGTGTTTGGTAGGATTCCTGACTTCTCTCACCACAACATATAAGTGCCAGGCCTTCCCATTCTTTGGGAAGGGACCAAACCAAGACCAATCCTTCCAGAACAAGCGTAAATTGACTTAGTTACACTGCTCTGTTCCATTGCACTGCCAGGAACATAATAGGCATGGAATCACTCATCGCAAGGGTGTCCGCAATAGGTACTATTTAGTTTTTAGTAGGTGGAATTTGGGGGCACAAATCTCTCAGGCTCCGCGAAGGTAATGGCAAACCTCTTCTGAACAAACTGGGGTTACCAGAAGTCAGACCAACTTGAAGACACAGAAAAGAAGCCATGAGAGAGCATGCTATTCTTTACTCCCTCCTTCCCTTTCCTCCTTTGGGATTTCTCCTTTCGCCATCATACTCAAAATTGTGAGGGCAGCAATATTAGACACAGCAGACAATGAAGTCATGTCTGGGGATGGAATTGCCCATAGCAAGCTGGGATTTTGGGGCGAAAATCTCTCAGGCTCCAAGAAGGCAATGGCAAATCTCTTCTGATCAAATCAAGAAACTGGGTTGTTGTGAGTTTTCCAGACTGTATGGTCATGTTCCAGAAGCATTCTATCCTTAATTTTCACCCACATCTATGGCAGGCAGCCTCAGCGGTAAATCAGGTCTGGTGGAAACTAGGCAAGAAAGGTTTATATATCTGTGGAAAGTCCAGGGTGGGAGAAAGAAATTTTGTCTGTTTGAGCAGGCCCGGATTACGCATAGGGCCAACATAGGCCATGGCCTAGGGGCGCAAGCCGAGGGGGGCACAGATCACTGACCCAAAAAAGTTATAAAATAATTTTAAAATCGCACCGCGATTGGCTCCTGCTGCCTGGTACCCAAAAGGAGACAGAGCCAAGGTCGGGCTCCGCGGAGGCAGCGCTTGTGCTCGCCGCGTCAGCCTCAGCCCATCCATCTACGTCGCTGCTTCTCAGCCAGTGCTTCTGAACCTTAGGGGAGGGACCTGGCCTGGCCTGGCTTGGAGCGGCTTCCTTCACAGGCTGCTGAGGGAAGAGGAGGCCGCGGGAAAGGAGGGTGGCGTGTGGTGTGGAGGCCCGGAGGGGAGCCTGAGGCGGAAGAAGGCCCCGACTCTCTGCAGCCGCTGAGCCATGAGCCACACGTGGGGCCGCCTCTGAAGCCGCTGCCCCAGACGAAGAGCATGCTCTGGACCCAGCCCGGCTTTCCCTGTCCCTTTGGGCCTCGGCACTCACTCGCCCTCCTCTGCCTCCTTGAGTCCTTCCCGAGGGGTAACGAACTCACTCCCCGGCCTGCCACACAAAGGGGCTCTTTCCCTTCTCTTCAGTGACAGCACGTGTGCACCTTTCCCCTCAGCCCCATTGACACAGGACAGGAAGGATGCGGCGGTGCGAGATGGAGGGGGGGAGAGGGAGGTGAGGTTGGTTTAAAGGGGGCGTAATTCCAAAGTGTGGCCTAGGGTGCAAAAAGCTGTTAATCCAGGCCTGTGTTTGAGGCAAGTGTGAATGTTGCAATTGGCCACCTTTATTAGGAACATGAAAGGCACTGTAGACTAATTCAACCGAAGAAGTCAGCCATAGCAGAGCTAAGATGAACCAAGCTGGACACAGCATATTATTTGAGAACACAGAAACGCTGGACCACTCTCACAACCACCATGTCAAACTACACAGAGAAGCCACTGAAATCCACAAGCATGTGGATAAGTTAAACATAAAGGAGAAAACCACGAAAATGAACAAAATCTGGCTACCAGTATTTTTTTATTTAAAAAACTCTAAAATCAGGACAGTAAACAAAGAACAACACTCAGAAAAGAGGAGAATTCCAGGCAAGAATAAATCAGGGCCAAATAACACCTCCCAACAAAGGATTTCCCCCAGGCAGCAACCAGTCAGGCGTTGAAGCTACAGGGCCATTAAACCGTAATCAAGGTGGCCAATTGCAACATTCACACTTGCCTCAATCAGACAAAAGTTTTTTCTCCCACCCTGGACATTCCACAGATAGATAAACCCCACTTGCCTAGTCTCCAACAGATCTCCCAACCTCAGAGGATGCCTGCCATAGATGTGGGTGAAGTGTCAGGAGAGAATGCTTCTGGAACATGGCCATGCAGCCTGGAAAACTCACAGCAACCCAGTGATTCTTACCATGAAAGCCTTTGACAACACCTGGTCAAGAAAGCCCTAAAGGTTTGCAAGACAGTTGTCACAGGTGGGACATTTATTTATTGTATCAGAAGCAATCCAAGGGTACAGTTGACAATGTATTTTAAAAATGCAACGTTTTAAAACTTGGCATTATATTAAATGTTCTTTGACCAAAAGCTGGCCACTTGGAGTGCCTCTGGTGTTGCTATAAGGAGGTCCTCCATTGCGCATGTGGTAGGGCACCGACTGCATTGTAATAAGTGGTTTGTGTTTTGCTCTTTTCCACATTCTCATGTCCGTTCAGCACCTTCCAAATCGCCCAGTCTTCTGTGTACCCAGGGTTTTGGTATCAGCCATGACTTGAGGTTCTGGGTTTTAGCCTGCCACTTTTGGACTCTCGCTTGCTGAGATGTTCCTGCGAGTATCTCTGTAGAACTTACAAAACTATTTCTTGATTTAATGTGTTGGCATGCTTCCTGATATCCAAACAGAGAATGGACCAATGAAGGGACATGAAGGCTCACGATAATAACAAACACACCCCATGTTGCCCACAGTCCTTCCTGCAAGACTGGAGGGATTTCATTTAGTCCTTCTAGACCTGGAGTTGGGGTCTTAGTAAGAAAGACATCCTGATGGGGTGGGACACCACTCTTTCACCTCCCTGTACTTTCCACTTACACCCAACTTGTTGAGACAGGGTATCTTCATCTTTCCAGAAACTTGTGAAGGCAGCAGGAGAGGAAGCAGGCCACGAGGTGAAGCATGGCGTGGGCAGGGCGCAGTGGGGTGGGAGTCCGTGCCAGGCGGGTTGAGAAGGAGACGAAGAAGGAGAGCCAAGAGTTGTATGCCAGCCTGTTCAGCCTGTGATTGTGTCTGATGATCAGGTTGCTTTGGGTGATGGGAATGCCAATGTTGTTCATGATGGAAATAAGGATGCTGTCCATGAAGATGTTCCTGAAGGGAATGGGGATGATGGTCTGTTTCCTGGGCCTGGTTTTGGAGATGTGGAGCCGGAATGCAGTTTAGATTATGGGTTGAGGCTTGTATTGCTATAAGAGGATTCTCAACGTCTTGAGTCTGGGAAAGGCTCTGCACCGCAGTCCCCTGGTCAGTTATCTCCAGGTGGAGATTTTAATGAAGGGAGTAGCAGTGAAGCCTTGAACAGAAGAAGTGATTTTAGCCAGCAATGACAAACAGGTCAGTAATTACAGTGCTCAGACAGATTACATCAGAAGTTAGAAGTGAAACCAAAATTAAGGAAAAATCTTTTTGTAGCTGTTTGGGGAATAGGGCAGGGGTTTAAGTGCTACATATGGAATCTAGCTTCAGACAAAGCAACGTTATCTTTGACCCTGGTGTCTCCATGGGGTGATTTCCCTTGGGTGCCTCCTTCTCCCTCTCTCTACCGAAAAGGAAGAAGACGGGAGGACTGCCCATGGCAAGAAAGCGCAGGGGAGCAGAGCCATGGACTCTTGTCTTTGTTTGATTCATGGATTAAGGGCCTTTTCTGTTATTTGCCTTTGAAATCAAGTATCTAGTTTCCTGGTCTTCTTTGGACTATTTCTCTTTGGACTAATTGTTCGTCTCCATTGGCGCCCGCCCCCTTGTTGTGGGGGAGAGACTTGCGTACCCTAATGAAGTTGTGAGCAATGCTGGCAGTGGCATAATAGTCACCGGTAGGGCTTCCCATGCCAGACAGGTCACAACCAAAGGGTCTGACAAAGAGTGTCAATGAGCAGGACAGGCTCTCTAGCCTTTTGGCAACCATCCTAGGTGAAGGAAAACTGTAATTTCAAACCTGGGCAGATGGTGCTCGTCTAATCCTGTAAGGTCAACCATCTAAGAGAAGGAAACTCAAACCAAACCTATGACCTGAGGACCTCGCTGCCACCGTCCAAGCTTGCTAGGCCCTGGCACACAAACCTTTGGTTTAAAGGGTGAGGCGAGTTCTGCGCACGCTGCGCTCCACCAGAAAAATTCATTGCACAGGCTCGAAGGACACATCCAACCTCTGAATCACCAACGCGCATGTAGAAAGCATGGGATGAGTCCTTCCTGAATCTTCGTTCACGAAGAAAAGCCAATAATTGTTCCTATTCCTTCCTAATAATTGGATTACCTTTTACTGTGGATTACTTTTTGTTGCTTTGTCCTACCTTACCCTCCATAAACTGCTTGCTATTTTCACCCATCTGTGTGGTGTTTGGAGTCAGAGGGGATCCTGCTCTGGAGTGCAACAACACCGAGGAGGGCGGGGAGGGGGCGTGGTCCCGGCACTGGGGCTGAGATTGGCAATCCAGTGCGATTTGAGACAGACAGGGGTGTCTCCCGTGGGGTGATTTCCCTTGGGTGCCTCCTTCTCCCTGTCTCCGCGGGAAAGGGAGAGGACGGGGAGGACCAGCCACGTCCAGAAGGCGCAGGGGAGCGGGCCCGTGGCGAGGGATCTGGCGTGGGCGTGGGCGGAGAGAGAGGGATGCCTCTCTGCCTGCCCGGGGTTTCTCTCCTGTGCCGAGGCTGCTCCAACAAAGCCCGTCTCCCTCGTGAAGGTTACGGGCCGTGTTCTTGAGAGCTGGGCGCCCGCTTCTTCCGTGTCTCTCTCTCACACACACATACACACACACACATAAAGAACGAGAGCTCCCCGCTCTCCGCCCGTCACAGTTTGGCTCCGTATCGATCGGCGCTGCCTGGCCGCGCTTCCCCTGCAATTCCAGGTAGTAAATCAGTGCCAAGCGGCTCCTCCCTCCGGCCTCGCCATTGGCTGCCCGCCTCGGCTCGGGCCTCGCGGATTGGCCGCCTCCGGGGCGCGGGGCTTTACTTAAAGAGGCGCTCCCTCCGCCGGACTCGCCGGAGACACACCGAGAGAGAGAGAGAGAGGGAAAGAAAGGAAGAGAAGTGGGCGCCCGAAGCAGAGCCGCGGCAGCGAGAGACGGGGAACCGGGCAGCCCACCCGGGATGGCGCTCCCGGGGCACCCCGACTTGTTCCCGGTGAGTAAGAGGGACAGGCGAGCCCACAGCGGCGGAGCAAAGTTTCCCGAAGAAGTGGGAGACTTCGGGTGGAGGCGGAAAGTTGGGCTCGAGTAAGCGATCGAGGGGGGACCAGGCATCAGGAGGTGGCGCGCCCTCTTCCTCCCTCTCTCCCTCTTATTTCTCCGTCGGGTTGAGAAGCGCGAGTGGGAAGGGGCTGCGTGGATGCCTGGGAACCGAAGAAAGTGGGCTCGGGACTCGTGGGATCCGTGTACCGGAGGGAGGTGGGATTTGCAGGAGTTGCAGGTCCCTTGGATCGTGGCACTCACTCTTCCTCGCCTGCTGAGACAGATGCCTCTCTGCTGCCCAGCTCCTGGCAGGGAAGGGGAAACAGATGCATCCTCCTCAAGAGAGCCAAACCTTTTTGCTGCTCAGGTGGTGTTTGCTGTCTGTTTGCTGCCCAGGTGACCTCCCCCTTGCAGGTGTGTTTTGCCCCCCCCCCCCCCGCGGCGTGGCCCAGGGAGAGCAATGGTATGGTCCCAAGGTATGGTCCCGGCTCCACACGCAACTCTAGGGTCCCGGCCACCGCTTCCTGCCCCGGTTCTGCTCCTCGCCGCTTTGGCACGGAAGGGAGACCCAGTTGCCTGCAGCACTGATGCAGGTTCTGGGCTGGTGTTCCAGGAAGACAGCAGTGCAGCTCAGGATGGGAGCTTTCCTCCTTTCAGGGGTGACACGAAGGAAACCCAGCCCTGGAAACAGCAGCACCCCTAAGAGACATGACTCGGACCCAAACTCGCAGGCTGAGTTTGATTTTGCTCTTCTGGCAGCACTTGGCAAGATCATTCGGAAGCTCGGGAGTCTTGTGATGTTTTCCGGGCTATTTTGATAGCACCACACTTCACTGGATACGCCGCCGTGCTGTCACCCAGCAGGATGTGGGGATGCATTTGGGGAATGGCAAATGTGAGCTCGTGATGTCACTAGTCCACAGTAGTGCAGGAAATGTTATGTCACTGTGAGAGCGCTGGAGGGATACATCTTATGTGGGAGATGGCAGCACAATTGGCACTGTAACACCACTTAGGATACATGGCAGGAGGTGTACGTGAACAATCTCGGCAGCTCTGATACAATTGAGTTTACACATCTGCTGGGTGCCCTTATCTAGCTTTTCTTTCCATGTAATGAGAGACTTGAGAAACTGCAAGTTGCTTCTGGTGTGAGAGAATTGGCTGTCTGCAAGGACGTTGTCCAGGGGATGCCCAGATGTTTTACTATCCTGTGCGATGCTTCTCTCGTGTCCCTGCATGAGAAGCTTGAGCAGACAGATGGGAGCTCACCCCACTCTCCTGATTCAAACCACCAACCTTTCAGTCAGCAGTCCTGCCAGCTCAAGGGTTTAACCAATTACGCCACCAGGAGCTTCCCTTATCTATCTGTATTTGCCATACACCCCCAGACTGAATGGGAGAAGGCTTGGAAGCATCCTCCTCCATCTCACCAAGAGAGGGAAATTATAATCAGAGCTAAGGAAAGTTATAATTTGGGAACACCCCCCCCCCCCTTTAGAGTGGTGGAATTTGTGATTTGTTGTTCAAAACATAACCTCTTGAGACTCTGCCCAAGCAAACTCTATTGTCTTCCCCAGAGGACCACCTGCCTCTCCTCTAGTGATCTCTACACCTTGAAACAAGGGGTGCAAGATTATCTTTCACTTGTAGTGTGTATGTGAGTTCAAATTGCAGCATGCACCCTTCAGATGCATGAAGAACATGGAATGCACAGTATAAGTCAGGTGCCTCCTTCTTTGCCTGTTGTGAAATCAGGCCACCTGTTTTTATCTACCTGGTGCCTTGGTACCATACCATTACTGTCACAATCCTAGAGCCACAAGAACTGGATTAAGGCAAGTTATGCAGCTTGTAAAGCACAAAGATCCACTGGTTACCCAACATGCTGCATGGGACACTCATCACAATGTGAACAGAAAATGACCATCCTTTTATGCATTGCCTCTTTGTCCAAGAGCTGGCTGGTTAGAGGAATAGACATACTGGTGCACTCAAAGTCATGGAGGCGGCGTCCATCAATGTCAGTGGCCGGAACAAGATGGCGACCAAGTACTGTTGTTTTCTTGCACCTGCCAAGAGTATCAGCCAAAGCCAATCCATAACATGGAGTCCTGGTCACCACTTGCCAAGCTATAACATTAGTTCAGATCATTGTTTAGCCGAGAGAAACATTGGACTTAAAGCTGGGTTATATTTCACTCTGTTTTAAATTTCAATTCCTGGAGCTGTCCAAGAAAGGAACAATTATGACCTAGGCCTGAGTAAACAAGCCCTTGCTTAAAACCTGGACCCTCACTTGTATACATGTTCCCCACTGTGGGAACAGGAGGCCCACTCTAGAATTTGGGAAGGCTCTTCTGTTCCGAGTTACACTGACATTTGGTTGCATTTCCTCCACTCACTACAGTGAATTCAGTGCACCCATCATTCCGAAAAGGGCCAGATTCCTGCTCTATCTAATAGCCTCATCACAACAGAGCATGGATCCACTTTAAATCAGGTTTCTGGCTCCTGCAGAATTCTGGGATTTGTAGTTCAGTGAGCCCCAGGACTTGTTTGGCTGAGCTGATTAAAGGCCCTTTCCTAAACTACAAGCCCCATAATTCTGCAGGAGGCACAAACTGGATTTAAAGTGGATCCATGCTCTAGTGCAGTGGTTCCCAAACTTTTTTGGCCTACTGCCCCCTTTCCAGAAAAAAAATTACTCACCGCCCCCCTAGAAATTTCTTAATTTTTTAAAATAGCAATTAAACAGATATATGTATTAATATTTCTACCTTTTTTCTTAAAATATAATACAGAAAGTTGTAAATTAGAAACATTGAAGTTTGAAATTATGAAACTATTTATTGAACTTAGAATAGAAAGGTAATACAAAAAAAGTTAAAACATTCGAAAACATCTTAATGAGAAGGATGAACCTGGTATGCTGCTACCAATCTAGTAATCCTAGTCTTTATTTTCGTCAGCAGTAATCTCAATCATCGCGATTGACTATTATTATTATTATTATTATTTTGCAATCGGTTTCTTTTTTGGTTAATAAATTGGTTACCGCCCCGGATCCACGTTCCAATAAATATGTTGAAGGACATTATTGTTATAAGACTCAACCAGTTGGAAGGGAACTCCAAAGGTATTGTTATTATTATCCTTTGCTTGGCGAGAAGAGGAGGAGGGAAGAAGAGAGAGACACACACAGATGGATGGTAGCCTGTCACCTGGCTCACGCCACCGCCCCCACCACCCCCTTACAGGGGTTCAGCGCCCCCTAAATTCTCCTGGGCCTTCCAGCGCCCCCCTAGATCGGCCCACCGCCCACCAGGGGGTGGTACTGCTCTAGTGCAATGGTTCCCAACCTGTGGGTCCCCAGGTGTTTTGGCCTACAACCAGAAATTCCAGCCAGTTTACCAGCTGTTAGGATTTCTGGGAGTTGAAGGCCAAAACATCTGGGGACCCACAGGTTGAGAATAACTGCTCTAGTGTGATGAGGTCCCAAACCTAAGCTTAGAAGATGATATATTGAAAAAAGGTGCAGCCTCTTACCATCCAGCAACTTAACCTTTCACTTTTGACTCCTATGACTGTTGCCTTCCATTGAGCGTTCTCCTTTGAAAGCCATCTAGGTAGGCTTTCAAAGGGATACAAGCAGTGCTCTTCTTTGTTTCTTTCTCATTGCCCAATCCATGCTGGTTCAAGACTTCCATATAGGAAGAGAGTTCATGGAATGTAATCATGGGACATTATTTTGTTTTTGATGTGTACATCTCCCAGGAAGCTTGGTTTGTTATACCTATATGCTGTGGCAAAGGGGAGATTCCAGATTATGGGTGACGTTTTGGTGAAATTCCTGCTTCCTCAATTTCTACATGGGGGAACCTTTTCTGGAGGTTTAGAAGTCATCTTTATGTCAGACATGAAGCAAGGAGATCCTGCAATCTGTAGTGGGAAAGTTGAATCTCCTCCATAGAAGATATCAGCCATATGACTAACTGCTTAAGTGCCTGTATACAGGTGTAAGCTCCAAGTCTGTGTGTGTGTGTGTTCAGGAAGGCAACTTAATTAATGGCCATTTCCCTAATGATCTATCTAGAAATGCTCACTGATGTATGGGTTTAATTAGACCAAGCCAAACAAGGAGAGCCTGAAGGGTGGAGCACACTGTCTCTGTCACCAGGCACTTGTAACAGTCTTGTGTTTATAGAAACTTGTTTAGTAATAACTTAATCTAGACCTAAACTGGAGGATGGTGTCGGAACCCAAGCTATGTTGTGATGGATGGCTTTGGTGGTGTGACTGAATCTATGGGTGGGGCATTCTGTTCTTGCACTTCTGCCTAATGCTCAGACCTAAAGGAATCTGTGTTCTGGCCAATATCCTCTTCATAGTATCAGAAATTAGACTTTGTCTCCATGACAAGATGGAGCATGATGGCTCCTGGCACGGTGCAATATAACAATAAGCATAGCTTTTGGAAATTGAAGCTACTCTCCTATATGTCAGGTACATGCTGAAATATGATTTCAGTGAAGTTTTTAATCCAGTGGTGTTTATTATGTAGTCCTCTGGCTGTATAGCTACACCATGCAGGCTAGACCATGAATCCCATTGCCCTCAGCTTTGTCATAAAGCACAATGAATTATATAAATGTAATACATTCTACCTCCAGAGAACAGTCCCAAGCACATGGTGATTCAGGACAGGGTTTGGACCTAACAATGTCTGTCTGTCCCTAGGCCAGGAGATGAATAAATTTGAGATTGCCTTTGGTTCAGGCAGTATATGTCTTCTGCTTGCATGAATGAGATAGATACTTCCAGTGGTGCTATCCCGCCTGTTTCTTCTTGGATCTAAGTAAAAAAAAAAATCTTGCTGTGGAAAAGACTGGAACCATAAATCATGTTTACTTTACTGACCCCCATCCACACACCCCAAAAAAGAGCTGTGGGGTTTCCTGCAGATCTGTTTGATAGAGTCTAGAATGAGAGGTCCTGCTACATAAGGTCGAGGATGTCCCGGATGGCCAGTAACAAAGCTAACAAGGTTTTCTCTCTGTAGGAATGTTCACAAGACCGATCACATGTTCCATAATGCACTTTGATGACCATTTTATTCACATGATCAAGATAGATAAAGCATGATGAAAGGGTGGGTTTCTTTCCTTCCCCCTTCCCTCCTAAGGGACTTAAAGACAATATTGATTCTGCCCTACAGCAGTGATTATATGAACACTCCAAGCTGACAGTCTCTGGGACGATGGGGAAATGCTGATTAACATAAGATGTAAGAGTTTCCACAAGCGAGTGCTGACAAAATTAAGAACTGTATCCTTTACCAGGGAAGACCATTCATTAGCGGACTGCCTCAGGTGGCAAAGATAGAGCAGTCACCCTTCACTCCAGACATTTCTCTTGAACCCTTCCCCAGAAGTTTCCTTATGGTGCACAATGTGTGCACATGTGTGCGTGCAGCACCAGTTAAGCCCTCTAGTCCCTTCAGGTGCAATGTAGGATGCTGAGTCACAGAATCATAGAATCAGAGTTGGAAGAGACCTTGTGAGCCATCCAGACCAATTCCCTTCCAAGAAGCAGGAAAATCACATTCAAAGCCCTCCTGACAGATGGCCACCCAGTCTCTGCTTAAAAGCCTCCAATGAAGGAGCCCCCAACACACTCTGGGGTAGAGAGTTCTACTGCTGAACAGGTCTCAGTTCTTCCTAATGTTCAGGCAGAATCACCTTGTAGTTGAAGCCATTGTTCCGCGTCCTAGTCTCCAGGGCAGCAGAAAACAAGCTTGCTCCCTCCTCCCTATGATTTTCCCTCACATATTTGTACATGGCCATCTTTTCTCCTCTCACCCTTCTCTTGTGCAGGCTAAAAATGCCCAGCTCTTTAAGCTGATCCTCACAGGGCTTATTCTCCAGACCCTTGATTGTTTTAGTTGTCCTCCTTTGGACACCTTCCAGCTTGTCAACATCTAGTCCTATCAGCAAAATTGAAATAGACTTCAACTTCCTGTCTGAAATAATAATAATAAACTTAATATACTTTATTTATACCCCACTACCATCTCCCCGAAGGTACTTGGGGTGGCTCACAAAAGCACTCAATAGTGCAAACATATAAAATACAACAAGTGCATAAGCAAAACAACACAATAACAATAAAATTCTCCTTGTCCCAAGCCAGCCTAATTCTTTCCCAAGATTTGACTTCCTTGATTGAAAATATGAAAAGGGGTGTGGTTCACCTGTTTCAATGTTTACCAAGTTTAATTGAGGGAAAAGCACCTTTCTGTTTGGAGTGCAATCCTCATCTGAGAGATGGCTCAACAATATGTTGAACGGATACTCAGGCTCAGGGCACCTTGTTTACCCCTTCTCTCCTTGTGGCATTCGCCTGTAGAAGGGTTTCATACATTCACTGGCTGTGGAATAATAATCAGAAGAGCCTGCCTTGAGGAGCAACCTGGATGAATCTCGCAGGGCCCACCTTACCATTAGGCAGAATTAACTGCCTCAAGGACAAATGCTAATAACATCCCAATCATTCCCACTAGAAGTGGTGCGCGTGCGATATAGATGTTGGTTCTCAACCCCTAAAGCTTTCCGGTTTGAAGGAAGACCCGCTCTTCTTACTCATGTATTCAAATGTCACTTCAATAGAAATGTGCATGTGACAAGAAGGGGGCCACCATCTTGCACTTTGCCTCAGGCAGCAAAAATGTCGTGGGATAGCTCTGAACTAAGTCTTATTGAAATTGAAGTAAATGTGGACTAGATCTTATGAAGATCCTTGCATTCTTTACTAGATATTTATTTCCTGGTATATACACTAATAGGTGTCACCTCCTACAACATAGAAGTATTTCTGGTTTATCAATTTGATGTGATGGATGTCTGGGACCATTCATGACCATTCAGTATAGGGAATATGGAGCCTCCCTGATCAGGGTAGTATACCAATTCTTGTGAGAGACATCTACAAGGCACAGTTTATTGGCTCATGTACTGCTTGTTAGTGTCCTGTGATATAGAATCCTAGAGTTGGAAGAGACCTCGTTGGCCATCCAGTCCAACCCCCTGCCAGAAAAATCACATTCAAAGCACCCCTGACAGATGGGCGTTCAGCCTCTGTTTAAAAGCCTCCAAAGATGGAGCCTCCACCACACTAGTTGGTCCTTGATGGAATCTGACTGTTGAATTGGTTAGAATATTGATCTAATCTAGCAAGGAGAGGACGAACCTCTTTAACAATGAAAGCCAAATTTCAGAGAAGTTTTCAGGCATTCCCAGAGACAAGATGAGACCAAAACCTGGAGTAAATATTAGCATTAAATTATCATTTCCCCATTTATTTTATTTATTTATTTATTTACTTTATTTATATTCTGCTTTTCTCACCCCGAAGGGGACTCCGAGCGAATTACAGTACACATACTTGCAGACAATCCCTGCAGTTCAACATATGACATATAAGCATGTGACATGTACAGTACATATATTTTGACATATACATATATTGACAAACAGAGGCAAACTTTCTGGCCACCAGGGGGAGCTGACACACTCCTCATCTCTCAGCGTTTCCTTCCAGCGTCCCTTGTTGTTTCTTCCGCATTCCTCAGCGATTCTTTATGGCCTCATAAATCAGTCAAAATTTGCCTCCCCACTTTAATGTGGTACCCTTATCTCCTACTTGACAAATGTAACTGTCTTTCAGGCTGCAAAGGTCGGCAGCAGGCTACACTTAAGGTCGAGAACTCACCTCGACCCGGGCAGGCCTTCGAACTCATGACCTACTGGTCAGAGAGATCTTATGCACTTAACCAGCTGCGCCACATTCCCGGTGCTAATACATTCCCCATCATCCCAGAGACTGTCTGTAACTAAGTTTCAACCTTTTACATCAGGGGAACCTCTATGCAAATGCTAGGATATTTTCTGTAGAGATTCATTATTAAATAATGGTGCCATGGAGCAAGAAGTGGGACAGATTAGGGGCCAGAATGGAGGATTCATCATTCATGTTGTAAAGAATGTTAGAAGGTATTCTCCAGTCTTGTCCCACAAAGATCTTATTACACTGTTGTAGTGCTATTCCACCTTAACTGCCATGGTAACATCATATGTAATGGGTTGCTGTGAATTTTCCAGGCTGTATGCCCATGTTCCAGAAGCATTCTCTCCTGATGTTTCACCCACATCTATGGCAGGCATCCTCAAAGCTTGTGAGGTATGTTGAAAACTAGGCAAATGGGGTTTATATATCTGTGGAATGTCCAGGGTGGGAGAAAGAACTCTTGTCTGCTTGAGGCAAGTGTGCATGTTACAATTGGCCACCTTGATTAGGGTTTAATGTCCCTGTAGCTTCAAAGCCTGACTGGTTGCTGCCTAGGGGAATCCTTTGTTGGGATGTGTTAGCTGGCCCTGATTGACTCTTGTTTGCAAATATTAAGTGCTAATCAAGGTGGCCAATTGCAACATTCACACAGACAAGACCCTTTTCTCTCACCCTGGACATTCCACAGATATATAAACCTCACTTACCTAGTTTCCAACTGACCTCACAACCTCTGAGGATGCCTCCCATAGATGTGGGTGAAATGTCTAGTGAGAATGATTTTGGAACATGGACATACAGCCCAAAAAACTCACAGCACCCCAGTGATTCTGGCCAGGAAAGCCTGGGTTGTCTTGTTTAAGAAGAGACATTTAGAGAACTCAGAGAGCTCTTGAGCCTCACTAAACTATAAATCCCAGAATTCCATAGGATATTGCCATGACAGTTAAAGTGGAATAATAGTGCTATAACAATCTAGTATACCACTTCTAAGAATACCAGGGTTGGAAAGATCTCATCACTTTCTTAGCTATTCTCAATTTTTGTCTGTTATGCCTATGCATGACATGGTATATTAAATTGCTACTATTTTGTGGCTAATTGTAATTTAGCTTCCTAACCTCCACAGGAAGGATATAAATACTGGCTTCTTTAGAAATTACAGGGCCCCAAACCGAACATAAGCAAGAGTGTGGTTGTTGTATAATGCCTTTTATAATTGCCCTCCTTCCCTCCTCCCACAGCAGAGACAAAGTCATCTGCTTTCTATTTGATACAGCCTGGGCGGGGCAGGTGGGGGATAATTCAGCTTGAAAAAATGTGAGATCTCTGTTCTGTTCCTTTCAAAGTACTGGGGAGCGAAAGGTAAAGGTCTAAGCCAGGCCTGGGCAAACTTCAGCCCTCCAGGTGTTTTGGACTTGCTGGCTGTTAGGAATTGGGGGAGTTGGAGTCCGAAACACCTGGAGGGCCGAAGTTTGCCCAGGTCTGGTCTAAGCCTTCATCCTTTTGTTTGTCTTCTTCAGGCAATATGTGGAACTCAGATGCCCCTTCTACACTACCCTATATCCCAAGATATGATCCCAGATTATCTGCTTTAAACTGGATTATTTGAGTTTCCACTGCCAGATAATCTGGGATAAGAAGATAATTTGGATTCAGATCCTGGGATATAGGGGCAGTGTGGAAGGGGCCAGAAACAAGCCTGGTTTCGCATGCACTTTAGATCACAAAATCTAGACAACTTTGCATGAACTTGATTCTCACTCATCCTTGCTTTTGGCACCAGCTCAAATATGCCAAAGGCTTTCATTCCAGAGATTTCTTCCAAGATCCAACAAGATCATTGAATTAAGAAATGCAAGCACACATGCACCAAGCTTGGAAAAGTTACTTTTTAAAACTCCAAAATTTTGGAATCCTGCAGCCAACATGGCTACTAGCATATTGACAAAGGGTTTCTTAGAGCGATGGTCCAGAAAAAAGTCACTCTCCCAAGCTTTACTTCGTATGGACAAAGAAATAGATGTATATGTATAACTTCATCTGTACTTGATCAATAGGCAATTAGTAAACTTCACCAAACAAAACAATTCTGGCCCGCCCTTCCCCATCTGATAAGACAAGCTGCATCAAATACTTAGGTAGAGGCTATTTATAAGATGGTGAAATAGCAAAATGAATGGATTGGATTGGAAGGGATTCAAGGGCTATCTAGTCTTAACAGCTTGCCAAGCAGGATCCTGAAGCACACCTGAAATATGACCCTCCAACACCAGCTTAAAGACTTCTAATAAGGAGAATCCACTACACACCAAAGTAGTGCATTCCAGTTCAGAGTCATGAGGTTCTTCCTAAAATTTGGGTTCAAAGAGAGAACTTCTGAAGTGCTAATACTTCCTGAACCAAGAGGCATCCTCTTTCATATCTAGATAAGAAGGTCTGGAAGCTTGTCCTCTCTTGGGATCCGACCACATACTGTATGATCAGGATCTGAAATGGGTGTAAGTTCAGAAACAGGTCCCCGTGTTTGTGCATGGAAATTGAATTCTCTGCTTGCTAAACAGATGGGTGAGAGGAGCAGTGAGAATGACATGGCCATATGCCTCTCTGTTTGTAGGTGCCAAGGCTGCAACTTCTGCTGCTCTGGAGTTTGGTTTTGACTCAGCTCAGTGAAGGATCCCAGCGTACTGAGCCCATGTTCACAGCAGTCACGGACAATGTCCTTCCCCCAGATTATGACAGCAATCCAACCCAGCTCAATTATGGAGTGGCTGTGACGGATGTGGACCAGGATGGGGACTTCGAGATCATTGTGGCTGGGTGAGTATCAAAGATTATGTAAACAGGTGTGGGAGTAGGGATGATGCCATGTGCAGGGTGGGGAAGGGGCTATATTTCACAAACTGCTGGCCAAATATGTTCCTTTAACGGGGCTAGGGAGCCCTAAATGGGTGGGAGGTTTACAGGTGATGTCACTGAGCTGGCCATGATACAAAGACCTAACGAAATCAAGAGTCCCTGTCAAAAATAGGCCAGATATGGACCAGTTTGGGGGCTTCTGCAGGCTAGAGGTAGTCAATTTTCTTAAGCAGTAAAGCAGTGTTTTTTAACCTGGGGGTTGTGAAGGTAGTGTCAGAGAGGTTGCCAAAGACCATTGGAAAACACAGTATTTTATGTTGCTCATGGGGGTTCTGTCTGGGAAATTTGGCCCAATTCTATCATTGGTGGGGTTCAGAATGCTCTTTGATTGTAGGTGAACTTTAAATCCCAGCAACTACAACTCCCAACTGACAAAATCAATCCCCCCAACCCCACCAGTATTCAAATGTCAAGGTCTATTTTCCCCAAACTCCACCAGAGTTCACATTTGGGCATATTGAGTCTTCGTGCCAAGTTTGGGCCAGATCTATCACTTTTTGAGTCCGCAATGCTTTCTAGATGTAGGTGAACTACAACTCCAAAACTCAAGCTCAATGCCCACCAAACCCTTCCAGTATTTTCTGTTGGTCATGGAAGTTCTGTGTACCAAGTTTGCTTCAATCCCAGAATTGGTGGAGTTCAGAATGCTCTTTGATTGTAGATGAACTATACATTCCAGCAACTACAACTTCCAAATGACAATATCAATTCCCCCCAATCCTACCAGTATTCAAATTTGGGCGTATCGGGTATTTGTTCCAAATTTGGTCCAGTGAATGACAATACATCCTTCATATCAGATATTTACATTATGATTCATAACAGTAGCAAAATTACAGTTATGAAGTAGCAACGAAAATAATTTTATGGTTGGGGGTCACCACAACATGAGGAATTCTATTAATAGGAAGGTTGAGAACCACTGCATTACAGAATGCTAATACTAAGGTGTTTGTGGGGATGTTTTTGCATATTCCAAAGGGGCGGGATCTAGCTTATTCCACAGGCAAAAAAAGGTAGACAGGATGTGTGTGCACGTGTGTACATATGCATGTATGCCCACACAAATGTGTTACAACCTGCTGGTTCAGAATGCAAACCTTGAAGTTATTGCAGCGCAAAGACTCCTATAGAGGGATATGGATGTGCATTTTCAATAAAACTTCCCTTCAGCAGCAGCTTCCTCAAAGCTTACAACTTAACTGTCTCTCCAAGTCGTTTATCTGACAAACTGTTTGTGCCTGTAGCTGCCTGAGCCCATTCCTCTTTTCCTCCACTTTGGCCATGCTGGAGTCATGACCTAGTAAATAGGTGCTGGAGGGACCTGTCCCTTTATACTTGGCCACCACTTGTATAGCTTGTTCTGCCCATAAAACATCTCTGAACAGTATTGAGCTGGGAAGCGCATATATCCATTGGAGAACTTTTTATGCCCACAATTTCCAGGAGAGCTAGATCATATCTCGTCATCAGCTGAGTTCATTTGCTCCAGGAGTCTCACCCCTTCATGGCCTTTCTCCCTTGTTGTTCACTTGATTTGCTCTTCCCTTAGTCCAGAGGAATAAACTTTCTTGTAAAGTGTTGCGCTATTAGGCTCCCAGCCAGAACTTGGAAAAGATACTTTCGGGCTGCCGTTTTCAGAAGTACCCAGCTGTGATTTTTTGCAATCCAAAAAATCATTTTTCAGAGAACAATCCATTTAGGGTGTTACAGAACTTTCTGTTTCTTTCCCATTAAGCTGTCAGGCACTAGAGCCATTCAAAATCACATCACAGATCCTATGGCCATACCACAGTGGACTCCATTAACAATGTCCGCAATTAGCATTTCAGCAATTATATCTGGCTGCCCCCTATGCCGTCCTATAATTTGCTCCAAATCACCTCAACCTAATCGGCCTACACTGCCATAGATTTTAGATCTCTTTGTGCTTCATGGATACCGTCCAAGAGCTAAATAGCATAATTTCTTTTTCTAGAGACAAATTTAGCAGAAATTGTTTTGTATTATAGTTGCCTGGTTGTTGTCCAAGCACCAGTTTGTAGAACAGATCTATAACCTTGTGTTTATAATAATCCTAGACTTTGATGCTTTTTTTATTAAGACTCAATGGGACCCACAAGAAAACGCTGCAGTATGGGTGCTGCTGTTCACGATTCTGGATGTGTCAACTCTTTCCATCTCTCCACACACATTCAACCAGCATCCCATGACCATTGAACTCAATGAATTCTCACTGGGCTCTTTGTGAGTTCCCATTCCCATTCCCTTAAGCACTTTCCCTAAAGCAGTGTTTCTCAACCTTCCTAATGCCGTGACCCCTTAATACAGTTCCTCATGTTGTGGTGACCCCCAACCATAAAATTATTTTAATTGCTACGTCATTATTTTCATTGCTACTGTAATTTTGCTAGTGTTATGAATCGTAATGTAAATATCTGATGTGTAGGATGTATTTTCATTCACTGAATGAAATTTGACACAAATACCAGATACGCTCAATTTTGAATACTGGTGAAGTTTTTTTTGGGGGGGGGGGTCGATTTTGTCATTTGGGAGTTGTAGTTGCTGGGATTTATAGTTCATCTACAATCAAAGAGCATTTTGAACTCCACCAACGATTGAATTGAACCAAACTTGGCACACAGAACTCACATAACCAACAGAAAATACTGGAAGGGTTTGGTGGGCATTGACCATTTGGGAGTTGTAGTTCACTCACATCCAGAGAGCACCGTGGACTCAAACAATGATGGATCTGGACCAAACTTGGCACAAATATGCCCAGGTGTGAACACGGGTAGAGTTTGGGGGAAATATACCTTGACATTTAGGAGCTGTAGTTGCTGGGATTTATAGTTCACCTACAATAAAAGAGAATTCTGAATCCCACCAACGATAGAATTGTGCCAAACTTCCAACACAGAACCCCCATTCCTTGAAGGGACTCACTAGCATGGGCCTCCCTCCATTCTGCTTAAGCGGCTGAGGGGGAAAAGGAACGGGCCTGAGGCTGTTAGGAATTGTGGAAGTGTAAGTCCAAAACACCTGGAGGGCCCAACTTTGCCCATGCCTGGTATATACCATATAACCTACTCTATACTCCTTAATACAGTGGTGCTCAACCTATGGGTCCCCAGGTGTTTTGGCCTGTGCTGGGATTTCTGGGAGTTGTAGGCCAAAACAGCTGGGGACCCACAGGTTGAGAACTACTGCCTTAATATAATATGAATCCCTTGGATATGTTGGAAATACTGAATTCACGGAAAGATTTAAGGTAAAATTCAACGGCCAAATAACTTCTGCACATAGAAGAGGGCACATGCCACCTTGCCCTTTGCCTCACTAAGCAAAATGTCTTGGGCTTGCCTTGGGTGGTGCTGTTCTAACTACACAAGCATTGACACTCACAGTCAAAACAGCAGAAACAGAATGATTGATCCCATTCACTTTTGCACCATTTATTATTTATTTTTTATTTATGATCATTTCTACCCCGTTCCTCTCACCCCCGCTAGGGGACTCAGAGCGGCTAATATGGCAACGATTCGATGCTGTAGGAAATACAGTATAATAAAAAGATTTTAAAAACATACACATAGCACAGATTAAAACAACATTAGTTACAACAACATTATCAAAGGAACTAAGTGCGTCAATGCTGAAGTGTTGCAGTGCATATCCTAACTGTCAGCCATTCAGACATGCTAAACCAGAACCTGGGGGTGATAGGGAAGACATATTTGTGCTACAATGAACAAAATCCCAAATAGCCATGCTGGCTGGAATTGCTGAGAGTTGATGCCCAAAAATAAGCCTGCTCACCAACCTCCAGTATAAAGATGCCTCTTTGCTTTCCCAGGTTTCTTGCCAAGGTCAGTAGCTCTTTTTAACAGCCTGTGTGGAGGAGTTGGTGGCAGCACGCGTCTACCTAGCACTCTAGTTGTCCTTCACAGGAAGGTGTGCATCCGTCTGGTATTACCAACAATTCTTCCTGCCTGTGTTGGTTGCTCCCCACTCAACCAGCTAGGTTCTGAGTCAGTGGGACTGTGAATCTAGCCTATTTGGAGAAGTAAGCTAAGCGTGTGAGGGTGCTTCCAGACAGCACTAAATCACAGGTTTTAAACAAGGGCAAAAAATCTCGGTACTTCAGAAGAGGTCCACATACAGAACTGCTGGTCCCAGGATTTCTGCCTCTGTTGCCCAGACTTGAGGCTTTGTTGCAAGATTTAGAGGCCTCCAGGATGGCCACTACGGGACTTCCCCCAGAAACCTTGGCAGTTTTTTAAAATCCCACAAGGGTTTCTACAAAAGTTCCATTCTTTGTCTTGACCAAAAAATGTGTGCCCTCCAGATGTTTCATGAATAATCTACTACTACACAAACAATCCTAATGGGGTAGGACTACTTCTTCCTAAGTCAGCACTGCACAATGAAACAGGAACAGACACTTTCAAAAAGGGAACAGAACTTTGACATTGGCACTTTTTAGAGTCTGGCTGCCTGGTCATCTGTCCAGACAGATTTGGCTGTGTACTTGTGGCATCAAACAACAGGGAGCTGTTCCTGGTTTATACATGGGGTTGCTGATTTCCCTTCTTGTGAAACATTGAATAGGGAGCCACAACTTTGTCCTGGCCAGTGAAAATGTTCCTTCCACACATTTCATGAAGTTTCTAGCACACAAACAAAGTTTTTGCCTTCTACTCAAATGTCACCTACTTGTTAGGAACCATCCAATCAGGAACAAACATTTAAAGCCCAGGAACAAACCGAGATAAAAAAATCCTGTGATTTCCAATTGCAGGAACATACAGACATGCGAAGATCCTCAAAACTGCAATATTCCTGCACTTGGAAATTTCATGCTTTTGGCCTTTTGTAGCATTTACAGGGAATGGTGTCTGGCCACCCTCCTGTTTGCTGTGGAAGCTCCTGGGATAAAGGTACTGCCTGGACAGGCCCTCAGATAGCCCCTTTAAAGTCCAGACTGAAACCTGAAGGTGATTCACTGACCTACTGAATTGGGAGGCCTCAATTGTCACTGAAGCCAGCACTCTCAGGTTGGAATTTCTTTTTACCTCTGTCTTTATGGTGTGGCTGCCATTTTCCACCCAATTCTGGTTGTCTTCCATTACAGGAAGATCTAAAACAAATCCAAATAATGAAATATCTTTCATCATTGACCATGTCAGCTAGGCTTAATAAGAGTTGCAGGCTTGCAGTTCCTAGAGTGGCACATACCTCAGGATCTATGGTGAGGTCTGCATGGTTTGACCCAGAGCTCAGAAACGTTACCTTTCTTGACCCTCAAAGCAAGTTTTCCAAGCTCTGCTTTGATCTGAGAAAAAACAGCTTTGCTTGCTCTGTCTTGGCAATCTAGCCGGTCTCTCACCTGGATACTACATTTGCTGGCTTCTTCCTGGATGGAGGAGCAACTGTTTCCTCTCCATGCTCCCTCACTGTGCTGACAGGCCTCAATGTGCACCTTGACATTGTGTTAATTGGCTGCAGAGTGAATGAATGCCCCATGATCTCATTATTGGCAATGTTCTCAACTTGGAAAGGGTGCACAGGAGTGAGCAAGGCATTCAGCTGTGTGCTTAATGCCTGCCCAATCTGCCAGACCTTCCAACAGTAAAGGGTGGGAGGGAGTGGAGTTAAAGCTTGGCCAGCTGCCTCAAGAGTCAACCATCCAGCCCATCTCCAATCAAGTAGAAGCAGCACATGTTTGCCATCAACTGGGGCATATACAACACACAATGTGGGATGTCTCCATGCAGGAAGAGGAAATCGCCATCCTGGACTTTGTGCGACCATTGATAGGGATGCCAAGATAACACAGATGTACAGCGGTACTATTGTATGGGCCCAGTAAAGATCCCACACATATAACATTCTACCAAAAGACCCCCATAATCTGTAAGGCAAAAACTCAGGGGTTCTCCTAAAGTGAAGGATAGTGCCAAACAATACCCTGGTAGTTGTGATATAGTCCTTTGCATATTTTTGTACCAGCCTTCCTTATGCTGGTATCCTCCAGGTGATGTTGGGCTCCAACTCCCAGCCAGTCCCTGCTGGCACAACCAGGGTGAAGGCATTTGTGGTCCAAATAGCTGGAAGATAAACTAGATAAACTGTTTTAACCTATCCATAATCACTGTGGGAAAGATCCCTTCTTGAAGGAGCTCCAAATCCCAGTGCATTAATGAAATGAGACAGAAAATTAGTGTCCCTCATATAGCAGAGGTGTGGGGACATGTTACAACTATTGCTGTTAAATAGCAACAACATTCATAAAAGTAGGAGTGGGCAATCTGTGGCTCTCTAGATATTACTGGACTCCAACTCCCATTGAAACTCACCATTAGTTTTGTTACATGATGCATTTTCAATCATTCCTGATAGTGCCCAAATGCCAGATTATAGGCCTAATAACACAAGCATTTACTCTGTTTCTGATGTTGCTACATATAATATAAGTCTGGAAGATTCGTAAATACAGTAGGGTCTTGCTTATCCAACATAAATGGGCCGGCAGAACATTGGATATGTGGAAATGTTGGATAATGAGGGATTAAGAAAAAGCCTATTAAATGTCAAATTACATTACGATTTTACAAATTAAGCACCAAAACATCATGTTTTACAACAAATAGACAGAAAAGCAGTTCAGTACAAGGTAACATTATGTTGTCATTACTGTATTTACAAATATAGCACCAAAACATCACAATGTATTGAAGCAGCTGTGGATCTGGGCAGGAGGCAGACTGTTGGATAATACAGAACGTTGGATAAGCGAATGTTGGATAAGTGACACACTATTGTAGTTTCATAAAAATCAAGATGCTAGCTGAGGATGATGGGAGATATAATATACACGGATGTAGTGGTTGCCAGGTTTGGAAGGCTGAACGATGATTTAGTTCTCTTCTAAACAGCAGTAAAGACCCAGTCATTCCTGGCAGCCCACCTCTCAATTTTCAAAGGCGGTTTAATGTTGTCTCGCAAAGGGATGTTTCTGTACCATCGCTCAGCAAACTTGCTCATTCACCTGTGTTTGTGTTTCACCTGCATCCATCCATTCTTTTTTGTCCCATCATTCCACTGACCTTTCTTAATGGACTTGAATCCCGGGCTCTGCATCTCCATCACTCTGTCCTAGACTTGTCACCAATTTGTCAGTGTTCTTATTACAGGAGAAACATTAATAACACACCAGTTCTTCGGCTATAGCTTGAGCAGTGCAAAATAGAGCAATTGGGTCCTTCTACTTAGATATACTGCTTCTGCTAAGGCAGCCTCAAAATAACATTTGTCTGCCTTTGCCACACTCCTAGCCCGCATTTAGCTTCAGATCCACTATAACCGTAGCACCCTGCATTCCCATCCATCTTGCAATGGAGATTTCCTTCCTTAGTAGTTAGGCTTCAAGAACCAGAATCCTCTTGGGGAATCCCAATGGGGATTCATGCTGGTGTAGGTAGGGCTTGTGCTAGTTGAAGTACTTTTATGGATGTTGTTCAAGGGGTATTCAGTACCTCCTTGTGCAAAATGTTTTTCCTTGGATGTGGAGGATACTCAGGTTTCCCTTTTAACAGTCATTAAATGGCTGAAGGGTATATCCAAGTGCCACATAGCTGCTACTGCACGTGCACAACTAAGAAAAAGGAACATGTTGTGTCCTCTGGGCCTCTTGCACAAGTAAACTAGCCAATGAAAAATAGAATCTTGGTCATTTTTTAAATTTCAGGAGTAACTTGAGAAACTGCAAGTCGCTTCTCGCGTGAGAGAATTGGCCGTCTTCAAGGACGTTGCCCAGGGAACTCCTGGATGTTTTATCATCCTGTGGGAGGCCTCTCTCATATCCCTGCATGAGAAGCTAGAGCTGACAGATGGGAGCTCATTGCCCAGTGGAAACCCGGATGTTTTACCATCCTGTGGGAAGCTTATTTCATGTCTTCGCATGAGAAGCTGGGGCTGACAGATGGGAGCTCAGCCGGCTCCCCGGGTTCGAACCACCAACCTTTCTGGCACAAGGGTTTAACTCATTGCGCTACCAGGGGCTCCTATCTTAGTCATGACTTCTTGGAGATAAAGCCTGGAAAAGTTATATTAGTCTTGGTAGATGTAGAATTGTAGAAGTCACCATTCATAAAAACTATCCTTTCCAGCTTTGCCTACAACATTGCAATTTACATTATGTATGCACTAGCAGGAAAGGAGACTAGGTTTGTTGCAATACACATGACACACACACACTTGCAACTTCCCCAAGGGATATCCATATATCTAAACACCAGTATACCCTCTAAAAGCCAGGTTTTGGATCCTGGTGACCTGGGAATGAGGAATGGATGGGTCAGAAATGGAAAAGAAGATGTAGAGATTTTCACAGGAAAATCTGCAAACACTCACACCTCAGGAGAGGGCGGTATGGCAGTGGCAAGGCCAAGCAATTTTCGGCCCCCTTTCAGTGCCAGGTCATAACTACAAACAGAGGCAGAACATTTCATAACCGCAGGACTGGTGCTTGTGTAACTTGTTTACCACCGGCCAGGGTACAGCTCTTGCTGAGCTGGCTCAAGCAGAGTCCTAAACTGGGATGCAGTGCTGTTAGCTCTTACCCGAGAGTGGCACCAGAAAACTTCCATAATTAGGACCAGAGGGAGAACAAAACTTTTTTTATCCCTTTGCTTATAGGTGTTATGTAGCGAGAGTTCTCAAAATTCAGATGATTTCATTGATCTAGTAACACGCTTAGGGCTCGGGGTCACCAACTTCAGAGCTGGAGAGCATAGCTGTAATTGTAAGAACTCCAGAACAGACTGAAACTATATGCAGCCGCCCAGCAGCAACACCTCCTCTGCTCCAACTTGTCTGGCATTAGGAATGAAGTAGGAGAATCCCTCTTTCTACCCTGCTTCATTGCCCTGGAGCGGTTAAAGCTACAGGTGCAGTCATTAGCTCTGAAATTGGCAAACTGGTCTGGCCAGCAGCAAAAGACATGTCTCAGTCTCCGTGAAAGCTACTGTTCTCCTGATCCTAGGAGACAGCATGGGAACTATGCAAGTCAAACTTCCACCATATGCAGACTGAGCTCCCCAAGTTCGCTAAGCTTATGTCTATCTGAAAACTGTCATTTTATTTGAATGGCAACTCCTTCACTGGATTCTGGAAGTGAGTGAGAGAGAGAGAGAGAGAGAGAGAGAGAGAGAGAGAGAATGTGTGTGTGTATACACACACATACATATATATTCTGGGATGAGTATGTCATATAAAGCTGCCATATAATAGTTGGAGAACAAGCAATTTTTCCTTTTTTGGCTATAGTTTCCAGAACGCCCCAAATAGCATGGTCATTCTGTGAGTTTTAGTTCAAAATGTACCTTTTCCCAACTCTGGACTTGACTTGAAATACCAGCAATCTACTTTTTATTAACAAATGCTTTCATGTCCAGAATCTCTGAGTTGCTGTGAGTTTTTTTGGGCTGTATGGCCACGTTCCAGCAGCATTCTTCTTCTGCCTTCAGGGCCTAAAAAAGGGCTTTAAAAGGATGGACATTGCAAGCTATGGCCCTGAAGGTAGACAAGCCGTCCTGCATACAGGGAGACCTGGAATATCTTTAAGAATGAGTGCTAGACTCAAAATAGTGAACCAAAACCAAGATTTATTGAATAACAGCCAGTAAAAATGCTGGTGGCCCAAAATGCTTAGTTGGTTGCAAAAGGAAGTCCTTGAAAAAGGATGCGATCACTTGCCTTTTTGTTTGCAGAGTGATAGTGCCTTTCTTTGATTCCAGGTTCCTGTTGCCTTCAATGGTTCCTTTGACTCGCGAAGTTCTCTGGATCCCCAAAATCTACAGGCTATGCACAAAGGCTGACCTTCCTTTGTCCCTGTAAATTATGGCTGAAAGCGTAGGTTGGCTTTGTAGCAGTGAACTAAGAAGCTTTGTCCCAGCATGGCTTAGATTTCACCTTGCTATGTCCGTGTGCTCTCTTGGAATGAACCAGAAAGGAAGTCCTGCCTCTCAGGTGACCTCTGGAAGAGGAGGAGTTAGGGGCAGTGACGTCAGGTTTTGGGCCAAGACACAACTCCGCCCATCAAGCCCACATGGCTGGACAATAGAACAAAGGCCATGCAGGTAAAGGGCAACCAAATACAAAACACAGATACAAAACAAGTTCTTTCCCCCTGTTTTCTCCAGAACTTTGTAATATTGTTCTCAAGGTTTAGCCCAGCTCTTTAATTATTATTAGCTGCTGAGACTCCCCTCCCTGCTCTCTTTCTCCTCCGTGATATTAATTTTCTCTTTAAACTATGCATTTTCAGCTTTAGCGAAGTCCATGCTAACCACATTAGAGTCACACATCATTAGCTGCCAGATGAAACCACTCAGGCATTTCTGCAACTTTGCATTGTGCAATCTTAGCATGGGTGGATGTCAGAAGGAATCCAGTTCTTGCCCAGGATGAAACAATCAGTTTTCTGTAACTTGAACCACTACAGAAAGCCTCAGTGGGAGGATACAGTTTGGTCATTTGTAAAATGGGAAAGTGCTGCATGAAATCACTGGGAACCAGCATAGTGTTTTGGCTTAAGTGTGGACTTCCAGGAGGCTAGGGTTCAAATCCTTGCTGAAGATTGAGTCTGATAGATTGAGCAAGTCAATCTATCAGACTCAGAGGACAGCAATAACAAATCCTCCCGAGAAAAGTCTTGCCAAGCAAACTCCATGATAGTTTCACCGTACCTCAGAAATAATTGAGGCACACAACAAGCAACATGATGTGAAGGCAGTACCAAATTCCCCAAAGATGATAGACTGCAGAAGGAAAACTTGTTTTCCAAATTGTGTTGCACCACAACTTCCATCCTCCTTCAATATTGATTGTGTTAGAGCTGGATGGAGTTGCAGACCAACAAAATCACAAGGCTTTTGCAATCTTTGTACTAAAAGTTCCTGCCAATGCTTCTAGATGCCACTGGTTTTATACCAACCAGTCCAGGTGATCTCTCCAGGACCCCCAAACTGGCACCAAGGTAAAGGTAAAGGTTTCTCCTTCACATAAAGTCTAGTTAAGTCCAACGCTGCAGGGCAGGGTGGTGCCCATCTCCATATCTAAGGCAAAGAGCTGACATTGTCAGTAGACACCTCCAAGGTCATGTGGCAGGAATGACTGCATAGAACACCATTACCTTCCCACCTGAGCAGTAACTATTGATCTACTCACATTTGCAAGTTTTCAAATTGCTAGATTGTGGAGCCCCCAGTGGCGCAGTGGGTTAAAGCACTGAGTAACTGAACTTACTGACCAAAAGTCGCTGGTTCGAATCCAGGGAGCGGCATGACTTCCCGCTGTTAGCCCCAGCTTCTAGTTCGAAAGCATGCAAATGTGAGTAGATCAATAGGTACCACTCCAACGGGAAGGTAACAACACTCCATGAACTCATGCTGGCCACATGACATTGGAGGTGTCTATGGACAACGCTGGCTCTTCGACTTAGAAATTGAGATGAGCACCAGTTAGGCTCATCTCCATTTCTAAGATGAGTTAGGCATGACTTGACAATGCAAGGGGAAAACCTTTACCTTTACCTTAGGTTGGCAGAAGCTTGGGTTAACGAAAAGAGCTCACCCCACTGCTTGGATTTGAACCACTGACCTTTTGGTCAGCAAGTTCTACAGCTCAGCGGTTCAACCCACTGCACCACCACAGCCCCAAACTGGCACCAAAATATTTCAGCTTGTATTTTGCAGGAATTAGATCTATGATAATAGGTGCTTGGTACTACAAATGAACTTCACTCAGACCTTTACAAGCTGGCTTTTATTACCTGGGGAGCCCCAAAGGTGCCTCTCTTGATCTTGAAGCGTTTCAGAATGAAGGGTTAAAATTAGAAAAGAAAGTCTGCCTCTGTAGACATCGAACCCCCTTCGCCTCCCAACCCACCTTCAAATCCTTATCCCTTAACCGAGCAATGTATCTCACCCAATGAATCAAGTTTATTGAGCATAAGATGGATAGCAAAAGAAGATTTAGTATAAGTTGCACAATGAAACAAAATGAAAGCCTGAGCTACTGCTAGTGAAAACATACCAAATTACCTTTTGGCTTGCTGACTGATATGAAGGTGTTTTTTTTTTCTTCAAAGCCTGCAAGATTTGATTAAGAGTGAGCTGAAATTGGGGAGAAAAAGACATCCCCCATATCTTCCGTAATCAGAAACCTGAAAATCAGGTTGGACTGTCTTTGTGAATTGCTCTACAGCAGTGGTCCCCAACCCTTTTTTCAACCAGGAACCGCTTGACCAGGGACCACTCTCCAACATCAGATGGTTACAAACAAAAGGGTTACAAATAGTTTTTGGTCAACTTTAGATTTGGTTTGGATATTTGGAGTGCTGATTCAGAAAATTGCATTGGATAGACCACATCAGCTCTAGTTTCTGATGCAGAACATATGCCATCCAGTAATCGCCATCTGCTCATGTACAGAAAACCACATTTAATAAGCATCGGCACTGTAAGAGAGTTTCACAAAACCAGTCGCTCTCATTGCAACAGTGGAGTAATGGTGAGGTCACGGACCATATTTTAGTTCTTGTGGATCACTGGTGGTCTACAGACCACAGGTTGGGAACCACTGCCCTATAAGGTATTTGAGAGAGCTATAAGAACTTGAAAATATAAACTTTTTCAATTGTAGCTCCCAGAATCCCCCAGTATAGTCCAAAAAATATCTTCACCAAAAGTTTGGGTATGATTAATCTGTTTATCTACAACTGGGGCTGGATTTCATGATATAGTTAACTTGATATAGGAGCTATGTTCCGTTATAAAAATCAGCCATACATTATTTTATTTTGACATGCCTTTTTTTATCTCTGCCTGGCCAGAAACATCTGTGATAACCTTTTATTTCATTCATTCATTTATATGTGATCTTTCTCCTGGAGTGGGGCACAAGGCAGTTCAAAAAACGTGCTTCCTAGCTTTTAGTAGAACATGAACAAGAATGATTTGAGCACCCAATAAAATGGGATTATTCCCCTTACATGGTGCTCTAACATGAAAAAACAAAATGCAATTGTCATAATGTATGAATTCTCATGCCCATCCCTACTTGGCTTCAAGCACTGTTCTTGTGATGTCTTCCTCTCCCCGCCAAAAACAGCCAATACGGGATGCGATTTTTGCTACATTCTCTACTGGAACAGTGTTTCCCAACCTGTGACAGCCCTGCTCTAGAACAGTGTTTCCCAATCTGTGTGCCGCGGCACACTAGTGTGCCGTGAGCAATCATCAGGTGTGCCGTGGGAAAATGGAACCTTTCTTCCCCCTCCTAGCAGCTCTTTCTCCCTCTTTCCCTCCCCAAAGATCCTCCCCGAGGCAAAGGAAGGGCTCCACCAAATGCCAGGGCCAGGCCAGCCAGCCTTGAGAAAGCCTTCAGGAACCTCGACTCACCATGGCTCCAGCTCCCGCTCAGGGCTGCTTCAGCCTCCCGATGCTCCCAAGTTCGCTCACTGCCCAATTCACCTACATGAAGCGTCTGGCTTTGGCTGTTCTCGCGAGAAATCCAAGCCAACGCGAAAATGCCAACTCAATCACTCCCGCCCAGTGATCTGCTTTTGTGGAGGGAGGCAGTGAAAGAAGCCACACAGATCTATGAAACGTATAGACTACCCATTCACAGGATTCCAAGAAACAAATTGAGCCTCTCCGCTTGGAAATATATGTTTTTTACTATTTTACTGGATTTTTCGAGAGTTGCCCCCCCCCCCCAAAGGAACTGTTTATAACAGCTTCATGTCATCCATAGTTAACTGGAAGCAAGTTTCACTCAGGGTGAAATTTCACAAGGGTCTGGAGAACAAGTCCTATGAGGAGCGGCTTGAAGAGCTGTGCATGTTTAGCCTGAAGAAGAGAAGGCTGAGAGAAGACATGATAGCCATGTATAAGTATGTGAGAGGAAGTCATATATATTTTGTGTTCATCGAAACAGGCCCAGGTTTCACACTGAGTGTATAAATACATTTAAAAACATATTTACTATATTTATGACTGTGTTAGAGTGTCATTTTTTGTCATTTTGGTTGGTGGTGTGCCCCAGGATTTTGTAAATGTAAATAATGTGCCGCGGCTCAAAAAAAGTTGAAAAACACTGCTCTAGAACTTACCTAAGTAAGAATGAAAGATTCACTTTTGCAGTAAAAACCTGATGGGAAAGATCTGCATCCTCGGGTCATCTTCCATTTCACCTTTCTGAGTCTTTATATTTCTTCAGGTACAATGGTCCCAATCTGGTGCTGAAATATGATAAAGCACGGGGGCGGCTGGTGAATCTTGCAGTGAACGAACGTAGCTCTCCATATTATGCACTGCGGGATCGCCAAGGCAATGCGATTGGTGTGACGGCCTGCGACATTGATGGAGATGGACGGGAGGAGATCTACTTCCTCAATACCAACAATGCCTTTTCTGGTGCGTGTCACAGTTACCCATTCCTGACATTCCACTTGCAATCAGTTTAAGGCATCCAATGTTTCACTTGTCGCTCTATGAATTTCCTCATCCCCCCCCTTCTCTATCTATCCATCTTTCATATTCAACCCCATCAAGACTTGTCTGTTTTCCCAAATACTACTTTGTTATAGCTATTTACTATGGGCCATCCTCATCATATTCACTCCTCAGTGGCCATAAGGTAAGAATTGGTGAACTTATACCTCTCCAGGCATAAATGAACTACTGCTCCTGTAATCCCTAACTGGCATGGCTGAGAATGAAAGTCAGTCTTTGGAAAAGTACCATTTTTTCAGCTCTACCTTAAACCTCATGGAGGCAACTCATCAGCTCATACTTATTCATCGATGCCAAGCATAGGATGTTGTTTTGGTTTTGCTTGTCATCTTTTTGAAAGAGATCTTGTCATAACTACTGGACCAACTCCATGCTGTTTTCAGCATTTATTTATGATGCAAATAACAGATTACAAAACCCATGGTTGTATTCCACAGAGAGAGAGAGGGAGAATCCAGTCCCTCCTTTATCTCATGATATGCCACCACTGCAAGCTCTCTGGTTACACATAGTTTACTTTGGGGCTTCTGCACTTGCTAGCCCTGAACCACTGATTCTAGTTCCCTGACCTTCACTGGCCACCAGGGTGGGATGTTTTAAGACTGGAGTTAATTTCCCAGTTGAGTGATTTTGTCGATTCCCTGGCAGCAGCAGGATGCAGTGGGAGGAGGGGGGTTAGTTGCTGACTCAGTGCTTTGCCACATCTCTAGTTGCCAGCAGGGACTGCAGCACAGGGAGCTCCAGAACAAGGTCCTCTCTGGGCAAGGAAGCCTTCCTTGAGGCAAATAGACCCAGGCCAGACACAGGGGAAAGTCACAAACTCCCTACCTACACCTGTCTTCTCACCCACTTCTGCAACCTAACAGTAGAGGGCAATGTCTTTACCCTCTTAGAAAGTGATGCTCTAATTCCTGGATTGGCACCAGAAGACCTCATATTGTGTTGCAGTAGCAAAATATATACCCGTTACTCCAAAGTGTATGCTGCTAAAATTATTCCAAGGCTTAGCTTTCTTTGAGGTTAGTTAGAAGATATTCTCCAACTGTTAGAAGATAGTTCTCCAACTCCCTCTCATTCCACTTAGAACCATAGGGCTGGAAGAGAGAAAAGACCTTTAAAGCCCTAGACAGGTCAGGTCCGGGATATTTTGCCTTCCCAAGGCCTGAGATCTTCAGGAAATGAGAAATGAAATGAGATCTTCAGGAGCGGCCCTTCTCTTGGTCCCACCTCCATCTCAACCTCGGTTGGTGGGAACGAGAGAGAGGATCTTTTCAGCGGCTGCCCCTCAGCTCTGGAACTTCCAGCCCAGGGAAGCCAGATTGGCCCCCTTTCTTCTGTCCTGGTGGCAGGCTAAAACCTTTTTATTCAGGCAGTCTTTTAAAGATGGAGTTGTTTAAAATCAATTAAAGAGATGCTGTGGTTTTTAAATTTGAATTTGTTTTTAACTGGGTATTTTTTAATACTGTTAATATTTAATTATGTTTTAATATTTGCATATTTGTATATTTTAAATGGTTATGCTGATGCTTTTATGTTAAGCTGATTTGAGTCCCCTTCAAGGGAGATAAAGCAGGGAAATAATAATAATAATAATAATAATAGACTCCACCACACTTTGAGGCAGCACATTTCATTGTTGAACAGCTCTTACCATCAGGAAGATCTTCCTACCGTTTAGGTGGATTCTCTTTGCCTGCAATTTCAGTTCCTGGTTCTGTGTTCTTTAGAGAAGCAGAAAACAAACTTGCCCCCTCCCCAACTTTTCCAGCAGCTTTGAAGTGTTCCAGCTTTTCTCTCCTCGCCCACTTTCCCTATTGTTAGTGAAAAATGAATCCAACCAGTACAGTTGAGAAGTACTTTGCAAACTTGCCCCTCAACTTTTCCAACTAAATGGGAGATTGAGAGCAAAATGTCCAAAACAAAATAGCATCAATTAACTAAATGCCAGCAAAAGTAAACTGCCAGCAAAAGTAAACTGCTGCAGCCTCTCCTAGCTTGTGTATTCTTCCTCATTATTAACTTATGTTACTTGGCCCCATGTGGCCCAGTTTCTATCAGTGAAACTTTGGAGAGTATATATAATTGTGACAGAATTTTTGCTTGCAGGGCTTCACATGTACATTTAACAATACTTGGAAGAACTTAAATCAGTGTGTTGTTGAAGGCTTTCATGGCTGGAATCACTGGTTTGCTGTGAGTTTTCAGGGCTGTATGGCCATGTTCCAGTAGCATTATCTCCTGACCTTTCGACCACATCTATGGCAGGCATCTTCACAGGTTGTGAAGTCTGTTGGAAACTAGGCAAGTGAGGTTCATATATCGGTGGAATGTCCAGAAAGAACTCTTGTCTGTTTAATTCAAGGTGGCCAATGCAACATTCACACTTGCCTCAAGCAGACAAGAGTCCTTTCTCTCACCCTGGTCATTCCACAGATATATAAACCTCATTTGCCTAGTTTCCAACAGACCTCACAACCTCTGAGGATGCCTGCCATAGATGTGGGTGAAACGTCAGGAGAACATGCTTCTGGAACATGGCCATATGGCCTCAAAAACTCAAAGCGACCCAACTTAAATCAGGTTTGGCCATATTCATATATTTCACCTTTTGGGTTCAAGATTGATGTTGCAGCAGTTTCTTGAGTCTTGTGAATTAGAATCAGAATTTGAGAAAATCGCTTTTATTTTTCAAGAGTACAGCTCCCCAATTTCCACCAGCCAGGCTTACATGCCTCATCTCTAAACCAGGATTCTGAATTGTAAGGCACCTTCAATGTTGTTGAACTGCAAGGAGCTGTAGCCAGCATCATTGATGGCAAGGAGTGCTGGGAGTTGCAGGTCAATATCTGAAAGGCTGCACAATTTCCAGTCTTGCTCAAAACCTTTTTAAAATATGGGGTCCTGTAGTAATCAACCTAGAAAGGGGTACTGCTCCCACCATCATGCTGAAGTTGGGCTGGACCCCTAACCTAAATCATTTACCTATTCTTGGCTCTACTGACTCGTAATTATTCCCTTGCAGCTGCCAAAGACTCCTGTACCCTAAATCAGCCACTCACATTATTCCTGGAGCTGGGGCCAGGCCAGTGCTTGTCATTGATTTTCCCTTTATGATATACATGGCTCCACGCTGCTCTGGTACAATTTACCTTAATGAGTTTATTCTTCTGGGCCTCCCTTACCAACCCTTAAGCTTTGCTGGTGTTGCTGTGTTCACTGTAGTGCGGTCCTGGCCACAGCCCTGCAGTATAACTGGCGAAGGCTATTGGTGTTGTATTTTGAGCATTGGATTATGCCTCTGGAGACCAGGGTTTGAATCCTCATTTGGAAACTCACTGGGGGTCCTTGGGCAAGTCACTCTTTCTCAGAAATGACTTAAAAGCAAGTCACAACAACAAAAGTATTGGAATGGGGATAATCTAAATGTTTATGATACAAAATGGGTGTATAATCAGCAGAGCGGATGGGTTATAGTTTGAATTGGCTCTGCTGCACAAACATCTGCACCCACATATCCCTATATATATGTAGAACTTATCTACAGTACACAATATGAATATGATTTTCCTGCTTCCTGGCAGTGGGTTGGACTGGATGGCCTACAAGGTCTCTTCCAACTCTAAGATTCTATGATACAATTTTAATTGCTATAGTTCTGCTCTAAAGGACTCTAAAGATTCATAGGGAACAAATCTCCATTCCTTGAAGCCTTAGTGAGAGTCAATTGACACAAGACAGAGTTAGGGTTCAGCAGAAGTCATCATAGTCTTCCACAGCTCTAGACTGGTTTCTTTGCGTTCCTAAGGAGAAAATGCCTATATCCAACACATGACAGAGGGATTGTGAAATGGCTGGTGCTCTCTCTCCCCTCCCCAGGTATAGCCACCTATACAGATAAGCTGTTCAAGTTCCGTAATGGGCATTGGGAGGACATCCTGAGTGATGAGGTGAACCGAGGTGTGGCAAGCCGGTTTGCTGGACGCTCAGTAGCATGTGTGGACAGGACGGTGAGTGCATGGATCGGGTGGGATGGAACCACCAGGACCGAATTTCAGGGCTATGCAATTACTTTTGGAAACTGGTTCTCTGGAAGTTGAAGAGCTGGGACAAAGAAAGAAAATAGGTTTGGAGAGGTCTTGCTGTCCAACAGTCACTGCAGTGGACAGTCTCTTCCCCCTCCCTCACAACTGTCAGGACTCCCATCAGGGGCTGCAATGCCAGGCGAGTGCCGTGCTGCTGATAAACACCACCTGTCTGGGTGATTTATGCCCCTGTCACCTGCGCTTTCTTCTCCTTCTACCTTGCGTGGTTTGTTTTCTAATGATTATTGCTAAATCAGGGTGCCATGGGAGAACAATGGGGGCAGGGTGGTGGCTGGCAGAGAAGTGGGGGAGAAGCAGGGGGCATGAGGAACAGGGATCTTTCTTTGGAAAGCCTGCAACCAAGGGAAACCAGGGATGGACTGAGTGGGTTTTTCTCCTTGCACTCAGCCACCTGGCTCAGAGGTTTCCTTTAAGAGACTTGCCCGAGCCCAGGTCCTATATCTGGCAGCAACCAATAGATCTTCCCACATGTTGGAGGATGAAGCTACTGCCGTGGAGACCCAGGACCTTCACTTGCTCCCACCTCTTTTCCTTCCCACAGGGCTCTGGACGCTATGCCATCTACATAGCTAACTATGCCAATGGGAGAGTTGGACCACATGCCCTTATCGAGATGGACACAGCCGCTAGTGATACAGAACGTGGTATTGTGGCCCTGAATGATGTGGCTGCAGAGGCTGGAGTCAACAAATTCACAGGTGTGATGGCAAAGTATTGATATTCTGATAGCTAGCCCACCATAAGGAGGATGAGTTATAGCGTAGGCTTTCCCCAAATATCTGTGTCAGGATATTGCTGATTGGGGTCATCTCTAGTATTGAAGGTACAAATCTTAACATGCTGTTCTTCATTAACCTCTTCTGTGGATGCTCCCCTAAAGCTTGGGAAGACCCTTGTCTTATAAAATGAGGGAGCAACACACTTCTTCTCCAACCAGGTTTTAGAAAGTACGGTGGAGCTCCTTTGGGTAACATACTTCCACATCCATCATCCCCACTCCCCTCACACACACACACAATATCATACCATCTATTGTGTCAGTCTATAACATTGGTTCTAAACCTGCTGATGTTTTGGCCTACAACTCCCAGAAATCTCAGCCAGTTTACCAGCTGTTAGGATTTCTGGGAGTTGAAGGCCAAAACATCTGGGGATCTACAGGTTGAGAACCACTGGTCTATAGCGTAGTGGGAAAATCAAAATGGCAGCCAGCAAAAGCTATGGCATTCTGCCTTAACTTTGGGCTTTTTGCACATGTGTATTCACATGTTCATTTAAGACATTACAAATCCTGGACTAATGTAAGATATAAGGACATGTGCACATGTGAAAGAGTAGCCTATGGATGAAATAAATGGAGTCCTTGAGCACAATTTTGCACACCCCAACATCCAATTTTAGTTTAGGTTTTTTTACTGCAAGTAGCTAAAACCATAAGATGCAGTGGTTTTGCCCCAGAATGTTATCTGCTTTTTCCTCTGAAGAAATCACCAAAAATGAAAGTAGAAATGACATATCACTTCTGGTCATGTCTGATGCACCAGTACATCATACAGGGGGTTATGATAATGGTGTAGTAGTTAACGGCCTCTGCCACCTCACTATTGCTGTGGAGAAAAATCACATGATGGTCATCCTCTGAGTTGCAGTGTACAGGAACAAATAGTCCAGGAAGGATGGTTTGCCTCATACTGATTCTGATCTGTCCTGCCAGTATTGAATGGCCTTAGGCCTGTTCTCAATCTTCATGGCATTGAATTGCCACTAAGTAGTTCTGTAGTAACCGGAGTAAACTGATGAATGTTAATGAAGAGCAAACATCCATGTTACAGTGAAATTCAGTCTCCTTTTGACTAATTGTGAAAAGAGATGGGAAGGCATGGGATGGGATGGTGGACCAATTACTAGGCATGATTTTGCTTTGAAACACTCTAGCTGGGAATGCTCCGCAATGTGACCATTCCAGCCACAAAAACAGCATGCCCAGAGCTTTCACTGTTCTTTTTCTCAGGGGGTCGGGGCGTGGTTGTGGGGCCCATTCTCAGTGAAGCTGCCTCTGATATCTTTTGTGACAATGAGAACGGAGCCAACTTCCTTTTCCAGAACCAGGGTGATGGTACCTTCATAGATGTAGCTCCCAGCACTGGTGAGTAGCTAGCCAGAGTGTGGGGATTCAGAGGCAATGGGTGTTAAGCAGAGAAATAGTCATGTAACACTCATTAATCTGAATGGGGCTCTGAAATCTTCCATTTCATTTCTTCCATTAGTAGTGGTTGTGTGTGAGAGGGGGGAGAGAGATGAGTGCCTGCAGGCTCAGCCAGTGGTAATTTAGCGTCTGGCTGATCATTGGAGTTTAACGAGGTGTCAGGGTGGCATCCATCACTATGGCGCTGCTGATGACACCTGTTCGCTTTAGAAACACTCCTTCCTTGTCAGCAAGAGAATAAGAATTGGGTGGCTGGGGGAGGGAAAATGGAAGGACGAGTGAAAGTAGGGCTTTCAAGGGGTTCAATAGGCCATATTTTGCAACTAGTTGCCCCTGCTTTTCTCATTGTCTCTGCTCTCCTGAGGCAGATGGAATTAGAGCTACTAGATAGTCTCTTTGTCTCCCTTACATAAATATGTGGAGCCTAGTTCAACCCTTTTCTTCAGAAGGGAGAGCTTGGTAACACATGGAGCATAGTTCATATTTGGATGGATAGCTTCTCCGACTCACAACATCCTCTGTAGGCTTGGATGATCCCTACCAACATGGCCGCGGTGTTGCACTGGCAGATTTCAACCGTGATGGCAAAGTTGACCTAATCTATGGCAACTGGAATGGACCACATCGGCTCTATCTGCAGATGAATGCAGGTGGGCGCATCCGCTTCCGGGTAAGTGCCACCTGCAGGAGGGAGAAAGGGCCCAAAATGCCATACAGTTAGGATAAGCTGGGCTGTGAGCAGGGATATTGGGCACTGGAGGTCTCAAATAGCTGTGAAATCTAAGAAAGAATGGAATACATCAATTACATCCAGACACCAAGAAGCGGATGTCTCTGCCTCCAGCTGAGTTGCCAGATGTTTCTTATTTTAAAGGTTTGCCTCATATTTCAGATCCGTAGCAACGTAGACCTGGCAGCCTTTCCTTCATCTTGGTTTCCAACCAAGTCACCAAAAGAGCAGCAGTCCCTGCAAAAGGCTATAGCTTCTGACCAATCACACCTCTGCAGCACTGTTATCATGCTCCTCAGCTCAGTCACAACCCCTTCTGTTCTGCCACCAAATTGCATCCTTAGATCAACGCTTCCTCTTGGCCCTCTTCTAGCCCAATCCCTGCCCCACTAATCCCCGTCCTTCCCCCAGGACATTGCCACGCCCAAACTGTCCATGCCATCACCTGTCCGCACCGTCATCGCTGCTGACTTTGACAATGACCAGGAGTTGGAGGTCTTCTTCAACAACATCGCCTATCGCGGCTCATCTGCCAACCGTCTCTTCCGGTGGGTGAGAGCCACATGGCCACCAGAGACTAAGGCAGTGGGCTCCCCATCTTTTTAGGCTTTGGGCATGGCAGGAAGGGCTTCCCCAAACCAGACTCTGGGTCACGTCCCTGATGGCTTTAGAAGAACCTGCATGCGACACTGGGCATATGGGAAGAAGGGAGGAGGGAGGCCTGGATTCTCGATCCAGAAGAAAGTCCCCTGTGCAACAACAATCCACTGGAGTAAAGTGACTCCACTAAAATTTCATAAGCAGGGAGGATGTGTAGCCTCTTCAGTTTTGCTTCCCTAGCTCTTTCCTGCTGGTCAGCTGACACATCTATAGCTGAGCCCTTGCTACTTCACTACCCATACAGGCAGTCTGCTCTGCCTAGACTACATCCCTGGAGGTTCCAGCTTCCACTAATTAGCACTTATGCACGGTTCCCATTAATTGTAGGCAATCAATGGCTCGTTAAACAGAGCCGCTTACATTTCTCAGGCTAATAAAGTGATAGCAGCATGTGGCAACTCCAGGGAGTCCGTGCAGAGACCTGTCATTTGGCGAGTGGGTAGGGCCCCTTCTAGAGAGAGGAGCATTGGCAAGGATGGGATTAGTGTGTGGACACAGGGTAGCCCCTACTCAACTGTAGGATTGCCCCATTAAGGGCATTTATATGAGAGGGGAGAGTGTCCATTCTACTCTACTACAATCTCTTTCTGATGCAGGGTCACCCGTCGGGAACATGCTGATCCAGCCATTGAGGAACTAAACCCTGGTGATGCCGTGGAGCCAGAAGGCCGTGGAACAGGTGAGTGAAGGTAGTATCTACTATTGGCTACACTTGGCAAAAGGGGGACAAAGGTAAGTGAGGTGACTGTATTTGGACAAATGGGGTGGGGCTGAACCAGAGCTTTGGACTTCAACTTCCGGAATGCCCAGCCTGAATGTGCTATCAGTGACCACGTGGGCTGCGGCAATTCTAGCAGTTGTAGCTTGGAATGTCAAGCTTGGAACTCCAAGCTCTAAAAACTCTTCTGGTGACCCTTTCTCCGCCAGGAAGCACCTAAGGGTGCTTCCAGAGGACTTCTACTGCTCAGAATTATTGTGCAACATCTTTTCCTTAATGGATTTTGTCAGAGGAAACAAAGGGAAGCAAACAAAAACAAAGGGATGTCTTTAAGAACCTATGAATCAAGCACTACAGTTCCCCTGTTGGGGCCTTCCTTTCACTCTGCTGTATAGAACTCCAAACATCTGCCCCAAGGTCCTACTCTGATGGCACCTCTGCTGCTGCGATCGTTCATAATCTTTAGGAAGCCTAGATACTGACCCTAAGATTCAGATCTCTTTATGTCTCAAGGAATCCACAGTTAATGAAAACGAATGATATGCAACAGAAACTTGAAAAAAATATTGCAAAGTGTTGACAAATCTTGCTCCTGAATTCACCAGAATTCATAGCAAAAACCACATGGTTTGAAGTTTGTTCCCCTCATTAACAATTACTTGGTTGGTTGTGTGGTTACATTTACACAATACATTTCTTCCAGTGAGTTCAAGATAGCATATATGACTCTTCTCCTTCTATTGTAACTTCACAACATTATGAGGTAGGTTAGGCTGAGAAACTTTTAACTAATCCAAGGTCAGCAACTGAGTTTTAGAACTCAGTGGAGATGTGAGTTCAGACCTCCCGACTCCCATCCTGACTCTAAGATGCTATATAAAGGAAAAGAAGGCCAGTCTTTGTGTGTAAGTCCCATCCACATTCCACCAAATACAGAACTTTTGATTAACATGCTGAAATCTTGAACAGAAAAGGGTTAAATATGCTGTCAGTGACAAAGGATGCAGCACCAGAGAGAGCAGCCCCTTGGGTAAACAGGCACACAGATGGACAATGTCACTGCAAGCAAGTTAGGGATAATTTGGGTTGTGACCAGGGGGCAGAAGTGGAAAACACTTATATTACTTGATCTTCTCATTATCTCAGCTGTGACTGTGGAAGAGGAATGTAGACCTGTTAAAAAGGAGATGCTGAAAGAAACCTCTGCTTAACGAGATGGTATCATTCCAGGAGGGGCCGTGGTGGATTTTGATGGTGACGGAAGGCTGGACCTGATCTTATCACACGGAGAGTCCATGGCACAGCCCCTCTCTGTCTTCAAAGTCAATGAGGTGAGTCTGGATGGATTTAGAGCCTAATTGTCTGAATACCCATCAGAAAAGATACTCCCAACAAACCCTCCCCAGTTTCATGCCCACTTCATACTTTGATGGTGCATTTGTTCCATCTCCACAGGGTACTGGCAACAACTGGCTGCGGGTGATCCCACGCACACGCTTTGGGGCATTTGCTCGTGGTGCTAAAGTAGTGCTGTTCACAAGGCAGAGTGGTGCCCATTTGCGTATCATTGATGGAGGGTCTGGGTACTTGTGTGAGATGGAGCCCGTTGCCCATTTTGGCCTAAGTAAGTGAGGGGGGGGGGAGAACTCACAATGATCTGTACATGCCATGTCCATTCTCCAAACAGTCCCAACAATGTATAGTTTCTTTGCTCTTCTGTTGTCACTCGTCCTACCTCATAGAGAAGTTGGAAATGTTACTTTTGGAGGACTGCAACTTATAGATTCTCCCAGTGCCCATGCTGACTGGGGAGATGAAGTCTGGGAGTTGTGGTCTGAATTTTTTTTTCTGAAAGTCTGAATTCTGACACCTGAACCTTACTTCATATTGTCCCAACCCTGAATTCCTCTGATTCTGTTACTATCTCCACCGTACATTCTGCAAAGCACCGTAGTCTAACTATCCCTGGTCCAAAGCCCTTTCTTTCATAACTCCTGGAAAATCTGTTTACCTTTCCTCATATAATCAAATATATGAGGTGCACAAATAGCAGTTTACATCCCCAGAGAGCATGTCTTGCCAGGAGGCACTCTGGCTGCCCCCTCCAGCTGTTCTTGCAGAAGGCACTATGTGTCTCCACACCTCATTACTCTTCCATAGCCCCAAGGTGTCTCAGTTTAGTGGGGCATGGCCAGGTTAGATGGAGGAGGAAAGCCAAGTCGCTCAGAAAGTCAGAGGGTCTCTACGCCAGAATACTCCCATGACCCGGTTCACAGATGGCCTTGTGTCTGGGAGTTGTGCTGAAGGGGGTGGCAGCACAGTGGTTAATGGAAGAACATGACCCTCATCACATCCCTAGCGCTGTCATCTCTCTGGCAGAGCCTGGAAAAGTTGCTTTCTGAATTATAAGCTCTGGAATCTCTCGGCCACTGTGGCATTTCTGAGAGGGGTTTTAAAAGTAGGAAAGCCGTATAAGGTAGTATAGACAGGCATAACCATGGGTTCATACTGTTGGAATGGATCACAAGGGTCATCTGGTCCAGACATGGGCAAACTTTCTAACTTGGGGGCCACATGGTGGGCTGGAGCAGAGTTGGTGGGCCAGGAGGGAGGGGGTTCTCCACAAGCCCCCTCCCTGCCCTTTCCTCCCCTTCCTCTTCTCTTTTAGAGGCAGAAAGTGAAGGAAGACGGGAAATGTTTGGATCCCAAAAGGGTTAGCCTTTGTCAGGATGAGATGGTGAATGGGAGATAAAAAGTGTATCCATTAGACCCTGTATTGCTTACTCCTGATATAGAATCCTAGAATCCTAGAGCTGGAAGAGACCCCCAAGGGTCATCCAGTCCAACCCCCTGCCATGCAAGAAGGCACAATCAAAGCACTCCCGATAGACAGCCTCTACGGAAAAGCCTCCAGAGAAGGAGACCCCACCACACTCTGAGGCAACCTATGCCAATTTCTAACAGCTCTTACTCTCAGGAAGTTCTTCCTAATCTTTTCAATCATATATTTCCCTGCCATTTGAAACCATTGAAGGAAAAGAGGAAAGAAAAAGAAAAGGGAGGGAGGGAGGAAAAGAAGAATAGATGGATGGGAGGGAGGGAGGAAAGAGAAAGGAAAGACAAGAAGGAAGGGAGGAAGGAGAAAGAGGGGGAAGGGAGAGGGAAGGCAGGAAGGATGAAAGTATGGTAGGGAAGAAGATTGGGTGGAAGGAAGGAAGGAAGGAAGGAAGGAAGGAAGGAAGGAAGGAAGGAAGGAAGGAAGGATGGATGGATGGATGGATGGATGGATGGTGTGAGAGGGCCTGAGAAAAGAGCCCAAGGGCCACCCCCGGACCTGGGTTTGCCCATGCCTGATCTAGTCCAGCACCTTGCCAGTGAAGGGACCCACAGATAAATCATGCTAGAGAGATATCCATCCAATTTCTGTTTAAAAACCTCCAATGAAAGGGAAGCCACTTCTTTCCAAGGCAATGTGTGCCACTGGTGAACAACTCTTGTGATCAGGAAATTCCCCTTGGTGTTTAGTGAAGGGAAGAATAGGATTTTGACAGTGATCCACCTCTTGGATTGAATAAACTGTACTGCTTTCTCCTTGCCATTCTTCTCTGTAGGACAGGATGAACCCAGCAGTTTGGAGGTGGTCTGGCCAGATGGCAAGTTCATTACTCGCACCATTGCAAGCACTGAGATAAATGTCGTGCTGGAAATCCCCTACCCGCGGGACCCCCCAGCATCTCCCCCTGCTAGCCTTCCTCTTGAGGTGAGCCTCGTTTTGATAGCTACATATGAGTGATTTGGAAGGGATCCCTCTCAAACTTCCACCACTTCAAGCAAGTTTTCCTTCTCTCACCTCACTAAGGAAAATAGTCACGTAAGATGCCTATGGAAGTTCTATGCCAACCGAGTTGAGGCATTTGTCCTATTAGTTAGTGAGGCAAATTGCCAACCTATGCTGTGCTCCCTGCATGAGCGATGTCAGAAATCATCACACCCTCTAATAAACAACGCAGAACCCCATGCCAAAGGGAACAGAGCCAAAACAGGGCCACTGAGAAACAAAATGGCAGGACACTGAGGTTTAAGAGAAATCCTTTTTTTAAAAGCCAACAAGGAGCACTGAGCACATTCAAGAGTCAACAGCAGCTACAAAATATTGCCTGAGATCTTATATTGGGGTTCCATATAGTCTCTGCCTATGGGACTACACATTGATTTTGCTACATGTCCCTTATGCTAAATGGTAATGCCGTGCAACTGAATGTATAACTAAAAGAATGTTGCAGAATCATATATATATATATATATATAGAGAGAGAGAGAGAGAGAGAGAGAGAGAGAGACTAAGACTGGACATCTGCCTGTGCAATGGTGCTACAAATAGAAAAACAGTTGGGTGCATGGATCTGCCAAGATTGTAACTGCCTGATGCAAAAGAAGATGGTGCACACATCTCTATTTCATTTACAGAAGCTGACTAGATAAATATTTGTTATTTAGATCAACTCTGACCATATCTACCTGAGGGTATCAAATTACTTTAGGGCAAGCTGTATGACACAAAAAGATTCTCAAAATACAGTAAGGGAACGCAGTTGTGCTCACCAGAGTCAGCCAACTGAAGTAGGTTCATCATTCTGCCTAATGATAAGACAGGCCCTGCAAAAGAGGCACTCAATTCTAGAGCGTTCATTACCACTCTTGAAGTGAATGGGAGCCACCCTATTTATTTATTTATTTATTTATTTACTTCATTTGTATACTGCTTTGCTCTCCCGGGAGGACGGTGCCTCAAAGCGGTTTCCAACATATATATGGCAAAATTCAATACCTCACATACATAAAAACCTAACATAAAATATTAATAACATACAGCTATTAATTAAATCATAAAAATGCAACAACAATTAAACATTAAAACATGGAGATAAAAACCTATTGATATAAACATTAAAATCACACAACCCAACAATCCTAGTCCGGGGTCATTCCATATTGCACATGATCCTATTCATTCCTTGTACTGCTTACTGCCCAAAGGCTTGGTCCCATAGCCAGGTTTTTATTATTTTCTGAAAACCAGAAGGGAGGGCGCTGATCTAATATTGCTGGGGAAGGAGTTTCATAGCCGAGGAGCCACCACACAGAAGTCCCTATCTCTCGTCTCCACCAGTCACACCTGCAAGGGAGGTGGGACCGAGAGCAGGGCCTCCCCGGACGATCTCAATCTCTGAGATGGTTCATAGAAAGAAATATGTTCGGACAGGTAAGCTGGGCCGAAACCTGGGCCGAGCACTTTGAATTGTGTTCGGTAGCAGACTGGCAGCCAGTGGAGCTGGCGTAATAGGGGGGTTGTGTGCTCCCTGTACCCCACTCCAGTGAGCAGTCTAGCTGCCGCCTGTTGGACCAATTGGAGCTTCCGAACAGTCTTCAAACGCAACCCCTACCCACAACTGAGCTTGGAAAATGTATTTGTTTGAACTATAGCTCCCAGAAACTTACAATTATCATGTGTAGGCATGCTAGGTGGTAGATTTAGGGAGTTGTAGTCTCAAGAAGAAGGTTTCCAAGCTTTGAGTGTATTCCCAAAGAGCACCCGGAGTATGCTGGTGCGTATAAGTTTATAGAGCCTGAGAAAATTACAGCTAACTCTCCAGCCAAACAAACCTTCCTGACAAGAACTGGTCATCTTACATCGTGCCTACAGAAAGACAGCAGGAAGCGCAACATGGGGAAGAGAAAGCAAAAGCTAGGCAGATAGAGCACATCTATCAATGTAGCTTCTGGGTGAGAGCAATGTGGCACACAGAAGTCTGAGTCACTTGAAAATTCAACCTGAGAAAATGGAAGGCTGGGGAGAAAAGGAAATTGATCTACTCAAATCCCTGACATTATAGAATAAGTGTCCTGGAGAGGGATTAGGGTTGGGGGAATGCTCTTTCCATTTCCAGAACTGCATGCCCCCCGGCCATCCTGCTGTCTAGCTATAATATACTGAGGTTTAGAGCCGTCAGCCCTCTGGTGCTAAAAAGCACAGCCAGCAAAGGCCTGGGGTTGGTGAAGGGGAAAAAGATATCCTTGATCCTTCCCACACCCACTCCTCAGAATTACCTCCTGTGGAGTAGAGGCTGAATAGCACTTCTCGTAGTTATAGCCATTTAAACTGCCACTGCTCAATCCTATGGAATCCTGGGGCTCCGCGAGAGATTTAGGGCTCTCCGTCAGAGAGCTTTAGTCCTGCACCAGGCGACAAACCTCCAGGATTCCGCTAGATGCAGCCATGGCAATTAAAGTGGAATTATAGCATCATAACTGCATAGTGTGTGGTGCACATTAGGAACCGCATAACATTTCCAAATCAACAATAGTACTGTCTTCAGACTTCTTAGAAGGAGAGCAGAACAAGTAGTTCATCAAGTATCAGGACAAAAGGAGGAGACAGAAAGAGAGGGGGGAAATCGCATCATTAAATTCAAGAGGGTTTTCAAAGGCAGGTGTAAGAGGAATGCTACTAGAAACTTGGCCCCATAAGTAATTTTGGAATAAATTATCACTACAATTGTCATAGCACTATTTCCTGCTTTAACAGACATGACAATATTCTGTGTAAGTCTGGAGTTTGTAGTTTTCTGAAGACCTAGAGTTCTCTGGGCAAAAAATCAAATTGTCCCTCCTAAAACTGCAAATTTCAGGATTCCATAGGACAGTGTTTCCCAACCTTTTTTGAGCCGCGGCACACTTTTTACATTTGCAAAATCCTGGGGCACACCACCAACCAAAATGACACTCAAACACAGTAATACATATAGTTAATATGTTTTTAAAATGTATTTATGCACTCAGTGTGAAACCTGGGCCTGTTTTGATGAACACAACATAGATATCCTGGCAGGAATGGCAGAAAGACACAAACTTCCCACACAGAACTCCCATAACCAAGAGAAAATGCTATAAGAGTTTGGTGGGCATTGACTTTGAGTTTTGGAGTTGTAGTTCACCTATATCCAGAGAGCACTGTGGACTCAAACAATGTTGGATCAGGACAAAACTTGGCATGAATACTCAATATGCCCAAATATGAACGCAGATGGAGTTCAGGGGAAATAGACCTTGACATTTGGGAGTTGTAGTTGCTGGGATTTATAGTTCCCCTACAATCAAAGAGCATTCTGAACCCCACCAATGATAGAACTGGGCCAAACTTCCCACACAGAACCCCCAGGAGGCAAGAGGAGGTCTCTACTTTGGGGAAAGGGAGGCGGGCCTTCCCAATGTATGGAGAGGGAGAGACCAAGTAGACAACGGGTGGGGAGGGGGGGATGTTTGTAAATTTGTGCCTTTATCGAGGTAGGGTTTTTTTTTTAGGGTTTTTACACTTCAACATACTAGACTTCTCCCCCCCCCCCCCCAAAAAATTCCTGGAGCTTCCAATTTCCCACGGCACACCTGATGATCGCTCACGGCACAGTAGTGTGCCCCGGCACACTGGTTGGGAAACACGGCCATAGGATGTGGTCATGGCAGTTGAAGGGGAATCATAGTGCTATAATTATGTGGTATGAAAGGGTTCCTGAATTCCACTGTATACCATAAGCATTAAGTGTATAGGTACATTATATTAGAGCATGCACAATTAAGGTGATTCAATGAGAAAGACATTGAAGACCAAGGAAAGACGCCCACTTTTGTTTCTCTTGCTCTTTTCCAAAACACTTGTAACACTTCTAGTAACCCAGTTTCACTGTTTTTCCCAGTATCAACATGTCTTGGAGCAGCCAAGGATCTAGGGTGGCTGAGACAACCCACATCTCACCTCCTCCATGTTACTATCACTGCTGCTCTTAGTCAGGCATGAAGCTCCATCTGAACTCCTGGCCATTGTGGATGCCTCTGCTGACATCAGGAGGGTGCCCATGCAACCAGCCTGAATTGGGGGTGTAATGCACCCTCCTCTTTCCTGGTCACATGAGCACCACATTCTGACATTGTCAGACCAGGAAGAAGGAGGGGCTATTGCTTGATCATTCAAACCCTGTGCCCGTGTCATGAACATAATCCTTTCTTTAGGGTTGTTGAGGCGTCCTGCCAGGGCCAGAAAAAGGGACTTTAAAAGGATGGATGAGTTCTATGGGCCCTCATCCATTTTAGCCTTCCCATATACAAGAGACCTGGAGGTTCTCTAAGCAATGAGTTCAGGACTCAAAAAGGATAAACTCAAAACAAGCTTATTTAATAACAACCAGTAAAAGTGCTGGTGGCCCAAAAGCTTGCTGTTGGTTGCTAGGAAAGTCCTTTAAGAAAAAGGGTTTTATCCACTTGCCTTTGCAGAGTGCCGGTTCCTCTCTTAGATTCCAGGTTTCCTTTGTTGCTCCTCAAATGGTCTTCCGGCACACAAAGTCCTGAGGTCTCCAGCGATTACAGTCTTTGGGTGAAGGACTGGCCTTCCTTTCACTGCAATCCTGGCTTGAGAGCATTGGGAGAAAGCTATACATGAACAAAGGTGCTTTGTCTGAGCCTTGGCTCCAGATTTCCACCTGCTTTGTCCATGTTCTATGCTTGGAATGAGGCCAGAAAGGAAGTCCAGCCTCTCAGGTGACCTCTGGAAGAGGAGGAGTCAAGGGCGGTGACATCAGGTTTGGAGCCAAGACACAACTCCACCCCTAAGTGCCCACATGGCAGAACAATGGGACAAAGACCTTGCAGGTAAAGGCAAATAGGTACACAGTACAAATATAAGACCAGCCTCGTGAAGGCGCCACAGTCGTCATAAGTCAGAAATTATTTGAAAGCACATAACAACATCTGATCAAATGGACTGAGGTTTATGAAAGTTTATGGTACCAACTTCTTTCTGTCTCAAAGGTCCTATGAAGTCCCCTTCCATAGGACCAAATGGTGAGTTGTAGATAAGCATTCATATCCAGTTAGAGCCAATCTTCCCTTGCTGATGATCTTCCTAGGTAGAGATGCTGCAGTTGACCTTACAGTTGGCAGTCCTCAGATATTTTCATTTCCTTTGTTTCTTCTGCATAATCAGAGGGATAGTACAACCATGAATCACGGGGTCAAAATGCTGGCATGCTTTGATTAGCAGGGACACTGATGAGATCATCTATCAGCCAGCCGTTATTCTGACTTTGCTGTTGCCTCTGAATTTTGCTGCAATTCTCACAATAGTGGGGTTACAATGGATGTTCAAACACAAAATTCTTTCATCAGGGAATTAACACACTGCAGAAAGGGGGCATCAATTTAGTGGCATTCACATCATCATTCCAGCCATTCCTTGGCTATATTTAATATACATTATAGGACTGAATTTTTTAATGAACAGAGAAAAAATATAATTTGCCCACCTACACTGTCTTCCTCTCTTGACCCCTATTTTGCTGTAATCCTCTCAGAAGCTGAATTTAAAATAGATTTTCTCAGAAACAATTCACTGGCCATGTTAATGCAAAGTATTTAGAAGTGGCTTGGCTTTGAATTGGCAATTATGATCCATTTGTTTTTAAAAAGACCTGCTCCCATTAGAGATGACAGCTGAGTGATATGGATCAACAAAACATGTATTTTTGGACATTTTTAGACGTACCACTATAGGGACTGTAGTGATGACTACCTGCACCTTAAAAAAAATATTGCTACACCACTGTGCATGATTATAGCCTGAGCAATTGCATCACATTCTGGATTTTATTATTTCTGTTTGTACCCAATCACAGGTATTATGGTTCGAATGGTCAGAGAAATATGAATTACATATAGTAGCAAAACATGATGGGGTTCCAGCAAAACACGTAATCTTTTTCATCAACGATCGTAGAATTCGGAATAAGAACTAACCTCTTCTTCCTTGACAATGAATTTGCCATCACAAAATATTGAAAAGAAATAGGTGCATAGAAGCAAAGAAATTGAGGCTATGGGGAATAACTGGAAAAATAATAAGATCTTTTGAGTGTTGAATACCCTGTCTATATTTTTTGAGGTTTAAAAAAATAGAAGTGGGCTGGGTGAGGGAGTCTCGGCACACGCTTTTCAGAATTGACTCTATATTGAAGAAGACACTCAGAAGTGGGAGCAACAGCATTAGTTACTATATGATCTGAAACAGGAATTGCAGCCATACAAATTCCTCTGCTCCATAAAAATGGCATTGCAGAGTACTCTAAGTAGTGAGAGATGAGCCTGAAGGGAAATTAAGTGCTGATGACAAATTTCTCTTGTTCCTTCACAGTGTGGCCAAGGATTCTCTCAGCACGAGAGCGGGAGGTGTGTTGGTGAGTCACCTGGTGAGGCAGGCGGATGAACTGTTCTTGGGTGCAGTTTTTCCTCTGCTCACAACTGAGCTCCACGGGGTAGAATGTCTGCTCTTTGGTATTCAATGCCCACCATGTGGTTGCCCTCCGAGAATAAAGCATCAGACCCACTGTGGTGTTGAGCTAATATGTGTCATTGGTCTCTGTGCTAGGCCTGAGTCACGCTATCGCTCTATCTATCTCTCTTTCTCTCTTCCCTTCTTCTTAGATATGGATGAGTGTACAGAATTTCCCTTTGTCTGTCCAAGGGGCAGACCCGTCTGCATCAACACATATGGCGGATACCGTTGCCGCAGCAACAAGCGCTGCAACCGGGGCTTTGAGCCCAATGAGGACGGCACAGCTTGCGTTGGTGAGTGACTGATGGTTTGGGCATCGTAGCAAAACTGATTGCTCTCAGAACTTGATCTTGGGGTTTAGTCCATGATGCCAGCCAATGGAAACAAGGGCTGAGAACACTAAAGTCTACATGACTATCCCCTAACTCAGGCCAAGGGATGTTACTACGGAAAGGAGGGCACTCATCTTCCAAATAAGCATTCTGCCTTACATTAAATGTTCTTTCACTCCCCAGATTTCTACCATGGCAATAACTTAAAACATCAGTCAAGCATTTGGAAAAATGATTTAGGCATACAAAGCAATGAGATTTAGGCACCCAAAGCAATGGGGAAGGCAAAGTTAACAAGGGAATGTAAATCCAGCAAATAGAAGAGTTGTACACATGAATAGTTTTAAGTGCCTCAGTCTCTGCAATAAATTTAGGGACTGAAACAAAATTTCATGTGGGAGGGCAATTCTTATTTGAGAGGGGGATGCCTTCATTGTGCCCTTCTGTAGCTATACTTTTGGGTCAAGCAATGAAAATATAGATGCAATTGGAAGTGTGTGTACGTGTCGGCACATGGGAGCAAGGAAGAAGAAAAAGCAAATCAGGTATTAAAGGGTTCTGTGAGATATATATATATATATATATATATATATATATATATATATATTCATACTAATGAGAAGATAGGGCAAGAACAATGTCGCACTTCTTCTTTTGTATTCATTGTTAATGCAAAGGAAGACAGCAGTTGATAAGATACAAAAATATATCTCTGGGGCAAACTAGATATTTAGCATCAGATGAGTCTGGAAAAGCTGTGAATGAGAGGAGAGGGAAAGGAGCAGATGATGAAAAAGATGCTTAAACCTTTCTACACTTGTTCGTTTTCCCCCATCTCTCTCTCTCTCTCTTGCAGTTAGTTGTTGCATGTCGCTGAAGTTTGAGGCCTTTCTTTGCCATCAGATAGTTGGGCCAGCTCATTTCAACTACACTGAACACCTCTCAATAGTTCCACTAACTGATGCTCTATCCTTTTCTGTCTGTCTATCTGTCTGTCTGTCTGTCTCTTCCTGTTCCCCTCTTTGTGCAGCTCAAGTGGCCTTTTTTGGAGGATATCCTTCTTCAGGGACCCGGTTCGGCCCTACTTTCTCCTCAGCCCCACTCCTTCCATTTTGCCTCGGACTCTGCTTTCACTCCTATGCACTTTAAGCCTTGCCAATAAAGCAAGATGTAGCCTTTATGGATGAAATTGCCTCCCCTGTTCTCCTTCCCTCCACTTTCTCTCATCCAGCCTCCCATGGTGGTCCCTGGGAACATGGACCGAGGTGGGGACAGCCGTCTCCGCAGAGGGCACAATGCAACCTGGCTGAGGCAATGCCAGTAGTGACACATCCCTTGCATGTGTTCTGAGAAAACAGACAAGGCAGAGGCCTCACCACTGTTTTGTCTCCTCGGTGTGGCTGCTATCTTCCTAGGAGCTTGCCCTTAAACGAGATGGCAGCTCTTGCTGCAACTGCCATTTCCCTTGGAGCTTGCCTTTACCCAAGATGGCAGCTTCTGCTGGTAGTTGCTTGCTTGGTTAAAAAAGAATCAATACAGTTACTCTGTGCCTGCTGGTTTGGCCTGTGAAATTATTGCTTCCCTTCTTCTCCTCCTCCTCTTACTCTTCCTCCTCCTCCAGCCCGACTGGACCGGGATTCACCTCTGCTCTTGTTTCCCAATATGTGTGTAGTGTTTGAACCCGCTCTGTCTTCCCGCTGGAGAATCACCCTTTCCTCCGCACACCAAATAAACTGTACACTATCTATAAGCACTTGCTTGCTTATATGCTTGGGTGTTGCTGGGCTTGGGTACAACAGCCCCATATTCAGAAGACACAAAGAGAACAGGGTGATGCAAGACTAACATGTCTGCCTGTTTCTTCTACTAAGAGCCCCATGACTGCCTAAGGGGAGTGAGTAGCTAAAATGTTAGCAGGGCAGTGAGCTGGGAATATTTCTCTGAAATTATTGCTACATAAGAAACAGTACAGTTAAATTATTTTTGTCTTCAAACGTAATGATCTTATATGCTTATGCGGTTGTGCAAGATGTAGTATGAGAGTCCTGTTGTCTTTGTGGGGGCCTGTACATTCTGTTGAGTGAGACTCAATACTGAGTATGACTTCTCCAAAGTCCTGCCCCCGAAAGCATCACTGGTAGGAGAAGGTTCCAGTTTTTAAGATGGATGCACCCTGACCATTTTCCTTGGAGCAGCCTTTGCTCAAAGCAGCAGAATGGCAATAATAGCCCAAGCATTTGAATTGAATCAATGCAAGCAAATCAAATGTAAGGCTCGGCATGGATAGTTTAGAAAATGGGTTGCTGTGAGTGTTCCGGGCTGTATGGCCATGTTCCAGGAGCATTCTCTCTTGACATTTTGCCCACATCTATGGCAGGCATCCTCGGAGATCATGAGGTCTGTTGGAAACTAGACAAGTGAGGTCTGTGAAATGTTCAGAGTGGAAGAAAGAACACTTGCCTGCTTGAGGCAAGTGTGAATGCTGCAACTGGCTACATTGATTAGAATTTAATGGCCTTACAGCTTCAAAGCCTCGCTAGTTGCAACTTTCGCACTTGCCTCAAACACATAAGAGTTCTTTCTCCCACCTGGACATTCCACAGATATATAAACCTCACTTGCCTAGTTTCCAACAGACCTCACAATCTCTGAGGATGCCTGCCATAGATGTGGGTGAAACATCGGGAGAGAATGCTTCTGGAACATGGCCATACAGCCCGGAAAACTCACAGCAACCCAGTGATTCCAGCCATTAAAGATTTTGACAAAAGAAAATTGGAAAATCGTCACCATGCATTGCATGCACACATTAGGAATGAGCAAAATGTTCCATGAAAAAATGGCTGAGAACTAAAGACAGATTATTATTATTATTATTATTATTATTTATATACTGCCCTATCTCTGCCCTACATTCCCAGCTTCAGTCATCAAATGGAAAATACATTCCCCAAATGACTATTGTTTGTTTCTGAAGAACCACCATAACTTCAAAGGAGACATGGATGTTTGTAAACACATAAGGGACATAAACTAGGGAGTTGTGATCAGCCAAGATTACCATTTGTTGTTTACCAATGTTATTCCCCATTCAGAAATCACTGTATTCCTATTTTGGTGCACTGAAAGCATACTTGCTATGTAAAGAATGAAGTGAAGGAAATTCAAGAAGGCTCAAGCATAACTTGTGACAAACATCCAAGGAAAGGGCAGGAGACAGAAATTCCTGCAGGAATTGGTGGTACATACAGTAACTTTCCAAGCCCAAATACAAAGTCTTAGTTCCTGAGTTTGCTGAAAACTTTTTTTTGCATAGGATCAGTTTTCTTTTCTTTTTCCTTTAACTACAATTTGGAGCAAAGAATCTAATTATTACCTGTTTGTAATAAAAATCCAAATGGTGAAAGACAAGTGCTACGACCCTAAAGGGTTCTTCCTTGCACCAGACAAAAATCCAAACCAGAGAAGAAATATAAAGGTAAAGGTTTCCCCTTGACCTGAAACTTCATCACACTAGAGAATGAATCCACTTTAAATCTGGTTTCTGCCTCCTGCAGAATTCTAGGGTTTGTAGTTTAGTGAGGCTGTTCAAGGCTCCTCCCTAAACTACAAACCCCAGAATTCTGCAGGAGGCAGAAACTGGATTTAAAGTGGATTCATTCTCTAGTACGATGAAGTGAGAAGTCAAATCCAGCTCTGGGGAATGGTGCTCATCTCCATTTCTAAGCTGAAGAGCCAACATTGGTCATAGACGCCTCCTAGGTCATGTGACTAGCATGCATGGAGCGCTGTTAGCTTCCCGCCAAAGCAGTACCTATTGATCTACTCACTTTTGCATGTTTTCGAACTGCTAGGTGGGCAGGAGCTGTGGCTGGCAGCAGGAGCTCGCCCTGTCCTGCGGATTTGAGTTGCTAACCTTCTGGTCAGCAAATTCAGCAGTTCAGTGGTTTAACCCATTGCACTACTGCAGCCTTTTTTGTCTCCCATATATCTTTTTTTGTCTCCCATATATCTACCCAGTCTTTTCCCATGAATTTGTATTTCTAAGGTGCAAGAGTGAAGGGAGCTGAGAGAATATATTTTTCCCCCAGAGCAATGCCAGGCATATTATATATCAGATTTGAGAAGCACTTGGAAAAGTAATTTTCTCATAGGTATTGACTCCCATAGTTATGGGAAATGTCATTTTCAAGTCTCCCTTATATGTAACATGCAGCCATAAAAATTTACCAGAAGGGAACGAGAACCCATTTTTCCTTTTCCCTTCTCCGTGCTGCTGAAATAGAATAAAGCCTTGATAACACACATATAGGTTTCCTTGCAGAAGAGTTTTGTTTGATGTGGAACTTTTCTTATTTAGTTCAAGGTTACAAAAGCAGAGTTGTGTACACATTGCAGTTTGCCTATGTGGCAGCATTGTGCATTGAATATGCAGGTGTGCATATTCTACACTAGAATCATGCATTTTACATGTATGTATGCAGTTTACATGTATGTATGCAGTTGCAATGCACTAATGAACAATCATCATGTACTGTATTTCCATGAGGGTAAAGTTACAGTTTGTCTCCTTGAGATATGATCTTGGCCAAAGATAATTGCTAGGGAGGACGATAAACAGATTCAAAGATAGGGAAGAGAGGAGTCAGGGGACAGTTTAGATCAGGCATGGGCCAACTTGGGCCCTCCAGGTGTTTTGGCCAATAACTCCCACCATTCCTAACAACCTCGACCTTTCCGCTTAAGCGGCTGAGGGGGGAAAGGAAGGGGCCTGAGGCTGTTAGGAATAGTGGGAGTTGTAGTCCAAAACACCTGGAGGACCCAAGTTGGCCCATGCCTGGTTTAGATGCTACCTGGTTTCAGAGACATTGACAATACATGGTCTGAAATAAACCTTTGAAAGTATGCTCAAAGAAACTGAACTATTTTCTGAATTTAAGGTATTTTAGGGTTTTGTTTTTGTTTGTTTGTTTAATTCTGAACTTAATTCCAGGGAGTTTGGCCATCATTTTAAAATTAACAAGTAGTTGTTTGGTGCTGCTAGTTGAGAAGAAGGAAGTCGTAGCTTTAGAGCTGGGGCTATTTTTTTGCCAGCTCACACTTAGCCATTGAGGATACTTGGCAAGCAAAACCCTTCTAAATCCACACTGTTCTCATTGCCAAATGCTATTACTGTTCCTTCCTCTATTAATACAACTGCAGAAATTCATTCCTGGGTTTCTTATAAATCTTCATCTTATCTGCAGACTAAATGTATTGGTGGATGATACCAATGTTTGCTCTTTTATTCTTTTAAATTGAAACAGTTCTCATTACACGACGACGCAGTATCAAGTCAAAACATTGTGAGTTCTTTTGGTGTACAGACATAGCACTCTTATGCACCTTGATGCCCTCCAGCTGTATTGGATTACAGTTCCCATCACTCCAGGAAGTGTTGTACCTGGGTGGCAAAAGATGTATTCCTGCTGACATTCCCCACCTTTCAGTCTTCATCTGTAGGTCCCACATTCTGCTACAAAATCCAGCCAAGCTTATATTGTTAGAGAGTTGATATGCTGCAAACCAGAGCTGCCTATTTCTCAATACAAAGGTTTCATTTAAAACAGTGGTTCCCAACCTTTTGTTTGACCAGGGAAAACTTGACCAGTGACCACTTTGACCAGGGACCACTCTCCAACATTAGTACCGAAAGGGTTATGAATCGGTTTTTGGTCAACTTTAGATTTGGTTTGGTTATTTGGGTGCTGATTCAGAAAATTGCATTGGATAGACCACATCTGCTCTAGTTTCAGAACATATGCTATCCAGTAGTCGCAATCTGCTCACCCATAGAATACCATATTTAATGAGCCTTGGCACTATAAGAGGGCTTTGCGAGACCAGTCACTCTTGTTGCAATGGTGTAGTAAAGGTGTAGTAAAGGTAAAGGAGTTGGAGGAGGAGCTCTGAAGAGAGCAAGATGCTTTCCCCTATCGCTCCAAGGCAAGTTCTTCTGTTTTGTTTACTTTGCTTATTCGTTCTCTATCTGAAACATTTTGAGACCTGGGACTTTATCAGAAGTAAAGGTGAACCCTTGGCCATATTTTAGTTTTTGTGGACCACTGGTAGTCCATGGACCACAGGTTGGGAACCTACCACTGATTTATACAAAAGGAGCAGAGAGTTTTAACAAACAGACCTCACAACCTCTGAGGATGCCTGCCATAGATGCAGGCAAAACATCAGGAGAGAATGCTTCTGGAACATGGCCATACAGCCCGGAAAACTCACCACAACCCAGAACATACAGCGTTGTGGTATGATTCCATGACTGCTTTGCTCATCTTGTCTTTCTACTGAAGACTCATTTAGTTGTGGGTCCATGAGTGTTTTTGAAAGGTGATATATTGCACACATTTTGCCACAGTAAACACATACTGAAGACTCTGTCCCATTTTAATCTCACTAGTATTACTGAGAAAGATGCTATATGAGTCAATGGAAGCAATACTCAGCTAAATTAACCAGGATTTTGGCTTGATATATGGCAATTTCTTATGTTTCTACAAAATTCTTGGACATCTTCAAATGCTTTGAGGCTGGATTCAATGGCCTATGAGGCCCCTTGTAGCACTATTATTGCTTCTCCTCTATTCGATGTTGTGTGATGAATTTGCTGGAGATTTAAGCCTTCCGCTGCTCTGGTTTCCTGTTATCTCAAAACTACCTAGCCAAAGACAAAGAAAGCAGTTATCTGAAGGTGGTTTTAGGACCATTCAAACACGAGTGATGAGAGATGCAATACTATAATCGTGTTTGAATGGTCCTAAAACCACCTTCAGATAACTGCTTTCTTTGTCATTGGCCAGGTAGCTGTTTCTTATAGTAGCTATCTCTTATTGGTTAAACCCTTGTGCCAGCAGACTGAGGACTGACAGGTCAAAGGTCTGAATCTGGGGAGAGCACAGATGAGCTCCCTCTATCGACTCTAGCTCCCCATGTGGGGACATGAGAGAAGCCTCCTGCAAGGATGATAAAACATCAAAACATCCGGGTGTCCCTTGGGCAATGTCCTTGCAGACAGCTAATTCCCTCCCACCAGAAGCAACTTGCAGTTTCTCAAGTCACTCCTGTCACCAAAAAAACCCTCATATTGTATGACTGAGAACAGTTGCTGTCACCTTAACACACAACCAAAACATTAAGCTAGCCCAAGAAACTGGGTGCAGAAGGCACAGGAAAAAGAGGGTAGAAAGTGGTCTGGAATACTGCCAAATAAGAAATGGTTTAACTAGCATGAAGTTCTTAATATTTCTTGACCATACAAGAAAAGTCTCAATTGGTTATTTCAGGTTAATTTACATATAGGTCATTCAATGCTACTGTGTTAGTGATGGTAGTGGTTTTTATCATAGATGGCCAACCAGCAACCAGAAATGATCTCTCAATTCTAGAGCAAAATAGGAGCACACTCCAGAGCAGTGGTTTTCAACCTTTAGTTCTCCAGGTGTTTTGGACTTCAGTTTCTACAATTCCTAACAGCTGGTAAGATGGCTGGGATTGCTGGGAGTTGAAGTTCAAAACACCCAAATGACCAAAGATTGGGAACCACTGCTCTAGAACAAGAGGGGAAAATCTGTAGCCTCCATATATTGTTAGATTCCAGCTCTCATGATCCTCCCAAACTGGCCATGTTGGCTGGGGCTAGTGCAGGGCTGTCCAACTTCTACCGGCCCAAGGGCCGGAATTCCGGTCGCTGATGACCTGGGGGGCCACGGGGGCCCACTCGCAGGCAGCGGGGCCGCTCACGGGCATGCGCAGCAGGGCGGGAGCAGCAAGGGGCCCTCCGCCATGTCCCTGGCTGCTGCAGCGGCCGCCCCGGGAGCTTATCTTCCTTTCTCTTCCTTTCTCTTCCTTCCGCTCCCGGGCGCAGCAGCTGCAACAGCCAGGGACATGGCGGAGGGCCCCTCGCCGCTCCCGCCCTGCCACGCATGCCCGCGAGCAGCCCCGCCCCCTGTGAGCGGCCCCGCCCCCGTGAACAGCCCCGCCCCTGCGAGCGACCCCACCCCCGGAGATTGAATTTTTTCCTTTTTTTAAAAAAAAGGAGATTTCTTGCAGGAGGGTGCGGGCCGCATCCAAGGGGTTGGCGGGCCGTGTGCGCCCCATGGGGCGCCTGTTGGGCAGCCCAGGGCTAGCGGGAACTGGAATCCCACAGCATATTGTGGGTCACATGGTCACTATTCCTTTCCCAGAGACTGTTGCAGTATGTAGAGATCCCTGAAACACCTTCCAATTTCACATCAGAATAAGTGAATCCATGCTCTAGTGCAGTGGTTCTCAACCTGTGGGTCCCCAGGTGTTTTGGACTACAATTCCCAGAAATCCCAGCCAGTTTAGCAGCTGTTAGGATTTCTGGGAGTTGAAGGCCAAAACATATGGAACACACAGGTCGAGAGCCACTGGTTTAGTGTGATGAGGTCCTAAGTCCAGGACAAAGAAACTGCAATCCGCTACCACTGCATCTAAAAATGGCTTAAGAAACATGTATAAGAATCCAACATCTGTCTGACCTGTCTGGTGAATATACAGGCACAAAAAGTAATGTTGAGGTCTGTCTGGCCTCCCAAAGCACAGCTTTTTGAGTGAAATAATGAGACAAGAATTACTGCCAAGTTCTTGAAAATGGAGGATAAGCCCGACCCAACTTGTTCACACCTACAGTAACATCATCACAGGGGTTGAGCTTCAAATGGAGAGCAGCCTGGCTGAGTTCAGGGACTATCCCAAGTTGAAAATATCATCCGTTAGATGACTCACTGTGCTCTTTCCAGTTGTAAGATCAGTGCCTCCTACTCAAACGAACACATCTTGAAATAATTCTTTGCTCATGCTTTTCATGTATGTAAAGTAGCTATGTGTTCTAATTTCCTGAGATAGGTTTGGAAAATCATCTGATATGGCTGACTCATACCAAAAAAGTGAAGAGTGAGAAAGACTAAACACCTCTACTAATGAACAGGAAGGAAGAATACCTGTAAAAACAAAGGAAGGCATAATTGGAAGGCGAGCATGGTGGCGATATGATGTAACCAAATGTGCCATATTTGCCACATGAGCAGTGTGATTAGAATGAATGGATGGATGTTTAGTTAACATGGATGGCCCATTAGTATTAAGGAAGTATAGTACATACAAAGTGTTGAGATATATTTGTTGTATGTTGTGAATGCTGTATGTGGCGCAGCTGGCTAAGTGTCAGCTGCATAAGATCTCTCTTACCAGCAGGTCATGAGTTCAAGGCAAGCCCAGGTCGAGGTGGGTGCTCGACCTTTAAGTGTAGCCTGCTGTCGACCTTTGTAGCCCGAAATACAGTTGCATCTGTCAAGTAGGAGATTAAGGTACCACATTAATTGGGGAGGCCAATTTTGACTGAATTATGAGGCCATTAAAGAACTCCAGGAACGCTGAGGAATGCGGAAGGAACAACAAGGGACACTGGGAATGCTGAGAGATTAGGAGTGCGTCAGCTCCCCCTGGTGGCCAGAATTTGCCTCTGTTCGCCTATATGTGTGTATGTGGAAACAGCAGGGATTGTCTGCTAAGTATGTGTACCTGTAATCCGCTCTGAGTCCTCTTTGGGGTGAGAAGATCGGAATATAAATAAAGTAAATAAAGAAAAAAATATGTGTGCATAGGCAATGCACATGGATTGTATGACATTGCAGAGATGGAGCCTTAAATAAAAAAGCAGCTTTGTTGCCTAGTTCCAAAGGCAGCTACTTAGAATCTTTTTATTCATCCTGACCTGACACAGCATCAGCACTGAGACACCTGTAGACTGAGTTGCATTTGAATCCTCATCTATCACATCAATAGGTCATTCTGTTGTGAAAGAGACACAGAACTCGGACAACTAAGAGCTTGAGAAAGGTTTGTTTGTTTTTTGAAAAAACAACTTTTTAGGAAAGTAGACGTTTCCAAGCTGTGAATATGGGAGATTCAATGAATCAGCAAAGGGACAGGTCATCTGGCCAAATGGGTGCAGGGAGTTCCCCTGAATAAAAGGGTGTGACCAAGCCATGGTTTGCTCTTTCTTGCCATATATCAGACAGACACTACAAACAATAAGATATGGTGCCGATGCCCTCTAGAGGGCAGAAATAAAATCGGAACCGCTTCTGTATTGTTGAAGGCTGGAATCACTGGGTAGTTGTAGGTTTTTCCGGCTGTATAGCCATGTTCTAGAAGCATTCTCTCCTGACGTTTTGCCTCATCTGTGGCAGGCATCCTCAGAGGTTGTGAGGTCTTCAACAACAGCTTCTGGTTGTAATTCTCACCACACAGGATATGAGAAAAAAATGGGTGGGGATCTGTGCCCCTTGAGATTTGGTTCAGTCAGATGAGTGAGCGGAACTGTAGCCCAACCATATCTGGAAGGCCACACATTTTCTCCACATCTTACCCTACAAATTTGTACTAGGGTTGGATGTGAGAACTAAAACATGGGAGAAATGCAACCATTGGAATGAGAGAGTATCACAAATGGCCGTCTTATGGTAAAATGTCATGATATAAGCACAATATCACAAAAATGGCTCAAGTAGATGCTCTACAGTTGCCCAAATAAGGTACGCATGGTTGTTATATTGACTGTTCCCCCCACTAGCCATTAAAGGAGATGGTAATAATGGTGATGGTCCCTTTAGCCCCATTTTTCTTCTGGAGACTACTCCTGAGTTTAGCAGAAATATAATCAAGGCAGGTTTCAGTAATGGGATCAGCACAGGCTATAACCTGAGAGTTGCCCATGAGATGTTCAACTTGCTGTTCACTGTGTTCATCTTACATTCCCTTCTTCTGTCCAGACATAGATGAATGTGCCTCAGGGCTGCATAACTGCAGCCAAATCTGTGTGAACACTCAGGGTGCACGTTCTTGTCAGTGCCACCCGGGATTCAAGGTGGATACCCGTGATGCCAACAAGTGCTTGGGTAAGTAGCCGATATTGACTAAGTAAGACAGCCACCTGTGTTCCCAAAGTTATGCAAGGAATGAGTCTGATTTGAGAATCCCACAATGTTCTTAGTGTGAAGGTAAAGGTAAAGATGCCCAAAGATCCCCTGACATTAAGTCTAGTTGTGTCTGACGCTGGGGTGGGGGTGCTATCTCCTTTTCTAAGCCGAAAAGCTGGCGTTGTCCATAGACATCTCCAAGGTCATGTGGTTGGCATGACTACATGGAGCACCATTACCTTTCTGCAGAAGTGGTAACCTATTGATCTACTCACATTTGCAAGTTTTTGAACTGCTAGTTTGGCAGAAGATGGGCCTAACAGTGGGAGCTCACCCGACTCCCCAGATATGAACCACCAAACTTTCAGCAAGTTTCAACCACTGCACCACCAGGGAGCCCTCTTAGTGTGAAACACCATGTAATTTCCCCTGGTCCTTCTTGGCTTACAAATATGAAGCAGAAAGATTGATGAGTGCCTTTTGCAGAGTCATGGAGCAGGAATGGGATAACCGTGTATTCCTGAAAGGGAATTGGAGGGATGTCATTACCAGTTGCCAGAGCTAGCAGAGGAACTAAATAGCTGTAGATTATAGAACGAACACTTTTGAGATATCAGTGAGTTTGTTTTCTATGGAGTACTATCAAACTCAGTTTGGAATACTACAACAACAACAACAACAACAACAAACAACAACAACAACACTTTATATACCGCTCTATCTCCCCGAGGGGACTCAAAGTGGTTTCCTAGTAACATCATCAATACATACAAAGTAAACAACATAAACATAAAATTAACAAGACAATGTAAACATAAAAATCACAATAGTATGCATATATATATATTCCTGCCTGTTCTGTATCATATGTGTTTAAAGGGTTGCACACTGTTGTACAATATTACATTCAGTTGAAATATGTAGAAGCAAAGTTACATATGTGATGCAATGCAGGATCTGGATACACATTCCATTGTTCAACTATTTTGCTTTCGATTAAACATTCAGTTGTGTATTCATTTGCACAATGTTGCCATTTAACACAAAATCCACATAATAGTATCAGCACATAGCTTCACAGTCAAGATTTATACAATGCAATGCCACGTGACATGTCAGCCTCAGACTCTTGGCACAAGAAATCACTATGCTAATTAAAGGAAATGCATTAAGATAGCAAAGTTCAGGGGAAAGATGGAGAGGTAGGGGCCCATGCTTGTTCCTGTTTCTTGGAAGAAAACCAAAATGTCTGTCCTCCAAGAGACAGTTAAGAAATAGCCTAACAGTGAGGAAGAAGCGAGATCAGCAATCTGAGAGTCTGTCCATTTATGTGAGAAGAACAGAACAAAGGAAACCAGAGGATGTCTTTCTCACATACTCTACTCCTCTCATACCAATTCATACATCTTTAAAGCAAGCAGGGTTGCATCTTTATCATCTCCAAGACTTTATTGGACTATCACTTCCAGAATGCCCCAGCAGCATGGCTACTAGTTGCTGAGGAATTCTGGGAATGGTTGCCAAAAAAAACCCCTTTTCTAAGCACTTTAAAGCATTTGTGGTGGTGGGGTTTTTTTTAAGGCTCTGCAAAGAAGGGCAGAGCTAATTTTATTTGCCTTGTTACCATTCCCATTCCCTTTGTTACTGACCGTTCACACTAGCTGGCACAGTGACCCTTTCCCCTTTTGATTTTCAGATGTGGATGAGTGCAGGGAGAGGCCAGCCCCATGCGATCACATCTGCCACAATGACGTAGGCTCTTTCCATTGCCACTGCCGGCAAGGCTTCTTCTTGAGTCCAGATAGACGGCGCTGTTTACAAGGGTGATCAGTGACCATAATCATGACCCAGAGTAGGTGCTGGCTTACACCCTCCCTGGAATGCACATCTAGCATTTTCCTGTATACATTGGCTCATATATGGCAGGCGGGCAGTAACCATTTGCTGTGTAACACCAGTGATTGTTGCTGCTCAAGGCTGTAGTTCCACTTTCTCCTGGCTAGTACACCACTGTCTTTCCAAAGAACTGGGATGCCCTTCTCCTTGCTTTACTGGTCTGATTCCACAATAAAGCTGACTTCTGCTCATTTCATAACTTTTGTTGAGAACTTGATCATTTATCTTCCTGGTTTTTGCCTGGTTCTTCTCTCCTGCTTGTCAGGGCAGCAAAGCCTAGAGTAAGGTTCTTAGCTCCTCTATTTTGGACTTTGTTTCAGGCTAAAAGCAATGTATGGGTCGAAAAAGTGTAATCTTTATTTATTAGTTGTATTTATACCTCATCTTTCTTTCAATGATCCCATGACAGCATACATAGCTCTCCTCCTTCCCATGTTATCTTCACAACAGGTCAACATGAGATAGAGCAATTACACCAGTGGTTCTCAACCTTCCTAATGCCATGACCCTTTAATACAGTTCCTCATGTTGTGGTGACCCCCAACCATAGAGTGATTTTTTTTACTTTATAGAATCAAAGAGCATTCTGAACTCCACCAATGATAGAATTGGGCCGAACTTAGCACACAGAACTCCCATGACCAACAGAAAATACTGGAAGGGTTTGCTGGGCACTTACCTTTAGTTTTGGAGTTGTAGTTCACCAAAATTCAGAGAGCAGTGTGGACTCAAACAATGATGGCTGTAGACCAAACTTGGTACGGATACTCAATATGCTCAAATTTGAACGCTGGTGGAGTTTGGGGAAAATAGACCTTGACATTTGGGAGTTGTAGTTGCTGGAATTTATACTTCACCTACAATCAAAGAGTATTCTGAACCCAGGGGCGAATCTAAGTGTAAGCAAAGTAAGTGACCACTTCCAGGTGCCACGTGGCATGGGGTGCATGTGGCCGCGGCCGCCAGGTTCGGCACATCATGCCGTGCCATTGCTGCGGGCCGGCGCACGGGCGTGAAGCTCCGCCCCGACTGCAAAATGTTTCCCCGTCCTTTTTATCCTCTTGGGAGTGCGTTTCGCTACTCCTTTCACCAGAAGTGCTCTGTCCCAATAGCGCATGCACGAAACTAGCTGGCTGCGCGCATGCATGCTCCAACGCACGCAATCTCTACCAGGCTGGAGAGCCAGGGGGCGCAAAATATTCTGCTTACTACCTTTTTTTTACCTTTGTCCGGTCCTGTCTGAACCCCACCAACGATCGAACTGGGCCAAACTTTCCACACAGAACCCCCATAACCAACAGAAAATACTGTGTTTTTTATGGTCTTTGGCAACCCGCCTGACATCCTCTTGCGACACCCCCCCCCCCCCAGGGGTCCCAACCCCCAGGCTGAGAAACAATGAATTAGACCAAGTAACAAGACTTGGTAGGTACAGTCCATTACTCCAACTACTGCAACCATACTAAGTCCATAACACAACCATTACAACATAAATAAAGACTGACATCCTGTTCATGTTTTACACGCATATAGGTTCTATTGGGGGGGGGGGGGACGTAATACCAGTATTCAGTTCAGTTGCCTAATCAGAGTTCCATAAATGTAACTGTCACACATACAATTGTGCCTTCTTCAATGTTGGTTAACTATTCATTAGTGCCTTCAAGTGTACAACTCAGTTCACTAGTATTGCAGGAGCATTCACAGGGTGCCCAAGGGTGGCATGGATTTACACTATTTGGGAGCACAGTTCAAACTTTTTGTTGCATGCCTTCAAGTAGCAAGAGTTGTTCAGAGGGAGTTTGACTCTGCCATTGCTTTCCTCTGAGGCCAAGAGAGTGTGACTGGCCCCTAAAGGTTTCCATGGAAAAGTGGGGATTCCAACCCTGGTCTCCAGAGACACAGTCCAACATTTAAACCTCTACATTACACTTACTTTTGGTTCAAATTACCTGAGACTAATATAACATTGGACAGAGTTGCATAACAATATGCAAGTAAAACAAAGTGAGCTATGTCAGCAGCAAAACAAGTCCAATCTAGAGGAAGCCTGTCATTTAAACAAACATCCTTTGTGACCTTCCCCTATCCTTCCCTAACCTTGATACAGGTTACTAATCACAGCGCTATCCCCATTGAGTAGGAGTTCAGGCTCAAAGAACTATCTGTACTTTTAGACTTAGATCCCAGGTTTAAATGCTGCCATTATGTTACTGCTTATTTTATAATCAAGCAGGTAATGATGCTTGAATAACACACAATCTGGACATTGGTTAAGAATTTTTCCTTGTTATCCTTACAAGCCACAACTTCTACACTCTCTAATTTGCCCTTCACATAACCTAAACTAGCTGAAAGTGTGGCCAATAGTTTTTAGCCTATAAATCCATTTAAAATCCAGTGACACAAATGTCAATTTGCTGGATTTTTATAGAATAATCCAAAAGAAAAAGAAAAAAAGCTTAAATATGGGTTTATTTATAAAATACGAATAAATGAATGATCATACAGTGAGATGATGCACAATTCTAAATATAAAATTTGTGACAAATTGGGATTTCACTAGTACTTGCCATTTGTACAGCACTTTTTGAGTGTAAACACTTCACACACATCACCTCAGGGACCTTTACTATAATTTTACAGAAGTTCCTACAAGTGGAATCTGCAAAACAATAGTGCAGTATATCTCTTGACAGTTTAAGATAAATGTTTCTGTTCATTGTTCCATCCATCATGGACAATTTTCAGAACTCTAACATACTTTCAAAATTTCATTATAAATGGCAGCTCCTAATTGGTTCTGTCATAAAAGGTCTTACACCAGGGGTGCTCATTAGGTAGATCGCGATCTACTGGTAGATCGTGTAGAGCTTCCTGGTAGATCGCAGGCAGGGCAGAAGGACAGTGTGTGTCAACTGTAAAATAGGATGTGTGGAAGGGCCCTGGGTTATCTGAGGTCCTTTCCACACCGTTTAATAAAATCCCATGTTATCTGCTTTGAATCAGATTATATGGCAGTGTGCACTCAGAAAACCCAGTTCAAAGCAGATATTGTGTTATATGTTTCACATTTCTGTAGTGGGTAGGTAGATCATTTTGACTTGGTTGTTTTATAAGTAGCTCGCATGCCAAAAAAGTGTGAGCACCCCTGTCTTACGTGGTCCAGGGCCGGCATACCTGAGAGACCGCCTCACCCCCTACCTACCGCAGAGATCACTTCATTCGGAGGATCAAAATCTGCTTGAAATTCCCAGCTTTAAGACCTTCCGTTTGATGGCCACCAGGCGTTTGATGGCCTTCACGATCGTGGGTCTTTACCTATGGAATGCCTTGCTAGCAAAAGCACGAGCTCTTCGGAGTTGACCTTCCTTTCGGAAGGCATGCAAAACCTATCCTGACAGGCATTCGAATTGGGGATTTTGCTTTGTTTTTAATGATGTAATGCTTATTGTTATGTCGATGGAGGCCCAGATTGCCTCCACGAGCAAAAGGGCCTTCTTCCACCTACGCCAAGCGAGGCAACTGGCGCCCTACCTTCCAACGGAGGCGTTAGCTACAGTAATCCACGCCACGGTTACATCAAGGCTGGATTACTGCAACGCCTTATATGTGGGTCTGCCTCGGTCACTAACCCGCAAGATCCAGATTGTGCAGAATGCTGCTGCCAGGCTCCTCACAAAAACACCAATGAGATGCCACATCACACCATCCCTGCAGCGTTTGCACTGGCTCCCGGTCAAATACAGAGTCCTCTATAAAACCCTGACCTTGACTTTCAAGGCCCTGCGGGGCCGGGGCCCTTCATATTTAAAAGACCGCTTGATCCTACCTGCCCAGCCAAGAGCACCACGGCCAGCAAACGAGAACCTCCTCTGTGTCCCGGGTCCGAGAGGCTCATTTGGAGTCCACGAGACAGAGATCCTTCTCTGTTGCGGCCCCCGTCCTGTGGAACTCTCTGCCACCAGACCAAAGAGGCTCCCTCGACCTGTCCCAGTTCTTGGCAGCACTTAAGACATGGCTATTCAGGAAAGCCTACACATAACACGGAACCAGCGACTCGGAATTCACCGAGTCTGATATTTTAGTATTTTAACCATTTAATATTTTAATATTTTAAATATTTTAATCGCTAGTTGTGTAAGTCGCCCAGAGCACAAATGTGGAGGGCGGCTCATAAATAAAAAAGTTCAGTTCAGTTCAGTTCCTAGTGTAAACCGCTCCGAGCCTTCGGGGAGTGGTGGTATATAAATTGGAATAATAAATAAATATCGCCAATAACAAAATAATAATGAATTTTTGAAAGTTTTGTTAGAGTTCTGAAATTTTCACCACCAGAACTTTAGCAATACTGTAGAAGCAAAAGCATCAGCCCCCTAGTTTTGTAAGTACTTTAGAACCATGGATTGCTTATGCCATTGAACTGCCAGTGTCAGCAGCCTTGGCAAACATGGACAATGGTAGGGAAGTTGGAACTGTAGTCCAACAAGATTTGATGAACTACACAGTTCGCACCCTAAACTAAAGCATATAGTATGACTCCAGTATCCACGGGGAAATTCACAGATAATAGGGAATAATATACTTTCAGCAGAACTAATGACAGAGGCACCAAGAAATGGGTATAGTTTGTACAGAAATTCCTAAGTTAATAAGGCATGGATAAATGAAATCACATACTTTCAGATGCATGGATATGGAGGCTTTACTGTAGAGATTTCCATAAACATGAGGCTTCCCAATTCACATTCTTATCTAGGTTTACAATGACCTAGAATTATTCATGAGGTGGTTAGCCATGGGGAGAAAGGTAAAGGTAAAGGTTCCCCCTGACATTAAATCTGCTTGTGTCTGACTCGGGGGGTGCTCATCTCAATTTCTAAGCTGATGAGCCAGCGTTGTCCATAGACACCTCTAAGGTCATGTGGCGAGCATGACTACATGGAGCGCCATTACCTTCCTGCCGAAACGGTACCTATTGATCTACTCACATTTACATGTTTTCTAACTACTAGGTTGGCAGAAGCTGGGGCTAACAACGGGAGCTCACCCTGCTTCCTGAATTCGAACCGCCAACCTTTTGGTCAGCAAGTTCAGCAGCACAATGGTTTAACCCACTGCGCCACCAAGGAGCCCTATGGGGAGAAAATGGGGTATAAATAAATTAAATAAGTATTCATGCTTAAGAACATTCAACTGGGTTGCTTTCCAGTTAGCAAATGTTCAAGTGGAGCAAGCACTGTATCTGTTTGCTTTGGCTTTCACAGATAATATTCATAAAGACAAGTAAAGTCCTATGGTGGATTCTCCAGGGAGCTCCCATTTGGTTGAGGAATACCAGGTCCTAGGGAAGGGCCTCAGCCTTGATAGAGCTTGTGCTCCGGAATACCTGGGCCCATCTTCCATGTTTATTTCCCAGCACAGCCCAAGAGTGATGCTACGTTGGCAACATTGTGAGAAATTCATAAGATAGCTAGACTAAGCTATCTGGAGATTTGTTAAGAGGAATCCTGGTGGATGATGTATTTAAAGAGTTCTTTGTTGTTGATCCTAGTGCTATTCGCAATATGCTTCTCAAAATCCATTTTTTCATCCCTCATAGTCTGTTCGTATTGTCTTTGTGCAGGTTTCTGTTCTTTTAAGTCCACCTCATTTGGACAAGACACACAGACTTTGAAAGAAACTATTTCATCTCTAAAATATTTTTTCATGTTGCTCATTAGCCATGTTGATGTTATCTTCCCTTCTGATCTATGGCATGCATGATTTAATCCTGTCAGTTTTCCTTTCAACTTTCCTTTTACTGGGGTTTCATATTAGAGAAGTTTCGGCTTTTGATGTCAAAGAGGAATGTATAAGAGTTTCCTGGCACTTTCCCACTTAAATGTATGTTGGCTGGCATCCTGTTGGTGATTTATGACTTTTATCTTTTGCCCCCCAAAGACTAAAAAAATGGGGTGGGGGCTTTTTTAAAAAGCAACTGAAAATTAACTCAAAAGTTGTATGAGCAACACAAGAAGTTACTCCATTAATAATGTAAGCAATATTATTGACTGTCTCTTCCAACCAACAAGTAATTGCAAGCTGTTGTCTTCCAAGCTCTGGATAAAGAATCTTGTTGGGGATGTGGGGTATTGGGGGTGTGGGGAACTGGCATAGCTCTGACGTTCCTCAGCATCCCTTGCAAGAGGGAATCTCATCACAGGTACAACTGAAGTAAGAAATAAATGGGAAATGGCATGTGAGGAGAAGATTCCTCCCCTCTAACCTTCATTAGCGCAAAATACAACTGTGAAACAGTCTGTGCTTGTATCGAACACTATCAGTGATGGAGTGGGTAATGAAAGCAAGAAATGATATAGAGCTGCCCACCTTCTTATTAAAAGTATTGCTGTTGTGGTTTGAAAAGCTACATAACAGGTGCGGCTTTACCTTTCCGTTCCTGATTTTTAAACAAACACCTACCTGTTTCCACCACATTCTAGGTGATTAATAATTTGGAATTAACCCAGACTTTCAAGTGTATTCTTTGTGGGGGGTGATGCTGATTTCCTTATTTTATTGTAGGTTGCCATCATATTGATTTTGTTGGCTTATGTAAATTTCTTTACACATACAGTTGTAGTAGTAGTAATAATAATAATAATGATATAAACTTTATTTATATCCCTCCCTATCTCCCCGAGGGGACTCAGGGCACATTCCAACATACAAAAAGGCAATCATTCAATGCCTCCATAAAACAAACAATTACCGACATAATACTTTGTTTCATGTCCACATTCAATTGCAGGTTACAAAAATGGCGTTATGCAAAGGGTGCCATTACCATTGAAATTGTGCACTGTATATTTCACATTGTGCACCATTACACATTTCACATTAATTACATATCTGCACATGGTTCCACATTATATATTGTTGCAATTCTGGTTTGGTTGTGTGACACTGCAATTCCATAATAGATGAATAGTGTAACTGAGACTAACTCAGAGAGATGTCTCTTCAATGCAGGATCTTTTTAAAACTTAAAAAAGCAATTTATAACATGGAATACATAAACTAAGCATTCTAAGAATAAATATTCACACCACTGAGATGCCATATCGCGCCATCTCTACAGCGCCTGCACTGGCTGCCAGTCGAGCTCAGAGCCATCCACAAGATCTTGTCCCTTACCTTTAAGGCCCTCCATGGCGCCGGCCCAGCTTATTTAAAAGACCTCTTGTCCGAACCAGCTCATTTAAGGTCGCCGCGTTCAGGAAACAGGGACCTTCTCCGCATCCCAGGTGTGAGTGAGGCCCGCCTCGACACCACGAGACGGAGAGCCTTTTCCATCGCGGCCCCTGTTCTTTGGAACTTGATGCCGGCGGATCAGAGAGCCATCCGGGACATGCCCCAGTTCCTGACCGCACTGAAGACCTGGCTCTTCTGAAAGGCTTACGGCTAAGGACACCCTCCAGACTTGGCCTGAGTTACTGGAACTATTTTAATTAATCTTCCTATTCTTTTAGCTTTTAACTATTTAACTCTTTTATGTGTTTTATGTGTAAGTCGCCTGGAGCACTGACGTGGAGGGCGACTCATAAATAATAAAATCAATCAATCAATCAATCAATGTTTTACATATAAGAAAACAATCTTGAAAATGGTATCTATGGTATGTAGCCAGGATTAGATTTCCACAGATGGAAGAGCTTCATTTAGAGAACCTGTTTTCTGGCAGTGAATGCCCCTTCTCTGCTTCCACACCTCAGTTCCCTCAATTCACTGAGTCTACTGATCTGGAGGGATCTGCTGTGGAGAAAAGAGGATGAGGGTATTCACTTCAGATAGCTGTGCATGTTTAATAAAGGTAAAGGTTTCCCCTGACGTTAAGTCTAGTTGTGTCCAACTCGGGGGGGGGGATGCTCATCTCCATTTCTAAGCTGAAGACACCTGTAGACACCTCCAAGGTCATGTGACTGGCATGATTGCATGGAGCGCCATTACCTTCCCGCAAAGGCAGTACCTATTGATCTACTTGCACATGCATGTTTTCAAACTGCTAGGTTGGCAGAAGCTGGGCCTAACAGCAGGAACTCACCCTGCTCCTCGGATTTGAATTGCCAATCTTTTGGTCAGCAAGTTCAGCAGCTCAGCGATTTTACCTGCTGTGCCACTAGGGGAGCCTGTGCATGTTTACTGTGGATAAAATGCTTGAGACAGTATGTGGTCGAATTACATAGTTAGAGAAGTCCGATACCACTTCAACTGTCATGGTTCCATCACACAGTATCCTTGAACTTGTAGGCTTAGTGAGACAATTACAATTATGTACTTCTGGTGCTGTAGCTAAGGGGGATAGACTAGCGGTACCTACCAGAGATTTATAAATATCTTAGACACTACTACTACATCATGCTGCTTCACACACACACATTTCCTGGTTGTGCCCTTGTTATCCAAATACTTGGGATTCAGCTTGGCACACCAAGTTCAGATTTATCCAATAAATACACACACAAATGAAGGCAGAAACAGAGGTCTTGATTTGCAGATGGTCAAAGTGGATGCTAGGGGACAAGGAGATCCCAAATCTGATATACCCCACAGTTGCAAGCATTGACATTTTATAGACATTTAAAAATGTTAAAAGGATTCGTGGTCTAATTGGTTAAAGGGCCCTTCCGTTCCTGGCTGCTGATTGGTTGAAAGGTAAAAGATCTGTTCACCTCAGCTGCAGATAGGCGCAAATGTCTCGTGGGAACTTCAATAAACTGTCATTGGTTAAACTGGATGCTGCTTGCTGTCTGATGTGTCTGTAGGTTGGCTCATGGGTAGACAATGGGTGCCTGATGAGGTTTTTTGGGGGGGGGTCAGGAGTGACTTGAGGAACTGCAAGTTGCTTCTGATGTGAGAGAATTGGCCATCTGCAAGGACATTGCCCAGGGGACACACAGATATTTTACCATCCTAGAGTTGGAGCTGACAGGTGGAAGCACACCCTGCTCCCCGGAGTCAAACCGCCAACCTTTTGGTCAGCAGTCCTGCTGGCACAAGAGTTTAACCCATTTTTCCCCCGGGGGCTCCTCATGATAGGATTATCCCTGGGGATAAGGGCTCCACAGTGGTATCGGATTTGGGACAGTTGGTGCTTCTTGTGTCTTTGGTGACACAGGGAGATCAGCTGGCCGATCCCTGTTTACTGTGTGGAGTGTGAGCGAGGGGAGGTTGTGGTGCTTGTGCATACTTTGTAAAAAGGGTGAGCCAGGATCTGGAAGGATTGACTTGCTATGATGGACAAGAAGAGTATTTTGTTGTTGTGTGCCTTCACATCATTTCTCACTTACAGAAAACCTAAGGCAAACACGTCGTGGGTTTTGCCAGTATGGTGCTGTAGTTAGGACTGGCAAGCATGGTGTAAATCCATTTTTAAAATCCAATGTTTGTATGCTGATATCTGTATATCTGAAGGTAGTGTAGAGAATTTTTGCAAATTAGCATTTAAACTCACTGTATGGCTTCAATTTATAAATGGCAGGTGCCCTTCTAAGCTGAAGAAAAAGAAGGGAAGGAGTATTGTGGAGAGTGAAGAAACTAGTGACCTGATTGTCATTCGAGGGGGCAGTGAATGTGTGCAAAGATGATTATGGCAATTAGATCTGCCATTAGTGGGGGCAGATGGAACACATATGAGGACTAATGTAACTGCTCAGGTATGAATCTGGTAACCTCCTAGGTATTTACAGCATTCAACGGGAGTACAGCTGAATAATAAGACTAATGGGAAAACAAGAAAGGCTATTGGTTGAAATGGATATGAATACACACACATACTGTACACACACAGTAGAGTCTCGCTTATCCAACATAAATGGGCCAGCAGAACGTTGGATAATAAGGAGGGATTAAGGAAAAGCCTATTAAACATCAAATTACATTATGATTTTACAAATTAAGCACCAAAACAGAATGTTTTACAACAAACGGACAGAAAAAGCAGTTCAATACATGGTAATGTTATGTAGAAATTACTGTATTTACAAATTTAGCATCAAAACATTGCAATGTATTGAAATTATTGTATTTATGAATTTAGCATCAAAACATCGCAACCAGGAAATGTGTGTGTATGAAGCAGCATGATGTAGTAGTAGTGTCTAAGATATTTATAAATCTCTGGTAGGTACCACTAGTCTATCCCCCTTAACTATGGTTGGGAGGCAGACTGTGTTTGATAATACAGAACGTTGGATGAGTGAAGGTTGGATAAGCGAAACTCTACTGTGTATATGTGTGCACATACACACATATAGATATACGCATATACATACACACACATACACACCTACGTATGTGTGTGTGAGAGAGAGTTAGCTAAAATAATCCAAGACCAGTTTGAATTTGGATTAAAACAAGTTAGTTTGATGTTAGTGTGATTAAACTAGGGAAGGATCCTGCGCACTGGTACAGGGATACAGTTTTCATATAGATTCAATCATAACCATGTAGTGGAATGAATTTCAATTACAATGACACTAGTTTGAACCACTCCATGCATTTTCTGAGTTTGCAAAACAAATGGGAAGATGAGTTTGGGAATAACTGTAGAGATGTTTTCAAGTAGAATACTTGGTTCTCACCCAAAAAAAGTGCTTCTCTCTGATGGCTTTGTGTGTGTATTGAAGAAGCTTCCCTCCATTTGGGATTGTCTGAGCAGCTGGATCAGTGCAGCTCATTTGGTGAGTAAGTTTCAACTGATGGACATTCTGAGCTGGGCCCCACTTAGTTTCTCTTGGGGGGGATGACAGAAAGAGCATCATAACATATTAATCTCAACTAGATCAGAGTATTATGTTACACTCTGTCAATCACAATAAACTCTTTCCAGCTCACTCTCCTTCAGGCATCTACTACAATATGTGCAATCACTGCAGATGCTGATGTTAAAGACATAAAATAAGGAAAATTATACAGATGATGAAGCTGATTGTCAGGAAGCTTAAAGCTAGATGGCAATGCCACATCAAATAGATGAGATCTCTAGCTCACAGCCCCATTCCAAAATTACCAGGAGAATCTGCAGCATTCAGTGATTATCACTCAAACCATTTCTGTTTCTTAACAGTGAAATTTAAGCCAAAATACTTGGATTTAAGATGCTTTTAGTCATCACGTGAAATTAATGTAACTGGGCTGGGCTGAGTAGGCCTGTGGGACAGGCATCCTCCTGATCCTCAGCTCAAATCTGATCTGTGCAAATTCACAATGTTAATGCCTTTTCAGGGATGTCGCACAATCTGAGTGATCTGAGCACGAAAATCTGTACAGGGTCATTTGTCATCTTACGCCTACCCAAGATCCCCATTTCATTTATCGCATTTCCCCCACATCAGTGTGGGCTTTTGGAAGATTATGGTATATACAGGATGGGTTGGGTTACGTCATGGTGCATCAAAATAACCTTCCATGGGATTGAATATATTTTCTTTGTGATCCTAGGTCATATGACTTCACGTGGTTTCCTGAATCTTCCAGGAACAATTTTGCAGCTTATTAGAAAAACAGATTGACAGCTGGCTGAGGGAGGGAGGGGAACAAGGCTACTATAGCTCAAGTTCCCACCCTTCCCAGTGCTGTTGTTCAGATCTCAAGTAAAAGGTTTATAGTATCTCCAAATTCCACTTAATACCCTCCACTTAATACCCTCCACTTAATACCCAATGTTCATCACCAAGATGTGTCTTGGGCTGTACACCAATTTTCCCACAAATTTATGAAGCAACTAAACACAACAGCTTTGATTCTGAAAACCCATGATCAGAAGAATTAAGAGAGCATGGGTTAAGGGATCTGTAGGAGTTGATATCAGCACCAGTCACTATAGTCAGTGCAATGATGGGAGAGGATGATAGAAGTTGTTGTTCATAGTCATTGAGATGAGGTAAGGTAGAGAAACATTCCCTACTCCCGAATTTATTTATTTATTTATTTACAATATTATATTCCGCCCTTCTCACCCCGCAGGGGGCTCAGGGCAGATCACAATGCGCATATACATGGCCAACATTCCCTGCCATAGACACACAACATATATAGACAGACACACAGGGGCTATTTTAACTTTCCAGCTTCATGAGGGTCTGTTTGAATTCTGGCCATGTCACCACCCACTTGTGACATCGACGGAATACTTCCTTATTCTTTTGCACGTTGCTGGAGATTTTTATGGCATCATAAATTAGTTAAATTAGCCTCCTCACATAAGCAGTACCTAAATTTCCTACTTGACAGATACAACTGTCTTTCAGGCTGCAAAGGTCAACAGCAAGCTAGACAAATGATCAGGAGCTTGCTCTGACCCGGGCTGGCTTTGAACTCATGACCTTTCAGTCAGTAGTGATTTTAATGTAGCTGACTCCCAACCAGCTGCGCCTCATCCCGGATTTTCAAGAATGACCACATATTGGATGTGTTAGAAGTATGTCTCATCTATCTGAGATGTCTGCAGTGCTTACCTCTTTCCGGTAATCTATTACCCTATAAGGTACATCAGGGGCTGCATTATACCATCACTAGCTATTGGCATAGCTTAGGGAAGTTGGTAGTTTTGGACTAAAACTCTTATACTTTACTTACTTACTTAGGCGATCCCCTTGTTGTCCGAGTATGATGGTCTTCCAAGTTCTTGGAAGACACCTGTGCATCATTAAAAATGTGTGGAGGTTGGTGTACAGCCAATCAACACACAATCCTCACAGAGTGAGGGTCCCAACCAGTCGCGTGGTTAACACGGCAATGGTGGGTTCTCCGAATCTGTTGCAGCCTTCTTCCACCTGTAACATGTACTATGTTATTTTCCACCTAATCTGCCATTGAGGTCTTTGGATTGTGCTCAGTCTGAATCTCCCCTGCCCCCCAGGGAGTACATGACTCCAGTAGTTATACCCGCAGGTTCATTGGAACATGCAAGTCCCCTCACCACCACAAGGTGACAACAAACATGTCCATGTAGCTCAGATGCCAAGATCTGGACTTGATGCCTCCTCCACACAGATCATGCTCTATGGAATTGCTTGAAAAACAGAAAACAAAACTATAAAGTAAAGGCGTTAACAGCAGCCATACCCACTGATCTCACTGGTGAAAGAGTAAGCTCAGTCAACACAAAAGCCTTCCTCTTCTAGAGTGGAGATACCGAAAGTGAATCTACATCAGGCATCTGTCCCAGCAGGGCCGTAGCCAGGACTGGGTGGAAGAGGGTCTACCCTAGCAAACCTTTTGTATTGTTATCCCAATAACCCCATGAATGTGGGATATAATGAGCATGGTGATCAGATCATGATATGAATAAACATAACAGTTTAAATAATGTACCAGTAAGGCCTTTTCGCGGATCACCATGAGAATTTCGGAGGGGGGGGGCTGAAGCCCCCTTAGCCCCTGGCTACATGCCTGTGTCCCAGTTAAAAGGAGAGGAGTACCGTATTTCCCATTTGCACTGATGAAGAAAATCCATAGGATGATAAAATCACTTGACAGCTCATTACTCATGGCGATCACTTGGTGACTTACCTCTAAATGAGTGGCTTGTTTCCATTGCAGACTATTGTGCCTGTGATGATTTTGGGTAATTTGAATTCTCAGTTGTGTTTGATCTGTGATCAGCAAAATTATTTGAACTGACGGTGATAACCATTTCACATAAACTGCCTGTCATTTGGTATTACATTGATCAAAGGATTAACATGTCAGTCTTAACTCATTCCTATAACTGCATTAGAATTCATTCTGAAGAATGCAACAAAAAAAATATTTATTTTTGTCTGATTGTGATATAGGCGGCTGTGCTGCTCTTAGGGAAAGAAAAGTGCAGAATTAATAAATGAATTTAATTAAACAAAAAAAGGTTTTAAAGATAAACATCAAGAATTTGCATTATTTTATATGCTCTTCCTTACACTGTCCAATGGAGGTCTAAATCACTGAATGGGAAGATTTACACAAGATGATTTCTGAGCTCCTACAGAATGTTAGTGTTTCATATGGTTCTCCATATATGTCTTTCATCACTTCACCACTGGAGGGAGCTGTTACACAAATGTGGCCATGAAAAACCCAGAGGATTGGTTTAGAAAACTGTACTTTCAAAAAACGAATGTTTAATGCCACTCACAAGCTTTGTGTGTATTTGTATTCTCTGTATAAGACTGAACTCAGTCACTGGATCCTTGTACTTTGTGGACAGCCAAACAAAAACACACATTTGTGGAAACATCTTCTTTGATCCATACCATCAGGTGTGAGGATGCTCATCACCTGTGTCAGTTGGAGGCAGTGGAAAGATACCAAGTCCCCCCAAAATACTAATTACCTCTAAAAGATATGGGCACACATCTGATAACGTAATGGCCATTATGGAAATGAGGTGCCAGTGAACTGCTCCTAAGCCATAGCAAGGTGAAAAACAGACTTCTAGGGATTGTAGATTTCATCCTAAATGAGAAGTGATCTGTACAATATTCTTCTCTAATGTGCTCAAAATACAGTCTTAGGGAGAAGTATTTCTCCTATAGTGTGTGTGTGTGCATTTGTGTGTGGAGATTATATATATATTCCCCACAATTTACAATGTTTCTCACAGTGGCGCAATGGGTTAAACCCTTGTGCCAGTAGGACAAGTCAGGTTTGAATCTGGAGAGACCGGGTTGAGCTCCCTATGTCAGCTCCAGCTCCCCATGCAGGGACATGAGAAGCCTCCCACAAGGATGGTAAAACATCCAAGTGTCCCCTGGGTGACGTCCATGCAGACGGCCAATTTTCTCACACCATGGGAAAAAGAGCCAACACTTGCCTCTTATCCTTCCATGTAGTTCTGTTTGAAACCAACCCTACCATTAGGCAGAATAAAGGGGGACATTAGTGGCTGATATTGGCTGATGTACAGCAGTAGTGGTTGCACTTTTTCCAAGGGTTATACAACAGTGAGAGGACAAGGCAGAGAATAACAGCAAATGCCAAGCAGCCTGTTTCTCCAAGGCCTGATTTCTTTTACAACTGCTGTGCCCACAACCTTTTTTGTATGTTTTCCATCATGATAATGACATAGTGCATTAACAGAATTCCAGCCAATGTGTATCACAAAAGGGAGAGCGTGCTTGTTACTTAATTGGCAGTCTTTATATTTCATTACTGGCAGTGACGAAGAAAGCTATGAGAATTTTTGTCCCCAAGTGGATCGTGTACCTTGACTTGGGTAGCTGGTATCATTTACTGCTCTACCTCAGGCCACAACACAATTTGGACTGGTTCTGTTGCTGCTCCCATTACCATCTCAACTTCAGATGAAGAAGAAAAAACAGGCAGGAGGAATGTCTTCTGGGATGGGATTGATAGAAAAATGGTTTGTAGAATTGTGCGTGGCAGTGTAAATTAATAGAATCACTTCTCCCAAATCTTCTGATTATATTGAGAGAAAATTCTATAAGGTCTTCTGATTTTTGTGTGTAGATTATCCTGGATTACCCCAAAATTAATCTGAATTAAACTACAGGCATTTTGCTAATCTTTTCTGTGGACAGAACTCTGATGGCAAGATGTTTTACTCTACTGAACACGCTTTTGTGTGGGTGGTTACAGGCTATAAGGCTATACAGGCTATAAGCAAGGCTATAAGCAAGATAGCCTGTATGTAGAAACATTTATCTCCACATCACCCACCTTTGCTGCCTTGCGACGATTGCCTGCATATCAGCAGGTCAGTTGAACCTCAAATTCATTACAATCTTCATGTCAAACAAGAGCAACAACGCAAAGTTTTCTCCCGGCTGGCCATATCCAATCTGGTGCTCTGCAGATGTTTTGAACCATATCTCCCAGCTTCCAAACCATGATTCATGTTGGCTCAAAATGAATTAATTAGGAAGTCTAAAACATAGGGGAGATAATGTTCTCGACTACAACAATCATGATTATTTCAACTGTACTCTGCATTACCACAAATCCTATTTCACTAAATTTTAGTGTACACCTTATCTCACAACAGCATGTGGAAATACTGATGACTTGGAGATTTGGATCCAAAACAGTAATGTTATGTTCATCTATGAAGTGCATTATTCATGTTATAATTTATGCAAACCATTACTAGTAGGAGCAATATGCGCCCTTAAGGACATCAATCAGAAGAAAGCTCCTCGGCATGGAAGATGGAGCGAGAGCCTCCAAGATGCCGGAAATAAGATAGGGAAAAACTGCCTATACCTCTGTGTTGTCTGTCCTTGTTAATTGTATAATCGCCATTGCATGTTTGCCATATGTGTGTTCTATAAGCCGCTCTGAGTCCACTTCAGGGTAAGAAGGTATAAATAGGAAAAGGTTTTCCCTTGACATTCAGTCCAGTCGTGTCTGACTCTGAGGCTTGGTGCTCATCTCCATTTCTAAGCCAAAGAGCTGGCATTGTCCACAGACTGGCATGACTGCATGGAGCACCCTTACCTTCCTACCGGAGCAGTACATATTGATCTACTCATATCTGCTAGGTTGGCAGAAGCTGGGGCTGACAGTGGGAGCTCTCCCCACTCCCTGGATTCAAACCGGTGACCTTTCAGTCAGCAAGTTTAGCAGCTCAACAGTTTAACCCACTGTGCCACCAGGGGCACTTCCTAATTTTGGATTTTCTAATTTTGTCATTCTGAGCCAACATGAATAAATACTGTAAATAAATAAATAAATAATAGAATATAATAAAACCCATGAATTACTTGCATGAGAGTCAGACTTTTATGAATAAAAACAGACTAGAAGAAAGCAATGTTGGTTGATTCTCACTTGGCATTTATTATCGGAAGTTTCCATATAGAGACAGTGGGATACAATCATCACCAGATTCATGTGGCACAAGTGATACCCAACATCTGGCACAGGAAGAAGCTGTTCAAGGCATCTTGGCACAGAGGAAAGCCCTCCCAGGACCATACTGGCCTAACCTCCGTGCCTCTGTCGTGGCCCCTGAAACTCTTCCATTACCCTGGAGCACAAAACAGGGTTTCGCTCACTCGCTAAATCCCTTCCTGCCAACAAAAAAGGAAGCCTTCCTCTGAATTCAAGATGTTTTTAGAGTACTGATGATGTAGCTGAGTCACAACAGTCTGTTCTGGGCCAAGCATACAATTCCCTTTTCTACCTTAATAGTCTTCAGGTATCTAATCTCCACAGGATAAACCTCTCCCTGCCCTGAGGGGCATGAGTAATTATTCCTTGTGGCAAGAGGAGGAGGTATGCAGTGTGTGAGAAGTTGGAAGCATTTGAGGAGCTACAGTTTATTGCTGAAATTGGACTGGGACAAATTCCATTCCTGATGCAGATACCTGTTCATTGGGCAGCTTGGAACAGTCTTCTCTCTTTACCTTCCCATCATATTACATGGAATGATACTGCAGGGACTCAGATAAGTGGTATTAAAGCACTGGTGTCCAAAATTATATATATATATATATATATATATATATATCCCCCCATAGCAATATATACACCAGAGGTGGGGTGAGGAACAGGAAGGAGGACATGCAGCAAGAAAGCAACCTGTGCATGCAGGAGACTGGATGATGCTGCACAACACCAGAGCATAGTGGGAAAGGTAAAGCATAGCAGTGTTTTTTTTCAAAAAGCATATCTATGCCCAACTTCGGGTTAGATTCCTCCTTTCTTTTCATCTTCTTTGCAAGAAAACAATGCAATAGTGATTTTTGACAGTGGGGTTGGAACTGTAGTGACTAGGGCTATATTAAATATTTACACGCGTTCCCTGAAGATGCTTCTTGGCTGAACTGGGCTGAGCTAGTCCCTACTTGCCAGTCCTTCCCCAGTCATCCCTGGAGCACCTTCAGTGTGTCCCACCTTCTATTAACCACACACCCATTCTCCTCTAGCACCATTGAATGCCTTGCAAAGATCCAAGGCATTGGGTGTGTTTTATGATGCACAGCTGCTGTCTTGCCATCAGAAAGAGGCACACTTATGCCATTGCAGGTGCCCAGGCTCTAAGGGGGGGAGGGGGGATGTAGGCACTTGCAGAGGCAGCTGCCCCATAGCACTGTGGGCATCAAATGCTCTAAGCACGCAGCATGCCTTCAGAACCAGGGGAATGGCATGCAGAAAGCAGTAGACAAAGGCAGTAGCTAAGATGGCATGTCAGTGCAATTCTCAGAGGGAATTGGATGGTGCTACTTGGAGAAATAGTTCTAACAGGATCCCAAACACACCAGTCCCCTCAGCCAGCCCCATCCCATCCCAGCGCACTGTGCTGGATTCATCCTTGCTAAGCCTTTTGACATTTAGCAAGAAGAGATCACAATTTGGGATGATGGACCTACAGCTTGTGGTGGGGACAGAGCAAAGGCAATGACATATCTGGGCATCTAGAGTGACACAATTTCACCAGGAGCCTGTGGGAAGTGTCAGTGCCACAGGCTATCAAGGCTTAAGCCACAAGGAGTGGGATCCTTGGAGGAAGGGGATGACCCCCACCCAGGCTGAGGTCGTGCTTTCCCTAAGAGCGGCATTTCCCTTGTGAGTCATAGCAAACCCAAGGGTATTGCGACCCTCCTTGCTGGCCTCCCACCCACCCACCCCGGGGTTGCTCAGAAGCGGGTGCTCTGATAACGCAGTCGACGGATCTCTGAGACACCATCGTCCCGGCAGTACAAGTCCCTGCCGGGACTCTGTGCCAGTCACCGACCCCCAGCTCCCCCTCCTCCACCCCCAGCACTGCTGCTGGCACTGCTGGAGCTTCCTGAACTGGAACTGCTGCAACGGTCCTCATAGATGGAGATCTCGATCTGTAGGCAGGAGGCTAAGGATATCAGTAACAAGAGACTCTGAGAGTAGGCCCGTCCTTCTCCACACATCCATGTAGGACAGTGGTTCTCAACCTGTGGGTCCCCAGGTGTTTTGGCCTACAACTCCCAGAAATCCCAGCCAGTTTACCAGCTCTTAGGATTTCTGGGATTTGAAGGCCAAAACATATGGGGACCCAAAGGTTGAGAACCACTGAATCCTCTCCAGTGCTCCCATTCCAGTAAACTTCACCCTAATTAGAGCCAGATGTTGACAAGGTTATACAACTTGGGAAAACATGGTCAATAGCTTCTGGGAGTTGCAAGCCAGAAAAGAAAAAAATGTTTCCCACTGTTCTCAGAATCATCCTCCCAACATCCCTACAAGCACTGGAAATATGCTGAAAGGCTGAATATCACTTCATACATCTGGTAAAATATGAAGTCCACAAAAGCTTATTTGTCAAGCTTTCAAATGCCACCAGGATCTATTACTGCAGCAGAAAGACATAATCGCATTTCTAGGAAGGACCACACTGGAGTTTTATCACATGCATACAAGCTCATTTTACGAATCTCTTTCCATCTCCATTTCCCTTGGAGCCAGCATAAAAGGATACAACTCGCATGCCTCGTTCCACTGGGTCTGTCAGCAATAACCCTCGAGGAGCATAAATTTTCTCATTCTGCTCTTGGATATACTTGGAAATCTTCTTCAAAACCTGGGAAGGTAAGTAGACTACCATTTAGCAATTGATTGGCAAAGATCATATTTAGTTAGAGAACCGTCCTAGAGAATAAGAGATACAAGATGGAAGAAAACTCCCCTAATGGCATCCTCTTGGGTTTCCTTGGGAATATTTCAGAGTGTACTTCATGCACCCTGAAGAGATACATTTCAATGAGGGGGTAAAGTTTTTATGCCACCTCAAGGTTACAAAATGTGTTGAATTGTTTTGATATTTTGCCACCAATTGTGCCCTAATGTGCCTATGATGAGTGGAACAATTTCATCATGTTTTGGCTCCGCTACCCAGGCCATTGTTGGCCCAGGAAATATTTTTTTTGAAAAACAAGAAGTAAACAGGAGGTCAATTTCGGCATTCGGCCCTGACCGGTTTCCGCCATAACCTGCCACCCGCCGCATCACTGCCGCTGCATCACTTTCTGCAGTTTCTGGGGGGTGGGGGGTGGGGTGGAATTGGTTTTAATGCTGTTTTAATGTTGTTATGTGTTTTTATTGGTATTTTATTGCTGTAAACCGCTCTGAGCTTCGGAGTGAGCGGTCTATTAAGCTGAAATAAATAATAATAATAATTTGTGTATTACTTCTTGTTAGGAAAGGATGCTCTTTCCTGGTACAAAAATGGCTCAAAGAGGGTAAAAACATAGCAAATTGAGACCATACATCTCTATGAAGCTTTGCCATTTGAGAACAAAAATCCATTTTTGCATGAAAATCTGGTATTTGATGGCTGATCTGAGATGGTTTTTGAACAATTGTTTTTAAAGTGGAGATAATTGATTTTAGTGTGTATGTATATTTATAGTTTATTTTATGTTCTGGCGTTGAATGTTTGCCATATATATGCTGTGTGCTGCTCTGAGTCCCCTTTGGGGCAAGAAGGGTGGAATATACACTAAATGTTTTAAATAAATGAATGAATGTTTCCCACCCTGATTTATATATATATATATATATATATATATATATATATATACATATATATATATATATATATATATATATATATATGTATATATATATATAGAGAGAGAGAGAGAGAGAGAGAGATCCGAAATTCAGATGTTTTAGACTTTCGAAGCGATTTCGAAGAGAGTTAAGGAAACAGGAAGTGTATTCACCATTCTGAAGTCTCCGTCGCCATATATTCTGAAAATATATGGATAGGGCTCATATGTCATTTCCGCCCGTCCCATTGCGTTTAAAATGTTTTAAAATGTTTTAATTTTTATTAATGTGTTAAATGTTGCTAGTTTTGTCAGTAGTTGCGGTCAAAAACGGAGGGAAAGGGAATCCCCCAAGTTTTGACTGTCCCTTCTGCTGGTTTCTGCGCATTGCGCAATCGCAAACACCATTAACGAAGCCATTCCAAATTTCGGAAGTACTTCCGAATCAATTGCGAAAAACTGCTGAAAACTTTGGAAGTCTATCAGATACGATGCGCCAGCACCCCCTACATCCGAAGCGTGTTTTGAAGCCGGTTTTTCCATGATAAAACAGATATATATATATATATAGAGAGAGAGAGAGAGAGAGAGAGAGAGAGAGAGAGAGAGAGATCTGCCTATGAATAAGTCCCATTCAGATCAATAGGGCTCACTTCTCAATAGGTACATATACAGGAATACACTGTTAGCCTTTCTCGCATACTAGATATGCATATAAAGTAAATCTGCATCTAAAAAGTATAATATACACCAAGGCTATTTCTGGAAGCAAGAGCAGTGGGTTTCAATCATGACCACAGAGATACTGTTAGGTGTCATTAAGCAGAGCAGTTCTTTCCCCTCCTTGTCAGAGGCTAGAGACAGGGAATTATTTCTGAAGGCCCTTCCAGACAGGCCCTTTATCCCAGGATCTGACCCCAGGTTTTCTGCGTATCCCAGATTATTTGGCAGTGTGGACTCATATAATCCAGTTTAAAGCAGAGAACTTGGGATCAGATCCTGGGATAAAGGGCCTGTCTGGAAGGGCCCTGAGAAAGTTACAAATGGTGTCCTTGCTTTTTATAATATATACACGTGTTTTGTTCCATTGTCAACTTTGATTGAACAGGTATTCCAGATGTGAAAACAAGGTAGATAATCAACGGAAGGAAACGCTCTCTTTGGGTCCTGTGATCTAGAATGTCTGTACAAATCATCATTTGGAAAATTTACTTATTCCAAAAAACATAGATTACTTCAGAGTTATGGTCCAAAAAAGTATCTTTCCCAAGCTCTAGTGCAATCCATGATTTGTGAATCTGCTAACTCTCAACAGATCAAATCTCCCTGGTTTTTCTCTAGTTCAAATGTACTAACAGCATCCGCTTTTAGAAGAAGGGAGGCAAACTTGGGAGCTGAATGCCTTTCTCAGGTTACCACTTGTTTGGCCACAGGATAAATCTCTTGCCAGCTAATCGATTTTGCTTTGATTTCTCTGTTATTCACTGAAGCGGCATGTCTTCTTTTTGTTACAGCTACTGTAACAAAAGAAACTTGTGCAACTTCTGCAACTGGTAGGGAAATTAAAGCTTCACGGGGGGGAAAATAATTTTAAAAATAAAATAAAACTTCATTTATATACCACTCTATCTCCCCTGAGGGACTCAGGGCGGTTTCCATATAACAAAACACCAAAAACATACAAAATAAGCAAAAACATAAGCATAAAATTATCAAACAACACATATACATTTTTTTAAAACCCAATTCTTCCCTAGTCTTTGTGCAAAAATTACTGTTAGGGCCAAAGTTTCAGGAAAGGCCTAGGCAAATTAAAAAGTCCGGACCAAGGCTAATGCAAGGCAGGACATGGGTAGACCAGGGGAATGGGTAAAGTGCAAAAACTAGTCCCAAAAATTGGCAATAATGGGGCCAGTGGCTGCTTATTTCCAGGGCCTATTGAGGAGTATTGAGGGGCAGTGGGTAGGGGAGCTAGCCAGATTGTAACAGTGACTAGGGGCTAGGACTAGTCGTTCTCAAAGGCCTGGTGAAAGCACCACGTCTTCAAGCTCTTGTGAAAAGAGGAGAATAATAGGGCCTGTCTTATTTCTCTTGGAAGGGTGTTCCAGAGGTGGGGGGCCACCACCAAGATTGCCCTCTCTCTCGTCCCCACCAACCATACTTGTGATTGCGGTGAGGGTGAGAGAAGGGCCTCCCCGGAAGATCTTAGAGTCTGCGCTGCTTCATAGAAGGAGATGCGATCGAGAAGATAGACAGGGCCTATCTCTTTAAAAGGCAAACACCAAGCATGTGACTGTACAGCATCTCAAACAAATACTTTAAGTTATAACACTAACTAACAGGACCTCACTTCCTGGAGACAGAATCCTAAAATAATGAATATGTGTAGAATATTTACACTCTCCAATCCACTACAATGAAGCTGAAGACTGTCATGTTAAGAATATTGTACAAGGATTATTTCTCTAAAATGTGATAAGACCATATCAGGGAATTCAAAACAAAAAAATGTTTCCTAAATTTGGGTAAATCATAATGGGGTAGGGGGGAGAGAAAGGGAAAATATTCAAGGTTGCAGAATACATGACCTATAGACATAGCAATGTTTAGGTTGGTTCGTCTACCTGACATGTTCCACATTGGCCCATCAATATATTAAAACAACATTCACAACATCTATTGCTCTCCTTGCTCAATTGTGTCGGCCAAACCTTCTCATAATGGGTTTCCATGCAAAGGAAGATGAAATAGGCTGTCGCGCAGGCCAGGCATCCCTCCAGATAGGAACTGCCCCCAATTTTCTCAGCCTCTGCGTAAAAGTTGTTGAGGGTCTTTACTGTATCCTCAAAAAGGTGCCGTTCAATCTTTGGCCAGGAGAAAAAAAGAGAGGGAAAGAAAACTGTAAGAGAGAGAACTGCAACAGGCCTTTGGTTTTCTCCTTCAGCCAGATATATCAAGACAGAGAAGTGACATTTACAAAGAGAAGGAGAGCTCTTAGAGGGAAAGCAGGCTTGCTCTAGAGCAGTGTTTCTCAACCGCTTAATGCAGTTCTTAATGTTGTGGTGACCCCCAACCATAACATTATTTTCATTGCAACTTCATAACTGTCATTTTCTACTGTTATGAATCGTCATGTAAATATCTGATCTGCAGGATGTATTTTCATTTACTGGACCAAATTTGGCACAAATACCAAATACGCCCAAATCTGAATACTGGTGGGGTTGTGTGGGAGGTTGATTTTGTCGTTTGGGAGTTGTAGTTGCTGGGATTTACAGTTAACCTTTAATCAAAGGGCGCTTTCCCCTGACTTGAAGGGATACAAGCCTTCCTCCAGCCTCATTTGCACTCCCTCACCCGCACATGTGTATCACACTGCCATGTGCCGAGCACATCTGCTCTCCCCTCCCTGCTTTGAATATCAGAAACAGCCCTCCCTATGGCTGAGAGGCCAGCTGAAAGGCCAGCCAATTACATCAGGAGGAGGGCTTTTGGTGGGAGGTTTCGCCATCTGCTTCCAAAAAGGAAGAGAAGGACCGGTGAAGAGATCTTCAGCCTTCTCTGCAAAAGGGATTCCTAAGACCATCTGAAATATGTGTTTTGTGACCCCTCTGACTCCCCCCCCCCCCACAACTCCCTCAGAGGTCCCAACCCCCAGGTGGAGAAACGCTGCTCTATCTATGTAAGGTAAAAGGAAAGGTTTTCCCCTGACATTAAGTCCAGTCGTGTCCGACTCTGGGGTGTGGTGCTCATCTCCATTTCTAAGCTGAAGAGCCGGCGTTGTCCGTAGACCTCTCTAAGGTCCCTAGACATCTCCATGGCATGACTGCATGGACCGCTGTTACCTATTGATCTACTCACATTTGCATGTTTTTGAACTGCTAGGTTGGCAGAAGCTGGGGCTGAGAGCAGAAGCTCATGCCACTCCCCGGATTCGAACCTGTGACCTTTTGGTCAAGAAGCTCAACAGCTCCGTGGTTTAACCCACTGCGCAACCGGGGGCTCCATGTACACCTTGTGAATTCAAGGCCAATCCAAAGCATTCTGCTGCCTGAAGGCAGAACAATAAGTGTATGGTAATGCAAATACAGCAAATATAATAGTCTAGAGGTGAACAATTTTCAGTTACTCACTCTTAAAATTAGGTGACTAAAGGAAAAAATATTTTCAGGAGCAGAATTCCTATTTGAGAAGGCAATACCCTCTTTGCCTTCTTTCCTTAGCTATACTTCTGAATGGTTCCCCATCCCTGTAAACATATACAAAGTTTCTAATACATTTTAATACCCAAAACAGAAAAAACATAAAGTCAGGCCTGTGCTGCCAATCACTATACTGCAAGAGGGGAGAGATAGTAGGTCAGTTCAGTCTCTTCATTTCAACAAGGAAAGAGAGGAGGGAAAGGATAACAGACCCCCCAAAGCTGGAGGGAAGAAAGGAAGAGCACTGGAGAACAATATTGTCACCTAATAACAATAATAACTACAACTTTATTTTTATACCCAGCCACCATCTCCCCGAAGGAACTCGGGGAGGCTTACATGGGAACAAATGTCCAAAAGACAATAAACAAACAATCCATCAAACAAAAATACAATTAAAATAAGAACATAATCAAATGGAGCATTTGTCCATTTAAAAACAAAGTTAAAGGGCATGAAACAACTACCTCATCCTACCAAGTGTGAGAGAAGTATATTTACTATATATTTTATATGTGATGACCACAGCTGACAAGTTAAACGAAATCCACAACAGAGACAACTTTGATATACCCAGGCCTGTTAAAAGATAGCCAAGTGTATTATGAAACCTAGGTCTCCAAACAAATAGAATATCCTTCATCGATCCAATGTCTTGGATTGATTGCTCCCGTGTGGTCTCTTCCAACTCTATGATTCTATGATCTTCCCGAGCCATCACAAACAATTTGTGTTATACTGATTAAGCCTTATTATATGCTAAGCCAGTGAGACCCTGAACCACAACAACCCTTGGAAACAACTGGCCATACCCGACTGTCCAGCTCTGGGGGAAATTTGGTTTGGAATTGGCAGATGGTCCCATCGCTGTAATCCCGTTGTACAAAGACCTTGGTGGCCAGTGAAGCACTCCGTCGTAGTTCTTGGAGATTGTGCACCTGAATTTAAAAAACACAATGACAGATGGTTATAACAGACAAAAACATCATCAAGAACAGTGGAGGAACTGTACAGGGGTCCTAGTACCTGCTGATTAAGCAGCAGGTTCTTTTGGGATGTGTACGGATCGGCATCATTTCACCATGTCTTCACCTCCAGTTTTCCACGGAGAGAATCCTGTTGATTCTTTCAGTCACAACAATTTCACAAACTAGTACTCCTTTGGACAATTGTCCCAATAATGTCTTTTAAAAAAGAAAATGCAGAAAGACAAATGGGCATGTTCCTGGGGCTTTCCCTGAAGATATTTTAGAGTAGTGTGGAAAGCAAGTATTGACAGAGGCCATGGGAGGCAAGCTTTTTGTTTATGTTCTAGTATCTCTCAATTGGCTGCCTATGAGCCATTGGGCCCCTTTTAAGGTGTTGTTTGTTATCAGGCCCGTAGCCAGGATTTTGATTGGGGTGGGGGAATGAGTCTGAGTGAGAGAGGATCTACCCTAGCACACCTTTTGTATCGTTATCCCAATACCCCCATGCATACGGAATATATTGAGCATGGTGATCAGATCATGATATGAATAAACATAAGTTTAAATAATGTACCAGTAAGGCCTTCTCATGGACCAACCTGAGAATTGGGGGGGGGGGCTGAAGCCCCTCAAGCCCTCTCTCCGGCTACATTCCTGTCTGTTGTTATGTCCATTCAAGACATTTCCAATTTAAAATGACCTTAAGGGTTTTTTTAAAAAATTAAGAGTATATGATGTGCCCAAGATCACTCAGTGGGTTTTAATGGCTGACAAAGGATTTGAACTCTGTTCTCCAGAGTCATAGCCCAACATTCAACCCACCACATCAGCATTTCTCAGCCTGGGGGTCAGGACTTCTGTGCGAGTCAAGGGGGGGGTGTCAGAGGGGTCACCTAAGACCATCGGAAAACATAGTATTTTCTGTTGGTCATGGGGGTTCTGTGTGGGAAGTTTGGCTCAATTCTATCATTGATGGGGTTCAAGGGCTCTTTGATTGTAGGTAAATTATGAATCCCAGCAACTATTACTCCCAAATGTCCTGGTCTATTTTTCCCAAACTCCATCAGTGTTCACATTCAGGCATACTGAGTATTAGTAACAAGTTTGGTGCAGATCCATCATTGTTTGAGTCCACAGTACTCTCTGGATGTAAGTGAACTACAACTCCAAAACCCACCAAACCCTTCCAGTATTTTCTGTCAGTCATGGGAGTTCTATGTGCCAAGTTTGGTTCAATTCCATCATTGGTGGAGTTGAGAATGCTCTTTCATTGTAAGTGAAATAGAAATCCCAGCAACTACAACTCCCAAATAATAAAATCACCCCCACCCCCACCCAACCAGTGTTCAAATTTGGCTGTATTGAGTATTTGTGCCAAATTTGGTCCAGCAAATGAAAATACATCCTGCATATCAAATATTTACATGACAATTCATAACGGTAGCAAAGTTACAGTTATGAAGTAGCAAAGAAAATAATGTATGGTTGGGGTCACCACAACATGAAGAACTGTATTAAGGGGCCATGGCATTAGGAAGGTTGAGAACCACTGCTCTACATCAAGCCAAAATTACTAAGGACTCAAGCCTTTGGAGACTCATTTTGTCCAACACTGACTCACCACAAATTTGAAATTGATTGAGACAGGGCTGTAGCCAAGATTTTGATTTGGGAGGGGCTGAGTCTGAGTGAGAGAGGGTCTACCCTAGCAAACCTTTTGTATCGTTATCCCAATACCCCCATGCATATGGGATATATTGAGCATAGTGATCAGATCATGATATGAATAAGCATAAGAGTTTAAATAATGTACCAGTAAGGCCTTCTCGTGGACCACCCTGAGAATTGGGGGGGGGGAGAAGCCCCTCAAGCCCCCGCCCCCTGGCTACATGCCTGGATTGAGAGAATTCACTTGAGCTATTTCTAGAGCTGCAATGCATGCCTTTTATGAAGGTTATGCATGGAACAAGTTCACACATGCACTTTTATTATGAAAGTCAGCATGGTGTAGTGATTTGAGCATTGGACTATGATAATCTGTGTGTGAGGAAATACCAAATAGTGCACAACACAAACATGTAAATTAGGTGAATACCTTTCTTTTCCAGTGAGCTTTGGAAATTGATTTCAACAAGACAGGGGTTTTTATGGTGCTTCAAAGATTTTAATTGGTTTTAATTATGTTATTTATTATTTTTGTATATTTCGCAAATACTATCTGTTATATTGTATTTTCTGCCTTTTTCTAACCTACCTTGATTCTCAGCTTGGGAGAAAGGTAGAATATAAATAAAGTAGTAGATGGAATCAGTTCTCACATTGCATGTTATGGATTATCCTATCTCAGTGTGCAATTAATATTGGTTTGTTGTTAAAGGGCAAGAGGATTTTCAATATGATGAATGCCGAAGCCAGAGCACTGCAGTTATCTCTGTAGCAAAAGATGGAACATTTTGAAACCCAAGGGAAAGGGAAAGGTGCTTTTCGCCGCTACTATTTCATGTACAGAAGCTAATTGGACTGGCAGCTGAATCATGGGATTCTTAATGGAAAAGGATCCTCTTCTACACTTGAGAGCAGCAGTCCAGTGTGTGGGGTACAGGGCAAGCTGTGTGGACCACAGAGCTTTCTCCTATAAGGAAATGAAATGGTTGGAGAGCCTAATAGAAAGCAATGACTGGTTGCTGAGCAGTTACCTGAGGAATCTGCCAGAATTGCTAAATGTTTTTTCTTTCTCCTCTAAGGTGCCAGCCAAATTTGAGACAAGGTTGAGATGGAAATAACAGACTCATCCTACTTCCATTATGAATCCCAGCCAAGGACAATGATCTGAGGTGAGGCCAGGAAAGAAGACATGGCTCAAAGGAAAAAGCCTCAGGCTGACGTGTCGACCAGCCTTGAAGCTGTCTTTCTTATTTCGTTTTTAGAGCCAAGAACTCCAATTTCAGCCCCTAGATTAGTATTTCTCAACCTGGGGGTCAGGACCCCTGGGGGGGGGTTGTGAGGGGCTTTCTAAGGAGTCGCCAAAGACCATTAGAAAACATGTATTTTTGATGGTCTTAAGAACACCTATGGCAGAGAAGGTTGAAGATCTCTTTGCCTCTCCTTCCCTTCCTTTTTGGAAACAGACTGAATCCTCAAACCAAAAGCCCTGCTTCTGCTGTGACTAGCCGGCCTCTCAGCCGACCTCTCAGCCAAGGGGAGGCTGTTTCTGAGACTCGAAGTTGGGAGGAGAGAACAGGCGTGATTTGTGCATGGCAGTGTAGTGCGCATATGTGAGGCAAGGGAAAGCATGTGAGGCTGGAAGGAGGCTCGCACCAGTGAGTCCCTTCAGGGCATGGGGGATCTGTGTGGGAAGTTTGGCCCAATCATTGGTGGTGTTCAGAATGCTCTTTGATTGTAGGTTAACTAGAAATCCCAGTAACTACAACTCCCAAATGTCAAGGTCTATGTTCCCCAAACTTCACCAGTGTTCACTTTTTGGCATATTGAGTATTCATGCCAAGTTTGGTCCACACCCATCATTGTTTGAGTCCACAGTGCTCTCTGAATGTAGGTGACCTATAACAGGGCTGTCCAACAGGCGGCCCACGGGCCATATACGGCCCCCCAGCCTGTTGGACACGGCCCCTGCTACCCTCCGCAAATTGTTTTTTAAAAAAATACTTTAAAAATATTTTTTTAAAAAAATGGCAGCCGGGGGGGGGTGGCGGGGCAGGGAGGAGGAAGGGAGCCAGCTCCTCCTCCCTGCACCGCCCCCTCCATCCCTCTCTCCGCCCCGCCGCTGCGATCCAGATCGCAGCAGTGGGGGGGGGAGGGAGGGGAGGAATCCTCCCTTCCCGGCGCTGCTGGTGTCCCGATCGCCGCGGCGCTGGGGAAGGAAGAGGAGGAGGATGGCTCACGGGGGAAGCGAGCGCCCGGTTCTTGCTTCCCCCGCGAGCCATCCAGGCCTGTGGGAGAGCTTTCGCCAGGCTCTCGCGTCCCTCTGACCAGAGGGACGCGAGAGCCGGGCGAAAAGCCTCCCGCAAGCCTGGATGGCTCGCAGGAGGAGCCAGCGCCCAGGTCTTGCTTCTCCCACGAGCCATCCAGGCCTGCGGGAAAGCTTTCGCCCGACTCTCGCATCCCTCTGACCAGAGGGACACGAGAGTCGGATGAAAAGCCTGGATGGTTCGCAGGGGAAGCCAGCACCCTCCTCACGGCTCCGCCCTCTCCCCCAAAGTGTCACAATAGCTGTTGTGATGCGTTGGGCGAGGGGGCGGAGCCGCGGAAGGCTCCCCGTGGCTCCTCCTTCTCTCCCAAAGCGCTTTGGGAGAGAGGGCAGAGCTGTGTGGCTGGGGGCGTGGCTGGGGGCATGGCCAGGGGCGTGGCCGAGTGGCCAGCCCCCAGGTGATCACTCACCAAAAGTCCGGCCCTTAGGCTGGCAGAAGTTGGACAGCCCTGAACTATAACTCCAAAACTCAAGATCAATGCCCACCATACCCTAGTAGTATTTTCCGTTGGTCATGGGAGTTCCGTGTGCCAAAATTGGTACACTTCTATCATTGGTGAAGTTCCGAATGCTCTTTGATTGAAGGTTAACTATAAATCCCAGCAACTACAACTTCCAAATGACAAAATCAACCCACCCAACCCCCAACCCCACCGGTATTCAAATTTGGGTATTTGTGCCAAATTTGGTCCAGTGAATGAAAATACATCCTGCATATCAGATATTTACATTACAATTTATAACAGTAGCAGAATTGCAGTTATGAAGTAGCAATGAAAATAATTTTATGGTTGGGGGTCACCACAATATGAGCAACTGTATTAAGGGGTTGCGGCATTAGAAAGGTTGAGAAACACTGCCCTAGATCGTTTATAAATAGGTGCCTGTCACATAATTTTAGGAAACAAAGGCTTGCCTAGTCCCTGAGGCAACACCATTATGAACATTTTATTAACAGCTAGGAGTGATGCACACCTCCTATAGATGTGAGAATAGGTAACTGCTGGATTTCAGATCAGTTTAGTCTGGCAAATTTGAACTAAATGTCTTTGTTGTCCACCCTCTCCAAAGCCTTGGGTTCGTTTGTTCGCTTGGTTTTGTTGTGGAAAATAAAACATTGCCGTTTATAAGATGTATGCTTCAATGGCTTGATCATTAGTCTTGGTTCTGGGAAGCAGATGTCATCTCCCATTTCTGCTCTGACCTTAATGTGCAATAGTCATAAATAAATTGTAATCAGTTTCATACATGAAACAGTAGGTTGAATCAGAGATTCACAGCAAGGTAACACTTGCCTCAGGGATTATGTTCGACAAATGTACCTAACCTTTTCAAAACTCCCCCATTTTTATTCCAAATCTGCTCCCACTCCTTGAAATGTATTGGTCTTCTGGGGTTTTCAGCCCATTTAATCATACAAACCTTTACTTCTTCGGTTTCTGTTGCCCATTCTAACAATATTTTGTATATTTTAGTGATTGCTTTTTTTCAGTTTCTAGAATCTTGAAATAAATTAGTGGTATGAGTTTTATTTGAATGATTTTAACGTGTGTTTTAATCTTATGTCTATGATGTGTTTTAAAATGTGTTATGTTTTTATCTATTGTATTTTAATTAAGTTGTAATATGCCCTGGGCCTTGGAAGGAGGTGTGAAAAAAATTCAAAATATATTATTTATTTATTTACTGTATTTATAAACCACCTTTCTCACCCCTGGGGAGCTCAAGGCAGTTTACAACATACTAAGGGCAAGAATTCAACGCCACCATACAGTACAAAGAAATCATAATAACTAATTATTATGAACTTAAAATCAATTAAAAACCATTAAACATAAGACATACATAAAATGTAAAAGTTCAGACAAGCATAAAATCATCCTAGTATAAACATTAAAATCATATACCACAGCCATTCCAAATTGTCATTGCACATGTTCCTTAATTATTCTTTTTATTGCATAATTTATTAGCCAAAGGCTTGAATGAACAACATCTTTATTCTCTTTCTAAAGGCCAGAGGGAGGGCACTGATCTAATCCCGCTGAGGAGGGAGTTCCAGAGCCAAGGAGCCACCACTGAGAAGGCCCTGTCTCTTGTCCCCACCCCCTCCGCACTTGTGACGGAAGCAGGACCGAGAGCAGAGCCTCCCCAGATTATCTTAACCTCCATGATGGTTCGTAGAGGGAGATATGCTTGGTCAGGTAAGCTGGGCCGAAACCGTTTAGGGCATTATAGGCTAAAACCAGCACTTTGAATTGTGCTTGGTAGCAGACTGGCAGACTTGTAGTGACTGGCTTGACTCTGAAGGAGCTGGGGGTGATGATTGTCAACAGGGAACTCTGGCGTGGGCTGGTCCATGAGGTCACAAAGAGTCAGAAGTGACTGAATGAATAAACATCAACATCAGCAGACTGGCAGCCAGTTGAGCTGGCATAATGAGGAGGTTGTATGCTGCCAATTGGACCAATTGAAGCTTCCAAACAGTCTTCAAAGGCAAACCCACGTAAAGTGCATTGCAGTAGTCTATAAGGGATATAACCAGAGCAAGGACTACCATGGCCAAGTCTGACTTCCCAAGGTATGGGTGAAATTGGCGCACAAGCTTTAGTTGTGCAAAAGCTCCCTTGGTCACCACCAAAACCTGGAGTTCCAAGCTCAGTGATGAAGTTATTTATAACTTCATATTTCTCTTTTTAAAATTGATTTTATTTACAAAACACAAGAATGGCCATCAGACTGGAAAAAAATCAACTTATATCCCCATACCAAAAAAGGGAAATGCTAAAGAATGCTCAATCTTTGATACAGTGGCTCTTATTTCTCATGCTAGTAAGGTAATGCTCAAGATCCTGCAAGGAAGACTCCAGCAATACATGGAGAGAGAGTGTTGCCATATGTACAAGCTGGGTTTAGAAAAGGCAGAGGAATGAGAGACCACATTGCCAATATCCACTGGATAATGGAGCAAGGCAGGGAATTTCAGAAAAACATCTATTTCTGCTTTATTGGCTATTTTAAAGCCGTTGACTGTGTGGATCATAATAAATTGTGGCAAGTTCTTGGTGGTATGGGCATACCAAATCACCTTGTCTCTCTCCTGAGGAATTTGTATAATGACCAAGTAGCAACAATAAGAACTGACCATGGAACAACAGACTGGTTCAGGATTGGGAAAGGCATATGACAGGGTTGTATACTCTCAGCCAACCTATTCAACTTGTATGCAGAACACATCATGCGATGTGCGGGGCTTGATGAATGCAAGGCTGGGGTTAAAATTGCTGGAAGAAACATTAACAACCTCAGATATGCAGATGATAGCACTTTGATGGCCAAAAGCCAGGAGGAGGAGCTGAGAAGCTTTATAATAAAGGTGAAAGAAGAAAGCGCAAAAGCTGGGCTGCAGTTAAACATCAAAAAAACCAAGATTATGGCAACCAGACTGATTGATAACTGGCAAGTAGAGGGAGAAAACGTGGAGGCAGTGACAGACTTTGTATTTCTAGGTGCAAAGATTACTGCAGATGCAGACTGCAACCAGGAAATCAGAAGACACTTACTTCTTGGGAGGAGAGCAATGTCCAATCTCGATAAAATAGTGAAGGTTAGAGACATCACACTGGCAACAAAGATCCGCATACAGTAGCCAAAGCAATGGTATTCCCGTAGTCACATATGGATGTGGGAGCTGGACCATAGGGAAGGCAGAGGGAAGGAAGATAGATACTTTTGAACTGTGGTGTTGGAGGAAAGTTCTGAGAGTGCCTTGAACCGTGAGAAGATCCAAGCAGTCCATGCTACAGGAAATAAAGCCCGGCTGCTTATTGGAGGGAAATATAGTAGAGGCAAAGATGAAGTACTTTGGCCACATCAAGAGAAGAAAGGAAAGCTTAGAGAAGACCATTATACTGGGGAGAAGGAAGGAAAAAGGAAGAGGGGCCGACCAAGGGCAAGCTGGATGGAAGGTATCCTTGAAGTGACTGGCTTGACTCTGAAGGAGCCGGGGGAGGTGACAGCTGACAGGGAGCTCTGGCGTGGGATGCTCCATGAGGTCATGAAGAATCGGAAGCGACTGAACGAAGGAACAACAACAAAGCCTTATTAAGACAAAGAAGTATTTTCCTTGGTTGTGAAGTGTTGATGATATTTTATGTATTTATTCTTTGGTCAGTCACAGCATTGTTGCAGAATAATTCTTGGTGGAAAAGGAGACCTAACTTGTATGGACAGATGCACAATTATTGATTGTCAACATGCTGACAACAAGCTTTCAGAGAACCCTCTACTGAGACAGAATTTGTCACAAATTGAGACACCACTGGGTTTGAACTGTGAAGGGTGGAGGTCTTCTTAATTCTAATTCAAGATACAATTTTCAGTTCGCATTCTGACTACAGCATTCTATCTTGCAATATCACAAATTTACAAACCTAATTATGGGTGCAAAAAAGCCTGATTAAAATGATTGAGACCCAGGAGTAGTTATATTGCTTGGTGAAACGGATTAAATTGGGCAATGGGAGACGTGATACCTTCATCCTGTTCCGTCGACTTTGTGTTTTTCCTGGGATTGCTACCCATTGATTGAATTTATTTTCTACCTCATCTGGTCTTCATTTTGGACCTTCTACGAACTTTTGAACCCCTCTGGAGTACCATTTATTTCCCTTCCTATATTGAACTATTTGAATTGCACTCGGGACATTGGACTATTTGAATCGTACCCCGGACATTTGGACTATTACATTACTCTATGAGACTGCTATGGACTACTTCCCTACACACTGTGGTATTGTACTCTTGAGTGATTTTTCACTATATGCATATTATATATATTAGATGCTTTTTCTACATTGTGTGCTAGTGTAGCAACCCAGTTCTCGTTCGTGCCTGGGGGGCATGGGACAGCGCCAGGGGTCCAACTTGCATTAGAGCCAACAGCAGCTGAGGTAGATTCTGAAGAGGATTTAGAGGGGCTGGAAGAAGGAGAATTTCCCATAGCTGGGCCTTCCTCTCCCACAGAAAGCCTAGCTTGGGACGAAGGCTGGCCTGATCCTTACGAGGATATGGAAAGCCAGGTGCAAACTGAAAGCAGTGATAGTGAAGAGTATGAACGGCCGGGGGGGCGAGGATCGCAAGAAAGAATGCATGAAGACCTGGAGGAGGATAGCGAGGAAGCAGATAGGGAGTTCGACTCTCACGGAGATAGAGACCCAGGTGCTGGGAGGCAAGGCCGAACCTTTGATAGGAGACGGAGCATTGAGTCCAGCAGGAGGGGTTGGTTTCATAGCCTAGACAGACCGAGGTCCCGGACCACAGATTGGAGAAGGAGAAGCCTAGAGCGTCGGGGTCCTCGCCATGAAGATTAAGTAGAGGATCCGTGGGAACGGATCCTCAGTACCTCGGCCACGTCTATTCTATGCAGACGTGTTAGCGAGGCTAGACCACGGAGCTAAGTTTGGGCTAGTGGCCTGCCAAGGGAGCCTTGGACCTTGTACCCTGTTTTGTTCCTGATTCGCTTTTGCTAAGCGGAGCTTTGCCAAGTTTTTGGAAACTTTCATGCCAAGTTGCTTTTGGACTATATTCATTACTTTGAATGCTTTTGCATATTGACAATTACCTTTTCTACTGTTTTTATTCTTCAATAAAGTAGTTAGCTGAATACTGTCTCTGTGTGTGTGATTAAGGGGCCGGCCCAGTCCGTGCATTGTGACAGCTAATGCTTTTTTCATGTTGTTAGCCGCCCTTGCTCGGTTTCTTTACCCAGGAGTAGTACCAGAAACAGCGGTCCCCTTCTGCACACTGAATGCTTCTAGGAGTGATAGCATAGAAATGAAATTGATATACAAATAAATCTATACACATAATAAAAGTATAAATATGTATGTGTGTATGTGGCTGTGGTGACCAGTTCCACAGACAGGCTCCCGCTTCCACAAACACCTTTAACCCAAAATGCTGAGGAGCCACCAAAATCCCTCCCTCCAATGACATTTCAGGTTATAGTGAGCACCATGAACCTGCAGCCAACCCCTGCCAATATCCTCCAAAAACACCATACTGTCCATCACCCAAGGAATGCTTTCATTCAGGGACAATTTGAGCCTAAATTTTATGTGTTTCTTCCACCATAGACATCCCAGTGTTTCTTACTCTCGCCATTGGATTGAAATTTGCATGATCCCACCCACTGCCTCTCTCTTAACCCTTTCTTACTCTTTTCAACTCTGCACAACAAACAGAGCAGACTTTTTTTTGTCGTGTCAGGAGCAACTTGAGGAAACTGTAAGTCGCTTCTGGTGTGAGAGAATTGGCCGTCTGCAAGGACATTGCTCAGGAGATGCCCAGATGTTTTAGAGGTTTTATCATCCTTGTGGTGGGCTTCTCTCATGTCCCTGCATAAGGAGCTGAAGCTGATAGAGGGTGCTCATCCGTGCTCTCCTCAGATTCGAACCTGTGACCTGTCGGTCTTTAGACCTGCTGGCACAGGGGTTTAACCCACTGCACCACTGGGGGCTCCTGAGAGCAGAACTAATCAGCAACTAAACCTACTGAAGGAGTTTGCAGGATGGAAGTTGTAGTTCACTCTGCATCAATTTAGAGCACTGTGACCCCCACTGACAATGGACTTGGTCCACATTTGACACACAGAACCCCCATGACCAAAGAAAAATACTGGAGAGGTTTGGGGGGGGGGATTCATCTGGATTTATAGCCATTGTTGGTACTGAGATTTATAGTTCACCTGCAATCAAAGAGCACTCTGGACCCCACCAACGATGGCCCTTGACTTCACTTGGCACACAGAACCCCAATGACCAACAAAAAATACAGGAGGGCTTTGGTGAAAATTCACCTTGATTTATAGGAATTATAGTTCACCTACATCCACAGAGTACTGTAAACACAAACAATGATAGGATCTACATCAAATTTGGCATGCATACCCAATATGCCAATAAATACTGGTGGGTTTGGGGGGAATTGGCTTTGACATTTGTTAGTTATAGGTACTGGGATTTATAGTTCACCTACAATCAAAGAACACTCTGAACCCCACTGATGATGGATCTGGACCTAATTTGGCACACAGAACCACCATGACCAAATGAAAATACTGGAGGTCTTTGTGAGGAACTGACCTTCATTTCTGGAAGTTGTAATTCACTTACATCCAGAGATATTGTGACCACCACTAATGACGGATCTGGACAAAACTTGGCATACAGAATCTCTATGACCAACTGAACCTACTGGAGTGATTTGAGGGAACTGACCCACCATGGTGGGAATTGTAGTTTATCCTGCAACCATAGAACACACTGAACCTCACCAATGATGCATCATTCTAGAGTAAACTTGCCCAACAAGACTCACTTTTACTACTGATGGAGTTTCAAAGGTTTAATCTGGCATAATGTGAGTTGTTGTTCACCCACAACCTTATGCATTTTGAAAAATTAAAAAATGACTTTTTCAAATAACCAAGGCAATGCCACATACCCAAGCTGGTTGCAAATTAAAAAACAGAGGCACAAAACATGTGAAGCTGTTTTCAGTTTTGCATCCTTGGCGAGACTAACAGCCTGGCCTCATATGTTTTTGCTCAGCTACTCAAATAACACAAAATCATTGGCAAAAATTGAAATACTGAGAGATTCATTAAGAGAGGAAGCATAGTATCTCTTTTGACCTCACTGCTGGGCCTTAATACGATTGCACCAACATAACCATAGATCATGCAACCCTGTACGCCACATTTTATATGACATCTACTGTATATTTCAAGAAAAACTTTGTATATGGTTCCAATACTGCTTGTACTCTAAGATGGCTAGACAAATGGCCTTTGGAGGCAATTGTCCCATTTGTGGTAGCTCCTCAGGATCTAGATACAGATTTGAAGTCAGACAGTTAATGAGACAGGCAAAGTGATTGGTCAGCAAGAGCTGCATGGCAATATTTTCTTCCATTCAAAATCTGTACCAGAGATTTGGCATTGCCCAATTTTTCACAGAATCATGGCATTATTTCTCCATCTTGTTGTTCTGTTCCTTTAAGGAGTTTCTGAATTATGGCAACCCTCAGATAAATCTATCATACATTTTTAGAGGCAATATTTGTTCAGAGTTAGGTTACCTTTGCCTTTCTCTGAGGATGAGAAAGTGTGACCTTCCCAAGATCATCTATTGTGTTTCCACGGTCAAGTGGGGATTCAAATCCTAGTCATCAGAATTATAGTTCCACGCTTAAACCACCATACCGTACTGGCTCTCTTTCTTCATCTTATTATGAACAAATAAATAAATACATCTCTAATTCTGTACAAATCTATTCTCGATGTGCCACTTTTAATGATGTTTCTGTGGGGTTACTGAGCTGATCAAATTAAACACCAGGAGATTATCAATATCATAATTGTACCATCAGCCACTGCAATTACAAAGGAAAAGGAATAATTTAGGATTGGATATGGAAGAATGGTTTAATGATGCAGTGAATACATTTTCACTGCATCATTAAAATTATCACATCTTCTTTGACTCAATGAGAGCACAAAAAGAATTACTAGAACCAGAAGATATAGGGGAGTAGGGCTTACCTCACAATGTCCAAGTTGTACCAATTAATTTAAAATATGTTTTTGTGGAAATAATTGTTGATGGTTTAAGTAGTTTGACTATAAAATATGTAGTACTGTGTATATATATTCACTACCACAGTGTGTATTTTTAATCTTGTCTATGTTATATGACATTAATTTTTTATTATTTAATTGTCTAATGTGCTGAATGGAAGATGTGGCTATATCATGCATGGGCAAACTTGGGCCCTCCAAGTGTTTTGGACTTTGACTCCCACCATTCCTAACAGCTTCAGGATCTTTCCTTTTCCCTCTCAGCTGCTTAAGCCTGTGGCTGTTAGGAATTGTGGGAGTTGAAGTCCAAAACACCTGGAGGGCCCAAGTTTGTGCATGCCTGGTATAGATGCAGCCTGTGAGGCAAGAATCTCAGGAATAGACTTTGGGGGATTCTAGGCTGTAGCCCTTTTAGAGGCAGAGATCCAGGCAAACTCAGCCCTTCCTCTAATTTGATGGCCAAAGCAAGCAATGTCCCAGATCCAAGACTTCAACCAAGACTACAGGGGACTCACTAAATCCTGGGGTGTGTCTGTACTGTAGAATCAATGCAGTTTGACACCACTTTAGCTGTCAAGGCTCAATGCTATGGAATCCTGGGAGTCACACTACATTAATGTCCCAGGATTCCATAGTATTGAGCCTTGACAGCTAAAGTGGTGTCAAACAGCTTTTTTTCTACAGTGTAGTTTCACCAAATATCAATTTACATGGCAATTGAGGACCTTTCCACAAAACCATATAAACCAGAATATCAATCCCACAATATTTGCTTGGAAATAGGTTATCTGAGTACACACTGCCATATATTCCAGTTCAAAGCAGAAACTGTGGGGTTTTATTCAGTTGTATGGAAGGGGCCTAAGTTTCCATTTATTTTAGTCGGTCTATTCTAGCTGGGTTAATCAATGAATTGATAGAGGGCACAGGGTCATGTTCCTGACCCAAACCAGGTTAAGGCAAGCTGAGTCAGTTTGAAACCTCCTGGCAAAACTGGACCACCAAGGGTGGTATGTAACTGAACCTCCCTAGAGAACATGAATCAGGAATATACTAAAAGATCAAGCACTAAGAGGTATTGACACTGTGATTGTACTTGAACTTTTCCAGGAATAATCAAGGCTGTCTGCCTGCAGCCTCCTCCTGTGCCCTTTTGCTTGGGAATAAGCTGCATTGCCCACATGGTGCTTTTAAGAACCTTTACAGTAAGTCAATTTGCTGTTGTAGCTCCAAGCTATTAACATAAAACAGTTGAAGTACACAGTCATTAAATCCACAACTTCAAAGCCATTTATGAGTCAGAAAAACACACACACAAGGCAGTGATTGCACCAAACAACTAAAGCAAACAACACACATAGAAAATCTAATACAGCTTGCATACTGTGAGTTTTCCGGGCTGAATGGCCATGTCCCAGAAACATTTTCTCCTGATGTTTCACCCTCATCTATGACAGGCATCCTCAGAGGTTGTGAGGTCAGTTGGCAACTAGGCAAGTGTGGTTTATATATCTGTGGAATGTCCAGGGTGGGGGGAAAACTCTTGTCTGCTTGAGGCAAGTGTGAATGTTGCAATTGGCCACCTTCATTAGCATTTAATGGCCCTGTAGCTTCAAAGCCTGACTGGTTGCTGCCTGGGAGGATCTTTTGTTGATCAGCTTGATTTGCATTGAATAGCCTGGCAGCTGTCAAACAGGAATCAAGGAACATGAAAGGCACTGCAGACTAACTCAATCTGAGATGACAGCCATAGCAGAACACTTGATGAACCAACCTGGACACAGTATATGATTTGGGAACATGGAAATGCTGGGCCACTCTAACAACCACAGAGATGCCACTGAAATCCACAAGCATGTGGACAATTGCAACAGAAAGGAGGAAACCATGAAAATGAACAAAATCTGGCTACCATTATTTTAAAAAATCTAAAATCAGGACAGTAATTAAAGAACAACACTCAAAAAGCAGGGAAATTCCAGACAAGAATCAATCAGGGCCAGCAAACACCACCCAACATAGGATTCCCCCAAGCAGGAGGCAGCTAGACTTTGAAGCTGCAAGGCCATTCAATGCTAATGAAGGCGGCCAATTGCAACATTCATACTTGCTTCAAGGAGACAAGAGCTCTTTCTCCCACCCCAAACATTCCACGGATATATAAACCCCATTTTCCTAGTTTCCAACAGACCTCACAACCTCTGAGGATGCCTGTCATAGATGTGGGTGAAACGTCAGAAGAGAATGCTTCTGGAAGATGGCCAGACAGCCCGGAAAACTCCAAGAAACCCAGTGACTCCGCCCATGAAACCGGCCAAAGACATATCTGGTGGAATTCTTGATATATGTAAAGGCGGCTCACTGCAAGTCACTGCAAACAGGGGAAAGGAATAACATCCTACTCAATAACAATATCGAGCCTTTCCCCTTAAAGGCAGTTCAGGGGTCCCGGGCTTTGGGCTGGCTGCGCTAGTGGCGACTCTGGGCGAATACATAATTCATGCCAACTCGAGGGGACTCACTGAATCTTAAAGGGAGGCATCTACACTGTCCAAAGGAATGCAGTTCCCTGAGAGATGGGCCCTCGCCAAAGAGGGAGCCACGCTACAGGTGTCCCTTTCCTCCTCCTCCTCCTGCCTCCAAGGCGCAGGCATGGTGCAATCCGGGTCTGCAGATTGGAAGCTGCCTCTCTCCCGACCGCAGTCCTCTTTGGCTGAACCCAAGGAGGGGGGACCCAAGGATGGGACTCTCTTCCTCTCTTCATGTCCCTGCAGTTCACTCCCAAGCGGGGAGAGTAAACATCGGCCTTTCTGGATCCTCATTCCTCCAGGCTTCCTCACCCCTGCCTTCCTTTAGCTGCAGAGGCTGCGGGGAAATCAGAACAGGGCCAGGGGAGAGAGGGGGTTTGGTTATCATTGATTTGGGGGGATCCTGCCGCATCGGGGGAGAGCCAAGCAAGCCATGGCTTGAGAGACAGGGCGCTCACCTCGGTTGCCATGTCGTGCCAGCCTGGGCGCTGATCCGAAGCGGATCCAGGAGGAGGAGGAGGAAGCGCAGGCGGGGGTTTTCCCGGGGATCCGTCCTCGAGGCGCTGTCCCTGGTGCTGAAGGCAGAAGGAAGGAGGCGAGCGAGAGCCGAGAAGGTGGAAGCAGCGACGCGTTCTAATGCTGCTGCTGCTATTGCCTGGGAGCGGGGCTTAGCGGCGGATTGGGCGCTCTCCTTGGTGCTGAAGCCCGCGTTTGGAGGCGGAGGGGAGCGGGGCCGGCCCTAGCGTCGCGCTCGCTGCCCACCCCTTTGCCAGCCCCAGCCTTTCAGCGGGCAGCCGCTTCGCCTCGCCTCGCTCGCTCGCCCTCCTCCTCCTCCTCCTCCTCCTCCCCGGCCCAAGCGCTCCATCACAAAGGGAGGGGAGGGGGCGGGCTGCCTGACTGACTGCCTGCCTTCGTGGGCGCCGCATCCTCCCAGGGCGTCCCCCGCGTTGGAGAGCCCAGCTTTGGCTCTGGCTCCGACTCGGAGGGACGTGGGGAGGCGGAGCCGACAAAGCCAAGGAAAGCACAACTCGCGTCGCTCATTTCCTGCTTCCCCCCTCCCTCCATTATCCCAAGTGCTGGGCTGTCAAGACTGTGCTGCTGAACGGGATTGCGGGTGGCGGGGGGGGGGAGGGGGTTAGGTCTGGGAAGCACTTTTGCTGCCTCCTCCTGAGATAGATAGATGTGCTGCGCATATACTGCTATTTTAACCATTATATAGTATCCATATACAGTATTCTCTCACTTATCGCGGGGGTTCCGTTCCAGGACCACCCGTAATAAGTGAAAATCCACAAAGTAGGGACGCTTATATTAATTTTAATATTTATTTATTTATTTATTATTCAAATTTGTGAGTCGCCACTCCAGGGTGGCTCGGGGCGACTTACACCAAAATTCAGGATTAAAAACAAAATAAAAAACACCATAAAACACATAAAAACACAGTAAAATACAATTACGATACATAGCAACCCGGTGGCACAGGTGTGTGTAACTACATCGGCAAACACAATGCAAGGAGGCAGAGTAGCCTACAAATCTCAGCATTAATACCCAAAGGCCTGCCGAAACAGGAGGATTTTGCACGCCTTCCAGAATGCCACTAAGTCCATAAGGACACAGACTCCGGAAGGCAGTGCGTTCCACAGGGTGGGGGCAATTATTGAGAAGGCCCTCCTTCTTGTGGCTGTCAGATGGTATATTTTAATGCCAGGCACCTCTAGAAGTTGACCCACCTCTGAACGTAGTGGCCTAGCGGGACAGTATGGGATAAGGTGGTCCTTAAGGTACACTGGCCCCAGACCGTTCAAGGCCTTAAAGGTCAGTACCAGCACTTTGAAGGTGATCCGGTGTTCCACTGGTAACCAGTCCAGCTCCCGCAAGACAGGTTTATGTGGCTGGTCGTCACGACGCCAGCCAACAGTCTAGCTGTCGCATTCTGGACCAGCTTCAGTTTCCGGATCACCGACAAAGGAAGGCCAACGTAGAGAGCATTACAGTAGTCCAGTCTCGAGATGACCGTGGCTTGGACCACTGTGGTGGGAGAGGTAGGGAGCCAGCTTCCTTGCCTGACGGAGATGAAAGAAAGCAACTCGACTGACAGCGGAGATTTGCGTCTCCATCATCAGTTGAGAGTCCAGAGTGACGCCAAGACTTTTAACTGTCGATGACGGACATAATGTCATTTATACATTATCTATATAAATAAAAATGTAATGCTCATTTGTAAGATTACCATCACTCATAAAAACACTGAAAAACACAGCAGAAGAGACTTTAAAAGCCAAAAAACACAAAAAAACAATGCATGCGCAAAACCACATATATACATAAATTTACATATATACACACTAGCTGTACCCGGCACGCGTTGCTGTGCCCTATGTTGGAGATGCGGGGAAGTCTGAGTATGTAAGGGTTGGAGTTGTTGTTAGTTATGGTGTTGTTGGGATCATGGCTGTGTTGTTGGGGTCATGGCTGTGTTGTTGGGGTCATGGCTGTGTTGTTGTGGGTTGTTTTGGTGGGTGGGATGTTGGAGTCCTGTGGAGTTGTTGTTGTGTGGTGTTGCTGGTGTTCTGCATAGCTTGTGGATATACAATGTTTTTTGTCTTTCCGTCTGCTGTGTTGATGTAGAGGTTGATGCGTGTGTGGGTGGGGTACTTTGGAAGTGAGTGGAGGTACTTGAAATCCCATTATCCATGGTGTGTCCTCCTCTAATCTGCAGTCGGATGGAGTGTGGGTCATGGGGTGCATTGTTTGCCAAGTTTGGTCTTTATTGGTCTTGGTTCTTGGACACAGTGGTCTGTGGGGAATGATGGGTTTTGAAGTACTACAAATCCCATTATCCATGGAGGTACTTCAAGTCCCATAATCCATGGTCCACGCTCCTCCAAACTGTAGTAGAATGTAGTGTGGGTCATAGGGGCTCTGTGTGCAAAGGTAGGTTACTGTAAATTCAGGCCATACACAATGTCCCATGAGCTGAGGCGTAGTCGGGAGAATCAAGTTAATGAAGCCTTACTGTGAATTCAGAGCATAAACAGCATTCCATTAAGTGAGGCCTAGTCAGGGAAATTAAGTTAATGAAGCTTTACTGTCAATTTTGGGCGTGGTCTGTGATTTGTAGTGGTGTAAATTTTCTGTGGGAAGTGAATTGGGTGTTTGTGTTTGTGCCTCAGCCCTTTGCCTTATCCTCCTCTGACAGTTTATTATGGGTCGGAATGTTCATGTTGGCTGGCCAGTACAGGAGTTATGCAAATCCGCCCTTATTGGCAGCCAATCATGTTGTCAGAATGTAGAGGCTGGGAAAGTCGTTGGCAGCCCTGGAGGATGCTGGGAAATGTAGGTTTTTTTACTCGTTGTTTTGGGGGCCTTTTAGGTTTTGGGGGGGGGGAGTTTCTTTGCTACAAACGTACCTTGTCTGAGGCCTATTTCTGTTGGCAAGTTTGGTGTCTCTGCGTTGTAAGGTTTCTCTGTTTGGGACGGTCTTTCCATGACGACTCTTCCTTTATATATATAGATATACACAAATATATATATACACGCACATATACAGATATATACACACACAAAACACATATACACAGACTGGGCCACAGCAACGCGTGGAAGGATGGCTAGTTTTATATATTTTATATATTATTTTCTTACCCCCGCTTCCTTACCCGCCTCCCAGCACATCCCAAGGGCACCTGCCTGCCTCCCTGGCCTCCGCAGAGTCTCCAGAGCCATGCAGGCAGCAGCAGGCAGGAGGCCTTCCCCGCCGTGCCTCAGGCCACCGCACTTAGGGTCTGTGGAGGCCAGGGAGGCAGGCCTTCCCTGCCACGCCTCAGGCTGCCACACTGGACATAAATATTTTATATTTTTATTAATATTTTCAAAAACCCACAAAACAGCAAGTCTGTGTAAAGCAAACCGCGAAGTAGTAACAAGAGCATGAGGCACTTGGCATGAAGGCTGCTTCCTTGAAGCCCTCAAGCCCTGTACTCCCTGTTCTCTCTCACTAGCACCCCCTCTGGTGCTAGCTCTTAACTCAAAATGCTGCTCTTATGTCAAGGTGAAACTGGCGAGCAAGAGCTTTTAGCTCAAAAGGCTCTTAAGTTGGGATGCTCTTAATTAAAGGTTCCACTCTACGTACACACACACACAGGCAGTGCAAATAGTGGAACAATCCGTCATGTACCTCTGCCTCCATGCAAAGTATAAGACTAACTCATCACAAAAAAATGGAAAGGAGATTCCACCTGAACATTAGGAAGAAGTTATTGACCACAAGAGCTTTCCAACAGTGAAATTCACTTCCTCAGAGTGTGGCGAAAAAAGCTTTTTCTTGGGCCCCTTTCACACAGCTGAATAAAATCCCTCATTTTCTACTTTGAACTGGAATATATGGCAGTGTGGTCTCAGATAACCCAGTTTAAAGCAGATATTGTGGGATTTTCTGCCTTGATATTCTGGGTTATATGACAGTGTGGAAGGGCCCCAAGGAGGCTTTTAAACAGAGGCTGGGTGGTCATTTGTCAGGGGTACTTTGATTGTGCTTTTCCTGCAGAGCAGTGGGCTGGGCTATGATTCTTTGATTCTATGATTCTAATTACTATTATTGTTATTGTTATTGTTATTGTTGTATTTTATACTTGCTTTTTTCTCCACCAAAGAACACTCAAAGCACTAAAAACTGTAAAAATGTGTGAATTAAAACTTAATGCATATAAGCAATAGAATAGAATTAAACACAGAAATATTTTTAAATGGAGGCAGTCCCTGAATTACAAACATCCAATTCACAAACAACTCATAGTTAAGAATGGGAGTGAGACAACAGGGGGAGTTGTCTCACTCCCATTACCCCGCAAAAGGAAAATTCACTCCTGAATGAGTTATCATTGGGGGAAAGGGTGTCTCAGCTGAAGCTTTATTCCCAATCCTTGTTTCCACAACAAGGCAAAGTTTCAAAATCCAATCCTCACACGGACAGAAAGTGAGGCAAAATCTTCTCAATAGGGGCACAGACAGCAAAACAAACACCATAGGGGTTAACCCTTTTCTATGCCATTTTATGTGTGAACTGCTTTGAGTCCCCCCAGGGGTGAGAAAGGCGGTATATAAATACTGCAAATAAATAAATAAATAAAGCTCTCACATACACAGAGACACCTATCTATCCTTCTATCTATCTATCTATCTATCTATCTATCTATCTATCTATCTATCTATCTGGAGTTGCACTTAAAAATGTACCTGTTCCGACCAATCAATTTAAGAACAATGTACAGAACCTATCTTGTTCATAACTGGGGACTGCCTATACATAGAAATATGCACCTAATATGACAGCAAGGCCTTTAAAAGAGTCACCTTCATGCACACAGACTCACTCCAGGGCAGGAGAGGCTCGTATTCTGAAGTCATTAAGGCTAACAATCTGTCCTGTGTTTTAATACAAACTACAGATCAACCCAGGGGTTTGTTAGGGCCCTTCCACACTGCCCCTATATCCTGGGATCTGATCCCAGATTATCTGATTTAAACTGGAATATATGAGTTCCCACTGCCAGATAATCTGGGATAAGCAGATAATCTGGAATCAAATCAGAATCAAGTCAGAAATTACTCAAAAGCAAACAACAACAATAACAATAACAAATGGTATAATGCAATGCATATTATCCTCTCTCCTTGTTTCCTGAACTGTCCCCTAAGTATTCATCTTCAGACGGAAGCAGCATTTGAGACCAATGATTTTTGCTCGCTCTTACAGCTTCATTGCACTTCATTTGCACTTGTATTTGCATCTGTTGAAATAAACACAGTCTACAGGAAGCTTATACCAGTCGGTCTCAAAAGTGCTACAGGATTCATGTCTACTTCAGAGTAAAACATATTTCTTCAGAGTGAAACATCTTTCTTCCTATGGCAGGAGATGATACGAGATGTACATATACTGTCATTGTGTGTCTTCAAGTCATTTCCGACCTATAGCAACCCCAGGGGGAACCTATCTTAGGGTTTTCTTGGCAAGATATGTGTAGAAGAGATTCGCCATTGCATTTCTCTCGGCCTGTCCAAGGTCACTCAGTAGGTTCTATAGCTGAGCAAAGGTTCAAAATCTGGTCTCCAGAATCAAATTCCAGGGTTTGAAACCACTACACCATGCTGGGTCTTGAATGCATGCTTACATTCAGGTATATAAATTATCCAAGTTGCATGTCTCATTCAACCTCACATACAGAATGTGCAGAATGATCAGAGACAGACTCTCAACCCGGAATATACCTCTCCTGTCACAACCTGAAAACAAGACTGTCACTCACACTCTGCTTTCCTGTTCCCCATCTGACTCCTTCAGATTTACCACAGCCCAAGTCTCTGACAGGTAAACAGACACTATGCAAGGGTGCATAATTCAAGCCAATACAAGGAGCAATATGGATTGTTGAAAAGCTTGACACTCTGGAGAAAAAAAAAACACTTCATCTCTCCATCTGCAGAGTGGATGATTTAGAGTCAATGCTACTCCAGCTGTTCAATGGCAGGAATAGGGGTACTGCTGCATTTACCTGAAGAGATGCTGGAGGTGTTTGGCTCAGAGTATGAAATGCTATCTGGTTTTACAAACCTGCATTTATCTGCAGTGCAATTTTGCAATGGAAATGATTTAGCACACCTCCCTGACTAATGCTGTTCCATGCAATAATATGCAAAGTGTACCCAAAGTTGCATTGACAGATCTTCAAATGCCATGTCCCTCTTCAAGACTTGAGAAATAGAAATAAACATCCAGCTGCATGTAGATCATTGTATAAATTGGTTTCAAAAAAGATTGCTTCTCAACCTGTGGGTCCCCAGGTGTTTTGGCCTACAACTCCCAGAAATCCCAGCCAGTTTACCAGCTGTTGGGATTTCTGGGAGTTTATTTATTTATTTATTTACTATTCACACTTGTTAGTCGCCACTCCCGGTGTAGCTCGGGGCGACTTACAATAGTGGAAGCACAGTTTAAAACACAGTATTACACAATAAAAACGCAATAAAAACACAATCATACACAATAAAAATACAGTAAAAACACGGTAAAATACACAGCAAAGCACAATTCATCAGGATTGCATCCAGCACGGGGATGAGTAGTCAAGAAATTGCAGTCTTAGTCCCCGAAGGCCTGTCGAAACAGGAGGGTTTTGCACGCCTTCCGGAACATCATTAGATCTTTAAGAACACGAACATCGGAAGGCAGTGCATTCCATAGTATAGGGGCGATTACCGAGAAGGCCCTCCGTCTTGTGGCCGTAAGGTGGTACGTTTTGAAGCTGGGAACCTCCAAAAGTTGGCCTAGTGGGACAGTATGGGGTGAGGCGGTCCCTAAGGTACACTGGCCCCAGACCGTTGAAGGCCAAAACATCTGGGAACCCACAGGTTAAGAAACACTGTTAAAAGATTCCATTCACTTCATGTCCAGTTCACTATAAGCATCAAAAATCCCAGATGATTGGACTCATAACACCTGTTCAAGCATTTTACATAGGCTGTAAAATGGGAGAGGTGGCTGAACAGTAATGCAGCTAGGGTGTTTTGGGACCTGGGTAAGGTGTCAGATTTGTGAAAAGCAAGCAGATTTGGAAATGTCCAAGGTAAAGCCAGTGCCATATATGACATCTTCAGGAAATAATTAAAAGGTCTGATGAGACAGGTCCTATGCATCAATGCTGATTAGATTTCTGGTAGAATGAGTGACTAGGGCCCTGACATTCCTTATTACAGGATGAGCATCCCTTATCTGGAATCCCCAAATCCAAAATATCCAAAAAATTTCACATGGGTGGCTGTGATCCTGATATCGTTGCTTACTAATAGTTCATTGTACATAACCTTTGTTTCATGCATTAAATTGTTTAAAAATATTGTATAGAATTACTTTTAGGTCGTATGTACTGTATAAGATGCATATGAAACACAAATGTATTTCATGTTACTGAACTTGTATAAAAAGCCATGGCTGGAGCCCCCAGTGGCACAATGGGTTAAACCGTTGTGCCGGCAGGACTGAAGACCGACAAGTTGGAGGTTCGAATCCGGGGAAAGTGTGGATGAGCTTCCTCTGTCAGCTCCAGTTCCCCATGCGAGGACATAAGAGAAGCCTCCCACAAGAATAGTAAAACATCAAAAAAAAACATCCATGTGTCTCCTGGGCAACGTCCTTGCAGATGGCCAATTCTCTCACACCAGAAGCAACTTGTAGTTTCTAAAGTCACTCCTGACACACACACATACACACACAAAAACCCTCTAGCACTCTGAAATGAAAACTACATTATTGTTTTATGCATTCCTATAGATGATAATAAGAAGGAAAAGGCTTTCTGAGAAGTAAAATGACAAACCATCATTTACCAGGACTAAAGGGCATATTACCTTGTAACATGTGAACAATAGATAGATAGATAGATAGATAGATAGATAGATAGATAGTAGGCATTGTTTAGAACCCAAAAATAGGAAATCGAAAATCTAATGGGGGGGGGGGGGTTTATTAGTAATAGAAAGTCTTACAAAAAATTTTCCAAAAATTTCTAAAATGTTAGTAGTTCGTATGCCAGCGCATGCGCATTCCAGATGGTTTTGGCCTACAACTCCCAGAAATCCTAACAGCTGGTAAATTGGCTGGGATTTCTGGGAGTTGTAGGCCAAAACTTGAATAAATCACACTGAATTCTAGATGGGACTCTCCAAATAGGAAGGAGGGAGGGAGGGAGGGGGGTATTCTATTCTTGGAAGCAGCAAAAAAAGGAGGAGGAGCCCCCTCCTCGCTCCTCGCTGCCTCTCTCTCACCCCGATCCTGAGGAGTGAGGGCCCAAGTTTGCCCAGGCTGAGAGGAAAAGGAAGAGGCCTGAGGCTGTGAGGAATGGTGGGAGTTGAAGTCCAAAACACCTGGAGGGCTAAAGTTGGCCCCTCATGAAGCCTCTTCCAAGGCTTTAGATCCTGGCAGGCAGAAGGGGCAGGGAGGGCCCGTCCACTCCTCCTCCCCTGCCAGGATCTAAAGCGCATCAAGGCTTGGCACGCTTTAGATCCTGTAAGAAACCAACCTAATGTATAATAGAATGAATGCTAACTTATAGAGTAAGTGCCTAATATTATAAGTAATCCAACTGGTCATATACCTACATTCCATGCACATGCAATAATACAGCACAGCAGTAATAACAATGGGTATAAGAAGAGGTAAAATTCAAACCGAAGTATTCTGACTGGTCCCTCCTCAAGCGGTGCAAACGGGCTCTTCTCTATGAGCCCGGGATTCTGCAGCAAGCAAACGCTGTGCCTGGGCTTTCGGCTTTTCCCGGGAAAGGCTGCCTCCTGTTTGCAGTTTGCACCGCTTGAGGAGGGACCACAGTCAGAATACTTCAGTTTGAATTTTACCTCTTCTTATACCCATTGTTATTACTGCTGTATTATTGCATGTGCATGGAATGTAGGTATACTACCCCAATACTCTTTGATGCTTTAGATCCTGGCAGGCAGGAGGGGCAGGGAAGCCTGGAAAAATGTAAACAGAGAGGTTTACTCAGAAGTAAATCCACAAAGAGGGCACTACATCCAAAGTGCCCTCCTTTGCGGATTTACTCATGAGTAAACCTCTCTGTTTACTTCCTTTGCAGATTTACTTCTGAGTAAACCGCTCTGTTTACATTTTTCCAGTCTTCCAGCCGAAAGAAGGAAGCGAAGTTTAGGGCTTGCCTTGCCATAATACATATTGGCAAGGGAGGCGGGAGGGTGGTGAGAGAGAAGGAGGGTGCCCCCCCCCTTACGACCTAATAACGATACTTAAGAAAATCCTGGCCCCCGAAGTTCTATAAAGAAAGTCCACTTCCTGGTTGGCGTTCCAGATGCGGAAATACTCAAAAGTAGCATTTCTTACGAATTTCTTCCGAATCTTTTAATTTTCATAACTTTTTTCTCATGCCTAATAGATAGATAGATGGATAGATAGAGATAGCCCTGAGAGAGATCTCAATGTGCAGTAGCACTTTACAAGATAGCATAAGCAAGTGTGTTGGGTCTCTGTCCAAAGAGGTTACAGTCTAACAGTAAAATCCATGTTCACATGCACGTGGAACATCTACAGCAGGACTAGACAAGAGTTAGCAGGGGGGAGGCGGGGGGGGGATCCCCTCTTTTTCCCCAACTGAGCAGCTTCTTCAGGCAAGGCTTTTTGACCAACATTACAACTAGATTAGAACAGTCCCTGCATTGCCCTCCTTTAGAAAGTGATTGAAAACTTATCTATGCTCCCAGGCATATGAAGAGCCAAATATGTGAACATCTGGCTTGCCAAATAAGGACTGCTTTATGAATATGGCTTTTAAGTCTGGATATGGCTTTTTAACTATGGATATTACGTTTAACCCCATTTATTGCTGTTGCATAATGGGTTTTATTGGTTTTTATTATGGTTTATTTTTATCATTGAATGTTTATATTGTTTATTTGTTTTGCTTAATTTATTATTTATTTCATGTTGTAAGCTCCCTCAAGTCCGTATGGGGAGATGGGGTGGAATATAAATAAAGATTGATTGATTGATTGGTCACCATTTTGGTTAGAATACAGAATAAAAAAAGAAATGAGGGACTCTGTGGGTGATAGGCATAGTTCACTTGTTCATTTTCATGCTTGCTGAGAATTGGCTCAATTTACAGGCAGAAATTGCCTTGACAATACCAGCATTTTTTTAATGGGAGGGATTGGGAGGCTTTGGGGGAATAGAGGCGTAGCTTCAGATTTACAAATGTGATGTCTGGGTACCACTTACCGCCCATAGGCTATACTTTACCCACCCCAGTCCATAAGGTAAAGGTTTCCCCTGACATTAAGTCTAGTCGTGTCCAACTCTGGGGGTTGGTGCTCATCTCCATTTCTAAGCCAAAGAGCCGGCATTGTCCATAGACACCTCCAAGTTCATGTGGCCAGCATGATTGCATGGAGCGCTGTTACCTTCCAGCAGAAGCGGCACCTATTGATCTACTCACATTTGCATGTTTTCGAACTGCTAGGTTGGCAGAAGCTGGGGCTATCAGCGGAAACTCATCCCACTCCCCAAATTCAAACCACCAACCTTTCAGTCAGCAAGTTCAGCAGCTCAGCGGTTTAACCCACTTTGCCACCAGAGGGCCCACCCCAGTCTACAGTTATACTTATAAGTAAGCATCTAGGGTGAAACAAGGCGGTTCTGAATAACTGAGGTAATTAATTCCATAATTTCTTGTACTGCAGTCACCAATGGTCTGTGTTCCAGGGGGAACCTCACTCCATCACTACAGGATTGTCCTTAAGCCTCACCACTTGGGTGATAGTGTGGTGATTAAATCTTCTTGCAACTCATTATTGAAAAGATTGAAGACGAACATAGGAGGCTTTCCCTTAGCTGCTGTCATTTTTCCAAAGATTTTGCTGACATTTGAAAACCAATTTGCCTGCAGGACACGAGTTGCCCTTGGGAAGGAAACGTGCTCCACAAATCACTTGTGGCATTCAGTGGAGAGAGGAATCTGCCAGCATCAGTGGTTTACGGCAAGCAATTACGCCAGCTGCCTAATGGGCTCAAGCCAACCCCTTTTAGGTCAAGACTGCATCTGCTGCCAGACACATTGTGAGCCTGACAGATTCACAGACAGAAACATTCATTGCATTTAGAGGAGGAATCCTGCATGGTTCTTAGACTCAGGGACACAAAGATGGACCTAGGACTGCAACTGCAGCAAAAGCGAAGGTGGGCAAGGAGTAGCGAGGGTCACCTTCTCCATTCTGGAGTTTTCTCAAAGTTGGCACAGGCAAAAGTTACTCATATTAGAGTTAACCAAACAGAACAAGCTTATACAGTTAAGTAGTACTGCATAACATTGCGATTTAACAGACACGCTGACACTGGTTTCATCTGATCACTGTGGGCTGAATAGAACACAAAAATAACTGTTTGAGTCATGTATTGAAAATATATAGTCTACTTGCTACAAATTGGGAGGGCAGAAAATCTATATGTTTGTATGCTCATGTCCGCAGAGGAGGAGTTGGTAAGTGTCTGCCATCTGCACTGTGGTTCTCTTCTACCAATTAATCAGACTGCAAATCTGAAGTGCAACGAAAGCCTTAGTTGATTAACCTACCAAGAAAATTGATCATTGCTCCCAGCTCTGGCTGACACTGATACAGGCTCTATCAGTCCGATTTAATTTGCACATGACATGAGTGGCCTGGCTTTTACACCAAATGGAAAAGCAACAGGAGGTAGTACCCAGCTACTTCTCTCAATTCAATGGGTATTTTAAGTAGTTATGGCAATATGTAGGAAAACAGTAAGTGCAAATTTAGGTCTTGAGAGCCATGCAACTAACCTGGAAAGCACTGGTTTTCGTATGTTGTTCATTTGTTCAGTTGCTTTCGACTCTTCATGACCTCATGGAGCATCCCATGCCAGAGCTCCCTGTTTTTCCTATAGATACTGTTAAATCAGGGATGTGGAACCTGGGACCAAGTGGTGTTTTGAATGACAATTATCCTCATCCCCATCGCTGCCTTTGGCAATGGAAGGGAATGTTGAATACCTGGAGGATCTGTAGTTCTCTGCAGAGAACTAAACATTTCCAAACCCTGCACTGAAGCAGAAACATTGCTTGACAGAATTATCAAAGGGGGTTGTTCACATCAGATTAGAAAATAAGCAAACATGAGAGATTCATTGCCAAAACTATATATTATCTAAATATAAACAGTCTGGGATGTACATATATCAGGCCACTAAGGGCAATAGCAAAGGCAAAAAATAACATTGATATTGTATGTCTCTTATTATAGGATGGAGAGGGTATTTGTAGAATTGTTGATTTTTTTTTTACTACAGTTTCCATCAGCCATTACCATTTACTATGCTGGCTAATACTATTGCAAGTTGTAGTCCGAGAACATTGGAAAAGCCACAAGTTGCCCATCCTGAAAAATGTGTGCATGTCCAATATAAATACTCACTTTCAGTTGAGGGGTTTTTTTTCATGTCAGGAGCGACTTGAGAATCTCAAGAAAACACAATCCACGTTTAGAATATCATTCAGTCAGTAACTCGTGTTTGCATTTAGCATTTAGCAAGCATATCTATGTTCCCTGTTTGGGAACAGGGAACATAGATATGCTTGCTAAATGCTAAATGCAAACACGAGTTACTGACTGAATGATATTCTAAACGTGTATTGTGTTTTCTTGAGATTGTAATACGGTTTACCCAGTGTTTTTGACTCGACTTGAGAATCTGCAAGTCACTTCTGGTATGAAAGAAGTGGCCGTCTATAAAGACATTGCCCAGGGGGTGCTCGGAAGTTTTGATGTTTTACCATCCTTGTGGGGGGCTTCTCTCATGTCCCCGCATGGGGAGCTGGAGCTGACAGAGGGAACTCATCCATGTTCTCCCTGGATTTGAATCTCTGACCTGTTGGCCTTCAGTCCTGCCAGCACAAGAGTTTAAGCCATTGTGCCACTGGGGCTCCTATTAGGAAATATAATAATATAATACTTTATTTGTATCCCGCCACCATCTCCCCAAAGGAACTCAGAGCAGCTTACACACAAAATATACATTTCAGTATGATAGCACAGATGTGTGTTACAATCATCCTTTAATTAAGATAATCTCAGGGAGGAGAGATTGCTTGGGGAAAAAAGAGACTCAAAAATATGGAACATCAAAGAAGACACTCTACATATAGCTTGCAAAACGTAACACTGCGACAATAGGGGACGTGTGCCTCCACGGCTATGTAGTGCTGTTTAGCATTCAAGAGAGTGCTGGAATAGCATCCAGATGCAATTTTACAGCCTAGTAATGAGTGAAGATATTGCTTTTTTTGAATCTTCACTTAATACATGCAGATCTAGGGAAGGAAGTGCAGCCAGCCATTGCAGTGCTATTTCTCGTCATCCTCCAATAACTGGTAAATGGCTAGGAATATTGCCTTCCTCATGAGACAGAGGGAGGTTATGGAAGGAGAAGGGAATACCCGTTTCTGTCAACTCCATGAAGTAACATATATAGGCATAACCCAGAATCAACCAGTCTATGTCACCAACAGAATGCTACTCCTAGTCTTAAAGGATGGATGTCCAGAATCTGAAAATAAATCAAGAGTTTCCAGAGGGCATTCTAATATGATCAAAGTTTTTAAAATTATTTTAAAAACCATTTCTAAATTATGCTGGGGCCACAGTAGCACAGTGGATTAAACCACTAACCTGTAAAACTTGCTGACCAGAAGTTCAGTGGTTCAAATCTGTGGAACAGCATAAGCCCCAGCTTCTATTTGCCCCAGCTTCTGCCAACCTAGCAGTTCGAAAACATGCAAATGTGAATAGATAAATACTGCTTCTGCAGGAAGGTAACTGCGCTCCATGCAGTCATGCTGGCCACATGACCTTGGAGGCACCTATAGACATTACTGGCTCTTTGGCTTAGGAATGGAGATGAGCAGCACCACCACCACTACCACCACCCCGAGTTGGAATCAACTAGACCAGGGGTCCTCAGACTAAGGCCCGTGGCCCAGATATGACCCTCCAAGGTCATTTACCCGGCCTTGGGTCTAAGTCTGAAACAACTTGAAAGCACACAATAATCCTATCTCATCAGCCACAAGCAAGCCCACACTTCCCACTGAAATACTAATAAGTTTATATTTGTTAAAATTGTATTGGTTTTACGTGTTTTTGCACTACAAATAAGATATGTGCAGTGTGCATAAGAATTCATTCATGTTCTTTTGCAAATTATAATCCGGTTCTCCAACAGTTTGAGGGACTGTGACCTGGCCCTCTGTTTAAAAAAATTGAGGACCCTTGGACTAGATCAGGGCTGTCCAACTTCTACGGGCCCAAGGACCGGAATTCCGGTCACTGATCACCTGGGGGGCCGAAGGGTCTGCCTCCACCCCTGGCTCCGCCCCCTCTCCAGCTCCACCCCCGCCCCTCCCCCAGCTCCGCCCCCTCCCCGGCTCCAATTTACTTACAATTGACCTTGACTTGTGGAGTTGTAGTTCACCTCCATCCAGAGAGCACTGTGGACTCAAATAATGATGGATCTGGACCAAACTTGGCATGAATACTCAATATACCCAAATGGGAACACTGGTGGATTTGGGGGAATGTTTCCTAATACCTTTGAGTTATTTGAGTCCACACTCAAATTGGGACACACCAAAAAAACCCCAAACACCTCAATGCCGTCGCAGGGCTTGATGGGGCCTCCTTTCCCAGAGGCGGGTGAAGGAGGCCCAAAGAGCTCCCTCCCTCCCTGAAGGGAAAACAAGCCGCGGGGGCAGGCGCGAAGGAAGCCACGTTGCACCCTGCACACGGGGGAAGGCAGCACAACAAGGGGGAGGGGGCGTGGAGGAGGGGAAGAAAGCATCACCAAGGAAACCGCCGCTAAGGGACCCCTCCCCCCTTCCCCCAACGTCCCACTGTTTTTAGATTGATTGATTCAAGCCAGGCCCTTCCTTACCCATACTGCAGGAGCCCCGCCACAGGGCCAAAGCGCCAACACCGCTGCCGTCCCCGAAGAGCCCCGCTGGAGCCAAGGCCAAGCTCAGGCCGGGCACGGCGGCTCTCCCATCCGCGGGGCGGGAAGCGAGGGCCCTCCACAGGAAGAGGACGGAGCCAGGAGGGGCTTTCCCTGCCTCACTCCCCTCTTCCCTCTCTCTGAGGGAATGGGGGCTGGCCTGGAAGCAGCCACAAGGGAGGAGGAGGCGCGCACCCAGGCCGGCCGCAAATCCCGCGGGACCCAAGATTTCGGCAGCTATTGCGAGACTACGCAGCCACAGACGGGATTTCGACCTCCCTCAAAATCCCGTCTGTGGCTGGCGTAGTCTCGCGATGCTTGCCTAAACCCGGAAGTAGGTATTTTTTATTATTTTATTATTTATTTTGTATTTGTATTTTATTAAAACAAGTTAGGGGGCCGGAGGGAAGGGGCTCGGGGGCCGTGTACGGCCCCAGGGCCGCCTGTTGGACAGCCCTGGACTAGACTATATCAAGGGGAAACCTTTACCTTTAAATTATGCTGCTCCGTGCCATACTCTCTACTGGATTGACAGAGATTATGTTTGAGCACCACAGGGAGCCCAGACAACAAAAATTAGCTAAGGAAAATTATCTGCACTTTTTTTTTTGACAAATTCGAGATTTGTTTTCCTTTAGTGTAACCAGAATTCACTTGTTGTATCTGGAAGTACTTTCTAAAGAAGCATCCTCCGTTGTTCCAGAAAACAACACAATGCCAGTGTTTTAGCAGGGTGGGAGCAGAAACACAAATTATTTGTTACTTTCAGAATTAACCGAACAAGCTTTTCACAAAGATATGGCCCTATAGTGGTTGTGTGTCCCAAGAATCAGAACATCTTCTGACTCAATTAACCCTTATGGGGAATGCTGAGTGTCATTTAAGGAAATTACCAATACACACACATTGGGTTACTGTCCAAGAATTGCCTGAATATAAAGATAAATATAGAATTGACGAACACTCTGTTTTCCTCTTTTAATAGCAAGCCCTCTATGCAATGGTCCCATTTTCCACACCTTCCTGTGCCACGTGGACACCAGCCCTTCTGTGATGACAATCAGGAGTCCTCTCCCCAGCAGGCAAAAGGGACACGCTGTGTTTCTATGGCAACGCTTTTGCCTTTGGGTATATGAATAAAAGATTTCCACTTGCGCACTCACAGTGGTCTTACACCATAAAGGGCTCAAGCATTGCCATTCTACCCCAAGTCCCTTTTTCTCCAGAGGGGAAATCTACACATATACACACACTCACCAAAAACAAAACCCCTCAGCCTCTCATTGATGTCCATTTCTCAGTTGCTCAGCGATGGAATTCCTCGCCCAGCACAGATAGTGCAATCTTTAAAAAGTAACTCTTACTACCTCTAAGAAAAGGCGTAACTACACTTTTATCCCTCACCACTACAATCTCCTTCCTGAGATCTGCAAAAGCTCTATGAGAAGGGCACTCAAATATGATAGGATCCTGCAAACTTGAATTCCAAGAAAATCAATGTTGCCTTCTTTTAGGACATGTCAGATGACATGATCACGCTATCTGCAGAGAGGGGCTAAAAGCGACAACATTGGCATCTCCTCCCTGTGCAGTTGCCTCCCTGTGCAGTTGTGGCGCAGCTGGTTGGGAGTCAGCTGCATTACAACCAATACTAACCAAAAGGTCATGAGTTTGAAGTCAGCCCAGATCGGAGTAAGCTCCCAGCCATTTGTCTAGCTTGATGTCAACCTCTGCAGCCTGAAAGACAGCTGCATCTGTCAAGTAGGAAATTTAGGTACTGCTTATGTGGGGAGTCTAATTTAACTAATTTACAACACCATAAAACTTTCCAGCAATGTGCAAAAGAATGAGGAAGTACTCAATCGGTGCCACAAATGGACGGTGAAGTGACAGCTCCCCTGGTGGCTAGAATTCAAAGCATACCCTCATGAAGCTGGAAAGTTAAATAGCCTCTGTGTGTCTGTCTATATATGTTGTGTGTCTATGGCATTGAATGTTTGCCATGTATATGCGCATTGTGTCCACCCTGAGTCCCCTGCAGGGTGAGAAGGGCAAAATATAAATACTGTAAATAAGTAAATAAATAAATAAGCATGGAAGCCCACCTGGCCTAGCACCTAATGGTCAATCTGTTACATTGTGAAGAATGGTGGGGTTCTTGGCAATTTTTTCAACCAGAGGCGGCTTCTTTTGTGATTCTCTAGATGTACAAACATTCTACCTGACCTTTTGCAAAAATTAGAGGCAGGACTGATTGGAGCATTTGGCTGCCCCCATTTCATCACCAAAGTGATGAAATCCCTGAAGTGAAGAGAACGGGATGTTTCCGCATTGAATCCTTCTGAAGCGAATATTCAACTGGGCTTCCCCATTCTGCGTGCTTTGTTGACTCTTCTGCCCAGGGCTAGTGCTGCACTGCATTACTCCAGCCATCACTCACGCCAGTGACAGAGAACCCAGCAGAAGTCACTGCTTATACAGGGCTGCTGCTATTCTCTGCTATTGTCACATAGGCATGGGGCTTGTCACATAAGGCCTGGGGTGATGTGACAAGCCCCACGCCACAAATAGATAGCAACCCCATAGATAGCAACCTCATTGGCATCTTTTGCACTTCAGCCTGGTGCAAGAACCATTCATCTGGGCACACAGAAGGAATACTGCTCAAACCTCCAGATAAGACTGACCAAAGGAACTCTGAACTATTAGCCCCCATTCCCACATCCATCCGCTGCTGCCAGAGGAGTGCTAAGCCTCAAGGTTAAGTATCATTGTAGAGAATGCATCTGCCTTTACCATCACACCAGCAAAGCCTCATGACATTCTTCTGACAAACCTGAAAGGTTATGGAGATGTAGTGGGAGGAATAAGACAAGGCCTAGGCAAAAAGCAAATACAAGCCTACTATCCACTGCTTATTTATTTATTTATCATGTCAGAAGCAAGTTGAGGGTACAGTTAAAATGCCTTTAAAAACACTAAATGTTCTTTGACCAGAATCTGGCTACTTGAAGTGCCTCTGGTATTGCTATGAGAAGGTCCTCCATTGTGCACGTGGCAGGGCTCAGGTTGCATTGTAGTAGGTGGTCTGTGGTTTGCTCTTCTCCACACTCACATGCCGTGGACTCCACTTTGTAGCCCCATTTCTTAAGGTTGGCTCTACATCTTGTGGTGCCAGAGCATAGCCTGTTCAGTGCCTTCCAGGTCACCCAGTCTTTTGTGTGCCCAAGAGGGAGTTTCTCATCCGGTTGTATCCATTGATTAAGATGCTGGGTTTTAACCTGCCACTTTTGGATTCTTGCGAGTATCTCTCTCGATCTTAGGAAGCTATTTCTTGACTTAAGCCATTGGCATGCTGGCTGATATCCAAACAGACGGGGGCAGAGATTTCACTACCTTGGTCCTTTTATTATTGGCTGCTACTTCCCAATGGTGTAATACCAGTTAAACAGTATAATTTCTCCAGTGGTGTGGAGCGTAGACATCCTGTGATAATGCAGCATGTCTCAATGAGAGCCACATCCACTGTTTTAACATGGGGCAATGTATTCCACACTGGGCATGCGTATTCAGTAGCACAGTAGAAAAGTGCAAGGGCAAATGTCTTCACCGTATCTGGTTGTGATCCCCAGGTTGTGTCAGTCAGGTTTTGTAGAATATTATTTCTAGCACCCACTTTTTGCTTGATATTCAATCAGTGCTTCTTATAAGTCTGAGCATGGTCCAGAGTGACTCCCAGGTATTTCGGTATACTGCAATGCTCCAGTGGGATTCCTTCCCAGGTAATCCTCAGAGCTCAAGATGCTTGTCTGTTCTTAAGATGGAAAGCAGAAGTTTGCATTTTAGCTGGATTAGGAATGCATTAAGAATCAGCTGCAATAGGAAGTAAGAGCACCTAAAGCTTCGGAGAGCTTTTGTTCAACCATTTTAAAGTTCCCTGCTTGAGCAGTGGTGACATGATCGTCAGCATAGATGAAACTCTCTGTCCCTTCTGGCAGTGGCTGGTGATTTCTATAAATGTTGAACATTGATGGAGCAAGCACACTCCCCTGAGGCAGGCTGTTCTCCTGTTTTTGCCTCCTGCTTCTCTGGCCCTGGAACTCAACAAAAAAGCTCCTGTTTTGTAGCTGATTTCCTATGGAGCAGGCAAGGTGGTATACTTTGTGATATTTTAAGTTTTTCTCAGGAGAAGGCAATGATTTAGTGTCATAAGCTGCTGACAGGTCTACAAAGACAGCTCCTGTAATCTGCTGCCTTTCAAGACCATCTTCTATGTGCAGAGTCAGGTTCAACATTGTGACGTGCAGCTTTAGCCTTTCCTGAAACCAGCTTGCTGTGGAATCATACTTGGGTCTATTTTTTCCATAATTCTATGAAAAATAAGTATCTCCAGAACATTGTAGATATGCCACAACAAGGAGATTGATCTATAGCTTTTTGGATCATTGCGGTCTTTGCCTGGTTTCAAAATGGCTATGACTCTTGCTTTTCTCCAGATTTTAGGGAAATCTGTGTTCTTCAGTCAGCAATGGGGATTCCACCTGACACAATCTCATTTCCTTCCTAGTGTCTCCAAAAGAGCAACTCCATCAGTATACTTCTCCAACCAGCCTATAGGAGGAGGACATTATAGTTCAAGTCACGCATCAATGTTCTGAAGAACTAAAGGAGCAGCGTAATTGATGGTGACATTAACTACTGAGCTATCAAGGCAATGTGGCATTTAGAATTTAGACACCATTTCAACAGACATTCACTTGTGAAAGTAGTCTCAATGGCATTTTAGCAGCAGGCTCGAGTTTGTGAGAGGAATGAAAATAGTGTAAAAGAAATATCTCTATTCAGCACTTACACCATTATTTCTTTTGTTACAAACTTTGCTTTGGTGCACAGGTAAGAAACAAGGAGATCAACCTCAAAAGTTTGTTGGGTTTTGTCTCCCATCATCCCTAGATAGCACAGCCAATGTAAGGGGATCATGAAAACTGCAATTGCTGTATTTTATTGTTTTTACCAGGGGGTACTTTGAATTTATGATGTTGTGTTGATTGTTTATTGTCTATTCGTATATTTTGTTTTGCACTTAATAATAATAATAATCATCATCATCTTTATTTGTACCCTGCCACCATCTCCCCATCCAGACTCGGGGCAGCTCACAGAAGCACTCCAAGTGCCACATGCAGACAACAATACATAAGTATAAATACAATGACATAAGTATAATCAACAGCGCACAAAAATCTCATTGATAAAATTATAAAATTTTGAAAATTATAAAATTCCTAAAACGCAGTGGAACTTGTGGGCCGGTTATCTGTCATAGCAATCAATCAAAGTGCGGGCCAGTACTATCAATTATTCATCACATTAGCTATGGATTACTCAGAATCAATGGCCTGTCTGAAGAGCCATGCTTTTAGACTCATGCAGGAAGCCTGAAGAAAGGGGGCTAATCTAATTTCTTTAGGGAGGGTATTCCAGAGTCGGGGAGCCACTACCGAGAAGGCCCTCTCTCTCATCCCCACCAATCATTCCCCAGACAGTGGCAAGACCAAAAGAAGGACCTCCACAGCAGATCTTAATGCTTGCACCAGTTCGTAGAAGGAGATGCGGTCTCGAAGATAGGTTGGACCTAAAGCGTATAAGGCTTTATAGGTAATCACCTGCACTTTGAATTGGGCCCGGAAACTTATTGGGAGCCAGTGGAACTGCTTTAAAGGGGAGTGGTATGCTCCCTAAAGCTCACTCCAGTTAATAATCTGGCTGCCGCTCTTTGCACTAGCTATAATTTCCAAGTCATCTTCAAAGGCAGCCCCACATAGAGTGCATTACAATAGTTCATTCTGGATGTAACTAAGGCGTGGACCACCATGGCCTAGTCAGGCTTCTTGAGGTACGGTCGAAGTTGGCGCACAAGTTTTAACTGTGTGAAGGCCCTTCCAGCTACCACTGACATGTGAGCCTCAAGCACTGCTGTATTTTGCATGGCACACCTTGAATGTTTTGTGAGCCTCCCTGAGTCCCTCTGGGAGATGGTGGTGTGATATAAATAAAAGATTATAATTAATTAATTAATGATCTGCCGGAGGACTACAGAATCACCACTTCTGTTCAAGCCAAATATAATTTGTGGGATTGTTTTAATCATTTAAAAATTCTGCAAAAGTCATTTGGCAATAAAGCAAATATACTAAGGGAAATACTACTAGAAAACTGGGACAAACAACTTCCATTAGTTCAGAAATAATTGGATTGCAGTCCCTATCTTCTCTTGATGACTGAAGCTGACAGGAAGTGAAGCCCAACAAGATCTAGAGATCTGTATATGGCATAAGCATTGTCTGAGAACAGGCAATTGCTCGCAATGCTGAGAATTGTGTTGTGACTGAGCAAGCAGGCCAGAACATCAAATGTGACTAGTCTCACGTGGAGACAGTGATAAACAAATGATCTCAGCTATCTTGGCTGTCATCTCTGTGATTCAGTTTTATCCTAAATGGCTGGATGTTCCTCAAACCGGGGAGAAGGAATTTGTCACCCCATATGCACTGGGGGAGGCAGGAGAGGGTGTTCACAGGTTGTTGGGTTAGGCAGTGCGGAGTTATTTTTAGAACTGGTGCAATACTGACTCAGTGTACATTTATGCAGGTTTTGTTCCACATTCCCAGCTGGTATATATGTGAAAGCCCAGAGCTTTTCTCGCACAATCCATCCCAGGTTTTATGCTGCCCAGGGAGATAAGGGAGCACTTAGAGAAACAGCTAGCGGTGAGTTAGAATATATTGTACTATATACCATATAATTAAAGTTGTCTGCCTGGTTGGCCCCAAAGGCATCTCTCTGCTTCTGTGTCTCTCCTTTCATCCAGCTTCCCATCTTTTAGGACACCGCAACACACAGCAGCATTTGAAAGGAGCGTGGAGAGAAAAGGGAATATGAGGAACGTGCTTGATGCCACAGAAGACCTAACACTCTTGAGAAAAATCGAGCAGGTCCTAAGGGAACAACGTTGCATAATATCTCCCTTACTACTAGCATAACCCTAATATCAAATGGAAGTTACTACCATGGCCACGTCTCCCAAACTACTTGACAGCCATATCCAGCAGTCATGCCATTATTGTTACTAGGTTGTTTACTTTTGTATGAAACACTTCCAGATAGGTAAAAGCATGCCTGATTGATGCATATAAATTGTGGTATGTGGTGAACATGTAACTCAAGTGTGTGAAACCTGCAGGTTTTGCAAAGATTTTAAATTCCACCAGTCCAACAACATGGCAATAGTCAGGGATGATAGGTGTTGCAGTCCAACAATATACCATAGCCATATATTCCCTACACTTGATACATTTCTTTCATGCATAATTTGAGACAAGTTTAGGTAGGATCTTCCTGGCATACAGGTCCTTCTCAAAAAATTAGCATATAGTGCTAAAGTTCATTGTTTTCCATAATGTAATGATACAAATTAAACTTTCATATATTGCACACCAACTGAAATATTTCAGGTCTTTTTTTGTTTTGTACTGATGATTTTGGCATACAGCTCCTGAAAACCCAAAAATACTGTCTCAAAAAATTAGCATATTTGGTCGGATGGAATATGCTAATTTTTTGAGATATGTATGCCAAAATCATCAGTATTAAAACAAAAAAAGACCTGAAATATTTCAGTTGGTGTGCAATGAATCAAAAATATATGAAAGTTTAATTTTTATCATTACATTATGGAAAATAATGAACTTTAAAACTATATGCTATTTTTTTGAGAAGGGCCTGTATATACACACACAAAGAAATGATATGTCTCAACTCATTAGACATATCTATAGACTTTTCACACATGTATTTTCCCTGGTTTTATGAAGAGAAGAGTTAACTCTTCCCTTATCTGGAGTCAAAGGGGTTTTTACAGAGAAGTATACAATTCACTTAGCCAAACCTTACTTTTTGCACACAGAGAACTGGCTTTGATAGCACCTGGCAGATGGTGCACCTTCCCAGGAGTCCCTTGTTATTGCCAAGGCAGTGACATCACATGGTAGAGCAAAACAAGGGAAATTAACCTTTTCATTAAGTCAGCTGAAGATCAGGATCCCAGCCAGCGTCACCCATACTGAGCTGTTCTTATGTGTACTGAGCTGTCCCTATGTATAAGGCATGTCTTTATCTCCACCATCAAAACCTCAACTTTTTAGGAAGGAGAGTAGCTAGGTACTTAAAAGATTCAGAACATATTTATTTATTTACTTCACTCATATACCGCTTTTCTCTCCCCCCCCCCCAAAAAAGCGGGGGACTCAAAGCAGTTTCCAATATAATTAAGGAGCCACCACTGGAAGACCCTGTCTCTCATTCCCACCAATTGCGCTTGTGAAGGAGGTGGAATCAAGAGCAGGGTCTCCCCAGATTATCTTAATTTCTGAGATGGTTCATAAAGGAAGATACGTTTGGACAGGTAAACTGGGCCGGAACTGTTTATTTACGACATTTCTACTGCACCTTTCTCAACCCCGGAGGGGACTTAAGGCGGCTTTACACATAGGCAACTATTTGATGTCTTAAAACAATGTGCAATTAAAATGAACATTTAAAATAAAATTATAAAATACATTAAAAAATTAAAAACATTTAAGACAATACCTTCATAATTAATCACGTGATCCACAAGTGTTATCCAGGCCATTCCATAGCTAGCTATTGCACAAGTTCTCCAAAGTCTTGGTCACAACGCCATGTTTTCACACTCTTATGGAAGGTCAGGAGGGAGGGAGCTAATCTAATATCGCTGAGGAGAGAATTCCACAGCTGAGGGGCCACCACTGACAAAGACCTGTCTCTCATCCCTGCCAATCATGCCTGCAAAGGAGGTGGGACCGAGAGCAAGGCCTCCCCAGACGATCTTAAACTCTGAGATGGTTCACAGAGGGAGATATGTTCAGACAGGTAAGCTGGGCCAGAACCATTTAAGGCTTTATAGGCTAAAGCTAGCACTTTGAATTGTGCTTGGTAGCAGATTGGCAGCCAGCGGAGCTGGCGTAACAGAGTGATTATATGCTTCCTGTACCCTACTCCAGTGAGTAATCTGGCTGCCACCCATTGGACCAATTGAAGCTTCTGAACAGCCTTCAAAGGCAACCCCACATAGAGCGTATTGCAGTAGTCTATACCGGATGTAACCAGAGCGTGGACTACCATGGCCAAGTCTGACTTCCCATAGGTCTAAGAAAATATAGGATCTTTTACATGGGTAAAATCCCATGTAATCCAAAGGCAGTCTAAAAGTCCCTTTAGACTGCCTTTGGATGATCTTGTGGGTTGAGTTGGGTTTTAATAACTACTTGTATGTGTTTTTTTAGCCCAGGTTTTAAAATTTATTAAAGTTTGAAGCATATAACCCTTTGGGTTTTTTTTAATGTGGATGAGCAGGACAGGGTCCCCCTGTTATGATCTGGTCATTGATCATAATAAAGTTTACTTACTTACTTACTTCTACTATATGCTTACAAAAGCCCAAGGTTGGAGCAAGCTACTTATATGAATGCTAATGTTAAAAAAGATCAAACATTTATTTGAAATTCACAGGAGGCAAATCAGTCAATGTTCCATCTGAATCACTCCAAATAAATTCTTCCGGTAATTTATCTCCACACCCCCAGATGATCCCAAACAATAATTTCTCTTTACTGGGAGTACATTAATTGAAGAGGAACTACTCTTGTAAAATCATCTACCGCTGGGATTCAAATTAATTATTTTTAATAATTAAAGGAAATTTTCTTATCATGATATGAGAACAAATGCATTATAAAAAACAAAACAGTGGAGGCACACGGCATGGGTAGAGAAATAGCAGGTTGCTTCTTTTGAAGGCTACACAGTAATTAAAGAATTAATTTTCCACATAGATCTGGCTTGTTAATCAAATTCCCCCTGAATTAATTATTTCCATTCATCATAAATTCTACCTTCATCAACTCTAGGTTTAAGAAGGAGGGAAAACATGAGGAGGTGTAAGAGAAATTAAACACCGCTCCCAAGAGTAGAATGATTGCACATGAGAGTTATTTAGCACTGATTACTCAAAGATCTGATTTATTGTATCAGATATTAAAGATACACACACACAAACAGCTACCATCCTGTTCACTAGTACTGTAGTTTAGTAGTCAAACTTATGATCTTGTAACTTTTGGAATTCACAGTTACATTTTAATGATCTAATATGACCCTTAAAAAGTATCTCTTAAACCAAGCAGCACAAGCAAAGGGTTTACAAGGCACTGCAGACGAAGGAACTGGGAAACTACATCTGCATCATTCTCCTAGTGCTTTGAGAGAAACAACTGCAGCAGGACCCAAGAGGTCTCTCCAACTACCTGCTCTCAAGGTTCCCCATCCTTTTGCACACATCTCTTCCTAGCTCTCTGATCTACATCACCTAGGAAAGACATCTGCTGAAGTACTGCTAGCTGCAAAAGGTAGATTTGGACCAAGTGGTCGCATCAGATATAGCTATGACAACTGAGCTCCATTGCCATAGTTACATCTCCTAATAGAGCACCTTGGCCAAACATTTTTCAAATGAGAGTTCCACTTCGGTGAGCTTGCACAGATGTGACAATCCTGAAATGTAGCAGTTTTTAATAAAGGCTTCTGATAATTATCCAAGCACAAATAATTACACATTCAACCCCATCATCACTTGCAATGTTAGGGACCCCCAAACTTGGTCCCAACCTAAGGTCCGGTCGCAGGAGGCAAACAGACGGACAGCCAGTCTCAGGAGTAAAAACAAAAGCAAGGTTTATTTTGTCATAATTTTGAGGAGACGGGCCAGCCGTACCAAACACACAGGCTGGCACTTTCAAGAGACTGACACGCCCAATGTCTCTTAGACTTACATTATATAGATAAGACCCTTTGGCACTGCAGCAAAAAGTTATCCAATTACAAACTACCACCTAGGTTTAATTCCTTATTTGGCACATTGACTAACTGACTTCTTGTAAATCGCATGATTTCTTGACAATGGAAAGTACAAGACCCACATAGCTCGTTCCCCAATGTGTGGCAATAGACACAATGTCAGCTTTTTAGCCTTCTGCACAAACTGTCTTGTAAAAGTTGTTGATTGCACATATTTCTTAGGTGCTAACCACAAACGTTCCAGACAAGATGGACCCTTAGTGGAAGCTCATTGCTAAATACAGAGGGGCAGGGCCGTAGCCAGGATTTTGATTCGGGGGTGAGTTTGGTTCGGGGGGGCTGAGACTGGGTGGAAGAGGGTCTACCCTAGCAAACCTTTTGTATTGTTATCCCAATAACCCCATGAATGTGGGATATAATGAGCATGGTGATCAGATCATGATATGAATAAACATAACAGTTTAAATAATGTACCAGTAAGGCCTTTTCGCGGACCACCCTGAGAATTTCAGGGGGGGCTGAAGCCCTTAACCCCCCCCTGGCTACATGCCTGCAGAGGGGGTATATTTTAACTTTGATTTCTCTAGTTTAGTTATTATTGTTCTATCAGGAAGGCAAGTTAAAACTAAAATAAATCTTTCTTCCTATATTTGCAGCTTGTGTGTGGTCCCTCAGGAATATTGTTCAAATGCAAAGGGTCTTGTAAATAAAAGGTGTGTAGGCAAAATGAAAAGGTTATAGGATGACGGAGTAGGGAGGACACCAAAAAAATTAAAATAAGGAATATAAATGCAGAATTTGCAGTACTCAAATGCTTATGGGAAGACAACCAGCAGGGCCTTAGTAGGTTCAATCAGGGTATCTGATCCTTGTCTTTTGCCTCACCAGGTTTGGTACTGATGCCAGTCCTGCCAAGTACAAAGATTCAAAGGACCTATTTTCCCAGAGGTTATCTATAAAAATTCAAAGGTCATAGTGACATTCACATAACTTGAATGCCACTTTGTACCAAAATTTTAAAAATAAAATCTTCACATCCTTAGCATATGCTTCAAGTCGCTTAGCTTTCTAAGATGTACAGAGATACTCACAGGAACACCTCAGCAAGCGAGAGTCCAAAAGTGGCAGGCTAAAACCCGGAACCTCAATCCATGGCTGATACCAAATGAGAGACTCCCTCCTGGGTACACAGAAGATGGGGCGACTTGGAAGTTGGTGAAGAGACTGCACTCTGACACCACGAGATGCAGAGCCAATCTTAAGAAATGGGGCCACAAAGTAAAGTCCAAGACATGAGAGTGTGGACAAAAGCAAACCACGGACCACCTACTACAATGCAACCTTAGCCCTGCCACATGCACAATGGAGGACCTTCTTATAGCAACACCAGAGGCACTCCCAAGTGGCCAGCTACTGGTCAAAGGACACTTAGTATAATGCCAAGTTTTTAACATTGTTTGTTAATGTAAAAATACATAAACAAATTTAGTGACACAATAAATAAATAAAACCTTAGCACACTAAACTTCAGGAAGAATGATCCCTTTACCTTTCCCGTATAAACCCCAGAGATCGCTGTGTTCAGAAGATCAAAACCTATTGGAAATTCTCTGTTGCTGGATCTTTTGTTTGATGGAGACCAGACGTAGGGCTTTCACGATCATTGCTCCATCGCGTTGGAATGTTCTTCACTTTGAGGTCCGAGCGCTACGGGACCTGGTGGCTTTCCGCAGGGCTTGCAAAACTCATCTGTTCCAACAGGCATTTGAGTTGTGTTAACTGAATTTTAATGTTGTTTTAAATTGTTGTTTAAATTGTGAATGCTGTACCTCTGTGAACTGCCCCAAGCCTTTGGGAGTGGCGGTATAAATAAATAAATAAATAAATATGCTAGTTTTCAATAGCTGGGAGATATTTGTCTGTCTATCTGCCTATCTATCTATCTAATCCAGTGTTTAACAAACTTTTTTCAGCCAAGGCACACTTTTAACATTTAAAAAATCCTGGGGCACACCACTAACCAAAATGACACAAAATGATGCGTTAACACAATAATACATATAGTTAACTGACCTTGAGTTTTGGAGTTGTAGTTCACCTACATCCAGAAAGCACTCTGGACTCAAACAATGTTGGATCAGGACCAAACTTGGCATGAATACTCAATATGCCCAAAAGTGAACACAGATGGAGTTTGGGGAAAATTGACAGGGAGCCGGAGGGAACCGCAGTGAAGCGGAGGGGGAGAGGCGGGGCCCTGCAGGGAGCCGTTCTCCCGGTTTGCGGCTCCAGCAGGCCTGGTGGAGCCGCGAACCAGGAGAAAGGCTCCCCACAAGGAAACGGAGCAGGCACCTCTCGGGGGCATGCCTGCTCCCAAACCGCTGTTTGGGAGAAGATAAGCCCTGAGATTGGCTCCGTTTGCCTGAGCCGTTCTCACATGCGGAGGGAGGCTCAGGCAAAAGGAGCAGGCGCCTCTTGGGGCCTTGCCTCCTCCCAAACAGCGGTTTGGGAGAAGGCAAGTCCCGAGATTGGCTCCGTTTGCCCGAGCCTCTCTCGCTTACGGAGGGAGGCTCGGGCAAACGGAGCAGGTGCCTCTGGGGCCTTGCCTTCTCCCAAACCGCTGTTTGGGAGAAGGCCTCAAGACGCCTGCTCCGTTTGCTCGAGCCGTTCTCGCATGCGAGGGAGGCTCGGGCTAATGGAGCAGACGCCTCTGGGGCCTTGCCTTCTCCCAAATCGCTGTTTGGGAGAAGGCAAGGCCCCAGAGGTGCCTGCTCTGTTTGCCCAAGCCATTCTCGCATGCAGAGGGAGGCTCAGGCAAATGGAGCAGGTGCCTCTGGGGCCTTGCCTTCTCCCAAACAGCGGTTTGGAAGAAGGCAAGCCCCGAAATTGCCTCCGTTTGCCCGAGCCTCTCTCGCATGTGGAGGGAGGCTCTGGCAAACGGAGCAGGTGCCTCTCGGGCCCTGCCTTCTCCCAAACAGCGGTTTGGGAGAAGGCAAGCCCCGAGATTGGCTCCGTTTCCCCAGTTCTCCCTCACAAGCGGAGGGAGAGCCTGGGGAAGAGGCCCTGCCTGGGAGTCGGGTTTGGGCGGCTCGCCTCTTCCGCCAGGTTCCGCGGAAGCCGCGAGCCGAGCTGGACAAACTTGGCTCCCAGGCAGGTGCTGGGCCCTGCGGGGAGCCATTCTCCCGGTTCGCGCCAGGTTCCCGCCTCCTCCTCCTCCTGTGGGCTCACTTCTGGAGGAGGAGGACGAGAGCGTTGCCTGGACCCTCCCCTCCTGAGCCTCCCCTGCCTCTCCCCTGCCTCTCTAGGTCTAGGTCCTAGAGAGGGTCGTGTTCCCCATCCGCTGTTCTGCAATCGGCTGGTGTGCCGCAGGAAAACCTCGGAGGGGGAAGAAAGGTGGGGGGAAGAGGTTTTCTTGCGGCACACCAGCTGATCGTTCACGGCACACTAGTGTGCTGAGGCACAGTGGTTGAGAAAGACTGATCTAATCTATCTATCTTTGGAGAAGTAATCGAATATGTGAGCCAACTGCCCTTGCAAAACAGAAATAATAGAACAGCCCCAACGAATGTCCAAAGGTGTTAGCAAGCCTGGGGTGCGAGCGGCCCAATGCCTGTCCACGGAAACTGAGCACCCCAGGGGGCCTGGCCGTTATCCCCCTAACAACCAAGAGGCGATAAGCCAGCCTGATCCAGGGGCCAAGCCACACGCCACACGCCAAACACGGAGTTGCGACAAAGAACATAACAAAATATAATACACAGAACAGGGTAACAATAAAAGCAGATAAACAAAAAGAACCCAACAAGCAATGCAATAAGTAGGGAGGGTGGGAGGCAAAACAAGCCTGCCTCCGAATGAGGCCAGGCAGTCCCGGGAAGCCTACAGGGGCTGCCCAGGCAGAAGTGCAGGCTGGCCAGAAACAGGGAGGGGGCAGGGCGGAGCCAGCCCCCTCATTGGCCGGCCAGCCTCGATGGCGGGAAGCCTTCCCACCAAACAGGGGACTTCTGGGGAAAGAAGCCCCCTCAGGCAACGAAGATGGCAGGAGGGCAACGCTGCCCTGCAACCAGCTTGGCTGGTGAGTCAGCCAAGGCCATTGCCCAGTGTAGAACACATCTCACCGTGCTAAAGCAGTGGATGTGGCTCTTAATGAGACATGCCACATTATCACAGGCTGTCTGTGCCCAACACCGCTGGAGAAATTACACTGTCTAGCTGGTATTGCACCACCTGACATCCGCCAGAAAGTAGCAGCCAATAATGAAAAGACCAAGACAGTGACATCTCCGGCCCATCCCCTGTTTGGATATCAACCAGCACACTAATGCTTTAAATCAAGAAATAGTTTTCGAAGATCTAAAGATACTCACAGGAACACCTCAGCAAGCGAGAGTCCAAGAGTGGCAGGCTAAAACCCAGCACCTCAATCCATGGCTGATACCAAATGAGAGACTCCGGGGCAACTTGGAAGGCGCTGAACAGACTGTGCTCTGGCACCATGAGATTCAGAGCCATCCTTAAGAAATGGGGCCACAAAGTGGAGTCTATGACATGCGAGTGTGGAGAAGAGCAAACCACTGTGAAGCAGTTTATTGTCTGGAATCACTGGGTTGTTGTAGGTTTTTCGGACTATATGGCCATGTTCTAGAAGCATTCTCTCTTGATGTTTTGCCTGCATCTATGGCAAGCATCCTCAGGGGTTGTGAGATCTGTTGGAACTAGGAAAAAAATATATAAACATGGCCATATAGCCCGAAAAACCTACAACAACCCAATGTGAAGCAGATTTCATATCTCCAATTGCAGTAAAAGCAAAAGGAGAAACACAGTGAAGGAAACTGTGTTTACACTGAGATGTAAACAATGCATTTGCCAAATTTGCAGGTGCTGGATGCCAAGTCCCACCATCCCTTGACATTGGTTACACACCAACTATGGCTGGTGGGGACCATAGTCCAATAATATCTCGAAGGCCAGTCATTCCCCCATCCTTGCTTGTCACATGCTGCTTCCCAGACTGTTACACATCACCTTCTGCTGATCCAAGTGTTTAAGAAGGACAGCGTCACTGCAATATGCCTCTCTCCTTTAACTTTCATCACCACCTGCAGCTGCTGTAGTGCTTCACTAAGTCTATTATGGCCAGGCTGTCATCAACCGCCCGCTCAAGCCCTCTTCAAAGTAGCAGAAAGAGAATGAGCAGTTTGGCTATGAGCCTGTCAGCTGCACTCCAAAGCACAAGAGGGATGGGGCTGACACTGATTGGATTCTTAGTAACACAGTAGCCAAGCCAAGTGATAGCAAAAGCTGCTGGAGATAGACCCTGACCTTTCCAGAGAGGAACCAGGTGTATATAGAAGAGGAATTTCCAGAGACATTTTTCTATGGGGACCTTTGTGAGTTGGAGACACTTTCAGATGCATGACCTTTGAGGGAACAATTTGAAGGAGGTTTCATCTCCACGGTCCCTCTCTGTCCCTCCCCAGATTGGCAGACACAGGTACCTGAGGAAAGAGCATGACTAACTGTGAAAAGATGAGGGAAAGAATGGGAATAAAGCTGTTACTTCTCCATATAGAAGGATGTCGCTAGTATTGGTTTGTAACAGAATCTCTAATGCCAAAATCAGTAACAAACATCCAGGCTTGTGTAGCACCCATGGGTCCGCCCGGGCCACGGGGGAGGGGTAATGCACCGGGGGTCCCGTTGGCATTGGGACCCGCACAGGCTGAAAGGGATTCGGAGGATGAGTTGGAAGGCCCAGAGCAAGATTGGTCAGCCGTGCCTTTGCCCAGTCCACCGCCAGAGAGTTTAGCCTGGGATTTCGAATGGGAGCATTCTCCCGGGGAAGGAGCGGACCAGGTGGAGATGGGAGGCAGTGAAGCAGATAGCGGAGATAGTTATGAATTCCCAAATGGCCGAGGTTCCCAGGAGCTGGCCGAGCAGCAGATGGAGGCTAGCGGATGGGAAACTTCGGGGGAGGCTACTTCTCAGGAAGATAGCGATACTAGGCTGGAAGAGCGGGGCCGTTCTCATAACAGGCGCAGGGACATAGAGGAGGGCAGGAGGAGCTGGCATCTGTCCCTAGACCGTCACCGTTCGGAAAGTAGAGACTGGAGGCGGGCCCTAGATCGTCGGGGTCCCGGCCGAGGATTAAGTACGGCCCCGTGGGAACTGATCCTCAGTTCTCCGGCCACGTCTATACTGAATAGGCGCGGCGGAGTGGGACCACAAGTAACAGTGGTCATCAAGTCTTGCCTTGCCTTTGCCTTGTTTCCTGAGCCGCAGTGGTTTGCGGCACCTTGCCCTGGTTCCTGATTCGCATTGGATTGCGAAACCTTGTCCTGTTTCCTGATCCGCATTGGTTTGCGGAGCCTTGCATCGCTTCAAGCTATTTGCCATTATACTTTGGACTATTGACTCTATACTTCGACCACTTGCATTTATTGGACTATATACCTTTTGGACTGTTTTCATACTCAATAAAGTAGTTAGCCTTTGCTACGTCTCCGTGTGTGTGTTAAAGGGGCAGTTCTAAGTCGGCGTTCGTGACAGCTTGTAATAATCATAAACTTAAGGAAAAAAATTTGTGTCAGAAGCAACTTGAGAAACTTCAACTCGCTTCTGGTGTGAGATAATTGGCCGTCTGCAAGGACGTTGCCCAGGGAATGCTCGGATGTGTTACCATCCTGTGGGAGGCTTCTCTCATGTCCCCACATGGGAAGCTGGAGCTGATAAGCAGAAGCTCATCCCGTCTCACAGATTTGAACTGCTGACCTTCAGGTTAGCAATTCGGCCACCACAAGGGTTTAACCCATTGTGAAATTATAATGATAGAGTCTTAGTGCAAAACCTTAACAGACTGGCTAGAAATCTGCTGAGGTAGGACTGGAGACCAACAGATCGCAGGTTCGAATCCGGGAAGTGCACGGATGAGCTCCCTCTGTCAGCTCCAGTTCCCCATGTGGGGACATGAGAGAAGCCTCCCACAAGAATTGTAAAACATCAAAACATCTAGGTGTCCCCTGGGCACTGTCCTTGCAGATGGCCAGTTTTCTCACACCAGAAGTGACTTGCAGTCTCTCAAGTACTCCTGAAACACGCACAAAAAATACATACAACTGTGCTCCTTTCTGTAGAAATATAAACATTTAATTAAGAATGTATTGCTTTTTTCACTTTCCAGAGCCCAAGAGACCAGATCCTCCAGCATGAGTCAAAAGCAGCCCTCAAGATATTGGTGAGTGAACTCCCAACATTCTTCACCATTGGAAATACTAGCTGATGGGAAATGCAATCCAGTAATAAAGACCACCCATTGCCCACACTTGGTGCCATTTGGGATCATTCTCATTGAGAGTTAATTCCCCAAGAAGCTGGAATTCTATTTCAGACATATTTGATTTCTCAATTACTTCAACATTAGTGTATGGGGAGAGAGAACAGTGGGAATTATAGTCCAACTTATCTGGAAAGCCTTGAGATCGGAAAGCTGGCATTAGACACAAATGAACAGTCTGGTCTCCCAGATGTTGCTGCATTACAAATTATATTCCTTTTCCATGTGGCTATGCTGGCTGGAGATGATAGGAGTGCAATCCAGCAATATCTGGAGCATCATACCTTGCTGACCCATTTTAAAGAAGCCTGAAATGGAAGCATGACAAGAGGGATGTTTTACAGTCTCTCCCATCAGCCCTCAAGGGAACCAGCAAGTGGTTGGTGTCACAAGCGTGGAGGCACCACCCAGAAACTCTCGGCAGCCATGGAAGAAACTGCTGGGAAGTATTGTCAGAGGAATTTCAGCAGAGCTTCTGATCTTTAAAAGGTAACTTAGATGGGGTTGTCATATTCTCCACTGAATCTACACACTGTGCATTTGGGGATTCCTTGTTTATAAAGAGCTTTTCTATTCATACTTCATTCTCTCCTAGTCATCCACCGTTGGCTAACATTGGGAGGGCATTTGTATACAGAATAGACAGTAGCCCAAAGAATGAGGAAAGAACCTCAAATGCCCAAAGCCTCCCAGCCTCAAGTATTACATTCCCCAATATAATTCCAAAAAAGGGACTCAGCCAAGTGTAGAAGGACAGTAATCAGCAAATATCTCTACAGTCGAGGGATGAGAGCCAGAAAGGATTTATTAATATGGGAGTCAGGAGTTGCAACAATAACAGCATGGCACAGGGCACAAGCTAAGTAGCCTCTCCCTATGCATTTGACTAATTCCTTTCCCTCCGTGCCCAGCCAGCTTCACAGGCAGGCTGAGTCTTGGCCAAAGATACATTCCAGCATTTCAGGGAGGACACAAATGCAAGTGTGTGTCAGAGAGGTGAGGAGAGGTTGTCAGCCATGAGAACTCAAGAGCCCACCAAGTTTGTCTGTGTGCATGTATGTGTGTTTGTGCAATCATAAAGTAAACGGGCTCTGTGAGGGATACCACTTCAAAGTGTCTGACTATTTCATGTGCCTGGCCACACTCAGAGCTGCCACCAGCTCATGCCAGGAGATGGACTTTCTGCCAACTTCAAAGAGATTGCCACACACCTTCTGCCATTAGCTCGCCTGCTTGCTGACGCCTCGGCCAGGTGTCATATCACCCCCCATCCTGCAACGACTGCATTGGCTTCCAGTAGAAGTGCTGGTGCTGACCTTCAAGGCCTTATATGGTCTAGGGCCGGTGTACTTGAGGGACCACCTCACCTCATATGTTCCCCAGAGATCACTATGGTCTAAAGAACAAAATCTTCTTGTAGTACCTTCTGTTCGGACTTTCCACCTGTCCTCCACCAGGCAGAGAGCATTTTCGGTGGTAGCTCCGATCCTTTGGAACGCCTTACCGGAGGATGTTAGGGCCCTCGGAGAGTTATCCTCTTTTCAGAGGGCCTACAAAACAACGCTTTTCCGGCAGGCTTTTAACCTCTGATAACCCATGTTGACTATCCTGTGCGGGTCAGAAATCTGTTTTAAATCTGTGTTAAATTTGTTTTATTGTTGCATATTACGATTGTGCTTTTTTTATGTAAATTGCCCCGAGCCTGTGGGGAAGGGTGGTATAGAAATGGAAATAATAAATATAAATAAACTTTCCTCACCTTACTTTTTTAAAAAGGAAGGGAGGGTGGATATATGTGACGTCAAAGGTTTTCATGGACAGAATCACTGGGTTGCTGTGAGTTCACCGAACTGTATGGCCATGTTCCAGAATGCTTCTGGAACATGGCCATACAGCCTGGTAAACTCACAGCAACCCAGGGTAGATATAGTTCTCTCCCATGCAGTTCTGTACTGTCTGACAGTGTCCTTAACTTTAACGGCACAATTTTCCTCCCCACATAAACACAGCAGACATTATGACATTGCACATAATCTCTGTGCTTCATCACTTTTCTTTTCAAGTATTGTTCATTTAAGAAGTTTAGATGTCTTCCCAAAGGGATTTATGCATAGCTCCAGTTAAATTCACCTTTCCCCCTACCACTCCATCTACAATCTTCTGCATTGCTGCAGTCTGCAGACTACAACAGCCAATTGTAACCCACAGACTCCATAAATCTCAGGCAGCAGAAAGAGCAAGTGACAAGGACATGGAAGGATCAAAGCCCGGAGTGGAGTGGAACAGAACGAAACAGAGTCGGGGATGAAGCAAAACTCTTATGTTCCAAGGGGCATTTTTCACCCAGGCTGGGCATTTCCTGGGCAGAACAGGCGAGGACAAAGCAGAAGCTGACAAAAAGCTGTAAATCCAGCCAGACCATAATCTTTTAACCTTGAAGCCCTTAACTTGTAAAAAGGATAAGCTACATGATAGAGCAATAGGGGTGGCAAGAGGCTAGGAGTTGGACATCAATACTACTGAGTGAGAAGGAGATGTTACCTGTGATGCAAGGGTTTTCTCAGCCTCCGCTGCAGGCCTTCCTGTGTTTTCAGATGAGCTTCCAGCCCCCATTGGCCTGCTGCAAGAACAGCCCTCTTCCTGACACCCGTGCTGCCTTGCTGAATGCAGTCTGACACTGACAAGCACAGGTGTTCACCAGGCCCTGCCAGGGAGACTGACAGTCACTCTTCAGCCGAACTCACTCCTCTTGCAAAGGCTGCTCTTGGAGTTTAAGCATGAGAGACCAGGCAGAGAAGGTAACTGCTGGAGAAGTTTAGACACCTGTGTTTATTAGCTGCTTTGGGTTTGGGTCAGAGACTCACCTCTGGCTTGTCACTGATATATGAGGAAGAGAAGAAGGAGGGAGAGGAGGAGGACAGGAAGAAGTGGTCAAGAGTTAAAAGACAAAAACCAAGACAAAGGGAAATCCAAAGCAATTGTCACAGTATGGTATCTTTGATAACAAGGGACCCAAAATGCGGGCTACAAGTGGCAAACAGTCCTGGAAAACCAGTAGCTTTAGGATTTGACCATTCATATCTTGATAAGGAGCCCCCATTGGCTCAGTGGGTTAAACCGCTGAGCTGCTAAACATGTTGACCAAAAGGTCGCAGGTTCGAATCCAGGGAGCAGCGTGAGCTTCCACTGTCAGCCTCAGCTTCTGTCAATCTAGCAGTTCGAAAACATGCAAATGTGAGTAGATCAATAGGTACCACTCCGGAGCGAAGGTGTAATGGCACTCCGTGCAGTCATGCTGGCCACATTACCTTGGAGGTGTCTATGGACAACGCCAGCTCTTCAGCTTAGAAATTGAGATGAGCAGCAACCCCCCAAGTCGGACACGACTGAACTTAATGTCAGGGGAAAACCTTTACCTATCTTGATAAAAGCCAGACTTCTACAGTAATGTGTTTTGGATAATGTGAATCTCCATTACCATTTGGTAAATTATTTTTTGGAAAATCACTGGTCACTGGAAAAGCATGACCTTGTCAGAAATTACAGCCTTTTGAAAAATGATGTTCACCAGCATTCATGCAAGGCAACTAGGTCTCTCAACTGTTAAACTGATGTACCTGGGTACGTCTTTGAACTGTTAGGGACAAAGACATGTCAATCCACAAAAACATATATTCAGTAGAGTTTCAGAAGTGTTCCTTTAGTTGCCTAAAAACATCTATTCTCCCTTAAAATATATGTACCTTTAAATCATGCTTTCAAGAGACAAAATAAACAGTCTTCTTTAAAAGTAACAGTTGGTTTACTCACAAAACTACATGTATACAGCATACAGGCACTTTGCTTATGAACAGGGGCAGATCTTAGTGGAGGCAAAGTAAGCAGCCGCCTCAGGGCGCCATGTGGCCAAGGGCGCACCTGGCCACGGCTGCCATGTTCAGTGCATCATGCTGCACCATTGCTGCGGGTGGGCGGCGCGTGGGCGGGAGGCTCCGCCCCGGCTGCAAAATGTTTTACCTTCATCCGTTCCTGCTTATGAATCCAGTTACAATAGAATTTTAAGTAGTTTCCCCTTGTAGGTAACACAGGCATCTTCCTTAGAAATCAATAGTCCATAGTCCAAAGCATAACACACACTGACTTCTAAGAGCATACAGATGGCTTCTACTCTATCTAAGAGTTTAATGTCTTCTACAAACTAAAATGGAGTCTTAGCCCTGAACATGTCCAGACCTGATCACACAGTCTGCAGTCCCTCCCACAACAAAGAGGTTAGGTAAAATTGCAAACCAATTACACATACAATACAATAAGCAATTATATAGATAACAAACAACTAGTGGAAACTTGAGAACGTTGCTATTTCCAGCAATATGTTCAGTGTTGACCTAATTTTGATAAACTTTTGGAAGCTATGATTAATAGACAAGACAAGAACACTAATTGGTATATCACCCCAAAAGCAATTATCTCCTGCTTTGCACTTTATAGGCTCTCAGCTGGCTTCTTAGCCCAGTTCAAAATATTTTTCTGACCTTTAAACAGGCACAGTAGCAAACTAGGAACCAAGACAGTACAAAATAAAAACTAATTGCTCTATGGCCCATGCATCAATTAATATTATTGTTCACATGTGATTAAGTGGGGTAGGCAAATTGTAGCTCTCAAGATGTTTTTGGATCCCTCACTGTTGCATGTGTTGGCTAGTGCTGATAGGAGTGTGCAACAACATCTGGAAAGCCATAATTTTCACATCCCTGAACCACATCCTTCCATACAAACATGCCCATTACTAGAAGGGTAGAAGAAGAGGGATACGTGGAGAAAGAACCAGACTAGAGACACACAGGAGAATTGAGAAGGTAGATAGAAGAGAGGGAAAGACCAAAGTGACTGTCTGGAAAAATGAAAAAAGGGGGAGAAAATGAAAACCCACCAGAGAGAACAGACAGGTGAGATGAAAAGCATCCTAACTGTTGATCTTTCTCTGTCAAGAAGGTTTCTGAACATTTTTTCTTGTAGAAAATTGTTGCAGGGGATGAGGGATGCATTCTGTCTGGCTTATTGTTTATATTTATAAATAAAGTTGTTGTGTTCTGTATCTCTTGTCACTCTTTATTGTATCTGTGTGTGAATCCATCCTCATTTTCTTTCAGTTGGTGGATGAGTGAGAATTGTTTTTTTCCCCCTCAAAATTCATACAGCTGTCTTCTTTCCTCCCCAACTCAAAATAGAGAGAAAAGAGTGAAAGTATGAGCAAGGGTTGTAACATACATCCTGGTAAAGTTTTTAGTGCAATAATGTGTTAATAAATATAAATGCCATATTGTTGGAATCAACATACATGGATGTATATTGTGATATTCCATATTGGTACAGTATGTATACTTAACTACACAGAAATAGCACTAAGAAATCCTTGTAATGAAATGCAAAGGTGCATATCAGGGCATCGACAAGTCCCAATGGGCACTGGACTCTATTAATGTGCATAGGCATTCCCTAGCCAGTGTACCAAGGCATATCAGTCCCACTGTGCGCTGGGACCCATTTTGCATCAGGCCTGATACACAAAAGTCACCCCTAATGTTAATTTAGTATAGCAGAGGTTCCCATCTTTGGTCCTCCAGTTGTTTTAATAATAATAACAACAACAACAACAACAATAACAACACTTTATATTCCACTTTAGCTCCCCGAGGAGATTCAGAGGGGATTACAACATACACAGATAGACAAACAGTCAATGCCTTTAATACAGTGGAATAACAAGGACATACAAATACCCAGAACAAAAGTAAAGGCTTCCCCTTTCATCTCTGGCTTTCTGGAGGTGGTGCTCACTCTGGCCATGGAGAGATGCTCTTATTCCATTTCCAAGCTGAGGAGCCTGTTTTCCGTAGACACCTCCTGATTGTGTTGCCAGCATGGCTGGATGGGTGTCTATTACCTTCACACTGAAGTGGTACCTATTGATCTACTCACATTTGCATGTTTTTGAACTGCTAGGTTGACAGGAGCTAGAGCTAATAGTGGGAGCTCATCCAGACCCGTGGCTTTGAACTGCCAACCTTTAGATCAGCAGATTCAAGAGATCAGCGGTTTAACCCATTGCGCCACCACAGCCACTTTTTGATGTCAACTCCCAGAAATCCCAGCCAGTTTAGGAATTATGGGAGCTGAAGTCCAAAACACCTAGACTCGAGGACCAAAGGTTGGGAACCACTGTACTAGAAGTTGAGCATCCCTTATCCAGAATTCAAAAATCTGGAATTCTGGCTAGGAGAGTAACACCTTTGCTTGCCAATGGTTCATTGTGTAAGGACTTTGTTTCATTCACAAAATTGTTTATGTAAGGTGTATATGAAACACAAATTTTGTATTAAGCCTCAGTTTCTGTCTCCAAGATATCTCATTATGTAACAACATGCAAATACAGGTATTCCAAAGTCTGGGCAAATCCAAAATTCTCCTTATTCCAAAAATTTTGGATAAGGGATATTGAACCTACACCAGCTCCTTGCTGAATACATTTCAGAACTGCTCCATGTCTTGTAGATTTAGATCCTCTTGAAATCCCCAAGTGAATTTCAAACAACATAATTAAAATTCAGTATAAACATAATCCAATGAAGCTTCTTAGTGTCAGCATCATAAGTAGCACTTTTTCCCACTAACTTTCCTATCTTTGGTTGAGACTGTGTGAAAGAAAGAGGCCCTACTCAATCAACCTGAAACAAGTAGCTGGAGTGTACAGCGCCAGTGTTTCTTCCTTCCCAAAGGTCAATGTTCCCTGTACCGCTGGGAGATCAGAGGGTGCAGTAATGAAGGTGTCTTGACAGACAAGGGAAACAGGCCAACTGGCTGAGAGCCTACCTTGCACTGGCCTTTCATAATCCCCTGATCAAAAAAGTAAATCTCTGGCCTTTGAGTCCTCTCTCTCTCTCTCTCTCTCTCTCTCTCTCTCTCTCTCTTGTTTAGGATAATGAATTAGAAGCTATGGTGACAAAGCTCAGACCAGAGCAGAATACCAGAACCTGGAAAAATAATTTGGACTGCAGCTCCCAGAATCCCCTTGTGGCCATGCTAGCAGAGGGATTCTAGGAGTCGTAATTCACATTTATGTTCCAATGCTCTGATGAGCACTTGACTTCACATCTCATAACCAAGGCTCAGAGAAGCTGGAAGTCAGAGAATCTCAGGATGAAAACAACAACAACACTAGATGTTGTTGTTGTTGTTGTTTATTCGTTCAGTCGTTTCAGACTGTTCATGACCTCATGGACCATCCCATGCCAGAGCTCCTAGTCGGCCGTCACCACCCCCAACTCCTTCAGGGTCAACCCAGTCAGTTCAAGGATACCATCCAGCCATCTTGCCCTTGGTTGGCCCCTCTTCCTTTTTCCTTCCATTTTCCATAGCATCATTGTCTTCTCTAAGCTTTCCTGTCTTCTCATTATGTGGCCAAACTACATCATCTTTGCCTCTAATATCCTTCCCTCCAATGAGCAGTCGGGCTTTATTTCCTGAAGTATGGACTGGTTGGATCTTCTCATGGTCCAAGGCACTCTCAGAACTTTCCTCCAACACCACAGCTCAAAAACATCTACAGTATCTTCCTTCACTCAGCCTTCCTTATGGTCCAGCTCTTGCATCTATAGGTTACTATGAGGAATACCATTGCTTTAACTATGCAGATCTTCATTGCCAGCGTGATGTCTCTATTCTTCACTATTTTATCGACATTGGCCATTGCTCATCTCCCAAGAGGTAAACGTCTTCTGATTTCCTGACTGCAGTCTGCATCTGCAGTAATCTTTGCACCTAGAAATACTAAGTCTGCCACTGCCTCCATGTTTTCTCCCTCTATTTGCCAGTTATCAGTCTTGTTGCCATAATCTTGGTTTTTTTTTATGTTTAACTGCAACCCAGCTTTTGCACTTTCTTCTTTCACCTTGATTAGAAGGCTCCTCGGCTCCTCCTCGCTTTCGTCCATCAAAGTGATATCATCTGCATACTGGATACTGAGAATGAATTAGAAGACCCATTTGCCTCTTTGGAAAAAAGAAAAAGAAGAGGTGCTTCCTTTCACCAGCAAGGAAAATAGAATTTGCTAATCCAGAATCTTTGCAAACACAAAGAATAGATCTGAGTTCCTTCTTTGGTTTTGAGGGCCTGCTAGGGCCCAAGAAAAGGAGAAAAATGAAATGGAAACACAGCAGAAAGCAGTTCCCGACATCAAGATTTGGCATGAAGGGAGTGCTGTGTGAACAAAACCAGGCTTCAAACTTAATGGGAGGGTGTTATTTCCTTAGAGTAGAAGTGGGCAAAGTGCAGCCCACAGAATCTATGAAGTCCTCCAAAGAATACAAACTGAACATAAAATCTGGGGGAGGTGTTTCCACTTGTGGAGGCCCTGAAGGATTCAAGCTTAGGATGCCCCATATTGTCCATGTAACGCTAGAGGGCACTATGCTACTTCCTTGGGGAAAGAGAGGGTGCACTTATAAAAGAACCCATAAAGAAAGGTGGAAATTATCAGATCTAGTCACTTTAGCAGCCCTAATTTGAAAGCTTTTGAATAATTATCATGATCTTTTGTTACATTCATTTTTTTTAAAATTGAGTTATAGCTTCTGAACTTTCTTCACCCTTCTAGGTTCATTTCAATAGAGAAGCCCCAATCTGAATACCGTGCCATTCTGCAACAAAAAATCCATCAAGAACGACAGATATAATTAAAGACTTTTGGTACCAACAACAGATTGTAGTCACTACAGTAATGGATTGGGACCTGAGAGAACCAGGTTCCTGTCCCTATTAAATCACTAAATTCACTGGGTGCCTTTAATCAGTCAAAATTTCACTTGTAAAGTGATCTACCTCACAGAGTTATTGTAAGGCTAATAGAGGGTGGCTACGGACTACCTTACATTCATGGAGGAAAGGTAGAGCTGCGGTGGCACAACAGGTTAAACCTTTGTGCTGGCTGAACTGCTGACCTGAAAGTCGGCGGTTCAAATCTGCAAGATGAGGTGAGCTCCCATCTATCAGCTCCAGCTTCCCATGCAGTGACATGAGAGAAGCCTCCCTCAGGGTGGTAAAACATCCGGGCATCCCCTGGGCAACATTTTTGCAGACTGCCAATTCTCTCATACCAGGAGTGACTTGAAGCTTCTCAAGTTGCTTCTGGCACGAAAAAAAAATGGAGGAAAGGTGGGCTATTTATGTATCTAGAAATATTTATAAACTGTTTAGATTGAAAAAATGTAACCAGTGTGCAACAATAACAAATTAGACACTGTATAATGTTATCTGTCAACTTAAGGTGACCCCATGAATTTCATAATACAGAGATGTAAAATACAATGTTTACATTGCCCATGAGAAAGAGGGCAGGTTGAAGTATGAAGAAACAGCCTTTGAAAACAAGCAGTATTTCAACATGCCTCTATAAATAAAAAATGTTAGAACATGTTAAGTATCAGAGGGACAAGCATCACCATTCGAAAACTGAACAACTGCAGAGTGGCTCTCAAGGGTATGGGGCACTACCAAAAAGGCTTCTCCAGACTTATGAAATTAGATGTATATTAATGTGTTATGCTACCCAAGTGTTCCTTTCCAAAGTAATTTTTATTGATTACTAACTATTTACAATATCTTAAAAAGCAAGAAAAAAGGAAAGCGTAATAGGGTATAAAAGTATACGCCTAAGTGCACTAACAATAATATTCTACAAAAAAAATAATTAAAATTTGGGGGGGGGGAGACCAATAAACTACTACACAATTATATTTCTATTACCTATGGAATTGGGGAAGGGAAGAATTTGGTCTAAAAGGGGAAGGAAGAAGAGAAAAAATAGTAGGAAAAAAATAAAAGAAAAAAACTTTCCAATCCTCTCCACCATGGTCTTAGTTGTCCTTTCATATGTATGTGTGGGGGTGTGGGGGGGGTGTATTTTGCAGCGTTACTTCCGAACTCAAGAACAGGAAACATAATGTTGGTGGACAGGAAAAGAGATTTAAAGATGGGCTTAAAGCCAACCTCAAAAACTGTGGCATAGACACGAAGTACTGGGAAGCCCTGGCCCTTGAGCACTCTAACTGGAAGTTAGCTGTGACCAGCAGTGCTGCAGAATTTGAAGAGGCACAAATGGAAGGCGAAAGGGAGAAATGTGCCAAGAGGAAGGCGCATCAAGCCAATCCTGACCAGGACCGCCTTCCATCTTGAAACCGAGGTCCTCACTGCGGGAGAACATGTGGATCAAGAATAGGGCTCCATAGCCACCTACGGAAGTGGCTATGGAGTGCTGGTTTTGACCTTTAAAGCTCTATACGGTTCTGGCCCAGCTTACTTGTCCGAACGCATCAGCCGCTATGTCCCACCTCGTAATCTAAGATCATCCGGGGAGGCCCTGCTCTCGCTCCCGCCTACGTTTCAGATGAGGCTGGTGGGGACGAGGGATAGGGCCTTCTCGGTGGTGGCTCCCGCCTGTGGAATGCACTTCCTATTGATGTACGATCCACCACATCCCTCCTGGCCTTCAGGAAAAAAGTAAAATCCTGGCTGTGGGACCAGGCATTCGTACACCAGCACAAGGCAGCATTTTAGATTGGTTTTTAATGAAAGTGGGTGATTATGGCCAATGTTTTATGGACTGAACATTGTTTTAATCCAGAGTGAATATGTATGGTGCTAATGTAGTTGTATTCTAATGTATTTTTAATGTATTTTAATTGTTGAAGTGTTTTGGGGTGTATATTGTTATTATGTGGGCATCGAATTGTGCCGTACTGTAAGCCGCTCTGAGTCCCCCCTTGGGGGTTGAGAAGAGCGGGGTAAAATCCCGAAATAAATAAAATAAATACGGACCCACCACCAAGACACCACATCTGGAAGACAATCATCCTGGAGTTACAAGGGATCACCTAAATAAGTCCCCCATACTATCCAAGTGTTCCAAATTGTTAGGGACTGCCTACTTTTTCAGCTGCTTTTAAAATGTCCAAGCATCCCTCTATTGTCTCCCTGTTCTCAGCATACTTTGTTTGTTGCAAAGTATGTTCAAAGTGCATAGGTCAGGGGTGCCCACACTTTTTCAGTATGTGAGCTACTTTGAAAACAACCAAGTCAAAAAGATCTACCTTCCGCGCGTGTGCCTGTGCTGCTGCGCGCGTGCTCCTGCCGCCTGCGCGGCGCTCCTTCCGTGGGGCATTGCAGGAATGAGGGAGCGCCTTCCGCGGGGCATTGCAGGAATGAGGGAGCGCCTTCCGCGGGGCATTGCAGGAACGAGGGAGCGCCTTCCGTGGGGCATTGCGGGAAAGAGGGAGCGCCTTCTGCGGGGCATTGCGGGAACGAGGGAGCGCTTTCCGCGGGGCATTGCAGGAACGAGGGAGCGCCTTCCGTGGGGCATTGCGGGAATGAGGGAGTGTGAGGCGGGGCCTCCAGAGGCCCCGCCTCGTGCTCCGCCCTGCCTCTCTCATCCAGAAGCAACCGTGCAGCCTCCACTGCCAGCGAGAGAGAGGCAGGGCGGAGCATGAGGCAGGGCCTCCAGAGGCCCCGCCTCGCGCTCCCTCGTTCCCGCAATGCCCCACGGAAGGCGCTCCCTCGTTCCCGCAATACCCCGCGGAAGGAGGAGCATCGTGTGGATGGTGTGCGCCCGCAGGGCAGAAGCGCCCCATCCGACTGCGATCATCCTCCTGAATGCGATCGACTTCGTGGGCAGTTTGCACTCAACTATCTCAGTGGAAAAAGAGGACAGGAGATACAGGAATCTTGCCTTTGGGCCCAGGAAAAAAGCAAACTGCTGTACTTCTTCCTCAAAAATAACTTTTGCCATTTTGACCTCATGTCCCAGTTTTCATCCATGAAATGCTGGAGGGTATGTGGGATTCTGGCCATCATTCAGCCCATTTCATTGATTGCTTAAGGAGAATTATTCCTTTCTCCCACAGATATTATCCCTTTGTTCCGTGCTCTTTGCAAGTGGATCTACTCATTCAGTGACAAAGTTGGAAGGAAATCATCATTGTCTCCACATTGAAGTTGGACAAGAGGAAGCAAAGACAACTGAACCTTCAACATGGGGGAAAGGACAAGATTTGGCCAAAGAGCAGGATTTGCAGAAAGCAGTCAGGTTTGGACCTAACGTTTCCAGCCAGTAATATTAATTGGCATCTTATGACTGGCTGAGCTGCAGGCACAAGTGCTGTGTTTGCTGGAGTTCTCTGAAGAGACAGTAATTGCACAAACCCGAGGCATGACTGAGTTTCAATGGATGATGAGCAGATTGGCTCTAATGAAGGAAGAGCACCTTAAATTCAGCACTATATAAAGGTGGTGGGAAAAGTAGGGGGAAAGGAGAACTGGAACACACAGTTGGTGCCCCTATTATGATGCATATGAGAGGCTTAGCAGCACATTCCTGGCAAGAAAACTGTGTGTTTAGTTTTACATGCCAGAGAGAAAGGCAACAAGTGCACTATGTCTTCACACGGAAATGCAGGCATGGTTTCAGTTGTTGAATATCTGCCTTGTGTGCACCTGTTAAGGTTCAGGAATCCAGTTAGAAAAACAAGTGTAAATCCTAGCACTAAATGGTGCTACATGAGGGACCGCAGCCCTTGGCTCCCTTCTCCAGACGAAGTTATTCTCCTGAAGTGAAACTGAGGCAACTTATTAGAGCAGATAACACATGAATTCAATGCCCTTGAGTCCATGTGTTTTCATCAGAGCCAACCAAATCTCACCCAGGTCATTCTTCAACGCTATGCACCAGATCCCATCTGATCTCAGAAGCAAATCAAGGTCGACCCTGGTTAGTATTTGGATGGGAGACTGCCATTGAATACCAAGTTCTGCAGGGTTAATTTCAGAAAAAGAAACTGGCAAAACCACTTCTTAGTTTTCCTTCCCTAAGAAAACCCAATGACATTCATAGGATTATCATAAGCTATTAGGTGACTTGAAGGCACGCACACACACACACACACATAATGGCAATGTGTTTGACTAAAATGCCCAGTGATTGCATCTCCTACTCATCCTACTTTAAATTAGGCATTTGTTTTCATTCTGCAAAATGCATTTCCCTGTAGCCCCAGGCTCAGCATTCTCGGAATTAGCATTCTGCTCAATGTAGCCTCTGGTTTATTTGGGAAGAGTTATCATCTGTGCGCCATCCCTCCACTTTCTCTTTAGTGTTCTGGCCCAGTTCTTTGGTCTGACCTCATAGCTCTCGCCTGCCAAGCCCATCATCTTCTTTGCTCACTTTTCCTCTGAACTCTCTCCAGATTGTCAATGAGATTGCCTTATTAAAGGGAGGGACATGGCTGAGCCTGAGGGGTGCTGAGCGGGGTGGAATAATCAGATCTTCTCTTTTAATACAGAGGTTTTTCCTAAAGCAGCACAGAATAATTTGCCACCCCTTCTGTGCCCTCTAATCTCAGCTACTATCTTTGCAGCATCTGTAAAAGAACACAGTGGCAAGCTATCCCTGTTGCAATGCTTGGCCTTGAGTGGGCAACTGATAGATTAAGGCCTGATAGTATCCTAAGAGAACCACTCCTGGTAGAACTTCATCCTTGATATGATTTCACAGCTGTCTACATTTTTGGACTCTCCTTGTGGAATGTTTTTTGGGGGACTGCCATAACAAGCAGCTGCACTTTAAAATCTTTCATAGCATTTTGTTATGAACTTTAAATCTTGCAGACAGCTCTATGCATTGTCTCTTCATCTAGGTAGCCTGTCACCTGTTCCCAAAACACAGATAGAAGGTTTGTAGCCATGCTGCCTGAGAGATTAGGGGAACTGCACTCAAGAGAAATAGCTTTCAAGCTCTGCTTTGCTTTTTAAGGATAAATCCTCTCTCTATAAATCCTTTTTACCAATTTGGGACTCAAAGTATCTTCCAACAATTAAAACAAACATAATTAAAATTCACAGTATATAACATTTTAAAAGTAATTAAACTATAACTGAATTAAAAAAATATTATGCTTAATGGCCGCACAAGAGGCTTGGCCTCATATCACCGTTTTTGTAACATTGCTAGGGCTTTCTTCCCATGACCTCGCAAGAGGTCATCACTAGCTTTATGGTCTTTAAATCTCATAACCTGGCATAGACCTAACCTGGCAATACTACAATTCAAAATGCTAGGGAATGGCTTGGACCTCATAACCTGGTGCCATCCAGCTTCTTTGGACTACACTCCCATAAACACTTGAGAAAATAGTATTTCCAGTCCAAACATCTAAACATCTAAAGGTGTTTTAGCCTACAACTCCCAGAAATCCCTGCCAGTTTACCAGCTGTTAGGATTTCTGGGAGTTGAAAGCCAAAACATCTGGGGACTCACAGGTTGAGAACCACTGGTTTAAAGTTTGCCTGCTTTAACTTGAACTCCCTTTACCAGCTCTCCTTTGGACACAAAATGAGCAAGGAGCTATGATGATGCTAGAGATAATAATGATAATACTTTATTTGTATTCCGCCCTATCTCTCTGAGTGGATTCAGGACGGATTCCAGAATACACAAACAAAAAAGCAAAAATTCAATGCCTAGTAACAACAAAACACAGATAAAGGCTTTCCCTTCCGGCTCTGAGGAGTGGTGCAAATTTCCATTTTATAATCCGAAGAGCCTGCATTATCCATAGACAACTCCTAGGTCATGTGGCTGCCATAACTGCATGGAGCCTTGTTTCCTTTCCCACCAAGATGGTATCTACTCACATCTGCAAGTTTTCGAACTGCTAGATTGGCAGAAGCTGGGGCTAACAGCAGAATCTCACCCCATCCCACAGATTCGAACCACCAACCTTGCGGTCAGCAAGTTCAGCAGCTCAGCAGTTTAACCCGTTGCACCACTGCGGCTTCTACATGATGCCATCTCATGCATGGCATGCTCTTCCTGAAAGGATCATTGGGCACCTCCTGCGATGTCTTCTTGGTATTAGGTAAAATATTTTCTCCAGGCTATTAAATTTTAATTTGCAGTGGCATTGCTTTATTGCTGCTGTTCTTTTATCCTTCTATTTTTATCTACAGCTGTATATTACCAGGGTTAAAAAAAAAAAGAATGTCTTTCTTGTAAGATGCCCTAGAAACATTTACACTGGTGGATATGTGCTATGCATACACAATTACATGAAAATCTATCCTTCAGACAAGCAAAATGCAAACCCTTTGGATACATTCAGCTCCTCTGTTTTTGCAACTCTCAGTGTCTCCATACTGCCAGTAATGTAATGGTCCAGTACAGCTAATTTCTTTTTCTTTGAACTCAAAAATCCACCAACCACAGTTAGATGCAAAACAACGGCTTAAGAATGCGAACATGGAACTGTGGGGTCTAGCACAGCTATGTACACTCAGCCCAGGAATGTGTTTTCAGTACTATGATAAGCTTGCACACAAACCCTTCCACACACAAACCAGCTTTTATTTGCAAGGTGATCTACAACAGATTGTGATTTCACCCAGCCCTATTTTCTGCATGGAGTTTCCCCTCTATTTCCTTTCTTTCAGGCATACCCCAAGGCCCCACTCCACATTTCCGGGCAGGCGTCTTCTTGTCTCGAAGACATGTCTCTCAGTCAAAAAAGCAAATAGAGAGACCCTGCAGGGAAATTGATTTACCCCTCCTTGCCAGAACAGAGCCATAGCTAGTGATTAACCCCTTTGCTGCCATAACTAGCCACTAGAGAAGGTTAAATGGCCTCATTCTTTTAGCTCTGGATTACATCTTTCCTTGGTCTAGATCAGGCATGGGAAAACTTTGACCCTCCAGGTGTTTTGGACTTCAACTCCCACTAGGGTTGCCATATGTCCCTTATTCTAAGGGACGTCCCTTATTTTGGCCCTAAAATTTGTGTCCCGTTTTTTCAGGCCCTGTCCCTTATTATTGACTAACAGGACAGAACTGGGCGGGGTTGACCAGAGGAAGGTGCCTGCCCGGCGATTCCAACTCACAGGGCAGGCTGACAGTTGCGCGCTTGCGAGTGTGTGCCTGCCTGCATCCCTGTTGGAAGGAAGAGGCGATACAGGCCTTTTTCAAAGTACAGTAGACACAATTAACCGTTACCCAAGGGGAATGTTAGATCATGTTGGATAAAGATACGGTAGTATCCGGTTGCTTGAGAGTTACCCTTAAAATAGGCCTAGCTGTGAATCCCAATACTATACAATGCTGTGAATCTCACACTATACTATACCATAATAATAATGAAGATGTACTGTCTTATGAAATTTATTTTATTTTAATGTTTAGACAGTGCACTTTTAAAGTCAGCAAAGTCAAGTACTAAATACAGATGGAGAAAATAAGGTTCTAATAATGTTTTTTTCTGCATGACAAAACATGCAGAAACATACCATGTACTGTTAAGAGCAGGCCTGGCAAACTTCGGCCCTCCAGGTGTTTTGGACTACCGGCTGTTAGGAATTGTGGGAGTTGTAGTCCAAAACACCTGGAGGGTCGAAGTTTGCCCAGGCCTGGTTAAGAGGGTATAAGACAGTTTCTTTTGTGAGATTCAATCATTATGTTATTCTGTTAATAAAACTATTTATACCTAACGTTTTGAGTTTCAAGTTTTTAATGAAGTGTCCCTTATTTTTGTGAAAAATCCCGTAAATGTCCCTTATTTCTTATATCAAAAAGTGGCAACCCTAACTCCCACATTCCTATTAGCCTACCGGCTGTTAGGAATTGTGGGAGTTGAAGTCCAAAACACCTGGAGGGCCAAAGTTTGCCCATAGCTGGTCTAGATCAAGGGTGTCAGACACATTTTCACTGAGGGCCACATCAGCCTTATGGTTGCCTTCAAAGGGAGGCTGGATTAATGTAAGTATGTTGCTGTATTAAAAGTAACTACCCATAAAATAAGCCGTAGCAGGATTTCTAAGCATTTGCGCAAAATAAGCCATACCCTGAAAATAAGACATAGTGATAGGCGTGGCTATGCAGCGTGCAAGGTCGGCTCCTTCTGTCAGGTCCCGGTCGTTCTGTCCATGCTGCAAGCTGAGGCATAGAGGGAAACAGAGAGTGAAAATAAAGGTCTCCTCAGTGAAGTGAGGAGCAGGACGCTCTGCTTTGGGTATTGTGTGTCCTCAGCGGGGGGAAGTAAAGCTGTGGCTGCTGTTTTACTCAGCACTGTGGGTGTCTCTCCTGCAGCACCAACCAGCAACAATGGTTGATCTCTGTGGGTCTCTCTCACACACACACCCCACAAATGCCAGAAAAGCCACTGCTGCTCCCCACCACTGATCAACAGCAGTCTGTGTGTCTCTTTCACCCCACACAAATACCACAGGATAGAGGAAAAGCTTTAGCAAGCAGTCTGTGACTGAGCCCAGAGAGATCATCCCATAAACGCAGATTGTTGTACTGTACTTAATAAAAATAAGACATCCCCTGAAAATAAGCCATACTGTGTCTTCGGGAGGAAAAATAAATATGAGACAGTGTCTTATTTTCAGATCATCATGGTATGTTGCCTTGGCATTGAAAGCCCTGGCATTGATAGTTCCACCATTTCATTGAAAGAATGACATGGTGGTTCAGATTCAACCGGGGCCGGAGAGATAGCACAGCGGTAACAACAGCTGTGCTTGCAATCAGAAGGTTGCATGTTCGATTCCCGGGCTGGTCTGGACACCCAGCTGTGAGCCCTGTCCACTGTTCACCTCACAGTTCGAAAACAGCCCAACTGTGAATAGATGAACGAGGGACCGCTAAGCGGGGAAGGATTTTTACAAAAAGGACTTTACAATGCCTGAATAAAAGGAAAGATCGGCTGTCGGAAGGTGTAATGCGGAAACAGAGGCTCTCCGTCATGAGGATGAAGCAACAGCACCCCCTTGTGACGTAATGACGTAATTTATTTATTTATTATTTTGATTTGCATACCGTCCCTTCCACGTTGGCTCAGACGTGATGGAGCAACCGCACCCTGTGACGCAGCCAGAAGAAGAAAAAAATCCTTCTAAATTGTACTTGTTGTATTGTAATTGTATGTCAACTGGCAGGGATTGTCTGCCGTATGTGTAATGTAATCCCCTCAGAGTCCCCTTTGGGGTGAGAAGAGCGGAATATAAATAAAGTGCATTATTATTATTATTATTTGCAACATGTGATCTTTCTCAGCCTGTGGGTCCCCCAGGTGTTTTGGCCTACAACTCCCAGAAATCCACACCAGTTTACCAGCTGTTAGGATTTCTGGAAATTGAAGGCCAAACATCTGGGGACCCATAGGTTGAGAACCACTAGTTTAAGTCAACAAATCACACAGCTTGTTACAGGGCAGATAGAGAACAACTAAATAATAAAACATTCCAAATCCAGACAATTTTTACTGTATCTCTTGGATAAGAATAGGGAGTTTTTACAGATATTGGCTAGAAAAGGGCATTCCAGCCTGACAACATATACCTCATGAAATTATCTGTCCTACATCCCTTTTATAGGTGCAGGACGGCTTTTATGACTCCTTGCCAACCCTGCCATAGTTAGGACATTTTCCAAATTTTCCAAGTTAGGAATTACCAAATTTCCTTTTAACTCTGATCTCATATCCATCAGGTTTTGTCCTTCAGGATCTGATACAGTCAGCTCTTACCGCCACTGGGACCACTTGGGATGAGGCAGGAGGGGATGTATTTTGCTATCACATGCATAATTGAATAATGATGTTTTTTCCCCATCACAGGCAAAAATGAATTATTACTGTAACTTTCTCCCCGTTTGTAAGAAAATAAATGTTTGCACAGTATTCTACCTGTATTTGAGCACTGCAAAGTGTTTTGTACAATTTTTGGTGCAGGAAAATATATGGGTTTTTCCACAAAAATGCATTTTTTGTGCAAAAACACATTTTGTGTTTTTCCACTTTGGTACATTTTAATATTGAGATGAAAACTATGTAAAGTTCTGACTAATCTATTCTCAGCAGGGGCCCCTTACTGTTGGGGAACCTATTTTTCAACTGGAAAATTAATAATACAGAATATTCTTTCCATCCCAAAATGCTCCAGGGTTCATGTTGGGAGTACCAATGAAAAGAATTGTGTTTGCATGTGCAAGGGTGACACACCTCGCGCCAAGGACAATAACACAGACACAAGTGGTTGGATGAAAATGGCCACAACTCATTTATTGAAAACAGGAACAAAGGGTTGGCGGCCATCCTAGATCAGGGTCGAACAGCCCCCACGAATGTCCAAAGGCGTATGCAAGCCTGGGGTACGAGCGGCCCAATGCTTGTCCACAGAAACTTGGCACCCCCGGGGGCCTGGGCGTTATCCCCCTTTCAACCAAGGGGCGATAAGCCAGCCTGATCCAGGGGCCATGCCACACGCCAAACACGGAGTTGTGACAAAGAACATAAAAACGCATAACCATGAACAATGCAACAATGACATGAAGAATAAACAAAATGGACACCAACAAGCAATGCAATAAGTAGGGAGGGTGGGAGGAAAAACAGAGCTGGCCCCCACGTGCAGCCTGGGCAGCCCCGGGCGGCCTTAAATAGGCTGCCCAGGTGGAAGTGCAGGCCAACCGGCACAAAGGAGCAGGGTGGGGCCCGCCCCATCATTGGCCGGCCAGCATTTGGTGGTGGGAAACCCTGGGAAGGAGAATCCTTCTGGGAAGGAGAAGCCCCTGCATCTTTACGCAAAATGGCGACGAGGGCAACCCTGCCCCACAACCCTCTTGGCCAGTAAGTCGGCCAAGCACATTCTAGCCAGGAGTCCTGGAAATACTCATTTTCAAATTACTTGAAAACTGACCTTGCTTTTTCCTGGTTTCTATTGCAAGTAGTGTGCATGAAGGTATTTAATCAAGATCAGTATATGTGTTCATCCCTTTGCAACTAGGGGGAAAGGGGTGAGAGAAGGAAGGGGACCTTGGAGGTGCATGTCTATAAAATATGTTCCAAGGATCTGGCAGGACAGCTTGTCCTTGGATCTCTCCTCTCCACCCCACCCTTGGTCCACGTTTATTGGGGATTTTCTTCCTTTCCCATTATTCCAGCATCTGGGGATGATTAGTCCTTGACAAGGAATAGAAAGAAGGCAGGCAAGCAAGCTGTCGGGAGGGACTGAAGTATTTGGGGCACACAAAAATATATACATCCAGCATCACACAAAAATACTTGTGTGGTCACTTTGCATATCATTTTTCACTTATGCTTCATCAAGTAGCCAAGCAGTGCAGCCACTGATTAGACCACTAAGTATCAGTTTAGATGTATATATTCTAGCAGATTTCTCTTTCAGGAAGAAGAGAAAAAGCAATCACTTTCTCACTTAATTTTTTTAGTCAACAAGCTTGAAGTCGCTAAAAATACTGATTCACACACACTTAACACCCAACTTCACACTCTTATAAACCCCCCAATGCTTGGTCTCGCCTCCTGACTCTCACATGAAGGCCCTGCCATTCCCTACTTCCTTTCCCCACCCATCCTCCAATTCTACACATTACCAGATTCATCCCAGCACATTCATCACAAGTCAGTGATTTTCTGTCAGCCTCAGAGGCTGCTGGGCTTATCTTGTTCCCACCTGAGATAACTGGGGGCCTCCGGCCACCTCCCCTCACTCCAGTCATGGGGCCTGATAAAGCCAAAGCTTTATCTTATCTTGGCTCTCCTGTGGCAGTCACAGATTAATGGGACTGGAAGTGGGCATCTCTCCAGTACAGCTAGAAATACCAACACTGGTTTCCAGTTAGAGGTTTAGTCCATAGAAGTGAAAGGTGTTCATGGAGATGTGCAAAGAACTGCATGTGGCAGCAAGCAGCCAAAAAATGAACAAGTATTACATACAGATACCTAACAGTGACAATGGCAAAGTAACATCACGTGCAGTGTAGAATGCACACTTATCATAGGATCTTCAAAGGATCTTTCCTAGCCTTAAAAAAGAAAATCCCAAAAGCTACAGATCTATGCCTACTTGCCTGGCAATAAGTCCCATTGTATTCAATAGGGAACACATTTGAGGGGATGTAAATGGATCTCTACTGTGAACAGTTCTCTTTAACATGAAAAGAATCTAGATCAGTGGTTCCCAAACTTTTTTGGCCTACCGCCCCCTTTCCAGAAAAAAAATTACTCACCGCCCCCCTAAAAATATTTTTTTAATTTTTTTAATAGCAATTAAACAAAAAGATAAAATATAATAAAGTTGTGAATTAGAAACATTGAAGTTTGAAATTCTGAAACTATTTATTGAACTTACAATAGAAAGGTAATACAAAAAAAGTTAAAACATTCGAAATCATCTTAATGAGAAGGATGAACCTGGAATGCTGCTACCAATCTAGTAATCCTTGGCTCTATTTTCGTCAGCAGTAATCTCAAATCATCGCGATTCACTATTTTGCAATCGGTTTCTTTTTTTGTTAATAAATTGGTTACTGCACTGAATCCACGTTCCACTAAATATGTTGAAGACATTGTTATTGTTATAAGACTCAACCAATTGGAAGAGAACCTCAAAGGTATTATTATTATTATTATCCCTTGCTTGGCGAGAGGAGGAGGAGGGAGCAGGAGGAGGGAAGAAGAGAGAGACACACACACAGAGATGGATGGTAGCCTGTCACCTGGCTCACGGCACCTGGCTCAAGCCAGCGCCTCCCAAATTCTCCTGGGTCTTCCAGTGCCCCCCTAGATTGCCCCACCGCCCACCAGGGGGTGGTACTGCCCACTTTGGGAACCACTGATCTAGATGGTATCCAGCCAGATAGGGCAAGATGAGATGAAAATCTGTTTTCATCCTTTTTCACTCTTAATTCAGTAACACATAGCCCCATGTGATGTCAAACGTGTCCTCATTTTGTCGCAAAAGAGGAGGAAGTGATGATAGTGAAAACTTTTTTTTCCATGTCAGGAGCGATTTGAGAAACTGCAACTCGCTTCTGGTGTGTGAGAATTGGCCACCTGCAAGGGCATTGCCCTGGGGATGCCCAATGTTTTGATGTTTTACCATCCTTTGGGAGGCTTCTCTCATGTCCTCGCATGGGGAGCCAGAGCTGACAGAGGGAGCTCATCCGTGCTCTCCCCAGCTTTGAAACTCCGACCTGTCAGTCTTCAATCCTGTCGGCACAAGGGTTTAACCCATTGCGCCACCAGGAGCTCCATAGTGAAAACTATTACTACTACTATTATAGTTATTTGTATTCCAACTTTCTCCTGATGGTTGAATAATAATAATAATAATCTTTATTTATATCCCACCACCATCTCCTTGAAGGGACTCGGGGCGGCTTACATGAGGCCAAGCTCAATAACACATCGGTAAAACAACACAGGAGCAAATAAGACAATACAATCAATGTAACTCACATATAAGCAATAACACACAAAGTTTAAAACCATAATGGCTGGGCCAGATGTAATATATTAAAATTTAAAATTTAACACAATGTGGTTAACAACATATGAAAACAATGCAAGTTAAGAGCAATACAAATATCGGAATATAAATGAAAACATGTGGTTAAAATAATTAAATTATTTGTAGATGTAAATATAAAAATATCTAAAGTACATTACAAATTACATACAAAGCAATGTGTTTGAAGCTGCAAGGCTATTCAAAGCTAATCAAGGTAGCCGATTGCAACATTCACACTTCCTCAAACAGACAAGAGTTTTTTCTCCCACCCTGGACATTCCACAGATATATAAACCCCACTTGCCTAGTTTTCAACAGACCTCACAACCTCTGAGGATGCCTGCCATCAATGTGGGCAAAACATCAGGAGGAAATGCTTCTGGAACATGGCCATACAGCCCTGAAAACTCACAGCAGTACAGCTATATACAAACACTTTAAAAATCTTCAAACCAAAAATCTTATTTAAACAACTTCTCAACCCCAAGGGGGACTCATCAGTAGCTTCGATGCCCACATAATAACAATATAAACCCCAAAACACTACCGGGCCGAGCAGATTGCGGCGCTGGGTGTCCTCGCTGCCATTACAGATCGGGACGGGGGCTTCTTCCTCCCAGAAGCCCCTTGGGTGGCGGGAGATTTTCCCGCCACCAGAGCCAGCTGGCCAATGGTGGGGCTGGCCCCGCCCTGGCCAAGCTCACAGTTGGGGCCAGCCCTCTCTTCCACCCGGGTAGCCTACTTAAGTCTGCCCGAGGCCTTCCAGCAGGCACTGGGCCTGCATCAGCTTTTTCCACCCACCCTCCCTGCATGCAGCATTGCTTTGCATTTGTCAGCTTATCTTTGCTGTTGTTTGGTGTTCATCTTGCTCTGTATTTTGTTAGCTGATCTGGCTGTTGTTGTGCGTTTATCTTGTCACAACTCTGTGTTTGGCGTGTGGCATGGCCCCTGGATCGTGGTGGGGTATTGCCCCCTGGTTTGGAAGGGGGGATAACGCCCGGTCCCCTGGGGTGCCGAGCTTGCGGGAACCGGAGGTGTGCTGGTGGCACCCAGGGATGTAAGTAGCAGCAGTTGTCCGACCCCCGATCCAGGACCCATGCATGGCCACCAACCCTTCTTCCTGTTATCAATAAATGAGTTGTGACCATATTTCACTCCAACTACTTGTGTCGATGTCTTCTTGAATATGGGGGGAGGTATATCACCCATACACACGCAAATTAACAGCTCAACTCTCATCAATGTGTAAAGGCCTAATGGAACAAATATGTATTATACCTGGCACCAGAAGAAGAACAAGGTGGAGGCTATCCTGGGCCACTTCTAGACTGTCATATAAATCCAGATTATTAAAGCATATAACCCACATTATCTGCTTTGAATTGGATTGTATGAGTCTATACTGTCATATAATCCAGTTCAAAGCAGATAATCTGGATTTTATATGGCAGTGCAGAAGGGGCCACAATCCTTCGGATCGCCTGGACCCATGCTGTACAGGGCTTTATATGTCAGAACCAGCAGTTTGAATTGTGCCTGGAAACAAGTTGGAGCCAATGGGTCTGTTGTAACAAGGGAGTTGTGTGCTCAAGTTGTGAGTCATATAATTGAACTGCCATATACTGCAGTTCAATACTGCATTCTTAAATTGCATTATATGACAATATAGATGTAAATAACGCATCAAGTTGCGATGGAAAAAGCTCTCCGTCTCTTTGGACCAACTGAAGTTTTCTGAGTAGCGGTCTTTTTCTGCACCATTAGAAGGTAAGCGACAGGATCTTTGATCACTTAAATGGGGGGAAGTCCGGTGAGAGTTGCACTTCAATGTAATATAGTCGTTGGGTAGAAAATCCCTGTTGTATTCTCTTTCACAACACTTGATAACATTGTAACTTGGGAAATGGGGTTAAAGGAGAATGTTGCCATTGGGAGTCTTTGGCAGCTGCCTGACAGACATAATTTATCAGGTGTAGAATTCTTATCACTGAAACCCTGCATTAAAAAGAGAACAAAAAGAGTTGCCAGTTGCATTTTTGTCTGTCATGAAGCTATTTAAAGGCACTGAACCATAACTCTGGTTGATGGAGTAGGTGCACATGCACATTAAATTTTGTATGCATATGTGCAACATTCCTCCCCAAAATGTTCATTTTTAGCATTTCATAAAGCACCAACGTCTTGCTAAATCCAGTTGTGTTCCAAACTGGAAGAGATCCTACTTTAATTCTGTATGTTTCACAGTGATGAAGCAATGTAATAGGAGCAAAATAGTCTGTCTGTTTTTAACTACAGTTTCTTCTTGGCAGTAATAGTATTTTACCATTTTTGCTGATACAGTTTTTTTCTCACAGGATCTATGAACATTATATTTTTAATGAGAAACTAGCAAGGTTTCTATCAGTATGACAGGCCCATTTCCTTTTCCTTTATTGTTTTCTGTAGCATTGAAGGAAACAATAATCAGAAGGATGGCTTTCATTTCTTTGGCTGAAAGTAATGCGGTTACAATTAATGACACAAATGAGGTGAGAGGAAAACTGATGGAATCATCAATATCTGCAGGTTTACTCGTATTTTGTTCTTGCCTAGGATGGTCTGCTGTTGCAGTCATTGTACTTTTGCTCCTAGAAATAAATGCTTCCAGGTGTTCTTCACAAATCAGATCAGCGTTTAGAAAAGTAGCTGAGTGTTTATGAAAATTGTATTCCAAAGGAGTCACTTTTTCAACCTTTGAGCAAGACCTTTGTCCTACTAGACTTCCCCAAAGGTGTATACATTTCTTCCCTTTTAAAATAATATTTTATTGAAGAGATGAAATGAAATGCATTAAAAAGATATATAAAACTATTTTTAAAATTACATAACCGTCCACTACAACTAAACTGGGTCCCCTGGTGGCGCAGCAGGTTAAATCGCTAAGCTGCTAAACTTGCTGACCGAAAGGTTGGCAGTTCAAATCCGAGGAGCAGGGTGAGCTCTCGCTGTTAGGCCCAGCTTCTACCAACCTAGCAGTTCAAAAACATGCAAATGTGAGTAGATCAATAGGTACTGCTTCTGCAGGAAGGTAACGGTGCTCCATGCAGTCATGCTGGCCACATGACCTTGGAGGTGTCTACGAACAATGCCGGCTCTTTGGCTTAGAAATGGAGATGAGCACCACCCGCCAGAGTCAGACAAGACTAAACTTAATGTCAGGTGAAACCTTTACCTTTACTTTACAACTAAACTACTATTTTTTTAAATAAAATTATGAACTTTCAATTCATTCTGTCTGATTATTGTTATCCTGTATAAGTCTACTCCCTTTAAATCAGTGGTTCCCAACTTTTTTTTGACCAGGGACCACTTGACCAGGAACCACTTTGACCAGGGGCCACTCTCCAACATTAGTACCAAAAGGGTTACAAATCTGGTTTTGGTCAACTTTAGATTCAGTTTGGTTATTTGGGGTGCTGATTCAGAAAACTGCATTGGATGGACCACATCAGCTCTAATTTCTGATACAAAACATCTAGTAGTCACCATCTGCTTGACCATAGAAACCCATATTTAATAATCTAGAGCTGATGTGATAGTAGTAATCTTTCATGGGTAGCCAGCCTCTCCCCTCCCAACATCACTGTTGCCTCGGCACTATAAGAGGGTTTCGCGAGACCAGTTGCTCTCGTTGCTGCGTGGTTTCAAGGCAACCGTGTAGTAATGGTGAGGCTGCAGACCATATTTTTGTTCTTGCAGACCACTGGTGGTCTACGGACCACAGGGTGGGAACCACTGCTTTAAATGATATTGTGATCACACTGGCAGAACTCAGCTATTTCTTGAATCCCACAGTTAATAAATACTCCACCGTTGTTTTTCACAGATCCCAATCTTTTGAATGTTAGTCAAATATTTCTCTTTAATCTGCATTGGCAATTTGTCTTTCTCGGGTATTTCACAGATCTTCATCGACTATTTTTCCTTGCATTGGGAAAACTGGTTCCTCCCGTATCTGAGCATATATAATTCTTATATATAATTATATATAATTCTTCCTCTCCCTGAGACCACATTTGATCAAAAGTCCCAAAATTTTGCTCACATTTCTAATCCTTGCTAGAGCTGCCCTTGTACTTCTTAGAAAATCTCTATCGCATCAAATGGCATCTACATATCATCCTATAAAATTTCTTTCAAATCATTATTCAAAATGAATACTGTATACATTTCATACAAGAAAAGTGGCTCCACCACACCAGACATCCAACATGACTAAAAGATACCGACTAAATTGATACTTATGCCTATAATCTTGTTTGTTATGGGCATCTGGGTTTTATGAAATTCAGGGGGATCAATACTATAGCAGAGTGAACTCTTTTCTCATTAGAATTTAATATCTCATCCTCTAATGCTCTTTAGGAAAAAGAGTGAAGAAGCATCCATCACTTTTATTTAAGTCAACTAAAAAGGCACAAAGATTTGAGCAGGTCTTTAATTCTATCAAAGTTTTTCATCAAGCTGATATTAAGCAAAATGAAAACGAAACATGGGAGGAAGAAAATATATGACTGAGCACAATGAAAGTGTTCCCATCTTCCCAGAAATACATTGTGGCTTCTCCTGATAATGGGAGCTCAATGGAGTATGGCCAGGGGCACAGCTACACAGCAGAATTAATGCAGTTTGACGCTGCTTTAACTGTCTCGGCTCAATGCTAGAGAATCATAGAAGTTGTACTCTAGTGTGACACAACCACTATTTGGCAGAGAAGGCTAAAGACCTTCTAAAACTACAACTCCCATGATACAAAACACTGAGCCATGGCAGTTAAAGTTGTGTCAAAGTGGAGTACGGTGCCACCTATATGCAGATGACACCCAACTTTATTACTCCTTTCCACCTAAAGCCAAGGAAGCTGTCCTGACCCTAAACCAGTGTCTGTCATCAGTAATGAACAGGATGAGAGAAAACAAATGGAAACTAAATTGAAACAAGACAGAGGTGCTCCTGGTCAGTCAGATGGCAGATCAGGAAACAGGGGTCCTGCCTGTGCTGGATGGGGTCACACTCTCCCTGAAGACACAGGTTCGCAGTTTGGGAGTCCTCCTGGACTCGGCATCGAACCTGGAGGCCCAGGTCTCATCGGTGGCCAGCAGGGCCTTTGCACAAATAAAACTTGTGCGTCAACTGTGCCTGTTCCTTGGGAAACCATATCTGGCCATGGTGGTTACCTCTTGCCTGGATTTCTGTAACGTGCACTACATGGGGCTGCCTCTGAAGAGTGCTTGGAAACTTCAGCTGATCCAAAATGCTGCAGCCAAGTTACTCTCTAGAGCTGGGTACAGGGGGCGGACAACCCCGCTGTTGCAGCACCTCTCCACTGGCTGCTGGTCTGTTCTGGTTATTATTGTTATTATTATTCTTTATTTCGATTTGATAAACTGCCCTTCCCAAGGCTCAGGGCGGTTTACAGCATATAAAAACACATAAAATTTAAAACACATAAAATTACATCTTAAAACAGATAACAAACCCAACCCCTTACAGTCACATAAAATCATAACCAGACATAGCTGATTCATACAGAATGGCAGTGGTACGGCAGGGTGGCAAGTTGTTAATCATGCGCCGGTCAGACATCAAACGCCTGCCTGAACAGCCAGGTCTTACAGGACCTGCGGAAAGCCATCAAGTCCCGCAGGGCTCGCGACTCTGGCGGCAGCGAGTTCCATAAGACCAGCGCAGCCATTGAAAATGCTCTCTGCCGCGTGGTAGAGAGCCTGCAGAGCTTCATACCCGGGACTTCAAGTAAGTTAAGCCCCTCTGAACGCAGTGATCTTCTGGGCGCATATGGGGTAAGCCGCTCCTTCAAGTACACTGGCCCCAAACCTTTAAAGCCTTAGACGGCTCAGGTCCAGGCTATTTGGCTGGCTGCATCCCCTTGTATGAATCTGCCCAGGCCTGAGATCTTCAGAGAGGCGCTTCTCTCGGTCCCAGCTCCATCTCAAGCTCGGTTGGTGGGAACGAGAGTGCAGGTCTTCATTCTGGGTGGCTGATGCTCAACTTTGGAACTCCTTGCCCAGGGAAGCCAGAATGGCCCCCTCCCTGTTGTCCTTCCAGCAGCAGGCTAAAACTTTTTTTATTCAGACATTTTAAAGATGAAGGTTTTTAAGATCAAATATCATCATCATCATGATCTTCATTCATTCTGCTGTGTAGATGTACTCTGAGTATTAGTCAGTATCACACAAGAGGGTTGTAAATCATGTTTCTTTAAATCAGTACTAATGATCTGTTCCACAGAGAGAGAGGGGGAGAGAGAGAGACTCTCCTTTGGCCTCCACCTCGTGGTGAGCCACACGATTGGTGGAGGATGAGGCCCCCGTGAAAGCTGCAAGCAGGCCCTGCCATGTGCTGGGCCAGCAGCGAGCCACACACCTGATGAGGGAGGAGGCCCTGCCAGAGAGCCTTGCGCAGCTCATCCCAGCCTCTGGACAGGACAGGGCCTCCTTGCAGCCCTCGCCAGGGCCTCCTCTTCCACTAGGCACATGGCTCACCCCAGGCCCAGCACAGAACAGGGCCTGCTTTCATATGGCTAAGCGACAGATGAAGCAAGCAGGCCCTGCCCTGCAACTGGCGGAAGAGGAGGTCCCACCGAAGGCTGCAGGCCATACTTAAGATGGTAGATACTCTCGTACCAGTGACCTTCAGTGGGGCCTTCCTTTCAGGCGCATGGCTTGCCCCTGGGCCAGTGCAGGGCAGGAACTGCTCGCATAGGGCCAGGTGCCAGAGAAGAGCCGCCCCAAGCCCCATGGAGCCTCCTCCTCCACCACCAAGTAGCCTATAGTATCAGCTTCACTCTCGTAGCTATTTTAAATAACATAACAAAAAAGAACAAAAATTTTGGAACTCCGTAACAGATACAACATAGACCCCTTATTAATTTTTAAAAACTCTTTAGAATCAAAACAAGGGTCACACAAATTTCATAAATGCAAACAGAGCAGATTTTTGGCTTTGTGCACACCTCTATCACACAGTGAGAAAGTGTGACATAGCTGTTCGAATGTTGGGCTCGGAGGATCCAAGTTCTAGTCCATAACAAATGTCTAAAGTAGCCTTGGTTCAATCATACTCTCTGAGTCTGACTTACCCCACAGGTTGAAATGGGGAGGAGGTAAGCTATGCCCACTATCTTGAACTCACTGTATGAAAGGTAGGATATAAATATAAGTAGTTAATAAATTAATACTAGGTAACCCATAATTAATTGAGCTAGTTATGCCTTGAGCACTGGACTACAGCTTTTGAGAATAGGGGTTGACTCCCTATTCAGCCATGAAATCCCACTGGGTGACCTTGAGCAAGTCACATATTCTCAGGCTGGATCTACACTACCCTTTATCCGGGGATCTGATCCCAGATTATTTGCTTCTCCATCTCTGCCATATAATGAGAATATGTGACTTGCAGTGTAGAAGGGGCCTAAACCTCAGAAACCCCCATGATAGGATTGCCTTAGAGTTGCCATAAATTGGAAATGACTTGAAGGCACACAACAGTAACAATCCTATAACTCAGAGCATGTAGCTATAAACACAGGAAAGCTACTACTTTATTAGGGGATGTGATAAATAGCTCATTAAAACTAATGGAAACGATATAACTTTAGGCAAGTAATTAAGGAGCAGAAACATGTCTGTCCTCTAAAACAGTGGAATGACTGAGAACAGAAATAACTCAGTCGCATGTCTAAGTAGGATAATAACGGTGTGTGGGGGGTGTTTCAAACTTATTTACTTGGCACATAGTTTGCTTCTAATGCCAAACATGTATATTTGAGAATAAGTACTATTTTGCTGTATAAATTATCAGCATACATTTTAAAAGTAAAATAAGAAAAATTGCAGCTTACCAATTCCGTTGTGGGTTTTTAAAAAAATATATAAAGAAAACAAAGATATGTAGCTTCAACCGCAGGTGGCCCTGGCATATCCTTGCCAACCCAGTGGCAAGGCACAAGGTCTGTTTGCCAGCCCTCACTAGCTGATCATTTGAGGAGGCTCTGACCTGAGCGGCCCTGGACTACAGCTCTATATGTATCACCAAATCATCTGGCAGTGTAGACTCATATAACTCAGATAAGTGTTTAGACCACACTATGAAGGAGTGGAGCCCCTAGAGGTGCAGTGGATTAAAGCGCTGAGCTGCTGAACTTGCTGGCTGCGGTTAGCCCCAGTTTCTACCGACCTAGCAGTTCGAAAACATGCAAATGTGAGTAGATTAATAGGTACCAATCCGGAGCGAAGGTAACGCCGCTCCATGCAGTCATGCCGGCCACATAACTATCCAACGCTCTCGATGAGATTGCCCCTAGACGCCCTCTCTGGCCTCGTCGTAACCGGTCCCCTTGGTTCACCGAGGAACTAAGACCGATGAAACGGGAAAAGAGATGGCTAGAGGGCAAGTGGAGGAAACTCCATGACGAAGATATGAAATCAGCTTATAAGCTTATTATGGAGACTGCGAAAAATTCATACTATGCAACCTTGATAGCGTCCGCCAGCTCACGCCCGTCACTGGAGATATGTTTCTCCATTGTCAGCGGAGTGGCCTTCCACCACCTCCGACAGGCGAGGAGGCTGGCTCCCTACCTGTCCCGTCATGACCTAGCCACAGTGGTCCAAGCCACGGTCATCTCAAGACTGGACTACTGTAATGCCCTCTACATCAGCCTTCCTTTGTCGGTGATCCAGAAGCTTAAGCTGGTGGCAGGCCTTCCATCTCGCTGCCACATCACGCCTGTGCTGCGTGAACTGCACTGGCTTCCAATAGAGCACCGGATCACCTTCAAGGTGTTGGTTCTGACCTTTAAGGCCTTGAACGGTCTGGGGCCAGTGTACCTAAGGGACCGCCTCTCCCATTACAGCCCCCCTCGACCACTGCGATCAGAATTCCAGAACCTCCTGGTGGTGCCTAGCCGACAATCTATCCACCTGGGTACTACACAGAGGAGGGCATTCAGTGCCGCTGCGCCAGTCCTGTGGAATGCCCTTCCTTCCACAATCTGCTAACATTCCGCAGGGCCTGCAAAACCCTCCTCTTCACCCAAGTGTTCGGTGTATAGACATATGATTGTGTAGACTGTGTTTGCATGCCTGGTTGCTGCAATTTTAACTATTTGTTTTTACTGTGTTTTATGGCTTTTATGAATGTGAGTCGTCCTGAGCCTATGGGAAGGGCGACCAATAAATCGAATAAATAAATAAATAAATAAATAACCTTGGAGGTGTCTTCAGGCAACGCTGGTTCTTTGGCTTAGAAATGGAGATGAACACCAACCACCAGAGTTGGACACGACTGGACTTAATGTCAGGGGAAAACCTTTACCTTTACCTATGAAGGCGAACCCCCTGCCATGCCACTTCCTATCTCTTAAACCAAACTAAGGAGCCACACTTCCATTGCACTTGTGTTTTCAAAACCCAAGTAGATGTAACTAAAATCTCAAAGTTCAAGTAGAGGACATTATCACACAAGGCAGATGCAGAAAGTCTGGTGACCGAGGACAGGGCAGGGAGATGTCAAAACTATATATTATATATTACAGGTTATATTTTTCGATGATGTCATCAATTTACTATTTAAACTGATAAGAACAGATACTACACTTAGCCAAAAGGCCGAGAAGCAATTTACTATTAAGATTTATTTTGCTGCCATTGTTTATTAATCCATAAGCTACCTCCTTGGAAGACACACAAACTCTTCAGGTGAAATAAAAATAAGAATATGATGTTCATTTTGTTCTTGAACAGTAAAGATGCTTAGTGGTTTCAATAAACTGTCAGGTTTTACTTTTATAGAGAATGATTTTATAACACGAGTTTCTTGAAAACTATGTTCCTCACACAGGAGTACAAACAGGTTGTTTAAACCTTCGAATCCTTTTTCCCTGAGGCTTTAACACCAGCGCTCTAAATTATAGAGGCTCACTCTAGTTCTTAACGCTTCTTCCCTGAAGGCTTTTAACTATTTTCCTCAATGAGGTATCTTTTCTAACAACAGTTCCCAAACACTTCCATCCTTTCACTTCAAATTTCCAATGATATTTCCAAAACAAACTCACTATTCAAACTCCAGACACTATCTGCGTAAACTCTGACTGCCTAGCTCTTACTTACCTAGCTCCCTCTGGCTCCACCCATCTCCAGTTGCTAAGCAACACCCTCCAATTTCATCAGCCAATCAGACTGCACTTTTAGCTATGAGGCTGCCTGATCGTTCCTCCCCCTGCTCTCCTTAGCTTTACCAAGCCAGGCCTGTTACTGCCTGTACTCCAACCTTGTAAGGTAGGCTAGTCCATTACAGCAGACAAACTAGAACTGCAGTTGTATCATACCACATTGGAGCATCCCGCTACCAGGGCCGGCCTTCCCCATTAAGTGACCTACGCGGTCGCGTAGGGCAACGTTCCCGGAGGGGGCGTGGCCACCTGGGAGGGGCGCCGCTCCGTCCCGCCGCCGTGTCGCCGCAGCCAGCCGGCGGCGCGGAGGAACGGGGGAGAGGGACTCACGGGGCGGGCTCGCCGCTCACGGACCCGAGGAGGAGCAGGAGGAGGGGGAGGCGCGAGGGCAGCCCCCATGGACGTAGCGGCAGCAGCAGCAGCGCCCGGAAGGGCCCGAAGCCAGAGGCGCATCTTCGTGTGGCGTCACCGTCGCGCCTCTGCCGAGGAGGAAGGGGAGGAAGGCCTCGCCGGTCTCGCGCTGTAAGGACGCCCGGAAGGAGAGATGCCGGAGGGAGGGAGCCCTGCGGAGGCGCGGCGGCCTCTTCCTCCTTCCCTCCCTCCCTCCAGCGTCTCTCCTTCCGGGCGTCCTTACAGCGCGCGGCCGGCGAGGCCTTCCTCCCCTTCCTCCTCGGCAGAGGCGCGACGAAGTGACGTCACGAAGATGCGCCTCTGGCTTCGGGCCCTTCCGGGGGCGCTGCTGCTGCTGCTGCTGCTGCTGCCGCTGCGTCTCTGTGGGGGCCGCCCTCGTGGCCTCCCCCCTCCTCCTGCTCCTCCTCGGGTCCGTGAGCAGCGAGCCCGCCCCGTGAGTCCCTCTTCCCCCCACCCCCGTTCCTCTGCGCCGGCGCTCGGGAGTCTGCGCATGCGAGGGCGCAGCCGGGAGCCGCCAAAGTTCGCTTACTCCCCCGGAGAGCTCGGGCCGCCCCTGCCCACTACCACAGTGGTTCTCAACCTTCCTAATGCTGCGACCCATAAATGCACTTCCTTATGTTGTACTGAGCCCCAACCATAAAATTATTTTTGTTGCTCCTTCATAACTGTAATTTTGCTACTGTTATGAATCGTCATGTAAATATGCAGGATGTATTTTCATTCACTGGACCACTTTGGGCACAAATACCCCATACGCCCAACTATGAATACTGGTGGGGTTGAGGGGAGATTGATTTTGTCATTTGGGAGTTGTAGTTTTTGGGATTTCTAGTTAACCTTCAAGAGGATTCTGAACTACACCAATGATGGATTTGAACCAAACTTGGCACACAGAACTCCCATGACCATACTGGAAAGGTTTGGTGGGCATTGACCTTGAGTTTTGGAGTTGTAGTTCACCTCTATCCAGAGAGCACTGTGGACTCAAACAATGGTGGATCTGGACTAAACTTGGCATGAATAGTCAATATGCTCAAATGTGAACAATGGTGTAGTTTGGGGATAATAGACATTGACATTTGGAAGTTGTAGTTGTTGAGATTTATAATTCACCTACAATCAAAGAGCATTCTGAATCTCACCAATGATTGGATTGGGACAGACTTCCCACACAGAACTCCCATGACAAAAACAAAATATTTTATTTATTTATTTTATTTCCAGTATTTCTACCCCGTCCTTCTCAACCCCCGAAGGGGGACTCAGGACGGCTTGGGTTTGGCACAATTTGATGCCATTAAATATAACTATGCAATATAACAAAACAATAAATAGAACATTAATTAAAACAATAAAAACAGTATAAACCATCGTATCACCATTCCAGTCAAATTCCATATCCAACTGCTATTTATGCCTGCTGTCCAAAAGCCTGGTCCCAGAACCTTGATTTCAATTTCTTCCTAACAGACAGGAGGGATGAAGCCAATCTTACCTCGTTGAGAAGCGAGTTCCACAGGTAGGGGGCTACAACCGAGAAGGCCCTGTCTCTTGTCCCCACCAGATGTATTTCCGACACTGGCGGGAATGAGAGCAGGGTCTCCCCAGATGATCTTAAACTGCAAGGCAGTAGAGGGAGATGCGTTTGGACAAGTAAGCTGGGCCAGAACAGTGTAGAGCTTTATAGGTCACAACCAGCACTTTGAATTGTGTTCGAAAGTGGATCGGCAGCCAGTGGAGCTGACACAACAAGGGGGTGGTGTGCTTCCTGTATGTCACTCCAGTTAGTAATCTGATGGTCTTTGACAACTCCTCTGACACCCCTTCATGACCCCCAGGTTGAGAAACACTGCACTACCAGCTTGCTTCCACCCTGGGAGTCTCCTGCCCATTGATATTGAAAATCCATCAATAATTCCCATTACTTACTATGTTTCCATCAACTACCTTAGTGCAATGGGCCCTCTCCACTTCTGTGCCACCATGCTGGCAGTAATATAATGTTAAAGAGTGGGGTTCTCTGATTCTCCTTCTCCCCCAGCTCCCCTTTGCTATTCCCAAGTTGGCTCTATTCCTTTTATTTTATAGATATCTCAGCTTGATTTTTTGTTGTTTTTAATGCTGAAATTAAACAATTGCATTTTAAAAAATTTAAAAAATATTTAAAAATGAGCAAGTAACAGTAGTGGAGGAAGGCGGGGTTATGAGAGTATGCAGAAGTATGATTGTGGGTTTATGAAATGGCAAATCAGTGCCACTGTACTAATAAAGAGAGATGTACATCAAAGGTGTTCAGTCGAGGAATAGTGCATTGGTGTGATAAAGACCAGAGATTTTCCCCCTGTTGGGCCTAAGGCTCCTGCAAGAAGAAAAAATTAATTGATCTCGGGAGTTAACAACAGAAGCCCCCTCACAAGGGTTGGGTTAATGATAGGCCAGATAAAACCTAGAGAAAAATCACTTTCAAATGGACTTGCCCCGAGGAGGAGAGTCAAATACAGTTACACTTGTTTCCAGGGTTCCAAAGGTATGTAAGACAACCGCCATAGCCCTCGGCAAATATAGCTTGGAAGAAAAGGAGGGAGGTAAGAGCTGTCCCTCCCATAATTATTTTCCCTGGCTTCTCCTACTTCATACACCTGTAAACATTGTATGCAGAAGAAAAGCAAATGTGCACTAGAAGATAGGCTTTTGTGTAGTTGATAATACAAATTTTAATCAGGACTAAGGACATTTATTAAAAGAATGACAAAAAGATAAGGAAACAGACAATTGAAATAACAATTGATACTTTTCACTCTTCATTACCTTAAATCAATGGTGTATTATTGGCACCGGCAAAATGGCTGCGCCAATCTGTTACCAAGACCCCACCTACACTGGCACTTAATGCAGTTGAAACCCATATAACGTACAATGTCGTTCAACTGCATTATATGAGTCTACAATAACCACATAATACAATTTCAAACTGTATTATATGGCAGTGTGGATAGAGTCTAAGGAAGTTAGATGTGTGGAGATATGTGTGTTTGCTTTGGAGCCAGCTAAATTGACAACTAAATCCAGCACTTCTTTTTGCATTCCCCATTTATTGCACCACAAGTTCACTGGCATCCAGTTTCATCACCAGATGTTATAACATTTGCTTTTACAGAAATGTTGTCCATTCTGTATCGATCCATAGTGCCATAATATCTCAGCTGTCTCCTCAATATCCTAGTAAGGCTGTCTCTTGTAATAGTAGTAATAGTAGTAGTAATAATAATAATAATAATCTTTATACCCTGCCACCATCTCCCCAAAGGGGACTCAGGGCAGCTAACATGAGGCCAAGCCCAGAATTACAGTACAACAAAATAAAATAAAATACAAACAGCAAATAATAACAACAAAATAAAATACAGAAAATAACAGAAAATGAAATAAACAGATGCAAAATAACATGACAAAGAAATAAAATAAAAGCACGGTGGGCGGGCCAAATGCACAGAATAAGATTGATAAAACCCTGGGTGAGATAAGTAAATGGAGACGTATGTACCATACACATGTCTCATTTCCTCAGTTATACGGGGAATCTTTGCAGGCCCCCTAGTGGCGTAGTGGGTTAAACCGCTGAGCTGCTGAAATTGCTGACCAAAAGGTTAGCCATTCGAATCTGGGGAGCAGAGTGAGCTCTTGCTGTTAGCCCCAACTTCTGCCAACTTAGCAGTTCGAAAGCATGCAGACGTGAGTAGATCAATGGGTACCACTTCTGTGGGAAGGTAACAGCACTCCATGCAGTCATGCCAGCCACATGACCTTGGAAGTGTCTACGGACAACGCCAGCTCTTTGGCTTAGAAATTGAGATGAGCACACACACACACACACACACCCCAAGAGTTGGACACAGCTAGACTTAATGTCAGGATAAACCTTTACCTTTGTCCCCAGCTATGCTAAAGGAAGGCATTTTCTTTTATTTCTATTCTGCTTTTACTGTTCTTCCCTCGATTCAGGACCTAGATAGCTCACAACAGCTGACAGGAAATTTAAAGGTGGTGCAAGTGTCTTCCTTCGATTCTGACCATTAGTTCATATTCTGAACACCAAAACGTCAGGATCCTAGCTGATCGTGTTGTTGAAGGCTTTCATGGCCAGAATCACTGGGCTGTTGCAGGTTTTTCGAGCTGTATGGCCATGTTAGTATTCTCTCCTGACGTTTCACCTGCATTTGTGGCAGGCATCCTCAGAGGTAGTGATCCTAGCTGATCATTTCAACATTTAATAAGTGAGATATTCATTGCTCATTAGAAAGCCTAGAGGATAAATTTTGCAAATGGGATTTCCTGTCCTTCTAAGCATAGATATTTTCATACCTGAAAAAAGAGTGGGCGTAGAAATACTCTTTCACACTCAGACAAGTCAGGAGCACTTTATTAATAGTACTCTAAGGGTAAACCCTCAAAAGTATACCTTTTCTCAAATCTGTCTAAAGCTGACTACTACAAGTCATTTAGTACTTAATACCAGGTGGGGCCTGCTGCCTCTGTGTGTGTGCAAACTCACAAGAGTAAGGTAAAGGAAAGAATCAGACCACAGAGGGAGAAAGTGGGGAAGGAGGTGGGGTGGAAGAAAAGGAGGGCTGAAGGAGCCATCCAAAGTAGGAGGTGTGGACATCCTCATGGCTGGCTCCCAATTCAGACTTGGGAGGGGGGAACATGCCTGCTGAAGATTGGCTGTCGTCACCCCCAAGAGGCTGCTTTGGACGCTTGCAGGGGGTGGTGCTAGACAGCCCAGAGTAGAAACTTTAAACTTTTTTATAGCTCCATCCAGTCGATAGTGCCAGATACAAACACATAACCCTGGGGAGAAGAGGCTTGCTTTCCTAGGCAGAAGCACCCCGGTTTCAAGAGTCAGGTGTTGGCTTTCACTCGGTTTGGCTGGCATTGGCTCCTATTGGCATCTGCGGCAACTTTCTCCCACTTCACACTTTCCACCCCAGCCAGGAACTAAGGCAGCACAGAGAGGAGTGTCTGTTGAGCCATGGTGTCACCTTGCCACAGGAATGCCCTGGGTGCATTGCTGCTGGTGCTAGTCCAAGGCTGGTCGCAATGTGTGAGTCAGGAGTACGACTACTACAGCTGGCCCTCAGACAACTTCCAGCATGGTCGCTTTTATACGAAGCAGCCGCAGTGTGTGGACATCCCAGCTGACATGCAGCTCTGCCACAATGTGGGCTACAAGCGCATGCGCCTGCCTAACCTGCTGGAGCACGAATCCATGCCTGAGGTCAAGCAGCAAGCAAGCAGCTGGGTGCCGCTGCTGGCCAAGCGGTGCCACTCGGACACACAAGTGTTCCTCTGCTCCTTGTTTGCACCTGTCTGTCTCGACCGGCCTATCTATCCATGCCGCTCACTTTGCGAGGTGGTGCGTGACTCCTGCGCTCCTGTCATGGAATCCTATGGCTTCCCCTGGCCTGAGATGCTCAACTGCAACAAGTTTCCCTTTGACAATGACTTGTGCATCACGGTACAATTTGGAAACAGCCAGGCTACTCAGCCACCAGGTAAAAGCATGGGAGGAAGGGAAGGAGGCAGGAAAGAGCTTGTATTAAGAGGTGTTGCTTTGGGCTAGCCATTTATCATGTTGAGATTTTCCAGAAACTCATGCATATTTCAAAACAGACCCAGGAAATGTTAACTTTTCTTTTTACGGTGGCTCCCAGAATCCCCTAGACATGATGGCCACTGAGTGTGGAATTCCGGGAATTGTAATCCTCAAAAGGAAAATTTTCCATGTTCTGTATCAAAATAGGGTGAGTTGAAAATACCATTTGATAGACTGCTGCCACTTTATCAAATACAATTTGTAAGAGCCTTCAAGGCCTTGACCTTTCAATAACTAATAGAGTTGTACACGGATAGGACACACATGGCTTGGTCTAGTTCTGGCATTTGATCCTGTGCCAACTATTAATCTGAGCCCATTTCGAGTGGTAGCCACGAAGGAATTTCCAGCTTAGTATCATCTTTTCTGCCTTGTCAAATCCAAGAACTGGGCAAGCTTTTACCCAAATCTGCCATGAGACATTAAGAAAACCATTTGTCATACTTAGAAAATTATAAAGCAGACTTTCATTCCACTGTTTTCAGACCTGCTGTTTTTCCACTTTCCACATTTTTTCTAAACTCATAGCAACTGCCTTGTTCCCATTTGAAGCTCTCTGCTCAGGTAGAGCAGTGTTTCTCAACCTAGGATGTCGGGACCCCTGGGGGGGGGGTTGTGAGGGGATGTCAGAGGGGTCGCCAAAGACCATCAGAAAACACAGTATTTTCTGTTGGTCATGGAGGTTCTGTATGGAACGTTTGGCCCAATTCTATCATTGGTGGGGTTCAGAATGCTCTTTGATTGAAGATTAACTATAAATCCCAGCAACTACAACACCCAAATGTCAAGGCCTATTTTCCGCAAACTCCACCAGTGTTCACATTTGGGCATATTGAGGATTCATGCCAAGTTTGGTCCAGATCCATCATTGATTCCACAGTGCTCTCTGGATAGAGGTGAACTACAACTCCAAAACACAAGGTCAATGCCCACCAAACCCTTCCAGTATTTTCTATTAGTCGTGGGAGTTCTGTGTGCCAAGTTTGGCTCAATTCCATAATTAGTGGAGTTCAGAATGCTCGTTGATTGTAGGTGAACTATAAATCCCAGCAACTACAACTTCCAAATGACAAAATCCCCCCAAGCCCACCAGTATTCAAATTTGAGCATATCGAGTATTTGTGCCAAATTTGGTCCAGTGAATGAAAATACCTGATATGCAGGATGTATTTTCGTTCACTGGACCAAATATCAGATATTTTCATTACAATTCATAACAGTAGCAAAAGTACAGTTATGAAGTAGCAACATTCATAATGTTATGGTTGGGGAACATGCGGAACTGTATTCAGGGGTCATGGCATTAGGAAGGTTGAGAAACACAGAGGTAGAGTATGTATTTAGGACCATGGGAGCAGTTTCTAGCCAAGATTTCAAATCACAGTGAGGACACTAATTTGAATAACCAAAGCCAGTTGTGGGTCAAAAGTATGGGAAGGCTGTGTATGAGACCAACACATATATGTATAACTGTATATGCATAGATACATATGTGTGTATGTGTATTGTATATACATACACACACCCCTTTGTATGCAGTCATTAGCCTTTCTTGGCACTCAACCAGGTGGAGGCAGTGCTTGTTCAAAGGAGAAGAGGATTTCAAAGAGATTCAGGGCATGGAGCAAGACACTGACAAAGCTGGAAATAGAAGCCAGACATTCCTGCCTTATCAGTTCATCCTCCTAGTGATAATGAGATGGTCCACTCTGTAGACTGAGATGTTGCTTTACATTTTGCACACAGTATATGATAGGAATTGAAAGTACATACATTTACACGTGCATATATAATGGGATGGGCAACTTGTGACCCTCTAATGGGTGTGTGTGGTGTGTGTGTGTGTGTGTATGTATATGTGTGTGTGTGTGTGTGTGTGTGTGTGTGTGTGTGTGTGTGTGTGTGTGTGTGTGTGTGTATATATATATATATATTCAGGAATTCAACTCTGCATATTGACGAACATGAGCTTCCATGGATAGGTTTGCATCATGGTCCTCTTGTAGGTCAAGTACATTATTTTGCTCTCTAAATCCTAGGAGCTAAATCCAGTCTTGCTGAATCAATGGGTGGGTAAACATTTATGTAAGTTCCTTTGAGTCAGAGGTGTGTGCTATAATTGGAATAAAGATTTTCACTTAGCCTTTCTTGTTTGTTGGTTTGTTTGATGAAGTGACCACCAAAAGATTTGTAATGTATACAAATCTATTTACTTACCAGCATATTTATTTTAGTAAAATAGGTATGTCTCACTCTGTTTCCAAGGACTCCAGGCAGTATACAGTAAAAGTAGTTTTAAACAATTTAAAACAATAATATTACTTTAATGGAGCCCCCGGTGATGCAGCAGATTAAACTGCTGAGCTGCTAGACTTGTTGACTGAAAGGTCGGCGGTTCAAATCCAGGGAGCGCAGTTAACTCCTGCTGTTAGGCCCAGCTTCTGCCAACCTAGAATTTCAAAAACATGCAAATGTAAGTGGATCTATAGCAGGGGTGCTCACACTTTTTCAGCATGCGAGCTACTTATAAAACAGCCAAGTCAAAATGATCTACCTACCCACTACTCAGAGAGCCATAAAAGCAAAATATTTGGAAATGTATTTCAGTGAGAGCCATATAATATATTTTAAGGCTGAATTCAACTAAATGTGAATATAATAAGCCCCTGAATTTATTCATAATAATAATGATGATGATGATATTCATTCAGCCTCTGCTAATAATAATAATAACAACAACAATGGGTTCCTAGAATAGGAGGAGACCTCCAAGGGCCATCCAGTCCAACCTCCTTCTGCACCTGGGCGCCTTTGGGAGCCTGCGGGGCGGGACTGAGCCTTCCTCTCGCCCTTCTTGCGATCTACCAGGATGCCCTATGCGATCTACCAGTAGATCGCGATCTACCTAAAAAGCACCCCTGATCTATAGGTAACGCTTCGGCGGGAAGGTAACAGCGCGCTATGCAGTGATGCCGGCCACATGCCCTTGGAGGGTCTACGGACAAAGCCGGCTCTTCAGCTTAGAAATAGAGATGAGCACCATCCCCCAGAGGCAGACATGATTAGGCTTAATGTCAAGGGGAAACCTTTATCTTTATCTTTAATATTAATTTAAACAGACTAAAATATATTAAGCAATTTGACCTATTAAAACCAGACCATTTAATTTGTGTTCCATTAATGGGAGTAATACAAGGAGCAAGGACATCCATACCTTGGAGGTTTAATTGAGGTAAACACTGACATGGCTTAATATTAAACCTTTAACAATATAAAATGGTGTACTGTGATGCTTTGGATGAAATCATGTCGACCTCCAGGAGTTTAATATTAAGCCATGTCACTGTTTATCCCAAGCAAGCCTCCAAGGCATGGCTGTCCTTGCCCCTTGTATTACTCCCATTGATGGAACACAAATTAAGCACTCCCCAGCAGATCTCATTCCTTGGGTGAACAAATATATAGAGATGGTTTCCTGCAACTGTTGAGGTATCAAACTATTAAAATGTTATATTCAATACCTTGTTTGGACCAGAAGCAGATTGTGCAATTCCTTCAAAACTGATGTGATATGACTACTATTTGGTGTTCCTGTCAGCAATCTAGCTGCTGCATGTTGTACTAAGGCAGCCCACATAAAATATATTGCAATAATCTAATAGGAAGTTGCCAAAACATGGATAGTAGACTTGTGCATAGAATTTGTTTCTTCCGTTTCCTCTCTTTCTTTCAGTACCTTTGGTACTTTGGGAGCCCGTAATGGTAAGGGCCCTCCCGGTACAAAAACCCATACCGATCTCCTTCTCTGCTTTTCTCTACTTAAACTTTTTTTATTAATCCCTCCAAAAAACGAAAAGAAAAACCTCATTCCCTGAAAGCTACTCTCTTCCTCCATCACTCTTCCTTACCTGGAAGTGGGGAACCTCCTTAAAATGACCTGGAAAGAATGTGTGGCTGCAGGCGTAGTGCAGCCCTCTTTCTATACAGCCAACATTTTCCACATTGAACACAGTCAATTGTGATTGCCCTCGTGTGCAGCTTGCTGTGTCCCATTTCCTAGTGGACCGTACTGGTTTACTCTCCAGTCTGTAAGAGATAGCTAGTACAGGAACTTGGCAGAAGGATATAAAAGCTAAAACAGCAAGAGATCTTAAAGACGGGAGACTTTTCATCCCCTCTCCCATATGTGATGGTAATGCCTGTCTTTATTAAGCATGGATGTATTTATTTATTTATTTCCAACATTTCTACCCCGCTCTTCTCTACCCCTGAGGGGGGACTCAGAGCGGCCTAACAAAAGGCACAATTCGATGCCAACATAATAAATACAACATAAAACCAAAAACATACAGCATTAAAACACATTAAAATACAATTAACATTAACACATCATACACATTCTCTTAAGTTAAAAAAAGTATTTCGTCCATAACAGGAGCATTGAGCCATATCCATCAACTTGCTGTTACAAATCCAGTCCAAAGTGCTGCATTGTGCTAGTGTGCAAACGCCTGGTCCCACAGCCAAGATTTCACTTTTTTCCTGTATGCCAAGAGGGATGGTGTTGATTGTATGTCGCTTGGAAGCGCGTTCCACAGACGGGGAGCCACTACCGAGAAGGCCCTCTCTCTCGTCCCCACCAACCGCGTTTGAGAAGTTGGCGGGAGCGAGAGCAGGGCCTCCCCGGATGATCTTAAATTACGAGGTGGGATGTAGAGGCTGATGCGTTCGGACAAGTAAGCTGGGCCAGAACCATATAGAGCTTTAAAGGTCAAACCAGCACTTTGAATTGAGCTCGGAAATGGACAGGTAGCTAGTGGAGCTGACACAACATGGGGGTGGTATGCTCCCTGTATGTAGCTCCAGTTAGTAATCTGGCTGCTGCCCGTTGGACTAATTGTAATTTCTGAACTGTCTTCAAAGGCAGTCCCACATAGAGTGCGTTGCCGTAATCTATTCGGGATGTGACCAGAGCATGGACAACCGTAGCCAGATCAGACTTCCCAAGGTACGGGCGCAGCTGGCGCACGAGTCTTAACTGTGCAAAAGCTCCCCTGGCCACCGCCAAGACTTGGGGTTCCAGGCTCAGCGATGAGTCCAGGATCACTCCCAAGCTGCGAACCTGAGTCTTCAGGGGGAGTGTAAGCCCATCCAACACAGGCTGTAACCCTATGCCCAGTTCGGCCTTTTGACTGACCAGGAGGACCTCTGTCTTGTCTGGATTAAGTTTCAATTTGCTAGCCCTCATCCAGTCCGACACAGCAGCCAAGCACCAGTTCAAAGTCTGGACAGCCTCCTTAGTGACAGGTGGGAAGAAGTGACAGATCTGGACGTCATCTGCGTACAAATAACACCTTACTCCGAAACTGTAATATGTGTTCTAATAGGGTTTTTCTGTGTATGCTTTCAAGAGGGTATATTGCATTCTATTCCTTCTTTAGTGTTTTATTGTTGTTTTGTATCTTTGGGTTGTTTCTAATGCTTAAGATGATCCAATCACAGAGTTTTATTGGCAGGATTTATTTGGAGGCAAGGGTTGCTCTTGCGTTCCTCTGAGACTGAGAGGGTGTGCCAAAGTCACTAGGTTTCAATGGCTATGCAATAATTTGAAACCTGGTGTTCATAATCATAATCCAATGCACATCCAAACCACATATTGTCTTTACATGTGAAAAACTCCACATGCTTACCCATAAAGAAGATGGTGTTTGCTGTTGGATTCTGTGAGAGCAAAGGGTGGGGTATGTGAGTTTGAAATGCTAATGAAGCTGTGTCCTCATGAAACACAGTGTTCAGGTTTCTCAAACCCAGGATGTAACTTTAATGCAACCCTGCAATATAGAATTATCTTTTCACTCATTATAGTACACAAATCATTCTGCCCAATCTGAATTCATATACAGTAGAATCTCGGTTAAGCAGATCTCAAACAACCAGCAAAAAAATTTAACAAATAATACTGCATTCACAAAACTGTTTTAATAATACAATAAAACTGTGTTTAATAATAATAATAATAATAATAAACTTTATGTCTATACTGCCCTCTCTCCCCAAGGGGATTCAGGGCAGTTTACACTTAAGAAGGCAGACATTGAATGCCTAAGTGAGTACAAAACAGATCATAAACATATCAAAATACATGATAGAGCACAATAATAACAGTGACTTTACCACGAAGGATTAAGGAATTGAATAGTCAGTAAGACATAATTAACTAAAACATAAATAAACACTATAACAAATACCCTCAAAACGGTTTAAAATACAGTTACATTAAAAATGGCTGGTGCCGGTGTTCCTTTAAGATGTATTGTGGCAGCCTTATAGTACAAGTGGAGTTGGCCAGCATTCCAAATGGATAACATGTTTTAATCCTCCTCCTTTCCGTATGCTAAAGTGCATCAGTGTGTTTTTATTTATTTATTTATTTACTTTATATTCCGCTCTTCTCACCCCGAAGGGGACTCAGAGCGGATTACAGTACACATACTTTGCAGACAATCCCTGCAGTTCAACATATGACATATAAACATGTGACATTTATCACAATACAGTACAGTACATACATTTAACATTTTTAGACAACAGAGGCAAACTTTCTGGCCACCAGAGGGAGCTGACGCATTCCTCCTCACTCTCAGCGTTTCTTTCCAGTGTAGCTTTGTTGTTTCTTCCGCATTCCTCAGCGATTCTTTATGGCATCATAAATCAGTCTAAATTTGCCTCCCCACTTTAATGTGGTACCTTTATCTCCTACTTGACAGATGTAACTGTCTTTCGGGCTGCAAAGGTCGGCAGCAGGCTACACTTAAGGTCGAGAACCCACCTCGACCTGGGCAGGCCTCGAACTCATGACCTACTGGTCAGAGAGATGTATGCTGCTGACACTTAACCAGCTGCGCCACATTCCCGGTGCACTTTTAGAAGTGTCTTAAAGGAAAGAAGGGTAGGGCCATTTTTACTTTTTTAGAAAGGAAGTTCCAGAGATGGGGAGCAATCACAGAGAAGGACCTTCTCTCGTTCCCACCAATTGAGCCTGTGATGTGAGTGGGATCGAGAAGAGGGCCTTCTCCATTGACCACAATGCCTAGGATGGTCTGTATGGGGAGTTACAATTAGACAGATAGCCTGGACCCAAACTGGTTATGTTTTTCTTTATTCATCTTAATTGTTTTTATTACTGTGTTTCAGCATTAATATCAAGGCAATACAGAGGACGTGATATAGTATGGGGTACTGTATCCATTAGACCTATTTTCATAGTAACTCTCAAGCAACCAGAAGCTACCTTTATCTGGCATCTACCAATCCTCATGGGTGCTGGTTGACTGAGAATCTACTGTATTTTTTATAATGGCATACAAACTGGAGTTTTTGTATGGTCACCTTGACCTGCAGGAGTGAGAAAAGATCTACTGAAATGTCTGAAATACAACCATCTAAAATCAGCTTTGTTCTATCTCTCTCGTTTTCTCCCTGTTCTACTTCCTCTTTCTTTCATCTTCTCCACCAAATAGAAGTTTGAGACTGTTATGAATTGAACCCAACCTTTGAGTAACTGAAGCTTAACAAACTATAGATCAGTGGCCCTGTGAGTTCCCTTAGTATAGACCAGTTCTAAAGACCTCTAGCGGGACATTTAATCAATTTGAGTAGCTCTAGTAGTAAGAAGGGAACTTCTGGCCTTCCAGATACTGAAGAAATGCAATTACTTTCATTATCAGGTATGCTGGCTAGGGCTCATGGGAGTTACTGTCCAAAAACATCTACTCTAATCAGAGGTCATACTATAATAGCTTGAGCTCCATAGAGAAGATTCTGAGATTTATTGATAGCTCCTCTAGCCATAGCATTACAATGTTTGGCCTGTTGAAACAGTGGTGTCACTAGGTGGGTCGGAGGGTACAAACTGCACCGGATTACACCATTATAGGAGATTAGAACAAATGACTCTATAAAATTGTGTACATTTTTAATTTTAAAATATTCCTGTAATTGTATATAGGAACAAAAGCATTTTTCATAAGCCCAGCTGACATGTGCTGCATCAGTATACCTAAAAGGTTAAAACTCTATGCTGATTTACTTTTTGCACATGCACTCCAGTCACAGCTGTCATAATAACCCATTTACAATGATGCTTCAAATGATGTGGTTTCACCTGCATGCACAACAAGCACACACTGTTGTTTTTGTTGCTGCAGGGTGATTTACAGTCACTGATTTTGCCACATTTGCTGATATTTTAGCAGCAATGTCATGGTATGGTACCATGTTGGAGGAGGTTGATTGAGATGGCACCATGTCATCTCCATGACTAGGGTTTGTGGGCGACACAAACCGAAGTGAGCTCCCCCTTGTACCTTAATTTAACAACAACAACACTTTATTTGTATTCCACCGTATCTCCCCAAGGGGACTCCGGCATATACAGACAAGCCAACATTCAGTGCCTCGAAACAATGAAACACAGATATACAGATAAAGGTAAAAACTTCCCCTTCATCTCCGACCTCGGGGGTGGAGCTCATCTCCATTTCTAAGCCAAAGAGCCTGCGTTCTCAGGCACCCCCTGGTCATGTGACCGGTGTGACTGCATGGAATGCTGTTTACCTTCTCGCCAAGGCGGTACCTATTGACCTACTCACATTTGCATGTTTTCGAACTGCTAGGTTGGCAGGAGTTAGGGCTAACAGTAGGAACTCACCCCGTCCCTCAGATTCGAAGCAGCAACCTTCTGGTCAGAAAGTTCAGCAGCTTAGCGGTTTAACCCATTGTGCCATCGCGGCCCCACCAAGCTTTCTTTTTAATGTTTATCTGTTTTAAATTCAAATATGGTAAATTTGAATGGACATGTACTAGCTGAAGTAGGACTGATGACTTATATAAAAGGGGAAACTGATAAGTGGAGAAAAGTTCAGTCACATAAGTAATGTGCATTTCCCCCTTTGAATGTGAGTTGCTGCATTTCAGGGATTGGATTGGATGATTCTTGTGATCTCATCTAATTCCATGATTCCCTAAAATGAAGTTTCATTCCCTTGGTTAAAAAGCCTTTCTAACACAGAATACGGAATTTCTGTTTGGAGGAGCCAAATTTGTAAACTTTCTATTAGGTTCAGGATACTTCATGACAAGTGAAAAGAAGTTCATGACAAAATTCAGAAATCTAAGACTGGGGATAACCATCATAATGGCTGGTTGAACGTAAAAACTTATGAAGCAAAGCGGGTTGCTTGTGGGAAGCTGGAAGGCAAAGATGCACAAGACATGCCATGGTTTTGATGCACTTTTTCACATGTTTCCTCCCTTACAGTGTCAAAGATCTGCACCCAGTGTGAGATGGAGCACAAAGCTGATGGCATAATGGAGCAGATGTGTTCCAGTGACTTTGGTAAGCCATTAATGCAAAGCAGATTTGGGAATCATGCAGTCCTCCAGATGTTGCTAGATCAAAATTTCTGACATCCAAAATTTCTGACATCTGAAGTCCAAAACACCAGAAGGCCCAAAGGTTGGGAAGCACCATGCCGCCTATGGCTAAATTATTGCCGAGGGCTAGTGCTGGCTTGATGTGTAATGTGTTTTTAGAACTGCTAGGACTTGCAGTCCAACAACATCTGAAGGTGCATGTCTTCTACCCCCTGATTCAAAGGAAACCCCCCCCCCCTCTCTCTCTCTCTCTCTCGCATCTCTTATGAGTTGTTTGAAAAATGGCAAAAGTGGCAGAATTGGTTTCGAAATGGCCTTTTGAATTGTTGTGGGAGGGGGAGATCTGTGGATGGTGGAATCCATGGATACAGAAGGCCAACTATACTCGTAATCTATATATGAGGTACTTTATCAAAATGAGTACTTGAGTCTTCTTTCCAGCCTAAAGGATATCTGCTGATAGAAAACAGCTCACTATCCCACCAGTTGGAACCAGTTAGTTTTATTCATCAGTCTTTGTCATCTGATTTTTGGGATGCTGCTCATGTGGGATTTTTCCTCTAGGAATGGTCTATCCTGAGCCATCCTTCAAATTCCACTTACATGGAAAATCTCAGGTTGACTCAGATGGTAAACAGACACAACTATAGTAGGCTACATGCTGCTCAATTCAAGAAAATGATTGCCAGCTGGAACTATCTCCATTGACCTACTAGTTCACATTTCCCTGTCTGACCACTACACCTCCACCATCTGATGTGGCTAGAAGAAGGCTTGACCACATCTTGGTCCTGTTCCCTGTGCTTCATAGAGCAAGGAGAAACCCTGAAATCCTGCACCTAATATGGGTACTCCCTAGTAAAACTCTGATGGATTTTATAAATAACCAATGACCCAAAGCTTAATAGCTAGTGGTTTGGCCTTGTGGCAAAAAAAACAATCATTCATGTATACTATAGCAATCAAAAGAAAGTCAAGGAGGATTAACTACATCACTCCTCCATTCAGTCACAGGGAGAGGAAGCAGGCCATGGACATCAATTCTACACTGTAGAATTAATGTGGATTGATGCAACTTTAATTGCCAAGGCTCAATGGTACGGAATCTTGGAAGTTGTAGTTTGTCGAGGCACCACACCCTTTCGCAGGTAAATCTAAAGACCTTGTAAAGCTACAACTCCCATGATTCCATAGCATTGAGATTTGACAATTACAGTGGTGTGTAACTATATGAACTCCAAGTTGTAAATAACTTCCCTATGACACTACCACTGCCAATTGTGTCTTTTGCCTTCTGTATTTGTTAATAGGGCTAAGCTCTCAAAATCAAATAAAACAGCCCTACAGCTCCTGCCCTGTGAACCCACCTTGATTTTTCCTTCCTTTAAGCCCGTTCAAGTGCTATGTAAGCCACTAATACTACCCATTATTCATTTCTCTTCCACAGTGGTTAAGTTGCGCATCAAGGAAATCAAGAAGGAGAATGGTGAGAGACGACTAGTAGCTGCTCAGAAGAAGAAAAAGCTACTCAAAGTGGGACCATTGAAACGCAAGGATACCAAGAAGTTAGTCTTGCATATGAAGAATGCAGGTGCCTGCCCTTGCCCACAGCTTGATGACCTCAGTGGTAGCTTCCTAGTGATGGGTCGCAAGGTGGGTGGGAGGTTGCTGGTCTTGGCTATTTATCGCTGGGAGAAGAAGAACAAAGAGATGAAATTTGCTGTCAAATTCATGTTTTCCTACCCCTGTTCCATGCACTACCCCTTCTTCTATGGAGCTGATCCCCATTGAGCTAGCTCCCCATTCATTCTGAGATTCTTGCTCACTCTTCTTCAGAATACTCTACACTTTCAGTCCCCTTCAGTAGGCTTACATCAAATCACACATCTTGGGAATTGCAAGGATCCTCTCTTTCATAGTACATACTCCATTTAGTTCCAAATCTTTACAGAAGCTTCATATTCATCAGCAGAAACTCTCAACACACATTCACTGGAAAAAGGAGACCTCTTACCAACTCCAAGCAGCAACTCATCAAGATATCTTCTTCCCAGTAATGTCTTGTTAGCCTTAAGTGGAATATTTAAAGAAAACACCACCACCCTCTAGTTTACATTTCTACCAAGAAAAGTGTCTTAACATTCATGAACATTTGAGTTGGGAATTCCTGCTTTGTTATTGTTTGCAGTCTTTTGAACCTGCTAAGTATAGATGCCCAGTCCCATAACAGTGGCCTCCCCAAACTTGGTCTAGACCAGGCATTGACAAACTTTGGCCCTCCGGGTGTTTTAGACTTCAACTCCTACAATTCCTAACAGTCTACTGGCTGTTAGGAATTGTGGTAGTTGGAGTCCAAAACACCTGTAATCTGTAAACTGACAGATCCCAGCATTGTAATAGGAACCACAATATCCAATTGGCATTTCATTGGGCTGACAGACTCCGGTTGTAACATTTCCTCCTTCCGACTCCTATCTGTCTACTCCAAATGTTTCCAAGTCATGTAGAACAAAGGTGGACAGAAAGTAGATCCTAATCTGCTGATATATGTCTGGGTGATTTGCAGTAGATTGGCAAGAGTTTCTAACTCCCAATTGTTTAGCAACAACAATGACAAAATGACTTTTCCCCACCTAAATAAGGCATTCAAACAAAGACAGCAATGGATAACTAGTGGTAGATTATGTGAGGCCAGATGAAAAATAATGTTTTCAGAGATAAATATATAACATTTGCATCTGAGAAGATTCCCCACAAATTAGATCCTAAAGGCTTAAGATATGCCCATTTCTGATATCATATGTAAAGTGCAGGTTGGGCTTTTCCTATCTTACATGACTTTGTTGGAAGGGAAACTAATAAAAACAACAACAACAACACTTTATTTATATTCCGCCCTTCTCCCCGAAGGGACTCAGAGCGGATTGCAGTATATATAAAGCAGACACAGGCATACATTCAGTGCCTTAGTTGCAACCATATACAATGAGACGCAAACATAGACAAAGGCAAAAGCTTCTTCTTTCATTTCTGGCTTTGGACTCGGCAGTGCTCATCTCTGGCTCTGAGGAGATGCTCTTCTCCCTTTTCAAGCCGAGGACCCTGTGTTGTCAACTCCTGGTTGTGTGGCCGCCATGATTGCTTGGAGCATCCTTTTGCCTTTTCTTGCTGAAGCAGTGCCTATTTATCTACTCACATTTGCATGTTTTCAAACTGCTAGATTGGCAGGAGCTAGGACTAACAACAGAAGCTCACCCCATCCCACGGATTCAAACTGCCAACGTTCAAGTCAGCAGTTCAGCAGCCCAAGGGTTTAACCCATTGCGCCACCACAATTAACACTAACACTCTCGGATTCTTGCTTCTTTTTGCTATTGATCCTTATCCTCTGCCACCCACTGTCATTATCACTGGGTTGATTTTTTTCAAGCAACTTTCAAGGAAGAATTCTGTAGCACCTTTAAGCACTGGAGGTAAAATAGAACAAGATGTGAGGTTGCATCTCAGGACTGCTCCCAAGGCAAACACTCATGCAGGTGCATCCATTGTGCCTCCCAACCAGAGATTAGAATAGCCCATGGCCATAATTGTTAATTGGAGAAGGTTTTCAGTAGCCACTTCACTTCACTAGATGATTTAACTGAAATGGGTAAATTAGTCCTTTTTGTTAATTGCATTTCCCCCTTTCCAGTCCTCATCTCCTCATTTACTAAGTTACACTTGCTGTATGACTACATCAAATATATGAGCAGTGCCAGGCCACCAGAATAACTCCGTCTTGTCTGTGTAGCAGTGAGGGTGCCAAACCACCAACTGGGCCTGCTGGGTATTTGTATCCACCACGCAGGATGCCAGACCACCAACTGAGCCCAGTGGATGGCAAACAGAGTGTGCGTGTGTCTTCTGCGGACCCTTCCATCTGGCATATTTCCAAGTTTCTGAGTGCTGGGATCAGCTGGCACACAATCTTGGAATTAATATTTATAGAATCAGCACTGCCAATGATGGAGCGGATGGGGGCAGGGAGACTGCCCAACACAAAGCAAGCTGTGAAGATCAATCCTGACTTTGCACAGGAACTAAATTTTGCTGGAAACAAGGAGGTTGGCTTGGGCGGAGGGAAGGTCAAAAACATCTCTTTCACTCATTAATCCATGACATTCAGATGTTCTGTTTTCGTTACCTGGCACCATATTCTGTACAGAATGTATCATTACAGCCAGAGACTAGAATCCATGGTCCTTGGCTACGATTGCATATCATGACTCAGTTTCCCTTGCATAATACTAAGCTCCAGTTCTTTCAAACTACATCTACTTAAGCAGAGTGAATTTATAATCATAGGTGCAAAGATGATCATTTATCACAGGTGCTAGCAGTTGTGGGGAGTTATCTGAAAAGAAAGGGGTAAATTTTGAGATCTCTTCCAAGTGCCTCTTTCTTAAACACAAAGCACACACTTAAAGAAAGGGTATCCTATTCTACTTCCCCTGAAATGTTCCCCATAGCTCAAATATACTTTATCCTCCAAATTTTACTTTTTTTCCATTTCTGTCAAGCACTGAATCAAAGTTTGATCCCCTTTTTGTATATTTATACAACCCAAGCATAAATACAGACTAAAACTTGAGGGGAAACAACTCTTAAGGACATGCCCATGGCTTCAGTGGTGCTAAAGGAAGTCATACCCCATCTAAGGCCTATGGCTTCTCTATCAGTCAGTTCACTTTTACTAATCTCACCCAGTTTTACTGAGATCACTTGCTTATTTGTTCTACTGGATTTCATCAAGATCTATCATCTGTTAAGGAGCCCTTAATGGATATTAGTTCCTGAATCTTCATGCCCCGGATGTACGAGGGATATCCAGAAAGTAAGGTTACAAGATTTTAAAAAAATACCAAGAACAAATATATTTTAATAAAACTGGATTGTAGCATAAATATTACATTATTTTTCCACATAATTACTTTTCAGTTCAATACTTTTTTTTCATCTGTGGGATGAGTTTTTGATGCCTGTGTCATAGAAGTTTCCCTCTGACTTTTCCAGCCAGTTCGTCACTTCAATTTTCACCTCACTGTGACCGGAAAAGTGTTTTCTACCCAAGTATTCCTTTCATTTAGTGAACAGATAATAGTCACCGAGTGTGAGATCAGAACCCGGGAGAGAGGTGGCTTAAAACATCTCAACCAAATGAAGTCAACAACTTTTGCATTGCATGAGCGGTGTGTGGACGCAGATTGTCGTGAAGGAAACAAACTCCCGTTGTCAGCATCCTACGATGTTTGTTTTTGATGGCTCTGCGAAGTTTCTCCATGGTCTTCCCTCACGGTCGCACCCACGGCCCCTGGTCCCCATGGACTCTTGTATACCGGTACTTCTTTTGGGACACCCCCACCTGCCCCCGTTTGATGGCAGGACGGGACTCTAGAGGACACCGGCCCTGACACCGTTCCTTCCCCCTCCTTCCCCCTCCCCATCCTCCTGTTCTTCCTTGTCCACTCTATTTGTTGTCACTGCTGTATTGTTTATGTGTTGCCTGTAAGTCGCCCGGAGCACTTCCCGTGGAGGGCGACTCATAAGTAATAAATTTATTATTATTATTATTATTATTATTATTATTATAATATTCCATACCCATTTTGTCACATGCTGTCTTGACATTACGTCCTCTCCATAAAGGGAAACGATTTCGCAATGAATTGCAGCGGCATTCATGCCCTTAACATTTAGATAGCATATTACAATGCAAACTTTGCACTTGAAGGGAAACGGAATGAGGATGCTCATCTCTAATCTTCACCACAACGCCAGTGGATGGGCTACTGACTACTGGCACTGCTCGTTCGCTTCCGCTGGCTTCCCACTACACGGCACTGATACCAACTTCCCCCACAAAAATTCCCCACGAGAGCTACATGTCTTACTTTCTGGATAACCCTCATATTTTGCCATGGGCATAATCTAAATATGATTGCTTAAAGAAAAATAAAAGAAATCTGAGGATCATTAGGAGACAAACCATACTTTCCCACCAAAGTCTCTCCATTAGCACAACACAGGCATGTGTGTAATACTATCCTGGTATCTTTCCCATGCATAATCTACAACGTCCAACATAGATGTGTCTTTAACCTATTTAAGAAAAATGTCTTATGTGCCTCGCAGGTTCATTCTAAAAAATCACAAGCATGTTTTTTTCTTCTGCATGAAAGCTCCAGACATAAGAACTCTGCCCCCATGAGGCCACAATTACACATTTCCTGTAGATTTTGGCTCAGGCAGTTATCTCCCATGCTAGTTTTTTCTGTTATCTTACTAACATCCTTTTAAAATTGCTTGTACACTAAAATGTAATTCTATAAACCAAATCCCTTTTGCTTTTTCAGCAAAGCTAACTCCACATGAACCATAATTCATAATTTCAAGCCTGCCCAACCAGTGAAGGTGCATAATATATTGAGAGGTTGAGAAAGTTACTCATTTGGATCAAAACACTCCTAGTAGTCATGCTGGTTGGGGGGGGGGGGGTTCTGGGAGCTATAGTCAAAAAAAAGTCCAGAACCAGCACAATTTGTACATTTCAGTTTATACTACCTGCTCATCATTTTTGTTCTCATATCCCAACTGCACCTGGCAACATCCAACCCATCCCTGCTCAGCTTCATGAAAACACATAGAAGCCCTTCTGTGTCTTGTAGTGAGAGCATTTCCTACTTCCATGCCTCAGACCACAGAAATGGATTAACTGCCTATTTGCTTCTGCCCAGTTGTGTTGGGCTGCTCAGCTGGAAACCGGTATGGGGGGAAATGCCTACCTTGATACTGTGCTTTCAGATCGCCATAAACATGGTGAGTCATGGGACTCAGTGCCCAGTAACCTAAAATAAGCAGGGCCTTCTTAACTGTGAATAATGCTCCTAGTTTTTAACAAAATATCAAACTAGGACCGTGATCTCTTTCAGTTTATTTTCAGACATTGACGATTAATTTAAGAAACAGGCCATCATCTGCTCTATGTCTGATATCCACCCTAATAAACAATCCTATAACCCTGGTACTGTTCCCTGTTTATCCCCATTTCAATAATGGTACATTTCTTCAAACCTGCTGATCAAGTGTCTTTCCTTGCCCCATTCCTTGTTTTACTCATTGTTGCTGTGGTGGGACTTCATGTCTGACTAAGGTGAACCCATCATTTGATTTCTTGGCAAGATTTGTTCAGGAGTTTGCCTTTGTCTTCCTCTGAGAGTGTGTGACTTGCTCAAGGTCACCCAGGAGGGGACTTGAACCCTGGTCTCTCAGAGACCTAGTCCAATACTTAAGACACTAAAATTCACAGGCACATCAACTTAGTAATGCATATGTGATATTGTTTTGCATGAAGAAATTTCAGGTTCAGTGCCTGTCATCTGTAGGTGAAGCTGGGAACATACTAGAGGTGTCCACTTGGAATAAAACCAAGCATATTTACCCAGTGTGATTGCTGCAGATGGAGTTGGGGGGCACGGGATCAGAATTGCCAGGTCCTGGACCACTCTGGGCAGTAAAAAGAGAAGTAATACATTCTTAAATAAATGTTTATATTTCCACAGAAGGGAGTGTGGTTGTGTGTGGTGTTTTCTTTTCATGTCAGGAACAACTTGAGAAATTGCAAGTTGTTTCCAGTGTGAGAGAATTGGCTGTCTGCAAGGACGTTGCCCAGGGGACGCCTAGATGTTTTGATGTTTTACCATCCTTGTGGGAGGCTTCTCTCATGTCCCCACAAGGGTAGCTGGAGCTGACGGAGAGAGCTCATCCACAATATCCCCAGATTCGAACTTCTGACCTGTCAGCCTTCGATCCTGCCAGCACAAGGGTTCCAAGGCCGGGGGCTCCGTGTGCATGTTGTGAATGCACCTTACTTTGAGGTACCTAGTGCCAGCTTTCAGCATCCCCAGAATATTACTGGAATTAAGACCCGTTAAACTCAATAAGATTTACTTCTAAGTAAATAAAATATGTTTATGATTGCACTGTTAATCAAATATTGATATCATTCTTTTGAATGCTTGGCTTGGGTCCAGACTTAACTTGCCTTTAGGTTCCATTAAAATCAAGGAGACTAACAAGCAACATTTCCCATTGCTGACAGGGGGAAATCATACCATCATGTAGCATTATACTGTTAACAGCAGAGTGGTACTGTAAGTAATTTCTCTCATATTCCCCCAAGTCAGCTAATCGTCTTCATTTAAGATCAAAAGATAAACATATATGCACACATGCATGTGTGTTAGTATTTCAGAATTTGTATGGCTGAAATGTTTTGCAAACCAAATCCTCCAGTTCCCCCCAGGGCCCTTCCAGACAGACCCTATATCCCAGGATCTTATTCCAGGTTTTCTGCTTTTAACTGGATTATATGAGTCCGCGCTGCCAGATAATCTGGGATAAACAGTATGGGCCCTTCCAGACAGGCCCTATATCCCAGAATCCGAACCCAGATTTTCTTATAGGAGTCCACACTCTTAGATAATCTGGGATAAATAGAAAACCTGGGATCGATGATGCATAAATTAGGATTAAAATGTTGTAGGAGCAGGGCCGGACCTAGGTAATTTTAAATGGTAAGCGAACAGTATATTGGTGCCCCCCCCCCCCAACCAATCAATGGATTGGGTGCATAGACAAATTTGGGCCCTCCTGTATTTTTGGACTTCCTACTGGCTGTTTGGAATTGTGGGAGTTGAAGTCCAAAACACATGGGGGGCTGCTCTATTCCTATTCTCTTTGTGTGTGTGTGTGTCTATATCTAAATCAATAACATATTGGTCCAAGATGTTCAAACTGGCCACAAAGTCGTCCAAGGTGCTGAAACTGGTCCCAAACTAGTCCAAGATGCTCAAACTGGTTCAGGATGCTCAAATTGGTCCCAAACTGATTCAGAATGCTCAAACTGGTTCCAAACTGGTTCCAAACTGGTCCAGGATGTCAGAACTGATCCTAAACTGGTCGAGGATGTCAGAACTGATCCTCAAACTGGTCCAGGATGTCAGAACTGATCCTAAACTGGTCGAGGATGTCAGAACTGATCCTCAAACTGGTCCAGGTTGTCAGAACTGATCCTAAACTGGTCGAGGATGTTAGAACCGATCCTAAACTGATCCAGGATGTCAGAACTGACCCCAAACTGGTCCAGGATGTTAGAACCGATCCTAAACTGGTCCAGGATGTCAAAACCAATCCCAAACTGGTCCAGGATGTTGGAACTGACCCCAAACTGGTCCAGGATGTCTCTTTCCCCTTCCTCCCTTCTCACCCTTTTCCCTCCCCTCTTCCTATTCTCTTTTTGTGTGTATGTATATATATATGTGTGTGTGTATCAGGTCTAGGCTAATTTTGGGAGCAAGGGCCAGGGGGTTGGGCTAGGTGCCCTCTGGCTGGCAGGCTCGTCTGGCCGCTCCATCCTGCTCCCGGCCCCCAGGTAAGGGCGCCCATGTGGCCTCCTCCCTCGCCCCACATGTACCGTTGGCAGCAATGGCAACAGAGGAAGGAGACGTGCGGGGCACAAGGGAGATGGGAAAGGCGGGCGTCTCTGCCCCCTTCTCTCTTGCCCTGCGCAAGGCATCCTCAGCGGGGGCGGGGGGAAAGGGTGTGCAGGGTGAGGGATGAGACACGCGCAGGGCGCAGGGCGAGGCAGGGAGAAGGGAAAGGCCTCTGCCTCCTCCTCTCTCACCCTGCACGAGCCTTCCTCCCACGCTGCCAGCACCCCTGGGGGTGTGGCGCCCGGCCCTGGATGCGCCCTTTGGCCACGTGGCGCCCTGAGGCGGCCGCTTAATTTGCCTCCACTAAGATCCGCCCCTGTGTAGGAGGTGTACTATATTTGTCATGATAATTACCTTTCTTTTCAAAAAAAGGATCTTACAATTTTTAATTTGGAAGAAACACCTTTTAAACCCAGAATTGCAAGAAATACTATAGAATGGACTCCAATGCGCATAGTTTTCTGCAACAGTAGATTACTACTCAAAGGAGAGACTCCACCACCCAACCCAAGCTGTTCCTGCTATTATTAGTTGTCCCACGGCAGTATTATGTCTCTCAAGCCTGGCCTGCGGAAAGCAGCAACCGGCAATCACACTAGAATAAATGGTAGCAATAAAAGCTTTGGGCTACCCTTGTGGGAGGATCTAGCAAGAGCAGACGATCTATAGGAAACAGCTTATTGATCCATCCCTGAAGCAATGTTATGATGAGATGCATAATTCTGTAAGAAAATGGCCATTTGCTCTACCTGAAAATGTCACTGCACCAATGACACAGGAAATTATGAGGAAAAATTGTTTTGTACAAAAGCTTGAGTAACATATCAATTGACTGCTGCTTTGCCCTTACACAGGCTGCTATCTTCAAGCAGCCTGTTCCTAGAGAGGGCTAATTAGCAAGCCAGAGGCTTTAATGAGATTACTTTGGGTATTGATTGAGCTCTGCTGCTATTTCAGTCCCCAGCTTGAACTATCCTTGGTTAGGAATAGCAACGGGTGCCCATTGCCCATTGGCACAATGCAACAGCTTACAGCAGAGCTGGACTTCCGGTAAACAGCAAGACTGGGGAGTCATCCAGCTGAGAGGTCCTCACGAGCAAGAGGGAAGGTTCAGGATACTGATAATAAGTGTATCATGTGTAGCATGAGTCTTTTCATTTTTCATATTTGCAATCAAATGGAAAGGAACAGGAAGGAGGCACACAAAAAATACTGCTTGACTTTCTGCATGACTGGATAATATATATCAGTGGTTCTCAACCTTCCTGATGCCACAATCGCTTAATACATTTCCTCATGTTGAGTTGACCCCCAACCATAATATTGTTCGTTGCTACTTCATAACTAATTTTTCTACTGTTATGAATTGTAATGAAAATGTCTGATCTGCAGGATGTATTTTCATTCACTGGGCCAAATTTGGCACAAATACCCGATACGCACAAATTTGAATACTTGTGGGGTTGGGAGGGGGGTGATTTTGTCATTTGGGAGTTGTAGTTGCTGGGATTTCTAGTTCACCTATCATCAAAGAGCATTCTGAACTTCACCAATGATGGAATCGAAGCAAATTTGGCACACAGAACTCCCATGACCAACAGAAAATACTGGAAAGGTTTGGTGGGCATTGACCTTGAGTTTTGGATTTGTAGTTCAACCTACATCCAGAGAGCACTGTGGACTCAAACAATGATGGATCTGGACCAAATTTGGCATGGTTGCTCAGTATGCCCAAATGTGAACACTGGTGGAGTTTTGGGAAAATAGACCTTGACATTTGGGAGTTTTATTTGCTGGGATTCATAGTTCACCTACAATCAAAGAGCAATCTGAACCCCACTGATGATAGAATTGAACCAAACTTGGCACAAAGAACCCCCATGACCAACAGAAAACACTATGTTTTCTGATGGTTACCCCCCCCCCCCCCCCCGGGTCCTGCCCCCAGGTTGAGAAATGCTCATATATATTGAACAGCGGTCACATGACTGTCATTCACTTTCAGTATTCCAGCACACAAAAATGAAAAAAAAATGTTCCGAAATACTTGAATCCATGATGTGTCCAAAAAAAATCTGTTTGAATTACCAGTAGTTCTGAAACCTGAAGACTTGCTGTAAGCACAAGAAAAGATCCAACAGGGATGAGATTCAAAGCACATGCATCATTATGTGGATTTTGGCTTGCAAAGTAGACCTGTTCTTTCTTTCCTCAGTTCATTTCTCCTCATTTATTGTACTTACGAGCTTGTGACAGAATCTAACCTTTCCCCAAAGAATGTTTCTAAGCCGCTCATTTCCCAGAGATGGCTTGCTTTATACGAGGATCCAAATCGTTAGTGACATTTCAATCCAAGATTCAAACACAAGCAAGAAGTGGCACGATATTAATGAATCTGTAGTGCTCTTTTCCTGGTTAGACTAAGGAAGTGTTTTTAATTTATGGTTGAGACTAGAGAGCACTCACTCCCTTGAGGGAAAAGAGTCAACACCGGAGTTCAATGTTCAAAAGCACTCAAAAGAGAATGTGGTCTTAACCTTCCTTTATGAACCGTTTTAAAACACTCTTGTACCTTTAAAGTCTCCCCTGGCTCACCTCTCCTGCATATATTTCCTGTATTATGCATCACACTGACTATTCATGAAGTAACAGAATCCACAAAAAGGAACTCTGCTAATCATTATGACCTGGCTCAATTTGAAAAGAAATGCTTCAAGTATTTGTGTTCTCCTTGATCAAAAAATTATCAAAGCCTATCAGGTACTCCACAGAGCCCCCGGTGGTGCAATGGGCTAAACGCTTGTGCCAACAGGACTGCTGACCAACAGGTCAGCAGTTTGAATCCGGAGAGTGCGGGTTGAGCTCCCTCTGCCAACTCCAGCTCCCCATGAGAGAAGCTTCCCACAAGGATGCTAAAACATCAAATATCTGGGCATCCCTAGGCAATGTCTTTGCAGACAGCCAATTCTCTCACACCAGAAGTGACTTGCAGTTTCTCAAGTCACTCCTGACACACAAAAAAGGTACTCCACAATTTGTGAGGTAAATAAAAACACTCCAGACAAATTCATATTGAATTTAAAAGGAGCCCTTGTTTAACAAAATGGTAAGACTCCCCCACTGTGTGTAATCTTTGATGTGCATCTAAAGCAAGAGTCATAGCCATCTTGAAACCAGACAAAGACCGTAATGATCCAGAAAGCTACAGACCAATCCCCTTGTTGTGCCATCTTTACAAAATTATGGAAAGACTTGCATAGAATTATGGAAAAAATAGACCCATGTATGATTCCACATCAAGCAGGCTTCAGGAAAAGCAAAAGCTGCACATCACAAGTGCTGAACCTGACTCAGCACATAGAAGATAGTTTTGAAAGGTTACAGGAGCTATCTTCGTAGACCTGCCAGCAGCTTATGACACTGTAAATCATTGCCTTCTCATGAGAAAAACCTTTAATATCACAAAGGACTACCACCTTGCCTGCTTCATGGGAAATCTGCTACAAAACAGGAGCTTTTTTGTTGAGTTCCAATGCCAGAGAAGCAGGTGGTGAAAACGGCCTGCCTCAGGGGAATGTGCTTGCTCCATCAATGTTTAACATCTACACAAATGAACAGCCACTGCCAGAAAGGACAAAGTTTCATCTATGCTGACGATTGCACCATCACTGTTCAAGCAGGGAGCTTTGACCCCTTCCTATTACAGGGAAAACCAGCTGATTCCTAATCCATCTAAAACACAGACAATCCATTTTAAGAACAGACAAACATCTTGAGCTCTGAGGATTATCTGGGAAGGAATCCTACTGGAACATTGCAGCACATCCAAATACCTGGGAGTCACTCAGACCATGCTCTGACCTACAAGAAACACTGCTTGAATATCAAGCAAAAAGTGGGTGCTAGAAACAATATCATACGAAAGCTGACTGGCACAACCTGGAGATCACAACCAGACAGTGAAGACATCTGCCCTTGCGCTTTGCTACTCTGCTGCTGAGTACGCATGGCCAGTGTGAAACACTTTTCACCACACTAAAATGTGGATGTGGCTCTTAATGAGACATTTCACATTATCACAGGATGTCTACGAATTACACCACTGGAGAAATTATACTGTTTAGCCAATATTGTACCACCTGACACCCACCAGGAAGTAGCAGCCAGTAGCAAAAGGACCAAGGCAGTGAGATCTTCGGCCCATCCTCTGTTCAGATATCAGTCAGCACACCAATGCCTTAAATCAAAAAATAGTTTTCTAAGATCTACAGATACCCACAGGAACACCTCAGCAAGTGAGAGTCCAAAAGTGGCAGGCTAAAACCCAGCACCTCAATCCATGGCTGATACCGAATGAGAGATTCTCCCCTGGGCACACAGAAGACTGGGCAACTTGGAAAGTGCTGAACAGACTGCGCTCTGGCACCACGAGATGCAGAACCAACCTTAAGAAATGGGGCTACAAAGTGGAGTCCATGGCATGCGAGTGTGGAGAAGAGCAAACCACAGACCAACCATTACAATGCAGTCAAAGCCCTGCCACATGCACAATGGAGAACCTCCTTATAGCAACACCAGAGGCACTCCAAGTGGCCAGCTTCTGGTCAAAGGACATTTAATATAATTCCTAGTTTTTAAGCTTTGTTTTATTTAAAATACCCTTGGTTCACTCCCGATACGATAAATAAAATCTAAAAGCTGGCTTCCTAGAGTTTAATCCATATGCAGTAGTTATATAGACACCCCCGTAAGACCACTGGGTTGGGACTGGGGGCAGGGAGCAAAAGTCCAGGGTTGCAAACTGCAGAACGAGGAAGGACCTCAAATGAAGCTTGGCTAGAATAATACATTTTGAAAGAAATGAAGTAACTTATATTGTCCTCTGAAGATGCTCCCACCTACCCTCCCCAGACTATTCATTCAAATTATAAAACTGCATCACTGCCAAAACCATTAGCCTCCCCCATTCCCTTTCTGCACATCAAAAATCTAGTTGCAGTTTTCCCATTAGCCTCCTTTAAAGATTCAATTAGTTCTCATCTTATCACCACAATGCACATGTAACTGTTTCATACTCTAGAACAAAAGCGCATGATATTTAGTAAGCAAAAGGAAGAGGAATGTGGCTACAAAAAACCTAGACGCCTTAGGAGGTCTTCACTCATCTCACTTGAAAGTCTTCATGTCTTTTTTGGAGCAGCAAAACACACTAGTCAGCCCTTTTAAAGGCCAGCTCTATTTTTTTGTAGGATAAGTTTTAAAATGTTTATGCAAGGGAAATATGAAAGGGAGTCTATTCACCTTTACGAATGTACAAAACACTGGAAGTATTACAAGGATTACTTATAGGACTCAAAATAACTCAGTTGATATATTCATTTTTTTAATGGCAGAAAGAAAGTAAAAAGGAAGTTATAACCAGACTTTTAAAATCTTAGTTCTCTTGACACTTAACATTTATACATATTATTCTAATAGAATTAACATCCTTTTGAATAACTGTGTATAGTTCCATAACGTGAATTAGTCGAGTCCATCATTTCATTTCTGGCACACCTTTCAGAAGCGACAAAACTGATGTGCTTATCCACCCAATTTGGTTGCATTATATAAAACATGGAGATCCCCTTTATGTATCAGTCAAAATGCATAGAAGCATTTACCATTATTTGGTGTAGTCCACCTTTCATGTCATGTGAACAAGCAGTCCTTATCACATCTCGCATGGCCGGAGGTTGGACTAGATGGCCCTTGGGGGACTCTTCCAACTCTTTGATTCTATTAAATTGATTTCCTTCCATATTGTGTTCAAACGCATATTTCCGTGTTCCTGAACCCAATTTCCATTTATTATTGTATATACCCGCCTTGGTGTTCCTACTTCATCCATTCAGTCCTCCCAACTCTTGCCTCAACAACTCTTGAGTCCTGATGAGGTGAGAAATGCATCACCATGCACTCCTGGCACATCTCCCAATTACAATGCCACTATATATGCCTACTACACCACTGTGCCCTAGTTTACAGCTTGAGCTCCCAGCTTCACACATGGAGTGTGGCAGTAGTTCAGAGGGCAGTTTCCGCCATGTCTTCTCTGCAACTCACATGTACTTAGTGCACTATAGCCCATTCGCTCTACTTTTTTTTTTGTTTTGCAGAGGTCTCCTTATCCTCAATGTACCAATGGCCATAGAACAGCTACTGTGTGCATTCTCTTATGTAGTGAAACCAGGTCTTGTGTGGATGAAAAATCAAGACTTATTGATTAGCCACAACATCATCTCCTATCATCTAAGGCTCCTCTGCTCTCCCTGAACTCAACAGCAAGACTCCCTGGAGCAGGGAGGGAGCAGGACAGGATTTTCTCTGCCACAATATAATATGTTTTGAGGGATGCATATCTACATTTAGATATGGATCAATTCAGCTGCTTGCATTTCTGGACTCTAATTCTTAGGGATACAGCTAAGGGGACTCTCACTTCAAAATGTAACTGTGTCCGTGTTCCGATCTTCTTTCTTGCATCTGAGTTAATATCATTCCATCTCATAGCAGCATATTTGAGGTTCTTCTCCAGCAGTCTTGCCCAGAGAATGCAGAAATTACTTTTTTTGGAATTACCACTCCAGGAATTCCCCAGTCAGCGCAATTAGTGACCATTGTGGCTGGAAGAAACTTGGAAATGTAAACCTCAAAAGTATATTTACAATGCTCTAGTCTTTATGCATAGATAGGCCCCCTTCATCCTATTCCCATACATGACATCAAAAACTAATTGTCTTCCATTCTCCCAGGTCACTATTTATTGAAAGAGTTTACTCTGCTAAGAAGGTGGCAACAGTCCAAAAATGCCCCAGTCCTGTAGAAGGAACCCACCACTTCCTGTCAAACTCGGAGATTAAAATCATTCCAGTTGCCTACAGTAGACCCTGTGCCCATGAATGCTGCAGGGACAAAGCAGGCAAGGCTCCCAGTTCCCACATGGAGCAGACTGAAGAGCCCTAACTAGCAACTATCTAGAAAGCAATGTCCAAGGCATGAATATACAGAGGGGAGAAATAGTGCCGTCCACACCTGACACTGGGAAGAAAATGCAGGTCCAGCTATGCAATTCTCTCATCCCAGGTTGGACAGCCAGGTTTCACATTCTCAATGTGCAAGAGCCTGCTCTTGACAGAACCAGCTATGGTTCCTGACTGAAGAAAGAACCAGCTTCCACTTTGAAACCAAAAACAGAACTGACATTTCACTTAGCAGCAAAACAGACACCCTGATGCCAGGCAGTTCTGAAACCAAAAGTGCCCCCGACAAAGGAGGATGGTCCACTTCTGGTGAGAATGACCAGACATTCAAGGCTCTAGGCAAGCAAAGAACTGATTGCTCTGGAGCTAGGATGTATGCCAGGAGGGAGGAAAGCGTACAGTACTCGGTGCATAAAGAGCTTCCTACAGAGTTAAATCATGACTGCAGGACAGCTCCATCAGTGCTCGCAACAGAAGGAGTGGGGTCACATAGCATACTCAAAAGGTACTATCCCTCTCCTGTTCCAAGGATAGGGAGGGGTAGAAGGACTCTGTCTCTGCTCCCCACAAAGATGGATATACAGTAAGCCTCCAAATTGCCTTCTCATTTGGTGAGCGCTTGGTTACAGTGTCCACATACGAAGACAGTCTCTCGCTGAGCATCAGGAGCTGTAACAAAAAGCACTGATTAGATAACCTGGTCTCCCTCCAGGGTTGGTACACCTTCCCACCCATGAAAGCTCCTTATACCCTCATACATCTAGCCCGAAACTGCTTTTTTGTGCCCTGTCGCACAAAAAAGCAGAGTCAGAATTATAGTAGCCTCCAGAACAGAATATTCACATGATCAGAGTGATCACTTTCCTTGGCCTCCCCACATAGAAAAACCCACTTACTATCCCATATTGCTCTCCTGCCTCACCTGTAGCACCCATACAGCTCTTGGGAACTTTGAAGGAACAACACCGGGAGCAAAAAATGTTTCCACAATTGCTGCAGCTTCGCTGAAGGAAGAAAACAGAAAAGAGAGTTCTAGGCACAAGAATCAAGAAATGTAGCCTATCCCAGGATATTCCACAGATCTCAAAACAGTTCCTTTGGTGGCCAGGCTACCATTGTTCATCTGAATGTGCAATTAAACAAGGAAAAAGAGATCAGTGAATCACATTGGCAGCTGTTACGTTTTGTTTTTAAGGTGAGCACAGCTGTCAGGCCCCTAAATGGGCTGACACTGTAGTGGTTGCACCTTCCCAACCCGAATCACATGCCATTCCAAGAGCACGGGAAACTGTATAAATACTCAGGGAATGCCTGCACATTTCTCCCTACCTAAAAAACAGTGGCAGGAAATACCGGAAAGAAAGAAAAAAATATATAACCTACATGATAGTGCTGATCTGATTTGGCAGTGCTAAGCTACTGCTAATGCATTTAAAAAATATCCAGGCCCCGGGAATATCATGTTGGAACTACAGAAACACAGTAGGAAGAACTCATATTTTGCAGACCTAGCTAGGGCTAGGTATTTTTACTTATTTGGAGATCTGATCTGCACTATATGTTCGGTTTACCAGTGGTTCCCAACCTGTGGTCCGTGGACCACCAGTGTTCCGCAAGAACTAAAATATGGTCTGTGGCCTCACTGTTATTACTATGGATAATAACACAGCCCGACCAAAAAAGTGTTTCTTGGTGTCTTCGTTTTTAGGACTATTCCTGGGGTTATTTGGGATGTTTATTCAGAAAATTGCATTAGATAGACCCCATCATCTGTAGATTATTAAATAAGGTTTTCTGTGAATGAGCAGATGCTGACTACTGGATGCCATATGTTCTGCATCAGAAACTAGAGGTGATGTGGTATATCCAATGAAATTTTCTGAATCAGCACCCCAAATAAACAAACTAAATCAAGAGGTGACCCAAAACCAATTCAAACCCCTTTTGGTACTAATGTTGGAGAGTACTCCCTTGTTAAAGTAGTCCCTGGTTTTAAAAAAAAAGGTTGGGGACCACTTGTTTAGACTCATATAACACAGTTCAATGCAGTCATACCATTATATCAGTCCACACTGACAATATAATGCAGTCTCAAACAGGATTACGTGGCAGTGTAGACGGGGCTACAGAGATATGGTTGAAGCCTACGATCCACAAGACAAGGGGGTCAGAAAATGACAACAGTTAAGAGTTTTACTAGGTCAGACAGACTCACCCTCTTCTTTAATACAGAAAACGTGGCTGAACAGTTTGCACAGCTCCCTGTTTTTTAAAAAAAATCAGAAGAGATACATGTCACAATGCAGACATTTTTTCCTTTTTCCAGCAATTTTCTATATCTTTTTTTTGCACCAAGGCTCTGTGACCCTTGATCACAGAGCCTTCCACTCCAACATCACTCTGTGACAATGTTTCTTAAACTATGGGCCCCAACCACAAATGGGGCCCTCTTAACCCAAGGTTGGGGTCACAAAATATTTGGAAACTGTAAAAGGTTTCTGAATGCCACTCATTTACAACATGTAATGTTTACAGTGAACTCTACAGAAAATGCTTCAGCTATACTCCAGAAATAGGAAACACAACCTGTTTAGCAAGCCTTGCAAATGCTGATTTGTTATCAGTAAATGCTTGATTTTATACCTATTTTATATACCTAGATTCACATAAACTTTTATTAGGCAGAAAGACCACAACTGGAAAAAGTTTAAGAAGCCCTGATCTATGAGATAGTGTTCTCTACTACCTCCACATAGGAGACCCACCCACGCACAAGGGCAAGGCCTCTCTGCAGGAACCGGGAGACGAGCAGAGTTCTACAAGACAGCAAACATCCTGACTTAACATCCTGCCCCTCTTGAAAGATGCCAGTCTTCTGCTCTGCAGCTTGTGCCAGGAATAAAGAGCTGTGCCCACTCTATATAAACATGGTACTTGGCGTAATTTCCTAAAAAATCTAAGGGCAAACTGGTCACATAATAAGGGTTTAAGTGTTAAGCATTGGATTGGTGATTGACTCAACACAACTCCCCTCTCATCCTCTTTGGGTGGTCACCGTCTAGTCCCTTTCACTCAGAGCACAGCACAGCAGGTGTGTGATAAAAAAATGTTTGCTTAAGTAATGGAAAAGGAGGCCAGCAGGATGCTTATTCCCTCACTTCTAATGATGTTTTCTTGTAATGTTATAAAGTAGCAGTGTTTTTCTTCTTGACATAGATACTTGTAAAGTACCACACAGACATAGGGTTGCATTTTTCCCGTCCAACTTTTAGCCACCCCATCTCCTTTCCCATTATTTCTACAAATCATTTTTGCCAGGTGTTAAAATGTATGGATTATCAATAATAATAATAATAATTTTTCTAGCCCCCCTCTCCCCAAAGGGACTCAAGAGCACATACAAAAAGGCAAGCATTCAATGAGTACAAACCTATCAAAATAATACACCATAAAGCAACAGTAATAACAGTGAGCTTAGGACAAAGAATTAAGCATTGTGATGAAAAACAAAACAAAACAATAAGACATAGTTAACTAAAACATAAGTAACCATTACACCAAATACCCTAAAAGCAATTTAAAATACAGTTACATTAAAAAAATGTCTGGCACCAGTGTTCATTTGAAATGTAATGTGGCAGCCATATAGTACAAGTGGGAGTAGCCAGGTTCTCAAGGCCTTCGGGTGCTCTCTGTTGCTTCCAGTGTTTCTTGAACCTTCCAAGAGCCCTCATGGCTAAAAAGTGGCCAAATGGTAAATGAGAGATTTTTCCCCCCATCACAGCCACCACTATCTGGCCTTGGAGGAAGTGAACAGGTAGTCACAGTTCCACCATGCCTAGGCCCAGAAGCAAAAGGAAACTTCCTCCCTCCATCCCAACTGCCACTGCTCTGGCTTCAGAGAGAATCAGCAGTGCCCGCTGAGATTAATCCTCTCTCTCACTATCATTCACTTTTTCTTATGTTTTGTGTGTTATGTAGATTGTAAACCTGAGGACAGGAAACTTTCAAATTAACAATTTGTCAGAACCTCGAGAGTCTTTGTAACTGGAGAGCAGAGTATAAATAAATACCCTAAATAAAGGTTGACTGTACCTGTCCAGTTAACTACAAATCTATTTTGGGTGAGCATGCCATTAACAGGGCATTATAGCCTTTCTTCACAACCACATATGACTCTCTAAGATCATTTCAGGTTCTGAAAAAAAATACCCACACTCCTGCACTGTCCATTCCTGCACCACACTATCCTGCTTCGGTTCAAGCAATCGCTATTCCGCAGCACGGTCCCCTCTTCTGCCCTTGCCATCCTACCTCCGAGGCCAGCACTGAGGTTGTTACTTGGGTAGCGCTTGCGCAGACGCTCCTTCAGCTGTGTCACCCTCCTGCGGATTGCTTCATTCTTGCTCATTAAGGGGTTTTCAGGAAGGCCCAGCTCGAACTCTGCAGAGCACTGGGAGATGTCATCATCCTCCTGGGGAGGTGTAGAGAACAGCTTGTCAGGAAGAAGGAAATGCACACCTTGTTTTTTTATGCCCAATAATAATAATAATAATAATAACAACAACAACAACAACTTTATTTTTGTACCCCGCCTCCATCTCCCCAAAGGGACTCAGGGCAGTTTACATGGAGACGACCCGATCAACATAGTTCAAATATAGCACATTAAAATACTTAAACAGCATAAAACAGAGTAAAACAACAACATTATAACAAAATATAAAAGCAAGCATCAAACCAACAACCAATGAGCCTGTGATAATGATCAATTTGTGGGCACGGGTGGGAGGACTGGTGCAAAAACAATTGTGAGGATAGGGCTGATGGATAAAGTGCATAGGTCATATGGCAAAAGTAGAGTTAGAGGGCAATGTAAACTAGAGCATTATAATTTAGGGTACAGAACAGAAGTAAAGTGTGAGGGCATGATTTTGGATCCTATCTGGGGCCAAACTATCTAGGAAGTGGTCTAGTCAAAAGCTCAGTGGAACATCCACGAACAAGCCGCCCCTAGAGCAGTGGTTCTCAACATGCAGGTGTTTTGGCCTACAACTCCCAGAAATCCCAGCCAGTCTACCAGCTGTTGGGATTTCTGGGAGTTGAAGGCCAAAACATTTTTGCGACCCACAGGTTGAGAACCACTGCTTTACAGAACTGCTTCTTAAACTGTGGACCCTGACCCTAAAATGGGGTCTCCTCAGCTCAATGTTGGGGTCATTAAGAATTTTGCAACTGTAAAAGACTTCTCCCACCCATTTACACCAATCGTGTAACAACAACCTGCAGTGTTTACAATGGACTTTGCAGAAAATGCTTCAACTGTACTTAACAAAAAAGAAAATCAGTCTGCTTAGCAAGCCTTGCAAATGCAGATTTATTATCAGTAAATGTTTGATTTTTATTTCTATTTTATATATCTGTGTAAATGGAGTCAGATACACATTTCTCAGGCAGAAAGGAATAGTGAGTGGGAAAAGTTTCAGGAGCCCTAACCTGAGGTCATAATTCACAAACTCTAATCCTTCAGGACATCAACTCCCAGAAGCCTCTGCTGCCTTGGCAAATGATCAGAGCTTCTGAGAGTTAAAATCCAAAACACTATCCTAGAGCAATACTACTCAAAGCAGTGGTCCATGAATGGGTTCACAAGGACAGTCTGCAGGAAAGAAAGAAAAAACAGTTTAAGGTCTACTGGGATACTAGAAGGCATCATTCAGGAAACACAGCCCTAAAGAGAAGTGAGAAATGCTGGAAAGGATTCAGATTCTGAGACAGTTAAGCTTCTGTCTTGAGAAGATGGGTAGGAAAAAGGGGCATGATATAAGATAACACCACAGTATAGGCTACGTTTCAAGCAAGCAACTTTTCGCAAGCAAGAGGAACAGCCATTGGCTTAGAACAAGGTGACCCGGCTTTGACACTCACCATTACTACTAGCAACTGGGTTTCCTACTCCCGCAGCAAGGAGAAAAGACAAGAGATGAAAGCCAGAAGACAGGAAGCAGCAAACCCCAGCTCAAAGCAACCACACCTTTCAGGATGCACCCTGAGAACACAGGGTTCAACCACTTATTTCTATCTCATCCTCACAATGGGATATTTTTGGCACAAAAGGCCCGGACTCAGCCTTGTTGTCACTCACTGCCCCCAGTGAAGATAACCAAGGGCAGCATCTCTAACCTGCTGGCCGACCATTATCACCTGACTCCAGCACAGCCCAAACTCACCAGCCTCTCTAGGCACAGACCTCAATTGCATCTTTGAATTCATCATCAGGCTCTGCCTCCTCTGCTTCTTCTACACTGCCAGGGGTCAGATCCTATAAAAAAAGGAAACAATGCATATTACAGTCAATTCACAACATTTGTGGGTTTAATTTTTGCAGATCTGATTATTTGTGGATTTGGTATACAGAATCATAAAGTTGGAATAGACTGCAAAGAACATCTAGTCCAACCCTCTGCCATATAGGAACACACAATTAAAGCACTCATTCAGCCTCTGTTTAAAAATATTGAGAAAAAGAGATAGTATGGACAAGCGATAAATTAAAAAAGTTGAGCTGAACAGGATACTGTGTTTCTGATTAGCAACATAGAAAAACTGAAGGCAGATCTAATGTATATGATAACCCACTGCCTGTCCTAGGCTACAGCCCTTTACCAGAAATTGGAGAAAACCCTTTTTTTAAAAAAAAAAACAACTCTTGCAACTGTCCAGTGGCTTATTTATGAGGTTATTTTCCAAAATGCAACTATATGAGTATTAATATACATTTATATAAATTTAAAAGTATCGTGTAAATATATTATAAAGCAGCCTTCTCCAAGTTGGTGGTAGTCACGTTGGCCGTGGATGATGGCAAATATAGTCCAATATCAATAGAGGACACCAGCCTAAGGAAATCAAGCTCAAAGTATCAATATGTAGGAAACAGAAGAAACCACATCAAGCAGAAGTGAGATGCAGTCTTATTTTGAGTAACAGCCTGAGAGATGTTTCCCAAAACACCCTAATTCTAGACCCATTTGCAAAACTACCAGCTGATACACTATTATGCAGGTCAGGTTTGGAAACCAAGGCCTATGAAGAACATCTTAGGGAGCTGAGCATATCTAACTTGGACCGAAGACAGCTGACATGATAGCCATACTTAAATATTTGAAAGGGTGTCACACTGGGGAAGGGGTAAGCTTGTTTTCTGCTGCTCTGCAGACTAGGACACAGAGCAATGGATTCAAATTGCGGGGGGGGGGGGGAGATTCCACCTAAATCTATGCTGCCTCAGAGCACAGCGGAGTCTCCTCTGGAGATTTTTAAGCAGAGGTTGGATGGCTAATGGTGGGGAGTGCTTTAATTGTGTGTTCTGACATGGCGGAGGTGGGACTGGATGGCCCTTGTCATTTCTTCTAACTCTATGATTCTAGAGTGAACTACATGCACTGTACTTGCAAGAGAAAAAAAACCCTAAACTGTTCAGAAACTTTTGGAAAAAGTCTAGAATAGCTTACAAATGGACCACATAGGCTTCTTTGCTGTCGCACCCAAGATGTTGGAACTCTACCAATATCAAGAGAGTCCTATTATGAGAAACTGTTTTTAACTGATGTGAATGTGTATGATGTATTTTAATGCTAATTGTATTTTAATGTATTTTAATGTTATCTGTAGTTTAATTGTATTTTAATCTTAACTGCTTTTGGTTTTATTATATGTATACTTTGTGGCATCGAATTGTTGCCGTTGTTAGGCCGCTCTGAGTCCCCCCTCGGGGGTTGAGAAGAAGCGGGGTAGAAATGGTGGAAATAAATAAATAAATAAATAAATAGGGATGGAATCAAGAAAATCAGTGAGAATTTGTCTCTTTAGCATTAATCTGTCCTTTCTGTCAGCTTGAGGGATGCTGGATTGCCTTCCTGTTTGAGCAAGGAATGCCACCAAATCAGTGTCCACGCTATTGCTTTCATGAAATGGTAACGATTTATTAACTGGTTTTGAGTCTATCTCCACCCAGGCACTAACTTGATTTCCTCACAACAAAGTCCATATTTAAAATTTGAAGGGTAACTGATTGTTCCTGAAGCTGCCAGTCGTGGATGATTTCTGAGGAGAATAATAGATGACAGTTTTCCTTGCTCGCTATCTCTGGTATAGGTGCCTCCGGGGCACCCAATAGCCAAGGAGTTAACTGGTTAGCTAATTATTGGTTTAGAAAGTGACTTGAAATGTCTTGTCCAAGCCTGTATCTCACTGGGACCAACTGCAGACATATCTTGTTTCCAAGATTCCCTGGTGCTCTCTGATTTAAAATGGCTCCCTTTCCGCAGGCAAAGGGGCAGACAGACAAAATGGCTGGTACAAACCAGGAAGGGTTTTCTTAAACTCCACCCTCATAAAACTAACATGAAAGTAGAGCCCCCTGTGGCAGTGGTTTAAACCCTTCCGCTGGCAAGAAGACTGGGGAGAGCATGGGTGAGCTCCCTCTGTCAGCTCCAGCTTCCCATGCTTTATCCTCCTTATCTCATAAGGAGGATAAAACATCCAGGCATCCCCTGGGCAACATCCTTGCAGGTAGCCAATTCTGTCACACCAGAAACGACTTGCAGTTTCACAAGTCACTCCTGACACGAAAAAAAAACAACATAAAAGTGACTACTCTAAAACTGTGGGTGCGGAAGCCTGACAAAAGGAACTGGAACTTATAGAGTTCCAGCACAGCTACCTTTCTCCTTTGTCCCAATTTCCACTCTAAGCCTTACCTCAACGCTGGTGGGTGTTGGTGTTCGGTCTGGAAGGACTCCAGCGCCCACTTCTCCAGTATCCAGCTCTACTGGCTCTGGAGTCTTCACTGTCGGCCTGAGACCCAAGCGTTGCTCTATTGCTAATTTCAGCTCTAGCATCACTGGAGAGAAAGGGCAATGGCTGACAAAACTTTCAGCAGTAAAAGAGTACAATAGCAGTCAAGTCAGTCTCCAACTCAAATGCTTGGTAAGCATGAGTTTTATATATAACAGTATATAAAATAATCTTGGCCTATTCCAGATGTGCTGGACTGCAAATCTCACTATTTCCAGTCAGCATGGTTGTTCGAGATGCTGGAAGGAGTCAGTAAGAACTACTATCCCAATACAATGCCACAGCACATTACGCTTCATTTCCTTCCATGATCAAAATGGAAGGGAATCACTGGGAAGAGTTTCACCGTCAGAATAACTGGCTGTATGATATGTACACGCACATACATCTACCCCACTTCCTTCACTGATGAAAAGGTAAGCCATGTAAATTTATCGAAAATGGTTTAAAAGAAGTATATGGGACATTACCTCCACAAGAAGAAATGAGATTTTGGAAGGAGAATGCAAATTGAAGTGGCTCGGAGCGGGGGATGACACAGAGGTGAATAAGATAAGATACAAGGGATATATGCATATATAACTGATGTAACAAATTAAGTGTGAAATATAAAAGTATGGAAGTTATTGATGTATGTAACTTAAGATAATTAATATATTTTAAGAAAACTTTTTAAAAAATTATTAATAAAAAAAGAAAAAGAAAAGGTAAGCCATACTCCTCACACAGTAAAATTTTAAACTTTGTGAAAATTAGCACTTTTTCCTATTTTCTGTCCCACTGTTACACTTTCGCTTCAAATGATGACAAAAAAAGATAGACAGATACATTTGGTTAAGTATTAACACCAGGAACTTTTGCCCGAGGAACTTCAAGAAACCAATTCAGAGTGAAGATAAAAAAACAATTAAATGGGTTTCAGAGAAAAAGCTGCACTTTGAACGGAATTATTCCTGTTTGTAGATTGCTCCCTTAATTAAAATTGTCATGTGATAAACGAACTTCATGGGGTACCGAAATGTTCAGAAAGCACTCTATATCCACTTCAGCCAAAATTGGTTCTTGGAAATTGGTTTTACTGTATGGGTCTTGTGAATACAGAAAGATTCCACCTCTGGACACCCTGCCCCAACCCAGTTCTTCCACCTTTTCCCCAAAAATTTCCAAATTCAGTTCCAAGTAGAGGGTGTTGTCTCTTACCTCGATAAAATGCGACATTGCCCAAGAAAAGGGCATTATTGAGAAGAACAAACACCCAACATAAGGGCAGTAAGTAGAGGGCACAAGCGAAACCCATCAGTGTTCCATAAAACCTGGGCAGAGGGTAGAAAGAGAGTAGATGGAGGATGACACACCCTGACAGCAGGATGATCGGAGGTATCTCAGACCTGTTTACATCCCCACATTCCTGTATGATGCATTCTGATATTACCACCCCACTTCCACCCCCACGCCTACACACACAAAGGTATTCTACCCATTACCCTGCTGAGCTTGGGCAAACCAATAGGTCTTTATGAGTCTGGAGAGTGTGAACAACAGCCATTACAGTTAGACACAGACAACTCCCCAGTATCAGACAGAAAAGCAAAGAAGTGCTTTTCTAGCTAGAGAAAAGCAGCAGGGCACTTTTCAACCACCAAAGAAGCAAGGCCTTGCTTATCCTTTGAACTGGCACAATGAGCAAACCTTCCATTAAGACCAAACAAAGCAGAAGTAGGTATCATGGGATCTCCAAAACTATTTGGTAAGTCCAGTCGGCCCACAAATAGCCTCCAATATACCATATATACTCAAGTATAAGCCGACCCGAACATCAGCCGAAGCACCTAATTTTACCACAAAAAATGGGAAAACATATTAACTCGAGTATAAGCTAAGAGAGGAAAATGTAGCAGCTACTGGTATATTTTAAAAAAAAATAGATACCAATAAATTTACATTAATTGAGGCATAAGTAAGTTAAATGTTTTTGAATATTTACATAAAACTGTAATTTAAGATGACTGTCCAACTGTGATTAAACCATTATTCTAAGCTTCTTAAATGTAAATGTGCTTACGTATCCTTCCAATAATAATAGGGTAAAATAATAAATGTAATAATAACAGAAATAATAGAGTAAAATAATACATGTAATAGTAGCAATAGAGAAAAATAATATAGGTAATATAGTAAAAAATAAATGTAATAAAATTATAATAGAATAAAACAATGTAAATATAGTAATAATAAAAAATAAATAGAGTAAAATAATAAATGTAATAAAATAATAACAAGAGTAAAATAATAAATAACCTTGAATCAAATATAAGCCGAGGGGGGGCTTTTTCAGCCTTAATAAAGGGTGGAAAACTCAGCTTATGCTCAAGTATATATGGTACCTTCTGCCAGAAAGAAAATTTCATCCCAAAATTTCATCCCCACTGCCAAAAAGTGAACTTTGGGTCACTAAGAGTTTTAGTTGGGGGAGGTCTAATTTAGCCCAGGAAGAAACCCCTCTAAGAGCTACAAACAGGCTCCCAGAATTAAGTCTGTCATAACACAACACTCACTGTGAAGAGAGGGAAGGGTTCTGCCAATAAAGGACACGATAGGCTGCCTCACAGCTCCCACATAACCGGCTCAGAAGGGCCTCTAACTGCACCAGACTGAGGAGAAATGACAGCATCATTAAAGATCTTCCTTGTATTCTCACAGTACTCGTTCCCCCCACAGTCACTGCAACAACCTGATGCTTCAGAAATGGAAACCATTTGTCTACTTGTCTGTTTTCAAGTGACCTATTGATTTACAGCAACCCTATGAATTTCATATAGGTTTTTTAAGGCAAGGAATACTCAAGAGGTAGTTTTGCCAGATCCTTCCTCTGAAATCTAACCTAATAGAACCTAGTATTCACTGGCAGCCTCCCATTCAAGTACTAAGGCCGACTCTGCTTAGCTTCCAAGATCAGACAGGATCTGGTGGGTTTAGGGTATTTATAACTGCTTTAAAATGCATGCACCAATGTCATGTCCTACTTGTAAGTAGTTAATAGATGTTCTAAATCTGGAGAAATGATTACATTTAGTTGTGAATCAATATGTTCTAATAGCTTTGCCGAGCAGCAAGAACACAACTTTCTTTGGGGGGAAAAATAACAGTATAAATGGAAAAGATGATTAAAATCAATGATTTAAAGATGAGGTTTCTTGCTTGGTGATTGAAATCGATCCATGGTTTTAAAATGAGGATGCACACTTTTGAAAAGTGAGAAGCATAGCCATGCAAATGCTTAAGTAATAAAAAGTCCTGTAGCACCTTCAAGATTAACAAATGTAATATTGCATGAACTGTATTAATGGACTACAGCCTACCTCATCAGACACACTGTTATCCAGAATTTCAAATATACATACAATTCACACCAGTACTTTCTGTATTTAATGACAACAACAACTTTATTCTTGTATCCTGCCACCATCTCCCCAAAGGGACTTGGGGTGGTATTTCGTTTTTCCTGACTTTGTTTAAAATCCCATTTCTAATCTTGTCACATACAGGATACCCTGAGATGGACTTTACAATTTAATTTTTTAAGAATATATTTAAAGCATATCAACTCAATATAGAAACTAAAATTGTAATGATAATTTTTGGGCAACCTGTAAATATAAATCCATATACACAACTACAGTACATACCCCAGACACTTCATGCATCCAACAAAGTAGGCAATACTTCATTACAGTTCACACTACAATTTATTGTCGAAGGCTTTCATGGCCAGAATCACTGGGTTGCTGTGATTTTTCCAGGCTGTATGGCCATGTTCCAGAAGCATTCTCTCCTGACGTTTTGCCCACATCTATGGTAGGCATCCTCAGAGGTTGTGAGGTCTGTTGGAAACTAGGCAAGTGAGGTTTATATATCTGTGTGTCCAAGGTGATATAAAGAACTCTTGTCTGCTGAAGGCAGGTATGAATGTTGTTTGAGGCAAGCGTGAATGTTGCCTTTGGCTACCTTGATTAGCACTTAATGGCCTTGCAGCTTCAAAGCCTGGCTAATTGCTACCTGGCAGAATCCTTTGTTTGGAGGTGTTAGCTGGCTCTTGTCTGGAATGAGATATCTTGGAGATGGGACCCAAATCTAAATACGAAATTCATTTATGTGTTTTATACACCTAGCCTGAAAGTAATTTTATACATACTATTTTTAAAATATTTGTGAATTAAATGATGTTTGGGTACATTGATCCATCATAAAGCAATCACTAGCTCATGTGGATAAATATTCAGAAATGAGAAAAATCTAAGGTTGGCCTAGTTTACAAAGCTCCTATGAAACAGCACACCCCCCCCCCCCCCAAGCACCGCTGAAAGCCAACCAATTTTCTCGATTTCTCTGCTCCCCAGCATACTTACAAGCCCTTAACTTCAGCCACAGCCGCATTTCGACTAAGTTGAACTTTTCTCACATCCTCACGTCGCACACTGTGGAACCTACGCCGTGCCAACTCTTCTTCGCTCAGGCGAATGCGGCATGTTTCCTGCAGGTAGCCCAGCATGGCAGGCACCAAGATCAGTAGGACAAACAACCCATACCAAGCAGCTGATTGGAAGATGGAAATGAAACAGAATGTGTTAAATCACCGAACCGTTTGTAGAATTATCAGCCAGATTTATCACCATTACCTCCTACTCAAGTTGTCAAATCAAAGCAGGCCTCTCTGCCTACCAGACTCACAATTGCCTCCCTTTTTCTCAACACATCCACTGGCTAATCCCCTTAATTGTCCATGCATGAAATCGTTCTCCATTCCCCAACATTGGCACCCCTAACTCTTTACTTCCACTATGTTGGAAGAAAGTATGTTGCTCCCTTTAATCTCCAAAATGGACATATCTCACCTTCACTCAGTGTCAGCAACAAAAGGTTGATGCCTAGGCAAGTCAGAAGGGAACAGAGAGGCATCTGCCAGCTGCAGAAAAGACATTAAAAAGAAGTGCTGTAATAGTATATAGTGAATATGAGCTTAAGAGTGATGGAGAAAGAAAAGACAGGCCAACACTAAGGCCATGACAAGAAATCAAAGCAATGCCCTGTCAGCAAAAAAGTGATTAGCAAAAGGAGAAACCTAATGTATGAGGAAAAAAACAAATATTCACTGCAATCTAGTCAGCCACAGGCTTTGTTCTTCTGGCCACTAAACAAGCCACAAATACAGTAGCAGTTCTTATTGACCTCACAGAATTCCCTATATAGCCTGCATACAAACTCTTGATACCAGGGATATGATATAATTTCTAAACTAATGACTACATCAGATAGACCTCCCTTCTTTATTTTGCCCATCAGGATAAGTACACGGGTCTATGCTTCCTTTCCCTCAAGGACAACAGTAGCCAATACAAACTCCTCATCTACCATAACACCACTGCAAAGGTAAAGGTGTACAAAGAGGGACACCTACCTAAGGAGGAACCACACGCCCTCAGCAACATCTTGTATTGGTTCCAAATACAGCTCCAGCTGTTTATATGACACAACTAGGTTGAAGAGGTCCAAAGGAGGGGGCTTCGTGGGTGAAGGAGAAACTGGCTTGACATCAGATGCCGTGGGGCTGTCCAGCCCATTCCCAGTGGCTGTTCCGCCCTCACGCTCCAACACCTGCATACTGTAAACATGGAAGCAAAGAAAAATAATAACACAATTATTCCTAAATCCACCCCATCCAAAGTAAACAGGTCAAAATACTTCGAGAAAGTATTTTGATCCCTGCATAACAACTGACTTCATGAGAACTGAGCAAGTCATGGAAAGCAAAGATACATACAACTGGTTTTACCTTTGTCCAGGATGTGTCAGAAGCAGCATCGCAAAGTGTGTGTGTTGTTATAGCATAGGCCCCATATAAGTTATAGATTACATATACCATCAATACCAAATAAAAGAAACTTTGTTTTTTTAAAACTTCCTTTTCTCCATCAGAAAGAAAAAAGTTAACATGACTTCCTGCCTATCAACTACTAGATATTTCCATATAATCAATTAGCCATCTTCTTGCTATTATATATCGTATGGCAAAGCTAACTGGAGGTCAACTGTGACCAGCAGTGCTGTGGAATTCAAAGAGGCATGAATTGAGAGGAAAAGGGAGAAATGTGACAAGAGGAAGACGCGTCAAGCCAACCCTGACCGGGGACCGCCTTCCACCTGGAAACCAATGTCCTCACTGCAGAAAAACACGTGGATCAAGAACAGGTCTCCACAGCCACCTACATATCCACCGCCAGGACACTACACTTGGAGGACGTCATCCCCAGACTACAAAGGATCGCCTATGTAAGTAATGACAAAGTATTATTCTCTATGTGTCTGCACAGAAGAAAGAATGTTGCCTATAAAAATGTTTATTTATTTATTATATTTATAGCCTGCCCTTCTCACACCAAAGGACTCAGAGCAGCTTACAAAATAGCAAAAATTTAATGCCATATAAACAAACATGTAAAACAATAAACATACACATTAAATCACAACAGTTTAAAAGACCTATGCATTTAAAAACAACTATTAAAACAACACAAATCCAAAGTCATACTACGGAAGCCATTCCAATCGTGTTGCACTTACTTCATATACACTTATGAAATCCATTGTGAAATCCACAATGCAACTACATACGTCAGAAAACATCCTTACATTTTGTGCCAAATAATCACAGTCAGCACTATTTGATTTGTTATGGATGTAATCACAAACACATTAAACTATCTGCCCATATACATATACTGAATGATGTATAAACTGGAGTGGCAGATCATCCACTCTCATCTACAAGGATGGATTAAGACATGCTGAGGCCTTCCAAATTAAAGAAGCCCCAAAACATGTGTCATTTTAACAACTATAAAATTGAATTTAAATACTAAATTAAAAAAATACTGGGAGGCCCTTCTTAATCTGAAGCTGTGATTGATTACACATGCATATAAATCCAAATCTGTCTCTGCTGATCGACTCATAGGATAACCAGCGAACTGTAAGTGATCCTCACATGAACCATGTGGGGAAGAAAGAAAACCAGGTCCGTCATATTTTGCATCTCAGTTTGCATCTCATAAGCAACCCCACTAGCTGTAGCACTCAAATAGGATCCAAGGCAAAGTTCACAATAAACAATGCCCTGGTCAACAAATTGAGGCAAGAATAAAATATCTCCTAGAAGCACAGATGCCCACAACTCCCAAAGTGCCCGGGTTACTCGGTCCTAAGAAATCCAGCAGGTAAAACTTCTCAAATCACTTCCACACCAATCATGTTTGTGTGTGCTTTAAAAGTGTTCTATGGCAACCCTATGGTGAACTCATCTCTAGGAATGTGGTGCAGCTGGCTAAGTGTCAGCTGCATAAGATCTCTCTGACCAATAGGTCATGAGTTCGAGACCTGCCCGGGTCGAGGTGGGTGCTCGACCTTTAAGTGTAGCCTGCTGCCAACCTTTGCAGCCCGAAAGACAGTTGCATCTGTCAAAGTAGGAGATAAAGATACCACACTAAGTGGGGAGGCAAATTTTGACTGAATTATGAGGCCATTAAAGAACTCCAGGAACACTGAGGAATGCAGAAGGAACAACAAGGGACGCTGTGAACGCTGAGAGATGAGGAGTGCGGCAGCTCACCCTGGCGGCCAGAGTTTGCCTCTGTTCATCTATATGTGTGTATGTGGAAACGGCAGAGATTTTCTGCTAAGTACGTTTACCTGTAATCTGCTCTGAGTCCCCATCAGGGTGAGAACAGCAGAATATAAATAAAGTGTATTATTATTAATTTTTTAGCACGGTTTCTTGAGCAGAGGTTTGCTATAACCTCCCCCCTTGGGGTTGAGAAAGTGTGATTTGCCCAAAGACTCCAACTCCCACCATCGGTTAAGCGGCTGAGGGGGGAAAGGAAGGGCCTGAGGCTGTTAGGGATGGTGGGAGTTGGAGTCCACAACACCTGGAGGGCCGGCACTCGGTGTAGATGCGGCTGAGGGGGAAAAGGAAGGGGCCTGAGGCTGTTAGCGATGGTGGGAGTTGGAGTCCACAACACCTGGAGAGCCGGCACTTGGTGTAGATGTGAGGGGAAAGGAAAGGGCCTGAGGCTGTAAGGGATGGTGGGAGTTGGAGTCCACAACACCTGGAGGGCCAGGACTAAGTGTAGATGCGGCTGAGGGGGGAAAGGAAGGGGCCTGAGGCTGTTAAGGATGGTGGGAGTTGGAGTCCACAACACCTAGAGGCCCAGCACTTGGTGTAGATGCGGCTGAGGGGGGAAAGGAAAGGGTCTGAGGCTCTTTGGGATGGTGGGAGTTGGGGAGTCCACAACACCTGGAGAGCCGGCACTTGGTGTAGATGCGGCTGAGGGGGAAAAGGAAGGGGCCTGTGACTGTTAGGGATGGTGGCAGTTGGAGCCCACAAAACCTGGAGGGCCGGCACTAAGTGTAGATGTGGCTGAGGGGGGAAAGGAAGGCCCTGTGGCTGTTAGGGATGGTGGCAGTTGGAGTCCACAACACCTGGAGGGCCGAGACTAAATGTAGATGCGGCTGAGGGGGGAAAGGAAGGCCCTGTGGCTGTGAGGAATGGTGGGAGTTGGAGTCCACGACACCTGGAGGGCCGGGACTAATTGTAGATGCAGCTGAGGGGGGAAAGGAAGGACCTGTGGCTGTGAGGAATGGTGGGAGTTGGAGTCCACAACACCTGGAGGGCCGGGACTAATTGTAGATGCGGCTGAGGGGGGAAAGGAAGGCCCTGTGGCTGTGAGGAATAGTGGGAGTTGGAGTCCACAACACCTGGAGGGCCGGGACTAAGTGTAGATGCGGCTGAGGGGGGAAAGGAAGGGGCCTGAGGCTGTGAGGAATGGTGGGAGTTGGAGTCCACAACACCTGGAGGGCCGGGACTAAGTGTAGATGTGGCTGAGGGGGGAAAGGAAGGGCCTGAGGCTGTGAGGAATGGTGGGAGTTGGAGTCCACAACACCTGGAGGGCCGGGACTAAGTGTAGATGCGGCTGAGGGGGGAAAGGAAGGGGCCTGAGGCTGTGAGGAATGGTGGGAGTTGGAGTCCACAACACCTGGAGGGCCGGGACTAAGTGTAGATGCGGCTGAGGGGGGAAAGGAAGGACCTGTGGCTGTGAGGAATAGTGGGAGTTGGAGTCCACAACACCTGGAGGGCCGGGACTAAGTGTAGATGCGGCTGAGGGGCCTGAGGGAGGAAAGAGAACCTGGAGGGCGGGACTAAGTGTAGATGCGGCTGACCTGGAGGGCCGGGACTAAGTGGCTGTGAGGGGGAGGAAGGATGGCTGTGAGGGTGGGAGGGCCGGGACTAAGTGTAGATGCGGCTGAGGGGGAAAGGAAGGACCTGTGGCTGTTGGAGTCCTAAGTGTAGATGTGGCTGAGGGGAAAGGAAGGACCTGTGGCTGTGAGGAATAGTGGGAGTTGGAGAGGAGGGAAAGGAACTGAGGCTGTTAGGGATGGTGGGTGTTGGAGTCCACAACACCTGGAGGGCCTGGACTAAGTGTAGATGTGACTGAGGGGGGAAAGGAAGGGAGGCTAAGTGTAGATGTGACTGAGGGGGGAAAGGAAGGGCCTGAGGCTGTGAGGAATAGTGGGAGTTGGAGTCCACAACACCTGGAGGGCCAGGACTAAGTGTAGATGCGGCTGAGGGGGAAAGGAAGGGGCCTGTGGCTGGAGTCCACAACACCTGGAGGGCCAGGACTAAGTGTTGACTGAGGGGGAAAGGAATGGAATAGGGAGTTGGAGTCCACAACACCTGGAGGGGCCTGAGGGGGGAAAGGGACTAAGTGTAGATGTGGCTGAGGGGGGAAAGGAAGGGCCTGAGGCTGTGAGGGATGGTGGGATTTGGAGTCCACAACACCTGGAGGCCCGGGACTAAGTGTAGATGTGGCTGAGGGGGGAAAGGAAGGGCCTGAGGCTGTTAGGGATGGTGGGATTTGGAGTCCACAACACCTGGAGGCCCGGGACTAAGTGTAGATGTGGCTGAGGGGGGAAAGGAAGGGCCTGAGGCTGTGAGGGATGGTGGGAGTTGGAGTCCACAACACCTGGAGGGCCGGGACTTGGTGTAGATGCGGCTGAGGGGGGGACTAAGTGTAGATGCGGCTGAGGGGGGGAAAGGAAAGGGGCCTGAGGCTGTTAGAGGATGGTGGGAGTTTGGAGTCCCAACTCCTGGAACACCGGCTGAGGGTGGAAAGGAAGGACCCTGTGAGGAATAGTGGGATTTGGAGGCACTCTGGTAAGTGTAGATGCGGCTGAGGGGGAAAAGGAAGGGGCCTGAGGCTGTGAGGAATGGTGGGAGTTGGAGTCCACAACACCTGGAGGGCCTATGTTTGCCCATGCCTCATCTACAGTTGAACTAAATGTAGTTTGACTCCACTTCAACTGCTATGGCTCAATGCTTATGGAAGCCTGGGCTTTGTAGTTGAGGCTTTAGTACTCTTTGGTAGAGAAAGCTAAAGGCCTTGCAAAAACTATAACTCCCACGCTTCTGCTGTTTACATGTCCCCAAGGACACCCAATGGGTTTCCATGGCCAAGGGCCTTGCTCTCCAGGAAGCCATTCCCCTGGGTGTCCTCCTGCCGGGCCCTTAAAGGCGCAGAAGCCCTTCCAGGAAGGAAAACAACAAGGATCCCAAGCCGAGGGACCTTCCAACCCCAGCCCACCCCTTCCCTGGATCCAAGTATGGAGGAAAGGCGGGGCCTTCCCGCTGCCAAGCCCTGCCTCACCCCTCACTCCGAGCCACCGTCCTTGTTGCCGCCGCCTCTTCTTCCAACGGAGTGGGACCCGGCTGCGCCAAAGTTCTACTGCGCAGCACACGGTTGGGAGGGGGAGCGAGGGACCGCAGCCAGCCAATCGCACGCGGAGGAAGTGCCCGCCGCGGCGCGCGAACTTCCGTATCGAGCTCCTCCTGCTATTGGTCAGGACGCGCATGATGCTGGCCTATAGGAATTCGACTTCTATTTTTTTTGTTAGAGCGTGTGATTGGGCTATAATATCACGCCTGGGCAACACTTGGGCCTTTCATGTGTTTTGGACTTCAACTCCCACAATTCCTCACAGCCTCAGGCCCCTTCCAAAGGAAGGGGCCTGAGGCTGTGAGGAATTGTGGGAGTTGAAGTCCAAAACACATGAAAGGCCCAAGTGTTGCCCAGGCCTGGATATGGAGCTCTATTCTTGACCCTCATGTTCTCCCTCAGTGAGGACATCACTTTCCAGGTGGAAGGCACTCCTGGTCAGGGTTGGCTTGCCTTGCCTTCCTCTTGGCACTTTTCTCCTTCTCACCCTTCACTGGGTGCCTCTTCAAATTCTGCAGCACTGCTGGTCACAGCTGACCTCCAGTTAGAGCGCTCCAGGGCTTCCCAGTTCTTGGTGCCTATGCCACAGTTTTTAAGGTTGGCTTTAAGCCCATTTTTAAATCTCTTTTCCTGTCCACCAACATTACCTTTTCCTGTTCTTGAGTTGGGAGTATAGTAACTGCTTTGGGAGACACTGATCAGGCATTTGGACAACGTGGCCGGTCCAGCGGAGTTGGTGGCATAGGAGCATCACTTCAATGCTGGTGTTCTTTGTTTCTTCCAGCACGCTGACATTTGTCCGCCTGTCTTCCCAAGAGATTTGCAGGATTTTTCAAAGGCAACGCTGATGGAATCGTTCCAGGAGTTGCGTGTAGACAGTCCACGTTCGCCTTCATAATCTGGGTTGTATGGTCATGTGGAAGGGCCCTCAGGGGTGTCTCTTTACATTCACGTGACATACCTACACACTGTAAGCGACACACAGTTTGGAAAGCTCTGATTTAAGGAGTCCTAATCCAATACTCAAAACAATTTTGCTTTACAGTTATCTCTCCACATTTGCAGTTTTGACTATTGCAGGTTTAATTATTCACATATTTTATTTCAAATGTTCTCTCTTAAGGGCCCTGCCACACAGCCCTATATCCTAGAATATCAAGGCAGAAAATCCCACAATATCTGCTTTGAACTGGACTATCTGAGTCCTCACTGCCATATAATTCCAGTCTGGAATTTTCTGCCTTGATATTCTGGCTACTTCCATCATACTAGAGAATGAATCCGCTTTAAATCCGGTTTCTGCCTCCTGCAGAATTCCGGGGGTGGTAGTTTAGGGCGGATGAGCCTTTAACAGCCTCACTAAACTACAAACCCCAGAATTCTGCAGGAGGCAGAAACCGAATTTAAAGTGGATTCATTCTCTAGTGTGATATGGCAGTGTGTGGGAGGGCCCTAAAATTCTCTAGGCCAGGGGTTGGTAACCTATGGCTCACGAGCCATATATGTCTCTTTTGGTGATTTTTATGGCTCTCAGGCTCAGCAGGCCTGGCCCCTCTCTCCCCACCTGAGCCGCGGAAAATGGCGCGTGGCGGGCTCTGCCGGGCCCGAAACCCACAGCAAGGAAGGTGGGGAGGCCCGGGGCAGGCTGGGCCCACCACACGCCATTTTCTGTGATCCAGGGGCGCTTTCCGGCAACTCCTTGGGCGGGGTGGGGCCTGATGCCAGGCCACAAGCCCCTCCCCAACCAAGAAGTTGCCGGGAAGCGGCCCTGGGCTGCAGAAAACTGCGTGTGGCGGGCTCGGCTGGGCCCGAAACCCACAGCAAGGAAGGTGGGGAGGACCGGGACAGACCGGGCCCATGTGGACGGCAGGTCGAGACCTTTCCCCACCCGGCTGAAAGCCAAGCCAGAGCCAGTGGCGAGAAGGGGGGGGGGAGGCAGACGCAGCCCCCCCCCCCCGTGAGCCCTCCCCCCTAACAGAGAGAAAAGACAGCCTAAAACAGAGAGGCCGGTTGCATGGCGGACCCCCGCCGAACCCAGTGCAACGGCGGGGGAGGAGGGAAGAGTGCGGGAGGAGAGCTTCCCCAAACAAAGGAAGGACCTTTACCTGTGGAAGCCATGCAGGTAAAGGTCCCTGCCAATGGGCACAGGGGAATCCTTTCCTCATAGTATGCAATATATACTCATACTTAGTTGAATTCAGTGTATGTGTGTGTGTATAATGGCTCTCACTTAAATAAATTTCCAGATACGTTGATTTTATGGCTCTCTGAATCAAAAAGGTTCCTGACCTCTACTGTAACACTAAAGTCAAATTTCTCCAGTCTTGCTGGAGGATCTAGAGATTTCTAGCAAGGTGTTTTCTTAGATTAAAAACAACAGCATATTGCATTATCTTTAGTTTTGCATATTCAGAGGGCTCCTGGGCCTCTAACTCCAGTTAATCTGGAAAGCTTGCTGTCCCAGCTAGAAATCTAAAATTATTTTGATAGGGTGGTTGCCATATCAATGCAAACCACAAGGTGGCAGCCTAGGACAGGAAATCTGTTTTTGCAAAGAGACTCTAGAGAGGAGAAGGAACATGAAGGAGGCTTTGTGTATCTGAAGATATTTGCTTCTGAAATATTTTGAAATCCAGTCAGGGTAACATCTTTATTGAGAACAAGGGAAATGTCACAGATTGTGTATAAATTGTTTCTGTTCCTAAAATCATCTATGACTGAGATGAGAGCAGCAAAAAGTACATAATCAAACCCAGAGTCCCTTCTTGCTAAAGCTTTCAGTTTCTGAAGAAGAGATATTTCTTGGAAGAGGCTGGTTTCAAACAGGTTCTGCTCACAGAGTGAATAATAATTTTTTCCATACTTGGAATAAAGTGCTGCTAATGATTTGAAGTAACCTAGTGGTTTGGCACAGCTTTTCCTTTTGTTTGGGAAATGTTGTGGTTGCCTAGTAACACATCAGTACATGGACACCTAACCTAAAATGTGTGGAAGGGAAGATGGAGTTGACCTGGAGGTTCTCCCCATTGTGCAACCATAGGCAACAGCTTGAAATATTACTTTTTTGAACTACAGCTCCCACGACTTGATGGGGAGAATAAATAAAGGATATGAGCACAAAGTGTGCAGAGTGGCCATGTGCTTGTTTTGGGGGACCAGATGAGATCGCCTTATTTTGCAAATCAGGGAATGTAAAGATAAAGGTTTCCCCTTGACATTAAGTCAAGTCATATCTGACTCCATTTCTAAGCCAAAGAGCCAGCGTTGTCCATATGACCTCCAAGGTCATATGGCCAGCATGACTGCATGGAGCGCTGTTACCTTCCCACCAAAGTGGTAGCTATTGATGTACTCACGTTTGCATGTTTTTGAACTGCTAGGTTGGCAGAAGCTGGGGTTAACAGTAGGAGTTCAACCGCTCCCTGGATTTGAACCACAGACCTTTTGGTCGGCAACTTCAGCAGCTAAGCGGTTTAACCCACTGCACTATTGGGCGCTCGCTCCCATCAAATTAGCTTCTAGCAAATAAAATTAAACATTGGTTTGTTGTGAGTTTTCCGTGTTGTATGACCATGTTCCAGATACATTATCTCCTGATGTTTCACCTGCATCTATGGCAAGCATCTCTCAGAGGTTGTGACCTCACAACCTGCCATTGATGTAGGTGAAACATCAGGAGAGAATGCTTCAGGAACATGGCCATGCAACCCGAAAAACTCACAGCAAAGTAATTCTGGCCATAAAAGCCTTTGACAAAACGAACCATGTTCGTAGGTACCAAAGCAGTTTTTAAAACATGGGTTGTACGCACTGTCTTAGAGGCTTTTCTGTCTCACATAGAGGGAGGCATTCTTCTATAAAATGTCATCTAAAAATAAAAGGCGCTTTCTTATAAACTGCTTTGTTCATGCGCAAGCTGGTGCCGACGTAACCAGATGATTAAATCTGATGAGGAAGAACAGTCCAACAATGTAATCTATTCTGTTTTAACACACTGATCTTTAGCTCCCTTTCAATTGCCTACACTCTGACATATTCGATTGGCGGATGAGGCATGCTGTGTGCAGACCCTCAACGTTATGCTTTTTTATTTGCATACTAGCAGGTTGCTTTGCTGAACCTAAGGGCTCCCACATTTGTATCTGATGTCGTTCTTGCAGGCAGGACACAAAAAAATGTGAGTTATCCCAGAGCCTGGGAGTACTGTATTAAAAGTACTTACAACACAGCTTTTATTGATATTTTAAGTAACTAGGGAAACATTGTTTACTTTCAAAACTTGAACAAGAATACTAGAAACACTGGTTCTGAATCCCAGAGAAGATAAACTAAGGAATCCACAAGATTTACCTATGTGTTAGTTCACCATTCAACAGTTAATCCTCTGCATCTAACTATGCTGGAGGTCTAAAATTATGAAGTGAGAAAATTACGATTTTACCATGTATTACAAAAATACTACTGAGAATTTGGCAAGTTTTGGTGATTTTTAAAAAGTTTTTCTAGTTCTTATTAATTTTCTTTTTTAAAAAACCAGTACTGATAGTGCAGCATTCATAATGGAATGTATAACTCACTTATTTTAAATTTTTAATGTGAAACAAATAGCACATTGGGTTGCTGTGAGTTTTCCAGGCTGTATGTCTATGTCCCAGAAGCATTCTCTCCTGACATTTCACCCACATCTATGGCAGGCATCCTCAGAGATTGTGAGGTCTGCCATAGGTATGGGTGAAACATCAGGAGAGTGCTTCTGGAACATGGCCATATAGCCTGGGTTTCATGATTCCAGTCATGAAACCCTTCGACAACAACTAGCACATTATTTTTCAGGATTGTTAAATGAGCTTTTCAGTGCTCATTCAAATTTCTTTCCATACTGGTTATCTTGGACCTGTATAGAAAAACTCCAACCCCACCCCCAATAAAAGATATAAATGAATTGGACTCAGTGATCTATAGCAGTGTTTCTCAACCTTTTTTGAGCTGCGGCACACTTTTAACATTTAAAAAATCCGGGGGCACACCACCAACCAAAATGACACGAAATGACATCCTCACACAGTAAAGAACGGCTGGGAGATGGTGACCTGCTGGGAGCGCCAGAAGCCAGGGAGGGAGGAGCCAAGCCGTGCCATGCCCCGCCCCTCCCGGCTCAGTTCTCCCACAGCTTTGCCAGTCTTGAGGGGGCAGTGCCAAGCCATTGTGCTGGCTCTGCCACTGCTGGCTTGGCACTGCCCCCTCAAAGCTGGCGAAGCTGTGGGAGCGCTGGAGCCGGGGGGTGGGGGAGGGCGCCATGCCCTGCCCCCGTCCCCGGCTTCAGCTCTCCCACAGAGGAGGAGCATGAGCGGTGGATGGGCTTCAGTGGGTGGGGCTCGTCCTCCGTGCAGCTTCAGAGAGCGAGGGGCGAGAGTCATGGTGGGAGTCATGGCGGATTGGAGGCTGGTGGGAGTCATGGCGGATTGGAGGCTGGCTGGGGAAACGGTCAAGGAGGCGGTGCCCCGGCCCTTCTTTTTCTTTGCCGCTGCCCAGCCCTTCCTCCCTCCTCCCCAAGCAGCAGGAGTTCAGCAGGAGGAGGGGGGAAGGAAGGGGGGCAGAGAGCTTTTCTCGCGGCACACCTGATGATCGCTCACGGCACACTAGTGTGCCACGGCACACTGGTTGACAAAGACTGATCTATAGTTCTCCCATGGATGGAGGCACTAATGAACTAGAAATGGCCTCTGTCCCCACGGTCCCTTGGAGCTCCCTAGGACCCAAGACCCCCACATACCCATCCCAGCACCCACAGCATGGCTCTGGCCAATCTGCGCCAGCGACCCTCGCAGCTGTGAAGGAGATTCGCCAGCTGATTGTCTTCCACATAGTAGCCAAAGCACCTTAATTTCCTGGCCCCAGCCACTTTATGTCTCCTTCCTTCCCTCCCTAGCTACTATGCATCTCCCCTCACTTCTCTTCTTCTTTTTAAAAATGCATTTATTATCTTTCTCCTGCGAATGTGCATCGAATCGGATAAATAAAAAATATAACAAAATTACTACAAATAACCTCTTCAGCTGCTGCTCAGCCTTGGCAAAACCCACCACCCTTCCCCTTCTCTCTCTCTCTCTCTCTCTTTCTCTCTTATCAGACTCCACACAGGGTCTGCCTTCTATTATTGTTATTGTTATTATTATTCTACTGACACAAAAACACAGTATATCACAGCAAAAAAGATATATATACTGGATTTCGTATCACAAAATCACAAGTTGAATACTTTCCAAGCGTCTAGGACTGAGTGGTGTATTTTCGAATGATTTTGCAGTTGGCAGATCGTGATTTTGTCAATGTTTATTGTTTCCAAATGCCGGCTGAGATCTTTTGGCATGGCATCCAGTGTGCCAATTATTATTATTATTAAACTCTATAAAAGGAAAGCAAATGTACATGAACCCAGAAACTATGAACTCCAATAAGCTCTTCTTTGAGCAATTTCCAGATACCACATCCACACCCCAGATACCAACCAGAGATGGGCCATAATCCTTGAACAGAGGACCTTCCTGGATCCCAGCAGGAGGCCATCCATTCACAGCCCTGTGATTTCCTTTAGGACAGTGTTTCTCAACTTTTTTTGAGCTGTGGCACACTTTTAACATTTAAAAAATCCGGGGGCACACCACCAACCAAAATGACACGAAATGACACTCTCACACAGTAAAGAACGGCTGGGAGATGGTGACCTGCTGGGAGCGCCGAAGCCAGGGGAGGGGGAGGAGCCAAGCCGTGCCATGCCCCTCCCCTCCCCCCGGCTTCAGTTCTCCCACAGCTTTGCCAGTCTTGAGGGGGCAGTGCCAAGCCAGCATTGTGCTGGCTCTGCCACTGCTGGCTTGGCACTGCCCCCTCAAGGCTGGCGAGCTGTGAGAGAGTGCTGAAGCCAGGGGAGGAAGCCATGCCTCGCCCCTACCCCAGCTTCAGCTCTCCCACAGAGGAGGAGCATGAGCGGTGGATGGGCTTCAGTGGGTGGGGCTCGTCCTCCGTGCAGCTTCAGAGAGCGAGGGGCGAGAGTCATGGTGGGAGTCATGGCGGATTGAGGCTGGTGGAGTCATGGCGGATTGGAGGCTGGCTGGGGAAACGGCCGGAAGGAGGCGGTGCCCGGCCTTCTTTTTCTTTGCCGCTGCCCAGCCCTTCCTCCCTCCTCCCCAAGCAGCAGGAGTTCAGCAGGAGGAGGGGGAAGGAAGGGGGAGAGCTTTTCGCGGCACACCTGATGATCGCTCACGGCACACTAGTGTGCCACGGCACACTGGTTGACAAAGACTGCTTTAGGAGATCTTGGACAGTCACGGGACAAAGGTCCATACCAAAGCTGTGATTGCAATCCCATCTACAAATCTACATCTCCGGATTCTCCGTTTGTCTTTGGACATGAGAACCCATCTGTGACAACAATCCCCATTGTGCCATCTGGCAGGACCAAGCATTTGTATAATCTTGTCAGATTGGCTTTGGACTTCACCTTTGTTCACCACATTCCTGGACTACACACCCAGGGGCTGGCGTGGCCCCCAAAGCGCTCTCCCACCCTTAGACCACCTTCATCGGCTGATTGGGGGCGTCCATACTTCCCTGCTCAGCTGGGAGGAGATCCCCAGCTTCGTCACTATCAGGGTGAGTGCCGGCATAGACCAGTGTTCCAGTCAATCAGAGGCCAAGAAAAGGGTAGGCCAACTTCACCAAGCTGGCCAATCAGGGAGGAGGGCGGGAGATTTCAAAATGGTGCAATGTCAATGAATGGAAACTTCTGTGTATAAAGATGTATGCTTGTGAATACATTTTTACACTTCTACCCTTCTAGCACCCATGCTGTACAGGCGTCCCTTTTGCGCAAATTGAATAAAGTCTCTGTCATTTTCCTTCATCCTGGTGAAGTCTTCAGTTCCTGACTCCTGATTCGGTATCCACGTTCCGGCCTATTTAGTTATCCAGGAGTTTTTCTCCTAGGCCTATTTTCCTTCCTTTGTAATAAAATAAAAAGCTGTTTCATTTCGAACTGTGTTGTTGACCATCATTTGAAGGATGCAATTTGAAAATATATCTCAGGAGCCTATGGTTCTCAAGGCCTGCTTCCTGATGATAGGGTTGAGGATCTGACTGTTGAGACTGGAATGCCAACCCTTCTGTCTAGACTTGTCTGTTGGTCTACCAAAAGGCTGCTTTCAAGAAGGCTGCGGCAGGATTGAAATTCCTCTTTGAAGTGAGTTTGAGGACTATCACCATAAGGGCCTTTTGCTTTCTTCCCAATGCACAATAATGTCTCATGGTGGTGTCTGCCATGTGGCTGTTTATTCATTGACACACTCCAGTATATTTATGATGTACCTTATCTGCACTCTCTATCTATTTCAAGTAATATTATTACAATCCAGTGCACATTGTGCTTGTTTATTTTTCACATACTGTGACTGCCTATATACTGTATTAGTGCAACATAGTAAAATTTGAAAGCTTTATTACCACCTCATTTACTAGCCAGAAAGGAAGATCCTGGCATTATAACAGATGACATAATTGTGCTTACCCTTAGAGCGTATCTATGCTTCCTCATGTCACCTTCCCATTGCTCTGTAGTACCAGAGAGTGGCAACTATAGAAAACTAAGGACTGATTTAACCCTCCACTGCCCCTGTTCCCACAAACCCCCTCCCACACACACACACAATTTTGACAAATGTCCTGTAGAGAATGTGGGGACATGTTCTAGAAGGAAATTTGAGGCAAAAATCCTCATTTCTTAAACATTTGGAAAATTTCTGTTTTGACTATAAGGCTCCAAAAATGGTGAAAATGCCCTATATACCTCCAGAGATATTTTTTGAGCCCGATGACATTGAAATCAGCCCCGGTGAGCTATATTCAGCCTTCTGGCTGTACTTTGGCTACCCAAATACCGTAATTAAAATTATATTACAATGTAATTTTGCCATTAATGATCATTCAGTGGTACCTATTTTGCATGAGCAATGCATGAGTCTCACCATTATACACTGAAGGTTGTAATTAATGCTGTGACAGTGTTCATTGATACTGTGTTATTTACTGTTTGCACTTTTGTTATTTTGGCCTCCACCAGCTTCCAAAAGCGTATACTGTGTAGAGTCATGACTATGTTAAATAAACAAAGGCTGGAACCCTGTTGGTGACTTAGCCATGTGTAAGTTTCCTTACAGAAGCAGTAGGATATTTCTGTCCAATGAGAAATGTCTATATCAGTTCAAGATTTGAAAGCACAATTGGCCATAGAGTGTCATTGTATATGGAAATGCAGTGGACGTGTATAGGTATATATAGATGAATCGGGCACATTGGGTTGCACGCTGGGGTGTTAATTCAGTTGTGCAACATTGGCATACCACACAAAGGTTGAGTAGTGCAAACCCCAGGTAACTCTGCAGACAGAGGTTTATACTCTGCAACTCCCATACAGATTAATCTCAGTTAACAAAACATGTGTTCCTGGGCATTACTTCTTTAATATAATAATTGGTACTGCTTCTGTTCAGTGCATTTCTCCCAATGGGGTAAGAAAAGTTCATGAGTTCGAAGCCAGCCTGGGTCGGAGTGAGCTCCCGACCAAAAATTGTGTAGCTTGTTGTCGACCTTTGCAGCCCGAAAGACAGTCGCATCTGTCAAGTAGGAAATTTAGGTACCATGACCAAAAATTGTGTAGCTTGTTATCGACCTTTGCAGCCCGAAAGACAGTTGCATCTGTCAAATAGGAAATTTAGGTTAATTTAACTGATTTATGAGGCCATAAAAATCTCCAGGAAGTATGCAAAGAATGAGGAAGCAACAGCTCCCCTGGTGGCCAGAAGCTGGAATGTTAAATAGCCTATGAGTGTCTGTCTATATACGTTGTGTGTCTATGGCATTGAGTACATTGTCATCCACCCTGAGTCCTCTGCGGGGTGAAAAGGGCGGAATATAAATACTGTGTGTGTGTGTGTGTGTGTGTGTGTGTGTGTATACACACACACACACACACAGTATATTTCTTTATGTTGAATTGATTCAGCATGAGGGGAGTTTTGTGGACTCTGCAGGGCTTCTTTGCGCTTCCTGGGATGCCTGTGAAGACTCTCAGGAGTGGGGCTGATCTCTTTAATCCACCAATCTGATCTGGATTAAATGGCTGTGTGGAAGCAGGCTTTGTTAACTCAGGTATACCTGTGTAACATCTGAGCTATGGACTCCAGCCTTAACAGCTACCAACACAGTGATAGACTGTTGGGAGCTACTAAATAAATTCGTGCATTTTCCCCCCAAAGGACAAAAACTGATAGCAAAGTTGCAAAATTTCAATCAAAATACTTTACTCAATATTTTCCAGGATTATCATCACACATTCAGGGATTTATAATGTCTGCATCCCCTTTAGACCTTTAAATGCTTGTGAGCCATTCTCCAAGCTGTTGATTCAATTGAATATGACTGTTTTCATGACTTATGCTTAATTTGTAACAAATATAGAAAAATGCATATCATTTGAAACTTTTCAATGCACATAATCTTAAAAGCTAGCTTTCAGATTGTGTCTGCAACTATCTCCCAATGACTCACTTTCTGTGGTAATTTCAGACTCAAAAGGTCTCATGTGACATCTTTATGGGGGATGACAACAGCAAACCAGCACCAGCAGAACAAGTGGCTTTCTTACTTAAAACAGAGCTACAGAAAAAGGAAGAAAATTGATATTTTGAAGTAAGTTAATAACTTTAGATTATGAAATGCACTGTGGCCTATTTCCAGTTCTGTCTGTCAAACAACAGGTACGTTAGTATCAGTGAAACTCTTGTTTGATGAGACTTACATGGCATGTTTACCTTGTTAATAGATCAATTCATGCTCTGAGTGCAATATATGGAACAGCACATATATCTGGGCTTTGTAAGACTTTAAAAAAAGAATTAACAGGATAAAATATGTGCAAGAAGCAGATTCTGCAGCCTGATGCCTTCCAGATGTGCTGAACTATGACACTGGGGCTCTGGGTGTTGCAGCCCAAAAGATCTGGAGAGCACCAGAATGAGGAAGAGTGATGATACATCACTTCTGTTTCAATGGCAACATTGCAAAACAGCATGAGATAAGTAGTGCCACAAATAATGTTTCTACTTTTTTTAAAAAAAAAAGCCTATTAGGCCAAAAAGGGGAGGTTGCCAAGATTTTTACAGGGTTGATGAGAGTAAAGACCCCACTATACCCCTCCAAAAGTGCACAATTTCAATGTCTATAAACCCAGTTGTGAGTCCCAACTAGAATAGTGCTATTCTAACAATGAAATTTGTTGAGTAAGTTTTGACTTGATTTCTTGGTTATTTCTAGCTGAAACAAATAATTTGATCTAGACCTGTGGTTCCCAAACTTTTTTGGCCTACCGCCCCCTTTCCAGAAAAAAATTTACTCACCGCCCCCCTAGAAATTATTTTTTTTAAAAAAATTTTTAATAGCAATTAAACAGAAAGATATATGTATTCATATTTCTACCTTTTTTCATAAAATATAATAAATAAAGTTGTAAATTAGAAACATTGAAGTTTGAAATTATGAAACTATTTATTGAATTTAGAATAGAAAGGTAATACAAAAAAAGTTAAAACATTTGAAATCATCTTAATGAGAAGGATGAACCTGGTATGCTGCTTCCAATCTAGTCATCCTCGGCTCTATTTTTGTCACCAGTAATCTCAAATCATCGCGATCGACTATTTTGCAATCGGTTTCTTTTTTTGTTAATAAATTGGTTACCGCACTGAATCCATGTTCCACTAAATATGTTGAAGGACATTATTATTATTATTATTATTATTATTATTAGACTCAACCAGTTGGAAGGGAACCCCAAAGGTATTATTATTATTATCCCTTGCTTGGCGAGAGGAGGAGGAGGGAGCAGGAGGAGGGAATCAGAGAGAGACACACACAGAGAGATGGATGGTAGCCTGTCACCTGGCTCACGCCACCGCCCCCACCACCCCCTTACAGGGGTTCAGCGCCCCCCCAAATTTTCCTGGGCCTTCCATCGCCCCCCTAGATCACCCCACCACCCACCAGGGGGTGGTACCACCCATTTTGGGAACCACTGATCTAGACCTTAGTGCAGGGTAAGAAGTGTGCACTATTTGTGTATTCAATATGGCCCCCAAACAACAGACAGGAAGTATTAACCTACATGGAGGAAAGTCAAAACCATCTGCATATGAGGAAATAAACTGGCAGAAGACTCCCGTAAGAGTATGACAAATAATTTGAAGGCAGTCTCCAAGACAGATTCTACTTGATGTCTTGTAATGCCCAAACAGATGCAAGGCATGTAAGGTCTGTTCTGTATTGGTGTAAAGGTTAATGGACATGGACAAGCTAAAGTGGTCTGGCCAAGGATGAAACACTATAGCAGGAGTACAGCAGCATTTTGTTATGCATGGCTGCTGACTCAAGGGAGAATTCAACCAGAAACTGTGCACATGAAGGTAGGCAGAGTTAGCATACAAAGTAAATGGCACATTCACAGATCTTTCTCTCTCTCCAGGCCACCGCATTGCTGGTTCACCTAATCCCTCACTTTTCACTTGCATACAAAATAGAATAGGAAATGCTTCCCAAAGGATCAGTCCAGAAAGCAAGTGTTGACACATAACATCTGGCAAAGCAGGTAAAACTGAGGCCACATATAATCAATCCATAGCCTGTGTGCAATTCATGAACCACAGTTTCCTCAATTCGTATTTTTAGCCTTTGGACAGTGGAGAAATTTGAGTGAAAAGCATCAAGGATGAACCTTTCTATTTTGAGGCTTAAGAGAGGGTCCAACAATAATAGTACACGAAGCAGCTGGTGGAGAATTGCTTTGGCCACTTTTTGGTTAGATGAATTGTTATTTTTACTCAGAATAACAAACAAGTTCCTTTTTTGGACTGCAGCTCCTGGAATCCCATAAGCAGTAGGGCCACTGACCAGTTCTAATCCACCACTGACCCCACTCAAACAAAAAAGGAAAATTTCTGAGCTCTGCTTCTTATCTATTATTTTCCAGACATATGTACCGGCCCTCTTCCACATGTGAAACTGATAGAATTGAACTATTGCAAACACACCTTGAAAGATAACAAACTGTGTTTTTCACACAATTTTATTAAGAAGACAGATTAGCTACAAAATACAAGGAAGGCTCTGGAATGTAATCTTTAGGTTAGAGCCATGCCCAAAATAGATTTTGGGACAGGCACTGAGGTATGGGACTAGGATAAAATGAGACAAATTCAATAAGAACAATTTGGAAAGCCTCATTATTTAAACGTGTATCATATAAAGTAGTAAATAGTCTAGACCAGGGGTGCTCACACTTTTTCAGCATGGGAGCTACTGATTAAAAAACCAAGTCCCAAAGATCACCTACCCAGAAATGTAAAACGTATAACTATTTTCTTTTTATTTTTTATTTATATTTATTATTCATTTTTATGTACCGCTCCTTCCATCAGGCAGTTTACATAAAATGAAGTTATAAAACATCAACATTTCAATTTAATAACAACAATATAAAACAGAGCATAAAAATACATCCAACCACCCCATTTCTCCCACACTGCCATATTACCACACATATTATCAGCCAGAAAGTAAGAAGAGAGGCTTTTGAGCTGCAAGGCCATTTAATACTCAGCAAGGTAAACAAAAGGGCATGCAAAAATACATCCAACCACCCCATTTCTTCCACATTTCCATATTTCCCAGCATATATTTCTCAAGGAACAAAGCATGCAGAGAGGCTTTGGAGCTAAAAGGCCATTTTTAAACATTAAAAATAACAAAGAGACATTCCACAGAATAATCAAGCACCCACCCCAAAGTAAAAAGACAGACCTTGAGATGCTTCTCCGTCGTTGCTCCAATTTCCACGCCGCCAGCATGCGTGCCGCCTCCAAGAGCTCACGAGAAGTCCGAGAGGCAGAATGGGCGCTTCTGCGCATGCGCGTGGGGCCAGCCATGCATCGCGTCATCTAGGCCCGCCCCCTTTGGTCTCCTATGACTCTGAGTGGCTGGAGAAGGGCGGAGGGAGGAGGAGGAGGAATCCACAAGAGGGGGCCCATTCTGCCCTTTGGACTGGAGCTTTTGGAGGCGGCGAGCAGGAGCGGGAGGAGCAATGATGGAGGACTTCTTTGCAGCCTGCAGGGGGCGCGAAGAGGACCAACAGCAAAAAAAAACCTGTTCAGGGGCCTGAAGATCACCAGGATGAGTTCCGAAGATCACCCTGGTGATCGCGATCACCATCCTGAGCACCCCTGGTCTAGACATCATCTGCCCCAAAACCCCAGCTACTGGCCATGCTGCAGTCCAAAACATTTTGAGGACCAAACATTGAGAACCATAGACTTAGGGCCCTTCCACACAGCCCTATATGCCAGAATATCACGGCAGGAAATCCCATATTATATGAGTGTAGATTCAGGGCCCTTCCACGCAGCCCTATATCCCAGAATATCAAGGCAGAACATCCCACAATATCTGCTTTGAACTGGGTTATCTGCCATATATTCCACTTCAAAGCAGAAAATACGTTATTTTATTCAGCAGTTTGGAAAGGGCCACAGATATCCCCGTTCAAAGCAGATATTGTGGGATTTTCTGCCTTGATATTCTGGACCCTGTGTGGAAGGGCCCTGGGTTTCTTTCAAAAGAGCCCTGACCTTCACTCAATTTCCAGCGGTAACATACACAAAATATTAAGTATGGATATCTATGAATTTACATCATATTTGCTTGAGATCAAACAGCAACTATAAAGGAAGTTGCAATCCATACATGTACAGACACCTCCCTTCTCCAAACAAAACAATGGGACATGGAGACATGATATAGTAGGCTTTTCTTCTCAGAAGCTCCTTCTGCCCGATGGATCTGGAGTACTGTACTTGTTTTTGCGTCAAGCATTTTTAGGGTTTCATGATGTCTAATCCTCAGAACTCCAAGCAAAACAATGTCCTTGTCACCTACAAGGGGAAAAAGACAGTCTTTGATACCACAATAAACAACCATCAGCTTCCCTGCTCAAATCTTAGAATTGAATCTCCATAATTTAATTCAACACCCTACCACAGCAAGAAACCATATTTCTGACAGGTGTCCATTCAGCTTTTGAAACTTGTAACAAAGCAGAACCCAGTCTTGCTTCCTGCAAACTGTCTCTCCTGCTTGGAAAAGCTACTTTTAAGAGCTTGGGAAATTTACTTTTCTGGACCAGAACTTCCAGAATCACTCAGCTGTGAGCTGCAATCTAAAATGGTCATTTGTACGTTCCTTTATTTTTAACCCCAAACAAGATTAGCATGACCCTACTTTCTGTCCCTCATTATATTAACTAGCCTGTACGCTATGAAAATTGACGTCCCATTCTCTCTTTCCATTACCTCCACATTTGGTCTGTTCCATAGAAGTATAATGTTTCCCTGAAAAGAAGACACTATCTTATATTTATTTTTCCTCAAGAAGACACACTAGGACTTATTTTCAGGGGATGTCTTATTTTTATTAAGTATGGTACAACATATGGGATCTATGGAATGATCTCTCAGTCGAAGACTGCTTGCTGAACCTTTCCCCCTATTTCCTGGTGTTTGCGTGGGGTGAGAGAGACAGCAGCTTTACGGGTGTTTTGGGGAAGGGGGTGAGAGACCCACAGACTGTTGCTGGTTAGTGCTGGGGGAGGGAGACCCACAGTGTTGAGTAAAATGGTAGCCACAGCTTTGGATTGTTGTAGGTTTTTCGGGCTATATGACAATGTTCTAGAAGTATTCTCTCCTGACGTTTCACCTGCATCTATGGCAGGCATCCTTAGAGGTTGCCTGCCATAGATGCAGGTGAAACGTCAGGAGAGAATACTTCGAGCACATGGCCATATAGCCCGAAAAACCTACAATAACCCAGTGATTCTGGCCATGAAAGCCTTTGACAATACAAAGTTTTACTTCTCCCCCCTGAGGACACACAATACCTAAAGCAGAACATCCTGCTCCTCACTTCACTGAGGAAACTTTTACTTTCACTTTCTATGTCTCCCTCTATGCCTCATCTTGCAGCAGGCACAGAACAACCAGGACCTGAAAGGGGGAGCCAACCTTGTACGCTGCATAGCCATGCCTATCACTATGTCTTATTTTCAGGGTATGGCTTATAAAATGCATAGAAATCCTACTATGGCTTATTTCATGTGTATGTCTTATTTTCAGGGGAACCGTGTATTAACCTCCTAGCTCCAAGGTTACATGGAAATACTTTGGTTTTGGCAGTGCGTCTAGTGTCAATGCACATCTGGCACAATGAAAGGAGCTGTAGATTGTCCCTACCAGCCACCAGCAGAACTGAGTATGCTATCTACATTCATTCTTCCTCCCTAAAATTAATCATGATTCCCATATGTCCCCAGTCTAGCATTGAAAGAGTACTTCCTCCATTTGCAAGTATACAGGTTCTCACCTCTGGGTGAATGTGGTGTGACAGAAATTCTTCGGCACAGGTCTTAGCAGTCATTTGTCCTGGTCAAACGGTCTCCTCCAGCTGATCCAACTGGATTCCTGGCAGAGAAAGGTTCCTCTGTGCCCCACGCTGGGGCTATTCAAACTGCCTTGCCATGGCACAATAATGAAGACAAAAACAGCTGAGAGTTCAGCTTGATTAAGTGCAGAATGAAAACTTTCCAAATGTCCAGGGGTGACTTCTGGAAATCTGTAGTCCAAACTAAGTCATTTGGCAGGGGCAAGCAAAGTGGACTTTCCACATGGTATTACTGGAATGCATCCCTTGTTGAGGGAAGATGGAGACTCAACAACTCTCTTATAATTTGAAAATGATTGGCTCAACAAAAGTTAACTGGAGTATCTTCATCAGAGATATTCATAGTACTTGCTCAGAAGCTTGCCACGATTAAGTAAATCACAGAAGGTTCTTTGGAGGGAGAGTTTTTCTCCCCCAAGACACATTTGTATTTCAGAGGCACTTTCCCCTTCAAGAACAGGCAGTGGAAAAATACAATGCATGACCATCCATCCATCGGAATGATAAAGCTTTCAGTTCATATGGTATGAACTGGTTGTGCTGATTCACCCTAGCTCCAAAGTTAGAATGGCAACAGTTATTATATCTTAGATACTGTAAAATCTAGTGACAGCATTTGCTGCTGTGGTAGCAGACGGAGAAGACTGATCATATAATCAGAATGAAGATGGTAGGAAGGGCCAGCTCACCTGATAATCTATGGGCCCTTCCACACAGCCCTTTATCCCAGAATATCAAGGCAGAAAATCCCACAATATCTGCTTTGAACTGGGATATCTGAGTCCACACTCAGATAAAGTGGGATTTTCTGCCTTGATATTCTTCTGGGATATTGGGCTGTGTGGAAGTGCCCCAGGTTATCTTATCTTGAAGGCTTAAACTGGCCTACTGGTCTTAGATGTAGCCTGAAGGTCTAAGATGCAAGTGCTAACAACATCACTAAAACAATATTAAGCTACCTACTTGCTCAGATTCCACACTTGGAATGCCATTTTGTTCATTTTGGTCAGCAAAATGTCTTCAGGTCACGATATAGATACTAAAGAATCCTATTTTCGAAGCTAATAATCCACTCTAGACCCTGACCCTTTTTATAGAATTTAACTTTTGTTCCTAGTTATGAGGCAAATACTATCCCACCCTTTTCTGATCAAATGCCAGCTTTTTGAGTTATTACAGTTCTGAATGTGTTGGCCTAGCAACTGCTTGCTCTTTCTTGCTCCAGCTTTCCCTTCTACTGCTCTGGAGCCATAAAACTTGTATATGCTTCACTCAGGGTAGGATTTATTTGACTCGGAAAGAAATTGTGCAGGCATCTCTTCCAGGGATGCCTCTGCGATGACATCAGAAAGATACATGACCATGTAAGTGTGATCACAATCTAGAGAGTGAAATATACCTCTATACAAACCACATTTCTTTATTGAGTACCTGACCCTGAGCATTTTTGGAAGTCTGAAAATATTAGTTCAGAGAGCGGGAATTTCAAAACCTCAGCGTCCAAACAACTGTTTCCTAAAGACAGCCAACATCAAGATTGGATCCAAGCCTGTAGGTCACCAGCCACATGGATCCTTATCTTTAATGTATGCTGGTTCTTATTCATGCAGCTTCCTGTTCCCATCTTAAGATAAAGGTAAAGGTTTCCCCTTGACATTAAGTCTAGTTGGGTCCAACTCTGAAACCAAGAACTGGCATTGTCCATAGACAGCTCCAAGATAATGTGGCCAGCATGACTGCACGGAGTGCCATTACCTTCCCGCCAAGGTGATACCTATTGATCTACTCACATTTGCATGTTTTCGAAATGCTAGGTTGGCAGAAGCTGGGCCTAACAGCAGGAGCTCACCCCTGCTCCCCGGATTCAAACTGCCAACCTTTCGGTCAGCAAGTTCTCATCTTAGCTGATAATAATAAGTCCATCCTTCCCATTTCTCTCTCTTTTTGTCCCACCAGTATGTGCGCTACAGATGTCTCTAATATGTCCTACTATTTAGTGGGATGGCTGAGTCCCATATGGAACAAATGGCCTGTGAAATTTCATGAAAGTGATGAAATAGTGTAATGAGATCAATATTTACACTAACTAATGCTAGGGCTCAAAAGAAAACCTTGGAACATTAGTGTGCTCTAGAGTGCAGCTTTGATGCCAGCCCTTAGGTTTGGGATGTATTAAATAATAACAAAAAAGGCAATATTCTTCTTATTCCACGAGTAGAGGCAGGTAAGAAATAAATTTTATTATTATTTAAATTCCACAAATTAAATTTGGATGCAAGTTCAGAGCTTCTGAGAGTTCAGGTTTGCATCAGACATGAGTTTTTATACCTCTATTTGTAGAAATAAAATAACCTGGTAACTAGAGTAATGCTATGCTATAAAAGCTATAATGTTCATATCAGGTTTATATACATGTGTAACTTTAAAAAGAAACCATAAGTCATAAATATCTGATCAAGTGCCATTGAACAAAATAAAAATAAAGTAACAGAAGCCTTTGGGAATGACGTTAAAACTTTTGTTTGTAAGAGCTGAAATCAAAAGAAATAATATTTAAGTGACTTTGGAAATGTTATATTGGATTGGATGATACTTCCCAGAATCCCCACAACATATTCATGTTTGTTGGAAATTACAGACATTGTAGTTCAAAAAGTAATATTTCAATTTTAAAATAATAATAAATCCAATGAATATTTAAGGTTACTGAGCATGAATTTAATTGAGTGAACAGAAGTGAATTAGACCCTATGTAGATGTTATACAAACATGAACAAGGACTACTAACTAAATTAAATCCATTCTTGTAAGAGCTGTAAATAACACTGGATCACTTTCTCTGGTATTCGCATATGTCAGAATCACACGTCAGGTCAAATATTTCCAGGCTTCCAGTGCAAACTGAAGGAAAAATAAAAATAAAGAAGACCAAAGTACAGACCATTTGTAGCTTCTGCATGCTGAAAGGAGGTATTATTCATCCACTGATGAAGAGAGTCAGATTGTCTATAGCCAACATCAGTGCAAGAGCAACCAAGAAGAGGTGTTGTTTGTCCACCAGGAAGATAATGATGGGCCTTGAACAGTGAGCAGTCTGTGGGCTACATCCCATTCCATCTGATGAAATGCGATGTAACCTTTGAAATCTTTGGACAAATAAAACATGTTCATCTTGAAGGTGGTACGTGTGTCTGGCTGGCTGAAGAAGATCTTTCTTCATCTTTCTTTCACATCTCTTAGTTGATATCCTGGTGTCCCCGAAAACGCCGTGCCAGGCAGTAGAATCCTGAAAGCAGGTATAAGAAGGCAGCGATGCCAGCAAAGACAGCCGCAGTCACATAGGCACCATAACTACAAGGCTGAGTATAGCCTCGCAGGTTGCAATAGCTGAACCTCTGGGTCTTATGCCCTGTGATACCTGCGGCAGCCGTAAAGAGGATGACTCCAAGGAACAGGTCATGCACAATGTTTGTCGAGAGCCACCGGGTTCCCAACACTGGCACGAGAGACCAGCGGCCCAACAGGCTGAGGCCAAAGATCACCAAGGTTAGCAGCCATACCAGAACAGCCGCAAAGACTGCAAAGTAGGTAGCTCCTTCATACTTGTGTGCTGCTAAAGTCACCCAGCAGATAGCACCCGACAGCAGCTGTGCAATGCGCAGCCCTCCCAACAGACTTCGCAGAAAGTCCCTGTTGCAACTCAGAGAATCTCGAGATGCTGGGCAAGGGGGTGGCGGCGAGGATGGGGGTGGTGGGAGAGGCATGCTGTAACCCAAGGCCTCTGGTTCCTCTGGTCCCCCTTGCTGTGCCTTCAGCGGCTGAGCAATCCTCACCCCTCCTTCTCAGGCACTTCCTCTGCCTGCAGCTGCCAAACATCTGCAGCTTGTGGGTCTTTCCTGTACTGGGGCCTCTCAGCTTCCCGGGTCTGCCCCTCCCTGTCCCCCCCTTTGCCCCTCCTCTTCTCTGGGAGGTTCTCTTTCTCTTCTCCTCTTTGGAGAGCTCACTCACTCCATCTCTCCTCCACACCCAGCTGAGAGAACTCTTCAAAGATCCAAGCTGCCTTCTTTAGCAATGCATCCATTTACTCAGCCGCACTCTGAGGAAAATCTGGTGCTTGAGCCAACTGACTCTGCCCAAATCCAAACTTTAAAAAAAATCTTTGCCTTTGTGGCAGTTTGGAGACGAACAGATTTGATTTGACAGACGCACTTATGTGCAATAGTGCAATTTGTTCAATTCACAGAATGTTGCCTCAGTTTGAAGTTTGTTTGTGTAACAAGTTTTTCTGATGAAATGGGATGTACCCTTTGAAACTTTTTGCCAAATACAACATGTTCATCTCGAAGGTGCCACGATCTAATGCGCACTCTGCTGTGTGTGTTTGAGTGTGTGTGTGTGTGTGTGTGTGTGTAAAAGGCTGTCGCTTCATCACATTTACTAAATTCCACTGAGTGCTACACTTAAAATCCCGTACTGTGTTAATCACACTAGGTTTGGTTCAAGTGTGTACAACAAGGCATTCTTTGCGTATTTTTAGTGTGGGGACAGGCATTCTTTTCAAACATTTCAGGAGGTGGTGGGGAAGTGGATTTTTGGTAATGTTTGGCCAGTTCTGTAATATGATGGCATTCGTTGCTCTCAGTTTAAAATGAAACATTTCCCCAATTTGTGGGAGGTGAAATTATGGGAGGAGACAAAAGTACCCTTGTTATGGAAAGCATTACCTTTTGCTCACTGAGTTTTTACTTTTCAAGAATAATTTCTTTTGTAAAATAGCCTTTTCTGGTCATCTTTGTTCCTTCTCTTCCCTTCCCTTCCTTCCATGATATGTTTGTGCATTGTGTTGCATGAGAAAGCCAGGGGAGAAGGATTATTATTATTATTATTATTATTATTATGCCATGTCTCCATGCTTTGCAGTCCTGGGAGTTATAGTTTCCCAAAATCCATACCCTTCTCTGGGTACATTTACACTATACAATTAATGTTTTTGGACCCCACCTTAAATACCATAGCTCCATACTATGCGGTCCTGGGAGTTCTAATTTCCCAAGGTTCATATACCCTTTTCTGGGTGCATCTGCACTGGAGGATAAATGCAGCCAGGACCCATTTTAAATGCCATTATTATTATTATTATTATTATTATTATTCTCTTGGTGCATTTGCAGTATGTAATGAATGCCCTTGCACTCCACTTTTAAATGCCATGGCTCCATGTGACAGAGTCCTCCTGTAAGTAATAGTTTACAGTGTGATGGCAAATCTACTAAAAGAATGCTGAGTACAACCGAGTAACACCGTGATGAAGGTAGGGAAATCATCTGTTTCATTTCAAAACTGAGTATGACCATGCCCGGATTACCCTTAAGGCCAACCTAGGCCATGGCCTAGGGGCGCAAGCCGAGGAGGGGCGCAGATCACGGACCAAAAAAACCCCCTGGTCCGCACCCCTCTTTCCCCCTTTCTCATGCCCCTCCTCGTTCCTTCTCCCGGCAAAATCTCTGCTCCATCTCCTCCATCTCTCGCTCTCTGGGCTGCGGCGGGGCCCTCGCATTGATTTATTGATTTGCCTGTGGGTCTCTGGCTGGCCTGACCTCCTGGCTCCCGGGAAAGCCGTCTCCATGGCGACTCGCCCGGCTACCCCAGTGGCAGACTGTAAATTCCTGCAGCCAGAGCTGAGCGGCAGAGTCCGGGAGAGGGCGGTGGGAGGGAGGGGAGAAGGAGGAGAAGGAAGCAACTATGAGGAAAGAAAGAAAGCAAGTAAAGAAGGAAGAGAGGGAGGGAGGGAGAGGGGAGAGAAAGGGCATTGCTTGGGTGGACCTCTCACAGGTCCCCAGCACAAGACCACACCAACCCAGGCTCACTCCTGCACTCTCGGACCAAACCGGGCGCGGGCTGCTTGGCCAAAGGGAGCCGCAGGAGGGAGGGATCAAGGCCAGGGTCTGGCTCTCCTGCCTTCGGGAGCAGCCAAACAAAAGCCGCACAAACCCCAACCTGAATCCTCCCTCACTCTGCGGGAGAGCACGCCAAGCGAACATATCTCTCTCTCTCTCTCTCTCTCTCTCTCTCTCTCTCTCTCGCTCGCTCGCTCTCTTTTGCTCACTCTCTCCCCCTCTCCCTCTCTCTCTCTCGGGCTCTCTCTCTCTCTCTCGTGTGCGCCTTTGGAGCAAGTTTGCACCCGCTGCGCTCTCCCCAAGCCTCCCGAGGAGACCTTCAGAGCACAGCAGAGCTTTCCAGCTGGTGGGAATGCGGACCTTGGAGGTGGTGGGATGGTGCCTACTCGCCTTTCTCTTCTGCTCCGGAGGCACCATGGTGAAAACCAGCCAGTGGGTCTGAGTGGTGTGTGTATGTGGGGGGGGGGGGTAGAGGTTGGCTTAAAGGGGGCGTAATTCCAAAGTGTGGCCTAGGGTGCAAAAAGGTGTTACTCTGAGCCTGAGTATGACCGAGCTCTACTCTAACAAACACTCCCCTGCTTCAATGTGATGAAGTCCCTAAATATAATCACTTCAAATTATAGTAATTCGGAGTAGTTCATACCATAGTCAATTTTACTACATAAAAACAGTGCAAGAGAGCTCCACATTGTTATTATCTCAGTATCACAGCTCATATCAGCTCTTCATAGTCTGAAGAAGAAAGTGTCTTATTTCTTCCCACAGTTCTGGCCTAACACAGAGGGAAAAGAATGTGTTGAGTTTAAAGAAGTTATCATAATCTGTCAACCCCGACATCAGACCAAAGGGAAAGAAGAAAAACAAAGACACTCACATGTCTCCTGATAAGCTAGTTCCCAGGGATTCACCTCTCCTTAGCTGTTCCCTAGACTGAGGAACCCCATTAAGATGTGCCTGAATTTTCTTATTCTTTATTCCCTTTTGTGTCATACTGTTTTAAATTATGAACTTGAAGAGTAGCGTATCTGGTCTTTTATTTATTTATTTTTGACATATGCAAATCTTTCTGAAGGCCTTTCCAGACATGAAACTGAATATAAATGCTATATTTAAAATACAGCACAAAATATTTCCTCACATGAGGGACTTTTGAATTTCCAAAGGTATTCTTAAAACCCAAAGTTAAGGAGATCGTGTGACAGGAAGAAGGGTATATCTGGTGCGATCCCATCTTCATGGCGAATGGGGCTGTGACACCTAAACTTTTGGAAAATGGCAATCATAACCTTTTGGAGAAATTATGATCTTTGGAAAGGCATGACCTTGTTAGAAATCATAACCATTTGGAAAAATGATGCCACAACGTTTTGGGAAATGGCATTCATTACAATTTGGGGAAACCAAGAATCTCCCTGAGAAGAGTTAAAAACTCGCTTGAGTCACCCTTCTCCTTAGTATTCATGCAAGGCAACTAGGTTTCTCAGCTGTTAAACTGATATACAGTAGAGTCTCGCTTATCCAACCTTTGCTCATCCAACATTCTGTATTATCCAACGCAGTCTGCCTCCTGCCCAGATCCACAGCTGTTACAATACATTGTGATGTTTTGGTGCTCAATTAGTAAATACAGTAATTACTATATAACGTTACCATGTATTGAACTGCTTTTTCTGTTGATTTGTTGTAAAACATGATGTTTTGGTGCTTAATTTGTAAAATCATAATGTAATTTGGCATTTAATAGACTTTTCCTTGATCCCTCCTTATTATCCAACATTTTCGCTTTTCTAACGTTCTGCCGGCCCGTTTATGTTGGATAAGTGAGATTCTACTGTACCTAGATATTTCTTTGAACTGTTGGGGGCAATGCACTAACAAACACACGCACACACATATATGTAGTAGAGTTTCAGAAGTGTTGTTTCAGTGGCCCAAAAAACATCTACTCTCCCTTAAAAAACATTGGTTTAAATCATGCACTCGAGAGACCAAAAATAAGTAGACTTCTTTAAAAGTAACATAGCTTGTTTACTCACAAACTTAATGCATTCAGCATATAGGAACATTGCTTTTCAGTCCAGTTACAGAGGATTTGAAGTAGTTTCTCTGTGTTGATAACACAGGGTATCCTTCATAGAGTCAACAGTCCATAGTTTAAAGCATCTCTGTGTTCTGAGACTCTAATAGTCTCTGTTTCACACCGAAAGTCTAACGGCTTCTGCTTCTACTGGCGTCTGAAAGCATATAGTTTCTAACAAGGAATCTCAGTCCTATACAACTAGTGTTCCTTGCGCAATCATCAGGTGTGCCGTGGATGAACCGACCACCCCGCCAGGAGTCATCTGGGCAGCCTGCCTCTCGCTCTGTCTCTCCGTCTCTCTCTCCCTCTCTCTCTGGGGCACCAGCAGGGCCAATCAACGCCGGCCAAGAAGCAAGCCCCACCTCTCTAAGGGTCTCCCATCTGGCACCACCATGTTTGTTCAGGACGGAAGTCCTGAGAGAGGGGAGAGGAGGGGGCAGGGCCTCGGCTTCCTGGAGAAGCGGTTGGTTGGAGGCTGAGGAGGGGAGGGGCCGGGCGGTGCCTTTCCCTGTGAGGTCACTTCCGGAAGAGGCGGAGAGCTTCTGGAGAGGAGCGTTGGGCTTTGTTTTCCTCTCAGCTAGCTAAGGATTCCTTCGGGCTTTGGGGCCGAGGCGGCTCTGGGGCCTCCTTCCTTCTTCTCTCCTGGCCTGGGCTCTGCCTCGGCCTCTCCTGCTCTCAGGCCTCCTTCCTACAATCCTTCCTTCGCGGCCTGCCTCTCGGCTTTGGAAGAGAGCGGCCTGCCCCAGCGCCTCCCTCCCTGCCTGAGGGAAACCCAGGTGAGCAGCGGCCTTGAAGCACTGGATGATGATGATAGGGCAGCGTCGGCCCAGGTGACCCAGTCTGAAGCACACAAGGCGGAATATCTATGTCCGAAGCACACAAGGCAGGATATCTATGTTGTGTTCATCGAAACAGGTCCAGGTTTCACAGTGAGTGTATAAATACATTTAAAAACATTTTAACTATATGTGTTACTGTGTTAGAGTGTCATTTTGTGTCATTTTGGTTGGTGGTGTGCCCCAGGATTTTGTAAATGTAAAGAATGTGCCGCGGCTCAAAAAAGGTTGTAAAACACTGCTATACAATCCCAGATCTGATCACATGGTCTGCAGCCCCTCCCACAACATAGAGTTAAGGAAAACTGCATACCAACACACACATTTATAATGCAGTAAGCCAGGGCTGTCCAACAGGCGGCCCTGGGGCTGTACACGGCCCCCGAGCCCCTTCCCTCTGGCCCCCTAACTTGTTTTAATAAAATACAAATAAAAAATAAAATAAATAATAATAAAATATACCTACTTCCGGGTTTAGGCAAGCATCGCGAGACTACGCCAGCCACAGACGGGATTTCGAGGGAGGTCGAAATCCCGTCTGTGGTTGCGTAGTCTCGCGATAGCTGCCGAAATCTCAGGTCCCGCGGGATTTGCGGCCTGGGCGCGCACCTCCTCCCCCCTTGCGGCTGCTTCCAGGCCAGCCCCCATTCCCTCAGAGAGAGGGAGGGGAGTGAGGCAGGGAAAGCCCCTCCTGGCTCCGTCCTCTTCCTGTGGAGGGCCCTCGCTTCCCACCCCACGGATGGGAGAGCCGCCGCGCCCGGCCTGAGCTTGGCCTCAGCTCCAGCAGGGCTCTTCGGGGACGGCGTTGGCGTTGGCGCTTCGGCCCTGTGGCGGGGCTCCCGCAGTATGGGTAAGGAAGGGCCTGGCTTGAATCAAATCAATCTAAAAACAGTGGGACGTTGGGTGAGGGGGGGGGGTCCCTCAGCGGCGGTTTCCTTGGCGACGCTTCCTTCCCCTCCTCCGCACCCCCTCCCCCTTGTTGTGCTGCCTTCCCCTGCGTGCAGGGCGCAACGTGGCTTCCTTTGCGCCTGCCTCCGCAGCTTGTTTTCCCTTCAGGGAGGGAGGGAGCTCTTTGGGCCTCCTCCACCCGCCTCTGGGAAAGGAGGCCCCATCAAGCCCTGCGACGGCATTGAGGTGTTTGGGTTTTTTTTGGTGTGTCCCAATTTGAGTGTGGACTCAAATAACTCAAGGGTATTAGGAAACATTCCCCCAAATCCACCAGTGTTCCCATTTGGGTATATTGAGTATTCATGCCAAGTTTGGTCCAGATCCATCATTATTTGAGTCCACAGTGCTCTCTGGATGGAGGCGAACTACAACTCCACAACTCAAGGTCAATTCTAAGTAAATTGGAGCCGGGGAGGGGGCGGAGCTGTGGGAGGGGTGGGGCAGAGCCAGGGAGGGGGCGGAGCCAGGGGTGGGGGCAGACCCTTCGGCCCCCCAGGTGATCAGTGACCGGAATTCCGGCCCTTGGGCCAGTAAAAGTTGGACAGCCCTGCAGTAAGCAATCTGAATTATATACATAACAAGTAACTAGTAGAGGCTTGAAGAAGGCGCAGAAGCACACACATATACACATACCCTTTGCCAATTCATGTCTTAATGGCTTCATTCCAGCCTGTTTTCCATCAAAGTAGTAGGGGGAAATGTGATTTTCCACTCAAACGTACAAGGGCCCTTTATTGAAACCATTCTAATTTCGAAGTTGACAGACCTCCTGGCTTTCATAAGATCATGTGAATGAGTTCTCTGTGTATTGCGTGGCATTAATTTTCCTCAGTCATGACCATTTTTTCTACATGGGTGCAGAAGAAGTTTGTATAAAATATGTATTTATTTATTTATTTATCGCATTTTATTCCGTCCTTCTCAACCCCCTAAGGGGGACTCAGGTTGGCTTACATTGAGCCCCAATTAGAGGCTATTTCAACAGTTACAATAAAATCACAACAAATAAACAACATAGTAAATCATAATTAAAATCAGATACAATCATCAGTTATCCAGTCCATTATTATGGGGGGGACGGGACCCAAACATTGAATTATAGCTTTGGCCAGAATGACACACCGAGAAACTGAAGCCTCCTACAGCTTTCAAGAAGTTAAATCTGCTTCTGTACAATTTTCACAGATTATAAATAATCATTATCCATCCTAGGGCACTCTTGGGGGCTCTGAAAGGAACAAGCATGTCTGTCTATGGATAAAATATGAACAATGTGAAACATTACTACTGTATTTTCCGTGTCAAAGAAGACAAACTGGGTCTCCTTTGGAGACTAGAAAGACAAGACAAATTTGATGCCACCTTTTCTGCTTTCCCAAACAACATCATGCCAAGAATTTCTGCCTTGGGGCTCTGCTTAACTTTTGGTTTCCTGGCATGCAGGAGGGAGCTGCCAATCCGTCTTCCATCTGCAATGGCCTTTTTGCATATGTCCGAATCATATTACATTGTTATAGTGCTATTATTCCCCTTTAACTATGATTCTGGGGTGTGCAATTTAGTGAAGCCTAAGAGTTTTCTGTGAGGCAGAGTAGTATAGTGGTTGGAGAACTGGGCTATGACGCTGGGGAGCAGGGTGTGAAAACCCACTGGTTGACCTTGAGCAAATCAAACACTCAGACTCCTAAAATCCCATTACAGTTTCACCGTAGGGCAGCATTTCTCAACCTAAGAGTTGGGACCCCCGAGAGGTTGTGAGGGGGTGTAAGAGGGGTCACCAAAGACCATAAGAAAACACAGTATTTTCTGTTGGTCATGGGGGTTCTGTGTGGGAAGTTTGGCCCAATTCTATCGTTGGTGGGATTCAGAATGTTCTTTGATTGTAGGGTTGCCAGTTTGCTACCGGGCACAATTCAAAGTACTGGTTTTGGCCTTTAAAGCCCTAAACGGTTCTGATCCAACTTACCTGTCCAAACACATCTCTCCCTATGAACCATCGAGACGTTTAAGATCATCTGGAGAGGCCCTGCTTTCGGTCCCACCTGCTTTGCAGACAACATCTCAGGCTCGGCCAGATTGATCACCAACAATGGTCCACCCTGGCCTCACATCGGGAGGCATGGAGACGCACTATCCACAATGCTGCGGCCTCTTTTGAGAAGACACGCTTTCACCAGCGCTGTCTTCGCACAATCCCAAATATACACTGGACCGACTATGTGACTAATGTTGCTGTCCTTGAGCAAGCAGGGATCACCAGCATTGAGGCCATGCTATTGAGAACACAACTGCGCTGGGCAGGGCACGTCTCTAGGATGGAGGACTACCGCCTCCCAAAGATACTACTCTATGGTGAACTCGCCACAGGTCAGCGCAAGAGAGGTGCCCCCAAAAAGAGATATAAGGACTCCCTGAAACAACATCTCAGGCTCAGCCAGATTGATCACCAACAATGGTTCACCCTGGCCTCACATCGGGAGGCATGGAGACGCACTATCCACAATGCTGCGGCCTCTTTCGAGAAGACACGGCGAACGGGTCTCGAAAAGAAACGACAACGCAGAAAGAACCGCAACTTGGAAACATCACCCAAGGAGACTTTCTGCTGTGCTTTCTGCAACCGGACTTGCCTATCTCAGATTGGCCTTTTTAGTCATCAACGCGCTTGTAGAAAGCGTGGGATGAGTCCTTCCTAAGAATCTTCGTTCGCGAAGTAATGCCGAGAAATGGAGAACAATTAAGAGTATTCTGAACTCCACCAACGATGGAATTGAACCAGACTTGGCACACTGAACTCCCATGACCAACAGAAAATACTGGAAGGGTTTGGTGTTTGAGTTCACCTACATCCAGAGAACAAGAAGCGAAGCGCGAAATAGCGAGGGAACACTGTGTATAATCAACACAGGGCCACTCCTTCCTCCCTTCCTCCCTTCCTTCGCTGCCAGGCAGAGGCAGGAGCCACCCGGGCAAGCCACGCCCCCTTCCTCCACGCAGGTGAACGCCCTTCCCGCTGACGTCAAGAGCCCAGCCTGCCACGCGTTACCGCAAGCGAGGCGCATTTGGAGCCCCACCTCCCTGCCCTCGCCTGATTGGTTCGCCGGTTATCTCCGGAGTTCGGATTTAGAACGCTGGCGTTAAGGCTGCGGAGGAAGCCGATTGGCTAGGATGCGAGGCGCCCCGTCTCTTCCATGGACGCAAGCGCCTCCGTCCTGGGATTGAGCCTGCGAATGACTGGGATCATCGGCTCAAGGAGAGGCGAGAGGCGCTCCGCCAAGAGCCCGCCCTGGAGGGCCTCCGGGAACCGCGGGAGGGAGACCCCTGGCCGGCGCAGGCAGCAGGAGAGCGGCCTCCAGGTCTGTGCTCAGACTCGATTTGGGGCAGTAAATATATCTGGATGGGAGGAGCGACTAAAATCATCAAGGGTCTGGAGAACAAACCCTATGAGGAGCGGCTTAAAGAGCTGGGCATGTTTAGCCTTCAGAAGGGAAGGCTGAGAGGAGACATGATGAGAGCCATGGACACATATGTGAGGGGAGATCACAGCCTGGGAGGAGGGAGGAGGCTTGATTCCACTTCCTAAGAACTTCCTGACTGTGAGAGCTGTTCAGCAGTGGAACTCTCTGCCCCGGAGTGTGATGGAGGCTCCTTCTTTGGAAGCTTTTGAACGGAGGCTGGATGGCCATCTGTCAGGAGTGCTTTGAATGCGATTTTCCTGCTTCTTGGCAGGGGGTTGGACTGGATGGCCCACGAGGTCTCTTCCAACTCTAGGATTCTATAAATGGGGGGAAGAGAAGGTTCACGGTGCATCTACGCTGGACATTTAATGCGGTTTGGCACCATCTTAATTGTGATGGCTCAATGGAATCATTGGGAGTTTTAGTTTCACAAGACCTTTACATTCCCTGCCAACAAACTGCAGGATTCCATAGCACTGAGCCATAACAGTTGAAGTGGTGTCAAAACGCATTAATTCTACAGTGTAGATGCACCCATGGAAGCAGCTAAGGAATCATTGGTGTATGTATGGGGCTTGTTATGAAAGGCGACTCCTATTCATTGGGTTGCTTCCTGTTTATTACTTTGGCATCCTCTCTGAAATTCCCAACTGCTCAGAGAGGAGGGAGGCTTGGCCAGATGTAATATACTAATTGCATAGGGGAGCTGAGAGTTGCGTAATATATTAGAGATAGTAAAGGTAAATGTTTTCCCCTAGTTCCCCACAATTCCTAACAGCCGGTAGGAACACCTGTAGGGCCGAAGTTTTCCCAGGCCTGGGGTAGGGGGTAATGGGATTGGGTGGTGGGGTGTTTTAGGGGAAGTGGATGAGGGGGTAAGGGGGGTTACCGTAGTAGGGAAGAATATGTAGTATGACTTCCAACCTTCTCTCACGACCTTTGGGAAGCTCCTTTTTGTGGTCTCTCTTAAGAGCATTTAATGTTTACGTTTATCTTATATCTATTAACCGTTTCAGGTTTTCTTGCAATATGAAATTCTTTATTGGTGTCCAGTCCGTTTTGGATATTTTCAGATTCTGCTTTATGCTCATGCGTTGGGTTGATTTATCCATATTCATGATATCTAAATTTTTCGATAGCCATTGTTCATGTGATGGAATCTCTTTTGTTCTCCACACTCTTGCATAATTTATTCTAGATAATTCGTCACTAGATAATTCAAAAGTTTACCTTTGTTTAAGTCTATTTCAAAATCGATTATTCCTAATAGGAAGCATTCTGGTTTTAGTTCCATCTTTATATCTAGTATCTTTTCTATTTAAAAAAATGTGAATATTCTTCCAGTATGATTTGGCAGTTTTACGTGTCCACCACATACGGTAAAAAGAACCAGTTTACTCATTGATTGATTGAATCAGTTTGCTCTTCACACTTCCAGCATTTCCCATTTGTTTTTGGATAGCATTTTGCCAATTTCTGAGATGTGATGTACCATCTGTACATCATTTCTAGCCAGTTTTCTTTGAGATCAAATGCATATGTATATTTAATTTTCTTGCTCCACATTTTCTCCCGGTCTTCTAAATTGAGTGAATGTCCAATGTTTGCAGCCCACTTGACCATGCAGTCTTTGATTAACTCTGTTTCTGTGGACCAGGGCTGCCCACACTTTTTCAGCACACGAGCTACTTATAATAAAACCAAGTCAGAAAGATCTACCTACCCCCTCAAGGCTGGAGAGGGGAGGCGTGGGGCTTGCCCTGGCCTGGCTCCGCTCCCTCTGGCTTCCGCTCTACCAGCAGCTTTTCCAGGCTTGAGGATGGCAGTGCTTGGCATTGCCATCCAAGCCAGCCTTGTGCTAGCTATGCCACCACTGGCTGCCCTGGCATTGCCATCCTCAAGCCTGGATGCCAAAGCTGCTGGTAAAGCTGCTGGTAGAGCGGAAGCCCCCGGGGGGCAGCGCCCGGCCACGGCAAGCCCCACCCCTCTGGCTTGGGAGCTCCCAGCAGCTTCTCCAGGCTTGGTGACATAGCTAGCACAAGGCTGGCTTGGCACTGCCAACCTCAAGCCTGGAGAAGCTGCTGGGAGTGCTGAAGCCGGGGAGGGGGCGGGGCTTGGTGCGGCCTGGCTCCGTCCCCCTCTGAGAAGCGCCCCATCCGACTGGGATCGACTTCCTTCGCCGGTCCCTGGGATCGACTGGTCGTCAATCGCAACCGACCTCCTGGGCAGCCCTGCTGTGGACCATTCTAGTAATTTCTTGCAGATTTTTGTTGTTTTATTTTGTAAGTTCAGTATTGTGTCCCACAAAGTTTCTTTATCCATGAAGATGATTTTTTATTTTATATATATATATATATATATATATATATATATATATATCTATATATATATATCTGTATTGGAACCAAGATATTTCTTTATCTAATATATTTAGCTCCTCCTGTGATTTCAGTACGTACTCCTTATCTTGTTTTTTCAAAATATCTTTATATGTTAACCAGTGTCTTGTGCTGTCTCTCGTCTTTGGTCAGCTGAGATATCCACATCGGAGTTTTAGTATAACATCTTTCTTTGTATTTTTCCCAGATTTTTATGAACGCTGATCTGATAAAGTGGTTTCTGAAATTTTTCTGTTTTTTTTTCTTTTCACACCATAAGTATGAATGCCATCCAGCTCTTAAGTCGAATCCTTCTAAGTTTGTTATTCTAGGTTTCTTCAAGGTGGCCCAATCTTTTATCTAGGTTAGGCCTGCTGCTTCGTAATAGACCTCAGAAGCAGTACCTATTGATCTACTCATATTTGCATGTTTTCAAACTGCTAGGTTGGCAGAAGCTGGAGCTTACTCTGCTCTGGGGATTCAAACCACCAAACTTTTGGTCATCAAGTTCAGTATCTCAGCGGTTTAAGCCACTGCACCACTGGGACAGAGAGACCATTGGTCTATTTTACTCTGTAAGGATTGAAGGTGAAGCCAAGCAGCAAGCCCTGCTGCTCCTTCTGTTCAGTCCAATGATACTAGGACGGAGAGACAAATGATATCAGCATGATGCTATTTTTTGCAGTAATTTTAGCAAATCATCTTTAGGTATGGCAAGCTAAAGGCATCGGCTTTTACCTCTCATCTTATCCCCTGAAGTTTATGTGTCCAAGGGGAAAAAATGGGGCCAGTTGAGATATAATCCAAGAGAGCGAGAATCAGATTTCTAATTGGAGTCCAGAAGACAGAGAGCAAAATACTTCTAGAGCAGATTGCATCCCTCATTTTTCCAGATGTCCTCTTTAGACAGGTGACTCCCCAGGCTCCTGATTTGGGAAGCTGTTCATAGAAACAGAGTTGCAAGAGACTCCAGGGCAGGCCTGGGCAAACTTTGGCCCTCCAGGTGTTTTGGACTCCAACTCCCACAATTCCTAACAGCCTACCGGCTGTTAGGAATTGTGGGAGTTGGAGTCCAAAACACCTGGAGGGCCAAAGTTTGCTCCAGGGCCATCCAGTCCAACCAATTTTTACCATGCAGGAACACACAATCAAAACACTCCTGATAGATGTGTCCAGAGAAGGGTGACTAAAATGATCAAGGGTCTGGAGAACAAACCCTATGAGGAGCGGCTTAAAGAGCTGGGCATATTTAGCCTGAAGAAGAGAAGGCCGAGAGGAGACACAATAGCTATGTGAGGGGAAGTCATAGGGAGAAGGAAGCAAGCTTGTTTTCTGCTGTCCTGGAGACTAGGATGTGGAACAATGGCTTCAAAGTGAACATTAGGGAGAACTTCCTGACTGTGAGAGCTGGTCAGCAGTGCAACTCTCTGCCTCAGAGTGTCGTGGAGGCTTCTTCTTTGGAGGCTTTTAAACAGAGGCTGGATGGCCATCTGTCGGGGTTATTTTGAATGCAGTTTCCCACGAGGTCTTTTCCAACTCTATGATTCTATGAGACGGCCATCCAGCCTCTGTATAAAAATCTCCAGAGAAGGAAACTCCAAGGCAGCATATTCCGTTGCTGAGCAGCTCTTAACTGAAAGAAAGTTCTTTCTAATGTTTAGGTGGAATCTCTTTTCCTGCCATTTGGATCCATTGCTCCATGCCCTCGTCTCTGGTGCAGCAGAAAACAAGCTTGCCCCATTCTCAGTGTTGCCAGGCTAAGCATAAAGACTTGCCCAAAACCAGAGAAAAGAAGTCTTAAGTCCAGGTAGATTTCCGAGTGCAGGGCTGTGATCTGTTGTTGCTCTATTGTGGCTCCACCCTAGGCATTCTGCCAAACTTGGGTGGAACATGTATGCAGGGAAGGGCCAACCCTCTCCCTTTTGGCCTGCAGCTGTTTTCCGGTACCTCCTCCCTCCTATTGGCTGAAACACACCTGCGCTTGGCAAGCAGTGGCCTGACTTTCTGACAACCTGGTGCCTACAGACACGTTGCACCACCACTGCCATCAGTTGCAGCAAGCAGAGCTCAGCACATGGTGTGCTACATTTAATTACTGACAGCAGTTGTGCACACTCTGTGGCCGTACTGGTGCTGCCAAGCTAAAATTCCTCATCCATTCATCTGCTACCTAGGGCTGTTGGGAGTTACAAGCTAATGTTTCTCCTGTATTTTTGGACTATGACTCACATGCCCTCTGTGTGTGTGTGTGTGTGTGTGTGTGTGAGAGAGAGAGAGAGAGAGAGAGAGAGAGAGTGTGAGAGAGTGAGAGAGTGAGAGAGTGAGAGAGTGAGAGAGAGAGTGAGTGCATTACGGCAAACGCAAAACGAAGATTCTTAGGAAGGACTCATCCCACGTTTTTTACAATCGTGTTGATGACTAAAAAGGCCAATCTGAGATAGGCAAGTTCGGTTGCAGAAAGCACAGTAGAGTCTCCTTGGGTGAAGTTGCTTCCAAGTTGCGGTTCTTTCTGTGTTGTCATTTCTCTTCGAGACCCATTTGGCGTGTCTTCTCTAAAGAGGCCACAGCATTGTGGATAGTGCATCTCCATGCCTCCCGATGTGAGGCCAGGGTGAACCATTGTTGGTGATCAATCTGGCCGTGTCTGAGATGTTGTTTCAGGGAGTCCTTATATATATATAGACACACACACACATAAGTCTAGAATTTTTAGTCAAAAGATCACACCCAAAAAGTAGGTTGACTTAACCATGGGTGAATGTGAATACTGTACATTAACTCTTACTTTTTTTTTAAAGGAGCCATTCCCTTCTCCGAATAGAGTGGCAAAAGACAAGAGCTTATTCCATCCCAGGATATCCCAGAGGAGGGTGACTAAAATGATCAAGGGTCTGGAGAACAAGCCCCACGAGGAGCAGCTCAATGAGCTGGGCATGTTTAGTCTGAAAAAGAGAAGGCTGAGAGGAGACACGATGAGGGCCATGTATAAATATGTGAGTGGAAGTCATAGGGAGGCGAGAGCAAGCTTATATTCTGCTGCCCTGGAGACTAGGACGCGGAACAATGGCTTCAAACTACACGAAAGGAGATTCCACCTGAACATTACGAAGGACTTCCCGACTCTGAGAGCTGTTCAACAGCGGAACTCTCTGCTCCAGAGTGTGACGGAGGCTCCTTCTTTGGAAGCTTTTAAACAGGCTGGATGCCATCTGTTGGAGGTGCTTTGAATGCAATTTTCCAGCTTCTTGGCAGGGGGTAGGACTGGATGGCCCACAAGGTCTCTTCCAACTCTGATTCTATGAATCTAAAAGATGGAACTGGCCCTCCTCTACTCTCTCCACTGCGGTATCACTTCTGGGCAAATGTGTGGCCAGAGGTGCGTGGCCCAAGTCTGCATTAGTGATTTCATCTCTCTGCTGAATTAATTACCTTTGACTTGTCCACATGGTGTATCCTAATCCATAATTTTCACCCCCAAACCTGGTAGATTCCTTATAATTGGCTGTGCTTGACAGGAGCTGTCACCTGACCTCCCATAGTGCCAAAGACATGCATGGACACAGCTGTCCATCACTGACTCACAAACAAGCTGATCTTAGGTGTTAGCTGTGATATAAGGAATTATAATTCTTGATGTTATCAGAGTCTGACCAGGTTGTTGTAGTGGGTGTTTGTTGTTTATTCGTTCAGTCGCTTCCGCTTCCTCGTGACCTCAAGGACCATCCATCTTGACCTTGGTTGGCCCCTCTTCCTTTTTCCTTCCTTTTTCTCCAGCATCATTGTCTTCTCCAAGCTTTCCTGTCTTCTCATTATGTGGCCAAAATATTTCATCTTTGCCTCTAATATCCTTCCCTCCAATGAGCAGCTGGGCTTTATTTCCTGAAGTATGGACTGGTTGGATCTTCTTGCGGTCCAAGGCACTCTCAGAATTTTCCTCCAACACCACAGTTCAAAAGCGTCTATCTTCCCTCACTCAGCCTTCCTTATGGTCCAGCTGTCATATCCATAGGTTACTACGGGGAATACCATTGCTTTAACTATGCAGATCTTAGTTGCCAGTGTGATGTCTCTACTCTCCACTATTTTATCAAGATTGGTCGTTGCTCTCCTCCCAAGAAGTAAACGTCTTCCGATTTCCTGGCTGCAAGTCTGTGTCTGCAGTAATCTTTGTGCCTAGAAATACAAAGCCTGTCACTGCCTCCACGTTTTCTCCCTCTATTTGCCAGTTATCAATCAAATAGGTTACCATTATCTTGGTTTATGTGTAACTGTAATCCATCTTAAAGCTATGCAATTATAATGTGGTGTACATCATCTGGAATACTGTATCAAATTCAAGAATATTGACAGGCTGGAATGTGTCCAGAGGACCACCAAAATGACCATAAGGAGCAGCTTAGTGAGCTGGGTATGTTTAGCTTGAAGAAGGGACAGGATAGCCATGTTCAAATAGTTGAAAGGATGTCACATTGAAGAGGGGGCAAACTTATTTTCTGCTGCCCTGGAGATTCGGACACAGCAATGCATCAAGTTTCAGGAAATAAGATTCCACCTAAGCATTAGGAAAAACGTCCCAATGGTAAGAGCTGTTTGGTAGTGGTGGTGGAGTCTCCTTCTCTTGAAGTTTTTAAGCAGAGGCTGGATGGCCATCTGTCAGAGATGCCTTATGTGTTTGTGCGTGGTGGGGTTGGACTAGATGACCCTTGTGGTCTCTTCCAACTCTATGATTCTCCTTTCAGTGGGGAAATTGGAGGTTAAGGTGGAAAGATCAAAGGAATGGCAGAACTATTTGCAACATCGGTTCTTTATTCACTGCTTCACTTGACCTTTTTTCTTCTTCTCTTCCCCAGAACTACCTCCAGTCCCAGCGTGGAGGGAACCCGGCACCATGGGTACGCCGGCCTCTATAGTGTGTGACTTGCCACAGCATCAGACCCCCAAATCTTGTACTCGCAAGAGAGCGTCTGCCAACATCTTTCAGGGGGTGGATTTATGGCAGCTGCGCCGCCTCTTCCACAGCAGTGGGGATGCAGAAGCAGAGGAGCGAGCTCAGCTGATCTGGCAATGTGCAGAGAACCGGTGCATTACTCAGGCTTTGCAACAACTCCACAGAAGGCAGAGGAAGCGGAGGCTGCAGTCCCATCACAGGCCTCCTTCAGAAAAGGGCAGTACCAGCAGACTGCTAGAACTACAGCATTTCAGTCGCTTAAGGTATGTTTCTGCTTCAATAATATCATTCTGCTTTTGAGTACAAATTTGCAAACTCCTTTTACACCCCAAAGCCTGTGTTTTAGTGTTGCCATAGGGCCTGGGACCACTCATATCTGTGTGTACATGCACACATTTGAATATTTTTATAAACACAAAGGCTGTGTGCGTTTTAGACTACTCCATCCCCTGCCGAGTCATATTCTTTTAACTTTGCACCTAGCATCCCATAATGAACTACCAGAATACGTTCTAGGTGGGCATGTGTATGGCCTTCATTATATCTGTTGTTTGGTGGCAGCACATTAAGCAAGGAATACTCAGATAGGTTTGCCAGAGCTCACCTTAAAAATATTCAGAAAATGCAATTTTGTCACAGCTAGAACACTGGAATTCCTTAACCCCGATACTGCTCCAAATATCCTAGCTGTTTAACCTCTGAGCCCAATCCACAGTGGTATTTCCCAGCCTTTATAAAGCCATAAGCGACAAATGGCTTTCTAAGAGCCCCCTGGTGGCGCAGCAGGTTAAACCACTGAGCTACTGAACTTGCTGACCGAAAGGTTGGCAGTTCCAATCCAAGGAGTGGGGTGAGCTCCTGCTGTTAGCCCCAGCTTCTGCCAACCTAGCAGTTCCAAAACATGCAAATGTATGTCGATCAATAGGTACTGCTTCTGCAGGAAGGTAACGGTGCTCCATTCAGTCATGCCAGCCACATGACCTTGGAGTCGTCTATGGACAATGCTGGCTCTTCGGCTTAGAAATGGAGATGAGCACCAACCCTCAGAGTCAGACACAATTGGACTTAATATCAGAGGAAACCTTTACCTAAGCAACAAAACCACATTATCTGGAAGGCTGCGTGCACCCATACAATCCTGTCCAAACCTCGACATCAGCACCTGAAACTCTACTCTTTCATCCACCAGTGAGAGCTATCAGGTTGCTGGAGACCAGTACATGGTATTTTCAGTCCCACACATTTGAAATTCCCTACTTCAGGAAATACAAATGGCCATTTCATGTTTATTTCAGTTCAAATTTGGTAGATGTTAAGTGCTGGTTCTTAAATGGATGACTTTCATCATCAATTTATATTTTGGGGCAATCTCAACTATAATGCCTGTATATAATTTACAACTTCAGGCAACATCTGGACCAATCCCAACTAGTACAGCAGTGTAAGGAATAATGCAAGCTAGTCCAACAACATCTGGAACTCCATAAGTAATCCACCCCTATGTCAGCAGGTTTCGTCTAATGATTAACATGAGAATATATTTATGAAGAATAAGTGTATATATACTTAATCTGCAGAATTTACATAGTCCAGCAGAATGTAACTTTCTAAAATTCAAAGTGTCTATACTGTGCAGTTTGATGCCACGTTAGCAACCATAACAATACTATAGAATCATGGAAGTTATAGGGTTGCTGTGAGTTGGGTTGTATGGCCATGTTCCAGAAGCATTATCTCCTGATGCCTCGCCCACATTTATGGCAGGCATCCTCAGTGTTTGTGAGTTATATTGGAAACTAGACAAGGGAAGTTTATATATCTATTAAAGGTCCAGGGTGGGAGAAAGAATTCTTGTCTATTGGAGGTGAGTGTGAATGTTGCAATTAATCGCCTTATCATTGCAAAGCTTTGCAGCTTCAAAGCCTGGCTGATTTCTGCCTGGGGGAACCCTTTTTTGGGAGGTGATTAGCTGGCCCTGATTGATTCTTGTCTGGATTTCCCATGTTATTCTTTATTTACTATCCTAATTTTAGAGTTTTTAACTAGAGGTAACCAGATTTTGTTCATTTTCATCGTTTCTTCCTTTCCGTTGAAATTGTCCACATGCTTGTGGATTTCAATGGCTTCTCTGTGTAGTCTGACATGGGGGTTGTTAAGAGTGGTCCAGCATTTCCTTGTTCTCAAATAATATGCTGTGTCCAGGTTGGCTGACATCTCAGGTTAAATTGGTCTGCAGTGCTTTTCATGTTACTTGATTCATGTTTGGGTGCTGTGTTTGGCAACACATGGAAGTTATAGTTTTCCAAGATCTTTAGCTTCCTCTGCCAAAGAATGTTAGTGTCTCACCAAACTATAACTCCCATGATTCCACAGTATTGAGCCATGACAGTTAAAACTGCATTAATTCTACAGTCTAGAACAGGGGTGCCAACACTTTTTCAGCATGTGGGCTACTTATAATAAAACCAAGTCAGAAAGATCTACCGAGAGAAAAGCAGGGTGAAGCAGGGGGAAAGGGGCGGGGCTTGGCACCGCCTGGCTCCGCCCCCTCCCCCACTGGCTTCAGCGCTTCCAAAGCTTCTGCAGGCTAGAGGAGGGTAATGCCAAGCCAGTGGTGGCATAGATAGATGCCATAGATGGCTCAGAAGCACCCCATCCAGCTGGGATCGACCTCCTTCGGTCTCGGGATCGACCAGTCGATCGCAATCTACCTAATGAGCACCCCTGGTCTAGAACATCAGTTTTTCTTCCTGAACTATAAGACAATGTTGAATATAAGAGCAGCCTTGAATGTGAACTCTTCCCCCTCCCCACATCCCAAATATGACATTTAAGAAAGATGTTTCTACTTATTCTTGTATTATTTAGCTCATTTTCCAGAGGAGAAAGCATCTTAATTGGATGCCTTTGCTCTCTTACAGGATTGAAGACCATACTCCATCTTGTGCTGATACTGAGAACAACAGTAATGGTAAGGAGACAGAAGACGTTGATCAACCTGACCATTGCACTGCTTCCCGGCACAGGAAAAAGAGGGGAATGGGAGCTGCAGACTACCTCCACCACCTTCACCGGTGAGCAACGTGGACCTCACACTAATGCATATGATTGTCAGTATATGGGGCAGGAGAAGCCTGAAATCACAGGAGGACCTGACAGCAGACACACTTCCATTCTGCTCTTTAATAACTTCCAGCTGAAAAAAAACTTTGGCATAAATTAATTCTGTTTCAAGTTCACTGTCGTGACAAACTTGAATTCAGCCCTCTCAGCCTCAAGCACTTCTAGTTATTCAGACTTGACCACAGCTTGCTGTCTTAAAGCACAAACACTACATCTACTGAATGCAGATAATTACGTGTAATAAAGCTTATATATATTGTATATGTATTACTTCTCTGAAGCTATTTTTATATGACTATGAGAACTATATCTGCCAGCACATGTTTAATCCAGTGGTTTCAAACATTTTTTTTGACCAGGGACCACTCTCCAACATTAGTACCAAAAGGGTTACAAATCTGTTTTTGGTCAACTTAAGATTCAGCTTAGTTATTTGGGGTGCTGATTCAGAAAATTGCATTGGATAGACCACATCAGCTCTAGTTTAGGATACAGAAGATATGCCATCCAGTAGTCGTCATCTGCTTGCCCACGGAAAACCATATTTAATAATATAGCTGACGAGGTCTATCAAAGGGGTCAGGGCTGGTCAGCGACAGGGTAGGAGTGGCAGGTGGTGTGAAAGGAGCAGAAATAAATAAAATAAAGAGGAGGGGGGCTTGCAGACCAGTTTTTCATCCTCATGGCCACAGGTTAAGAACCACTAGTGTAATCCAAGGCCGTATCTCCCAAAGCCTGTTGCACACACCGTCTAGAACTGAATAGAGCTACAGCCATTTGCACTCCATATCGCTGACCCCTATCTGAAAAGTCAGTATGTTATGATTTGAATGGTGGGCTATATGATTCTGAAGATCAGGGTTTGAGTCCTTACTCTGCCATGGGAACCCACTGGGTAAACCTTGGGCAAGTCACACTCTCTCTGCCTCAGAGGAAGGCAAAAGCACCCCCCAGCCCTGAACAAATCAAGCAAAAAAACATGATTGGGTTACTATAAATAAAAAAGAACTTGAAGTCACACAACAAATCAAATCTGAAAATATCCATTTGAGGTTGCAAGTCCATTTCTCCCAAGATTTAGAGAAGGCACGAGAGATGGAATGCTTGGCCACATATTCCACTCACCTTCTGTTTCACTAATGACCCAAACGGCACCCTAGCATTGCAGGGTCATTCTAACCTGTGCACAAGTCAGCAATAAAGTGGCAACGGAACAGATGCTCTTATCACTTTCAAGATCTGACCAATTTGTCAGGCTGGCGTTTTCTTACTGTCATAGATCGAGGCACTGCTAAAGACAACAGCTTCTGGTTGTCAAGAAATCAGCCTAGTGTCCACTTCTACAGAGAGAATTTCATCAACATTTCTGAAGACTGAAAATTTGAAAGGGTTTTGAGAAAAAGCAAAGAACAAATTGTACCGGTCTTTTCAAAAGAGTATAGGTACCATGAGAAAAAGGCTCCACACAATCTTCCTAGCTGCAGTAGCTCCCGCTCACAGCAGTACGATCTAACAAAACCAGCTACATAATTGGTGTCAAACTTCAGCAACTTATTTTCACTAATTGTATATATTTAATGTTGCCAGGACAGAAATGTGAATAGGCCAAAGCAATTGTAAACGCTGTGTTAAATATTGCTTCTAATAGAATATATTATATCTAAAAGCTATTTTAAAAGTGGTTTACCAGCAGCTTCCCTGATTACGCTTCACAATACAAACAAAACAAACAGAAGAGAGACTTCCAAGAAGGTTATGCATCACAGGCTAACTGAAATTGTTACGTCACAGGCAGGGAAAGTATGACTCACTGTTTGACTACAGTTCTCACCATTCTACACCATTCATTTGCTGGCTAGAACTAATTGCAATAATCCCTGTTCAACGAAGTCTGGAAGGCCACACATTCTCAACCTGAGCTACACCAACCTGAGGCCTTTCTACATGTATAGTACTGTCACTCCCATATGCACCCCATTAAGCGGATCATAGTGAATTTCCCCAACACACTTAAATGACACTATGTGGGGGAAAGCTGGTCTATCCTATGGGAGAAGATTCAAAGCATATGGCAAGCAGAGGGAAGTTGTACATAAAGGCACAATCGTAACTGGCAGCACAAGGGGAAGTGAGGTGAGAGGCTTCAGCTCCTGTTCACTTCAGCAGGCATAAAAACACAAGAGACTGGCTCTGCAACTGCAGATCTGTTATGAAGATACTTGCATTGATTTAAATATATTACATACATTTCTACAGTGCATAAGAACAATACATTTCAGTTGAGGCTGGCAAAAAGGAAAAGTATTCCCTGGTGCCAAGTATCCACCTGGCACCACGGGCATACAGCAGATAATCCTCTCTACCACCAGGAACGACAAGAGAAGACAGGTCGCACCTACCAGGTGCCAGGTCCCTACTTGGAATAGGAAGGAAGCTGGGCTCAGCTTGGCACAAGACCTCTCCCTAGCAGGCTTGGTGGGGAGCCACCCTAGCAGCTCCCAAGGAAAAACCAGGAAACTTTTTCATATTGACAAGTTCAAATGGGAAATTCTTGTTGCCAGGGATTTAGCAGAGAAGCAGCATTCATCATACCATTCCACTGTACACAAGGCATAGCCTCAGTATGATCCTTACAACAGTCCCAAGGGTGGCAGGGAATGCAGTGAGGGCATCTCCCCCTGCCAGCAGCCAACACCCACAGAGACTCTGTCCCTTCCCGATTGTCAGTACTCAAACCCAGCTGAGGGAAGGCACCCAGCTCTATAGGAAGAGACAGAATTGCCTCTAGCAAAAGCTTCTCTTCACCCCTATTCTGCTCCACCACATCTCTAGAGCAGAGAAACATAATATCACCTCTAGGGACCACAGTAGGTGGGTGTAAAACGCTAGCCCAAGGTAACAGTACTAGGATATATAGTCTTCCTCTTGCATGTGGAGCATGAGTGTATGCGCATGGGATGATCAATTTAAAATCAAATTAAAACCTACTGTTTGAGGCCTTTACTTCCTTCTGTAGAAAGAAGAGAAACAGCAGTCTAACCCACCCATTCTATGGTCCTCTGTAGAACCCACCTGCCCTCTAGTATTTACTTACGACCTCCACAGACAGAAGCCATTACCAACAGGCTCTATCCCAACCCTTCTCTTAAGGCCAACCTTCATTCTTCCAAAAGCAAGCAGTAATGACTATGCTCCATACAGATGTCCCCAAAGCACACAGCCCTGGGAACACCTCTATAGGACCAAGGGTATCGGAGCAAACCTAGTGGGGGCTTCTCAGGAAGAAGAGGGTGTATGGAAAAGGAGAAAGGTGCTTCAAGCCCAGCATTTGCACACACAGAGCAGTAGCACTTCCATCCCACTTGGGGACCTCCCCTTGTCACCAGCCTTCTGGGGCAGAGGACGCTGTGTGTACTCCATCTAGAGGGACATTGGAGGGACGGCATGAAACTAAAAGGGCGCTGCATGCAGGCACCTGCTGGGAGATGCTGCCATGCTCTGGCTGGGGAGCGGACCAGCCCACAGCAAGAAAGGAGTAGCAATCAGTCTGAATGAAGGCCCCTCCCTTTTTGTGGGGATTATGCAGAGCAATGCTGACTGGAGGGCCTGCTCACGTCTCCTGCTGGCTCCAGCAAGGCTGGCTCAGTCTGGAGGATTCGTCACCCGCAGTCAAGCAGTACTCCCCACCCACTCAGGTTCCTCGATGAGTGCAGAGGGAAACTGCTACCACCAGGAAAAGAAGGGTTTGCGGCTCTGGAAGCTTTGCGTGTAGGATTCGCTGGCAGAACGTTGGTGGGAGCGAGCAGTTTCCACAATGACCGGGGGCATCTGGACCAAGTGAAGGGGGCTCTTCCCATCTTTCAAGGCCTGTGTCAAGTTCAGGAGCTAGAAAGAGAAATAGGTAAACTAAGGGTCATGTCTTATAAAGGACCAGCCATAAAATGAAGCAAGGCAGCCCCATCCCATTCAGAAGAGATTCCATCCTACCAGTAGGACCAAGTAGCCTACCTGACCACGCATGACAGCAATCTGCTTGTGGAACTGGCCTCGATCAAAACCTGGATCTTTCTACAAAAGAAACAACAGATGAACAAACCTAGTCAGGACACATGTTTATTATTTATTTATGACATTTCTACCACACCTTTCTCAACCCCGGAGGGGAATCAAGGCGGCTTTACACATAGGCAACTATTCGATGCCTTAAAACAATATACAATTAAAATGAACATTTAAAATAAAATTATAAAATACATTAAAATAATTAAAAACATTTAAAACAATACCTTCACAATTAATCACGTGATCCACAAGCGTAATCGGGGCCATTCCAATATTCATTGCACAACATTTCATAGCTATATATTGCACAAGTTCTCCAAACGCTTGGTCACAAAGCCATGTTTTTGCTCACTCTCTTACAGAAGGTCAGGAGGGAGGGGGCTGATCTAATATCCCTGGGGAGTAAATCCCAGTGCCGAGAGGCCACCACTGAGAAGGCCCTGTATCTCATCCCCACTAATCACACCTACAAAGGAGGTGGGACCAAGAGCAGGGCCTCTCCAGACGATCTTAAACTCCAAGATGGTTCATAGAGGGAGATATGTTTGGACAGGTAAGCTTTATAGGCTTTATAGACTAAAGCCAGCACTTTGACTTGTGCTCGGTAGCAGACTGGCAGCCAGTGAAGCTGGCATAACGGGGGTTGTATGTTCCCTGTATGCTGCTCCGGTGAGTAATCTGGCTGCTGCCCGTTGGACCATTTGAAGCTTCCGAACAGTCTGCAAAGGCAACCTCACATAGAGCACGTTGCAGTAGTCTATTTGGGATGTAACCAGAGTGTGGACTACCATGGCCAAGTCTGACTTCCTAAGGTAGAGGTGCAGCTGATGCACAAGTTTTAATTGTGCGAATACTCCCCTGGCCACCACCAAAATCTGGGGTTCTAGGCTCAGCTATGAGTCCAGGAGAACTCCCAAGCTGTGAACCTGCGTCTTCAGGGGGAATGTAACCCCACCCAACACAGGCTGTAACCCGATGCCCTGTTCGGCCCTTTGACTGACCAGAAGGACTTCCGTCTTGTCTGGATTCAATTTCAATTTGTTCACTCTCATCCAGACCATCATAGCTGCCAAGCACCAGTTCAGGACTTGAACAGCCTCCTTAATAGCAGGTGGAAAGGAGTGATAGAGTTGACCGTCATCTGTGTACAATGTCATGTAGTACCCATATGCCCTTTCCTCTTCAGCCCTTGAGGGGAAGGGGTATTTCCTCTCCCCGTCTCCTCCTTTCTCCTCCACTGACATCCCAAATAAATAGATAAAAGCAATGGCACCACAGTTGTACTTGCCCTGGCGGTTGCATTTACCTTGAAAAGTTCATAGAGATCTTCTTCAAGATCCTTGACAAAATTTGGGTCTGTAATCTTTGGCAGAATCAAATCCTTGATTTCCTGGGAGAAGGGCACCTTAGCCTGGGGCAGCCATGCCCAATAAAAGGGATCTAGGGGTGGAGAAGAATACAGAAGGCAGGTATTAGGCTCATAAACTAGATTAAGCACAAGGGCAGGATGCCAGCAGGGATACAGATTCTGGACATGATGAGCTCCAAGTAGGGACCACAAAGTGGTTGGGACACAGAAGAAAAGAATTCAGGCCGAGGATAATAGAATCATAGAGTTGGAAGAGACCTTGTGGGCCATCGAGTCCAACCCCTGCCAAGAGGCAGGGAAACCGCATTCAAAGCACCCTCAACAGGTGGCCACCCAGCCTCTGTTTAAAAGCCTCCAAAGAAGGCGCCTCCACCACACTCCAGGACAGAGAGTTCCACTGCTGAACAGCTCTCACAGTTAGGAAGTTCTTTCTAATATTCAGGTGGAATCTCATCTCCTGTAGTTTGAAGCCATTGTTCCACGTCCTAGTCTCCAGGGCAGCAGAAAATAAGATTGTTCCCTCCTCCTATGACTTCTCCTCACATATTTATACATGGCCCTCATCATGTCTCCTCTCAGCCTTCTCTTCTGCGAGATAAACATGCCCAGCAATTTAAGCTGCTCCTCATAGGGCTTGTTCTCCAGACCCTTGATCATTTTAGTTGCCTTTCTCTGGACACATTCCAGCTTGACAATATCTCTCTTCAACTGCGGTGCCCAGAATTGGACACAGTATTCCAGGTGTGGTCTGACCAAGGCAGAATAAAGGGGTAGCATGACTTCCCTGAAGAAATACATATGAAATAACTGTTTGGAGGTACTTACATGCTCTCCAAGAATCTGGATGTTTGAGAGGAAAAGCCAGACCATTGTCAATGGCAGCTAGTTTAATGACAGGCTCTTTCACCAATACCCACTCGTCTGCGTCCTGAAGAAAAAAGAAGGAATCTCAAGCCAAGGAAAGGTACTCCTTCTAACAGTCAACTCATATTTGCTGAGAGGAACAGCTTGGGAACATGTGCTTCTCAAAGTATAACTGCAAGAATCTCCTAACCAGCATGGTCATCACCATGCTGACTAGAGGATTTGGGATTACATTCCAGAAAAGTAACTTTTCAACCTACATGATCAGTTACCAAAGGCTCACAGCATTGTAGACAACATGATGCACAATATTCATAATTCTAAGGTCACTGACCTATCTCAAATTGATTTTCTTTTTGCAAAACCTGAATGCCAACTATTGTGAATGCACAATATAGTTCCCCCTTCCTTCCCCACACACCAATCCTACTGGAGCTTGGAAAACATTCTTTTTTTGCAGTAGGACAAATGTAATTCCCCCACTAACCTAGTCATGACTACGCTGGTGAGCTCTGGCTAGGGAATTCTAGTAGTCCACAAAAGTAACTCTCCAAGCTAAAACATCAGTTTCAGAAATCTCACAGCATAAATATAGATGCCAACAAGCACTTCTCCTGCATTCATTTGCACTGGCTCAGCAAATTACATTGTTTCACTTACTTATATATCTGCATTAAGAATTGTTCACACTGATTCATGGGCATAACTAGGAATGTTTACCTGACTGTGAGTGAATTGTAGCATGGCTTTTAAGACTACTGCAGATCTAAGCATAGTGGTCTCTGTCATGGTACCTGGCAATGTCTTTAGTGGACACCTAAGTATTATTAATCTTTGCCTGGATTTCATTGCCTGCTTCTGCAGTCATGTACACAGTTTTAAAAGATTGAACTGTCATAGAAACAGCTCTGCTCTGGGTCCCACTTACCCGCACATTTGTGCTGTCCAAAGGGCAATCATACTTGATCAGCCAGTTGTCATTACCCCGGTCTGTAAAGAGATAGAAATGTGTGAACAGAAGGCAAAGAAATAACTCATCCTAACATACCCTTGTTAACCATTGACAACAAACCCCACAGCAGTCGAGATTTGGGGCAAAGAAATCAGTTGCCTGGAACATGCACCTAGCACTTTATAGATGTTTCAGTTTCTTGTCTCCTGCTACTGAGGTGCAGGGGCAAACCTAACGCAGGCCATGTAATCATCACTCCTCATCTGTCTTGCCACAAAGAATAATTTCCAATACAGACCATAAAGGCAAGCCCCTGGTAGCCCCGATTCATGACAGAAGCTGCGGTGTGAAATTGAGCTTTATTGCCTTCCGATGAAACTTTGCAACGCTATAAGAATTCTTTGATTGAAAAATTAGTTATGAATACAGCAAACGTTTGGCTAGAGACTCCAAAGCAAGGACTTGCAAGCCTTTGGTTTACTACAGATGCAAATTTGATCTCTTGAGCCAAAGGGCAACATCACGATGACAAGCAGGAGTCCCCAGTAGCACAATGGGTTAAACCCTTGTGCTGGCAGGACTGCTGACTAAAAGGTCGGCGGTTCAAATCCGGGGAGTGGGGTGAGCTCCCATCAGTCAGCTCCAGCTTCTCATGCTGGGACATGAGAGAAGCCTCCCACAAGATGGTAAAACATCCAGGCGTCCCCTGAGCAATGTCCTTGCAGACAGCCAAGTCTCTCACACCAGAAGCATCTTGCAATTTCTCAAGTTGCTTCTGACATACGCGCGCGCACACAAACAATGATAAGCAGAGTTGTAAACGAAGGAAACAGCACAGAATTTCAGAAGGTCCCAGGTTTAATCCTTGACATCTCCAGGTAAGGCTATGAAAGTTTTAAAGATCCTGGAGTCATTGCCAGCCAATGGAGATGATGCAAATCCAGATGGACCTATGGCTTAGATCAGGGTGATAGGAAATGGCTTTGTATTCAGCATTGGGCGCACTGTGTGATGTCAGAATCAAGAGGGTTCTTTCTCAGAACACCAGAAAATAATTGCATTGAGAAGAAATACAGGGTATTACAAAATGATGGACCCAATTTCAAAGCAGCGTATTTCTCAATGGTAACATTACAATCACACAAAAAGTTACAAATAGTTTAATGCTCCGAGCCTTCGGGGAGTGGCGGTATACAAGTTTGAAGCATAAATAAATAAATAAATAAATTATCAAGTTATCAAGCTCTGCACTGGGAGAAGCACCTAGTGGCAATCACTTGAAACTCTTTCAAGTGGTAAGAATTTCATAATGGACAATTCATTTTTCCAGATATCTAGCAATTTCAAACTGGGCCTGTGTGCATTGAGGATAGTGCAGAACTCAGTAAAAACCGAGTTCCTGTCTTGTCAGTAGCCCCATCTTCAGGATCTACAAGTAGCAGAGAACCTACCAGTGTTGCGAATTATGTAGTCCAGTACCACTAGTCTCTCAAAATGTAGCAGCAATTGGCGATTCGTATTATCTGGAAGAGGCTCAGCCTCAAAGCGCCGCAGCCAGAAATCTGCATCCTTGTAACCTTCCACGAAGAGCTGAAAGGAGCCCACCTGAGGGCAAGAAGCAAATGAGTTTAAGTGGAGTGAGACATGGCAAAATGACACCAGACTCTCCTAGATGTCTTAAGAAAATGCCGTAACCCCAGACAAAACTCACAAAGATATATAAAAGTTCGGACTTATATTGGAAATGTAAACAAAAGAAAGGAACCTTTTACCACGTGTGGTCGACCTGCCCAAAAGATTACAGATTTCTGGAAAAAAATTCATAATGAAATGGAAACTATATTAAAAAATAAAATAACATTTAAACCAGAGCCTTTTTATTAGGATTATTAGATAAGCAGAAACCAAAACACCAAGAAAGAACCTTTCTCTACATGACAACAGCAGCAAGAATTGAATATGCAGAACTGTGGAAACAACAAACTACACCAACGACGGAGGACTAATTACAAAAGTCTTTGAAATGGTGGAGATGGATAAACTAGCTTTATCCCTACAGTAAACAGATCTGCAGCATCTACAAGAAGAATGGAAAACTTTCACAGACTTGGTGAAAAACCAAAAGAAGATGACTACGGCAGGATTTGATAACAAAAAATAAAATAAATAATATCTGTTTATCTTCTGTATCTGGTATTTTAAAACTTAATAGATACTATCTGAAGGATCAATTGTTAAGAAATTATAATAGAAAAACACATAATATCAATGATATGGAAATTATAGAAGCGTATACACACAAATCTATATATAGTATATATGTGAATGTGTTTATGTATGTGCATACAGAAAGAGAGTGAGCGATACAGAATGATATAAAAGAAGGCTAGCTGGGCTAGTATGAACAAAACCTTGAGAAAGAGAAGTTTGAGAGATCTGGCCTTTAGGAGCTATCAGAGAAATTTCTTTAAAAATTACTATAAGAATATTATCACACTATAAGAATATTATCATACTGAGAGATTATGGTTATGTCAGAACAGCTTGTGACCCCAAGAGTTATAGATGGAAAATATATTTGATGTAAATACAGAAAGACAGTATGATAATGATGAAATGATAGAAACACTAACCTACTAACAATCTAATGGAAAATTGTAGACCCTTCTTTGTAGATATTAATAATAGATAATTTAAGAAAAGATTTAAAGTGAAATAATCTGCTGTGAAAAATCAGTATAATTTCCATTGAAGAAGAATTGGAAAAGAATATATGAAGACCAGGAGACAGTGTGAGAAGACAGAAGAAGATACAACAAATGGGCTTAACATTAACATGCTTAGAATCCTCCGTATATCATGTAATACATGTTAAAGAAATAGAGATGAAGACTTGTAACAATGATGATATTGTAAAAGAACCCCTCATTCCTTTACAACCTTCACCCTCTTTGTTATGGAGCCCCTGGTGGCACACTGGGTTAAAGCCTTGCGCTGGCAGGACTGATGACCAACAGGTCGTAGGTTCGAATCCAGGGAGAGCGCAGATTCAGCTCCAGCTCCAGCTCCCCATGCAGGGACATGAGGGAAGCCTCCTACAAGTATGGTAAAACATCAAAACATCCACACATCCCCTGGGCAATGTCCTTACAAATGACCAATACTCTTACACTAGATGCAACTTGCAGTTTCTCAAGTCACTCCTGACATGGGGGGGGGGAGCCTCTTTGTTTTCTCCTCGTGACACATTAGAAATTTGTAAAGATGCAACTAACCAATCATTAATCTATTATCCTCAGGTTTTTTTTCTTTTCCCTTCCCTTGTCCTTCCATCTCCTACTTTCCTAGTAAATATTTAATAAAAAAAATATTTGGTGGGTTTGGGGAGACCATACCTTTGGAGGGAGCCCAATTCGATGAAACCTCTGCCCGACTTTTGGCACTTTCTCCAGAGCCAGGCGTTTGCCCCGGGACTTCACTCTATCAATGGCGCTGTAGTTAAATGTTTCACTGGCCAAATATACCACCTATGGGTGTACGGAAGAGAAGACTCAAAATCAGTTCATAAGCAGGTCACAACTTTCGTTGTTTTCTTTCTTTCTTTCTTTCTTTCTTTCTTTCTCCCATTTTTAGGAGGGTGCATTCCATAAATCTAGATATATCCAGAGCTGTCAGCTTTTAACAAGCTCGGCACTATCTAGTACCGGCAGGAGAATACAGATGTCTTGAAAAATCCCAAGGAGTATTAAAAGACAAATGTCAAGTTAATTTTTTATATTTATGTGCAAACAACTATCTGCTTCTTTTTGAAAAGATACAAAATGTTGAGTCCTTATGGCCGTTTCTTTTCCACAGCCACCAGTTATGTTCTTCTGTTTTGTCTATCCTCTTACATACAGTTTGTATTTCAAAACATTATCCAAAAATCAATTATAAGGATTAGAAAGTACTTGTGCCCTATTGCTAGGATAAGAGACAAGGATAGGAGCTGGATTGAAAGCAGGGATGGACATCCATGGAGCATTTGGGGTCAAATTTTCAATCCTGTATCCTAGGTGAGCATCTTCAGCTGAAAATGGCTCAAAATACAATTGGAATTCACTGCTCTGTTCCCTGCTTCTTGTTTTTTTTAGCTTTATGGTGAAATAAGTAGGTTTATGGAGTTGGTTTCAAGGTAAAATATAGGTTTGGGGTCTATCTATCATCTGATTTTTTTAATGGAGGGTGTCTGAGACAACCACGAAAAAGGAATTATGGGAGCTGCACGTGATCTATGGATGCACTTTCCCCACTCCTGACTGAAAAGAACCGATAGAAGACCAAGTCTGGTAAATAAGGTAAACTCACTGTTATTATTGTGCTGTATTGTGTAATTTTTGGATATGTTTTGTGCTCACTTAGGCATTGAATGTCTGCCTTCTTATGTGTAAACCACCCTGAGTTCCCTCAGGAAGAGAGGGCACTATAGAAATAAAGATTATTATTATTATAAATAATAATCTCCAAAGGGAAACTTTGGAGTTCCACGTCCATTATATACTGCACTCCTATCAGCCCCAGAAAGCATAACCAGATATGCGAGTTGCACTTCTACAACATGTAGGCAGGCTACAGATTCCCATCTCTGACATATAAGAGGAAAAAATATTTTCTTTTCAAGCTTCCTTATCTCCTATTCTATGCATCTCCTCAATCTCAAGCTCACCTTTGTACAAGGAACGATGTTCAGTTCCAGCTTCTGGTCCACAAGGCTTGCACCTGCTTCTGATAGATATCCCTGGTTGAGAACAAGGCAGTCCCTTCCAAAACAACATGGGCAACAAAGTTTTTGCAGCCATTTTGTCCATTTGGGGTTCAGCTGCCCATAAGGTTCTTCATTCTTGGGTTTGAATACACCAATAATTTTCTAAAAGGAACAGAAAAGAGAGGCTGGTCAGTACTGGCAAAGATGAGAATACACACAACCTTCCTAACCTGGCAACATCCCTGGCACTTGACAAATATATCAATAGTAATGGGAAAGAAGAAACTCAAAGCTTAACTCTTCTGCAAAGAGTTTTAAAAGGTTTACAAGAATACATCCTTCTATGACATTGAAACCATTTGGAAGAGGTTTGCGGCTCCACTGCTGAAAAGGATGTTTGGCCAGCAATTGGGGTTTTTTTTCACTCCAAAATTGAGAAAAGAGAACAACTATAATACTCGTAAGAACACTGTGAGGTAGGTCAGTTTGAGATGGAGAAGGTGGCTCAGTTTCATCCCATGAACTACATAGCTCCTAACCACTACATCACACTAGTTTTCATAGTTGATTTTAAATCAAATAGCTAGGAGATGGATCATGGTGTAAAAATGGTACTGGATCAGCCAAAGCAGGTTGACCGTTTCCAGGCCCTGGAACAGGCTAAGTTGATCTTCATTAGTTGGATGAGTTATACTACTGGGTAACTAATGGTGTTGATGGCATCACTAGTCGGAGATGTGCTAGTAATTTTTCACTTCCTGTTTCTGCCCAAAGAAAGCAATCAATCTTGGAAAACGAAACAAGACAGACTGCGAGCTGGAGTCTCAGGGATGACTGTTAAAAATGAGCTGCTGCTGAGATATCAGCAAAGAATGAAACCTACACATTGTTCAAATTATAGGCCCAGTCATGGACCACTGCCATCAAAAAGCAGTTTCTTTCAGTTTTCCCGCTGTGATTCCCTTCTAAGTTTATCCCATCAGGAGTAATATTTTCAGCAAGGAAACATGCACAGGGGCTATTAATTGCCTTTCCCATTCTAGAGTCTACGGCATTGACAGGCTGTCCCTATCGCCAATGTCAACATAACTTTACTAAGATACTGCTCAGTCACAAAATAAGGGACTTTCTAGAATCCCCAAAAGAAAGCACAGCATAAATAGTCACATGCAGGCAATGGTGCTTTCCACTATTTCTTTGTAAACCTGATGGTGGAAGCTAGATCACTATCTTAAGTCAAATACTGGCATATTGGCTGATTTCATCATCAAAAAATGCTCAGAGTCAAGACTAAAGAATATACTAGCAGGATGGATATATGAAGATCAAGCAGGCTTCTTACCTGGATGGTAAATTAAAGAAAATATGAGAGTGATATTCAATTTGACAGAATATTTCCATAAACATAATTAAAAACAAGCCACTCTCCTCTTCTTAGATGCAGAAAAAGCATTTGACAATCTAAGTTGGGAATTTATGAAAGAAATGCTTACGATGGTTAAATGTGGACAAAATTTATTGAATGGGGTGGAGGCAATATATACTAAACAATATGCAAAAATACAAATAAACGGCAATTTCACTGAAAGATTTTAAATCTAGAAAGGTATGAGACAAGGATGTCCATTATCACCATTACTATTTATAATGGCGATAGAAGTGTTGGCAAGAAAAATACAACAAGAAAACTTCATTAGACGAGTGAAAATTAAAAAAACCCCATCAAGTTGAGGCTCTCTGCAGATGATCTGGTGATGGCTACAAAAGAGCCCACAGAGACAATATCTAAAATCTTGGAAATGATGGAGGACTTTGGACCTATATAAAACAACTATTAAAAACATGGAATGGAATACAAAAATATTTAAAATAATGGTCCCAGCTAGAACTTTCTTTGTTGGGAAGAATATCTACAATTAAAATAAATGTTATCCTTAAAATGATGTTTGTTTTCCAACAAAACCAATTTTATTAAATGATACTTGCTTCAAACAATGGTACAAAGATATTAACAATTCATTTGGAAAGGCAAAAATATCAAAAAATTACGATGAAATCTTGCAAGATGCCAAAGACGGAAGGGGTATAGCTCTACCAAACTTTAAGCTATACTACGAAGCTGCAGCTCCTGCTAAGAAATACACTATACAGAGTAAGGAAAAAGTACAAATCAAGACTACTTTGAAATACCTTTGTGGACATCTACCAAAAAAGCCTTCAATTGGACAGAGATGAGGGGATACCAATGGCCCACCTATAAACAGGTATTGATTGGACAACAAAATGAAGCTCATTTCAAAAAGAATCCAAACCTTCTACAACAAGACGGAATGCCGTTTCCATGGTTTCAATATAGACAACTACAAGAAAGATGCCAAATGGATAAGAAGAAAGACATCAATTGCAAAGGTAATGCAATAGATAATTTTTTTCCAGTCCAAGGAAAAACAAATTGCAAAAGCCTATAAAATATTATTAAAATTAGACACATAAGTATATCTAATCAAAGATAATATGATTTAATGATCAAAGAACGTGGGCCATAATATTCACGAGATGATTTATAGATGGTACATGATATTGGAAAGATTAGTAAAAATTGAACCAAAATTTTTAAATATTTATTGGAAATGTCCTCAAAAAGAAGAAACTTTATACTATATTTGATGGACATGTCCTAAAGCAAAAACATTATGGATTATAATTAATAAGAACTAGACCAGTGGTTTCCAACCCTTTTTTTAAAACAGGGACCACTTGACCAGGGACCACTCTCCAACATTAGTACCAAATGGGTTACAAATCAGTTTTTGGTCAACTTTAGAATTGGTTTGGTTATTTGAGGTGCTGATTCAGAAAACTGCATTGGATAGAACACATCAGCTCTAGTTTATGATACAGAATATATGCCATCCAGTAGTCACCATCTGCTCGCCCATGTTTAATAAGCCTATAAGAGGGTTTTGCAAGACCAGTCGCTCTCGTTGCAATGATGTAGTAACGTTGAGGCCGTGGACCATATTTTAGTACTTGTGAACCAGTGGTGATCCATGGACCACAGGTTAGGAACCACTGCACTAGACCCAGAAGCCTTTCTGTTAGGACTTAGAAATTTAACACGACCAAACAAATTACAGACACTCTTTTTATACATGGTAACTGCAGCAAGGATTGTTTATGCATTCTATTGGAAACAAGAAAATTTTCCCACCCAAGATTTATAGATTACAAAAATGTTGGACATGGCAGAGATGGACAAACTGACGAGGCTTCTACAATTGCCAGATCCTCCCAAATTTGAAGAAGTATGGCAGCCCTTTATTGACTATACTATAACTTGATTTATACATTATTTCATGTGTGTAGTGTTCTATTGTTAGAACGGGGGGGGGGGGGGATTCCTGGGCGTTTTCCAGACACCAGTGTGTATGCTATTTGGATTTAAAGCATTATATGATACATTTATGCATTTTGTGTCTATCTTTCTTTGCATTTCATGTATATTACCTATAGGGTGTTCCATAGTGGTTTACTCTTGTGTTATTGACACGGACCCCCTACTGTTTGTATTCCTTGATTATTTTAGTCATCCTCCTCTGGATTACCTTCAAGTTATGTGTAGAAGATGTATATGAAATAGAAATAAATGTCATATTTAGACTTGGGTCTCTTTTCCAAGGTATCTCACTATGTATGTTTATGCTAATAAAACATTACAAAAAAATAAAATCCAAAAACCCAAACTCTTCTGATCACATGCATTTTGATAAGGGATACTCAAACTGTATCTCTTTAATCTAGCCTTATCTTATTATGCTCTCTATTCTCTCCTCCACAGGTCGCACACCTAAGGAAGTCAGGTCTTCTGCTGTGTCAATGTAGTGCTTAGGTCAGTGGTTCTTAACCTGTGGGTCCCCAGGTGTTTTGGGCTACAACTCCCAGAAATCCCAGATAGCTTACCAGCTGTTAGGATTTCTGGAAGTTGAAGGCCAAAACATCTGGGGACCCACAGGTTGAGAATCACTGGCTTAGGTGCTAGCTAAATCATTTCCCCCAGCCAAGGAAGAGAGGATAACCCTACACTAGCCAGACACTCCTTACACAGGGTGGACTACAGCTGCCATCTTTTCCAGCCAACACTCTGTGACACCGGTACTTGGTGTTGGGCCCAGACTGCAGATAGGAGAAGTTGCCCTAAACCATAAAGAATACAAAGATATCCCATTCCAGTTATTTAAAAATGGACTCACTAGCATAGCTCAAGTCTAATACCTGCAGCAAATGCAGTTAAATTTCAAGAAACCGAATTGTACATCTAACTACTAGATCCTATCTGATCTTGTAAGCTAAGCAGAGTCAACCTGATTGGTACTTTGGAGATTGCTAATGAGTATTAGGTGCTATACAATATATTTCACACCTCTGAGTATCCCTTGCCTAAGAAACCCCTATAAAATTCATGGGGTTGCCATAAGTGAACAGGCAACTTGAAGACACACATATACACAAACATCACCCATCTCTGATCAAAGGCAAGCAGGCCAGGTCTAACTGGAAGCAGCTGACCCAGATACCAGAATCCAACCTACAAAATTCTGACTACAGAAGCCCCATTCATTCTCCAGATATCATTAGAAGTCCTGCTGTTGCATCAGTCCATCTGCTGCTTGCTGTCTACCTAGGGCAGGAGCACAAAGGCCAGTATGACTCACCAGACCCTTGAGTCCAGCTAAGAAAGGGAAGTGAATGCAAAGACAGAACTAGACAGGAACAAGAGGCTGGTTTGCTAGAACAAGAAATGAGAAGGCTTGCAAATGAAGTGTGATTCCGTGCAATTGGCACACTAGACTGAAAAAGGGGAAGCTAAATTAATCTGGTTATGGTGATCACAAGGAAAGCCACACGACTGACTATGCACAGCGCCAGCCCACACAGAGGCATGGAAAATGTACCGCAGCTGACCGGAACTGCACTGCTTGCCACTCCATGCACAATGTCACAAGAAATTCCCCTTTCTCTTATTCACAAAGCAAGATGGAGGCACAAAGAGTCTCATTCAGATGCTCAAGTCCCTGCAGGTACAGAAACAGTAATCCAATGAAACTGTCTCAAAAATATTCCTGAAGGAAACAGGATGCAATGGACTAGAACCCAGAATTCAAGGTCTCTTCCACTAGAGTGGAAACCTGATGCTTTTGACTTGTTCTGGACTACAAGTCTATGAATCTCCAATTGCTGCATGTGCTGCTTACAGGGGTTGTAGTGTGGATAGCTTAATTGGTCCTGGGCACACACTTACTATTAAAAGCTCCCATCAATGGAGACATCAATGCAAGCATATCCCTAGAGAATCCGTTCCATGTGCTCTTGCTACCTGGACAATGTAACAGAATTTTATCATTCTTATTGTACTCTGTATATCATAATTAACACAGGACTCCCAGTATACATGATAGACTTTACTATAACAAGATTACACACTCTCTGCCCCTAGAAAACTTTAGGCTACAATAGAGCCACAGAAGTAGATCTACCATTCTTTATAGAAATTTTAATCACTCCTCCAATAAGATGGGATTGAAAAAGGAAGGATTAGAGTTATGGGATCAGAGGCTGGCCTGATGCAGGCTTCTACATGTTGTTGGGCTGCAAGTGGCAGTAGCCTTAACCAAGCTAGCCTATGCAGAGGAATGCTGGGAGCTGCAGTCAATTAACATCTGCAGAGCTATGTTACGATTTCTTCCCTTTTTTTTACCATAACCAACTGTTCGATAGGAGGGAGACCACCAAGAAGAGTACATGATGTTATCTTGATACAGGTTGGGTAAATATTAGCTATGGTGACTTTAAAGTCTTCATAGAGCAAAGGGCAGAACACGTGAGCTGATTTGGAAAAGTCCCCAATCAGACTGTTCTCAAGATTAGTCAACAAAGGAGAGATGTCTGGTCTCTTCAGTTTTCCTTTCAAAATAAACCCTTCGCTATCCCAAGATCTTAACAGGTTCCTCAAACTTCTGGCTCCGAAGAATGAAGAGCTTCAAAGACATAACAGGCTTTATTCAAATATCTGAAAGTTCAAGGATCACATGATTACGAAAGGAAGTTGAGCAGCTGCTTCCAGAGGCCAACAGTCATTCCCCTTCAAAGGAGTTTTGGCATTTGACTCTTGCATTAGGAAATACACACACGTCACACACACAACCCTGGCTGAATCGATCCAGCTCTATTTTTAATGGCCAGGGGAGCTTTTGCACAATTAAGACTAGTGCGCCAGCTGCGCCCGTACCTTGGGAAGTCTGATCTGGCTACGGTCGTCCACGCTCTGGTCACATCCCGAATAGATTACTGCAACACACTCTACGTGGGGCTGCCTTTGAAGACAGTTCGGAAATTGCCTTTTGTTAGGCCGCTTTGAGTCTCCCCCTCGGGGGTTGAGAAGAGCGGGGTAGAAATGATGTGAATAAAATAAATAAATAAATTTTAAATTATCCAGATTGCCTCGGCTACTTGTAAAACAGGACTACAAGTTATTAGTTGTGTAAAAAAATATTGACATTAACTGAGTAATACCAGAGAATCTGTGTTCCAAACTCAACTAGCACTGAGATGATAGCAAAGAATTCATCATCTCTATTCTCAATATCCATGTTACTGCCAGGGTATTTTGTGCCACTTTCTACACTTTCCATTCCAAGAACTATGTACTGCAACTTTGACTTAACCAAGTAACACCCTGAGCCAATAATGCATCATAGCACAGCACAGACTGCCTGTCTGCCTATTTCTTTTAGGCTGAAAAGCAAGAATCCCAGCTGCAATGGAATCCATGCATTACAAAGACCAGAAGGACAAAAAGAATCAAGATTGGGTGGCAATCTATACATATTATGCCATCAAAGCAACTGAACCTGAATATGTAGAAGAGATCTTGAGATTGGACTGGCACATAACGAAGCTACCTCATGCCAACTAAGCCAATTTCTGAAAACAGAATCCCCTATAGAGTGGGCCCTTGGTACCTGCAGGGGGTTGGTTCCAGGACACAGACACGCACCCCAAATCTGTGGATACTTGAGTCCCATTACATATAATGACAGGAAAATAGTGTCCATTATATAAAATGGCAAAAATCAATGTTTGGGGTTTTGGGGTGTTTTTTTTTTAAGTGAGGGGTATTTTCAAGCTGTGGGTAGTTGAATCTGGAGACACAGAAGGCCAAGTGTATATTTTAATTAAGTAGAAGCACTTCAACATGCCAAGTGCTGTTGTCCTCTACACTGGAAAAGTAGAGCTTACATTTATCATTTCATTTTCAAGTACAAATGCCACAATACTGTGGCATTGTTTGCTAATCCCTTTTAAATGCAATACACAAGTCCTATTGTTATGCAGCAGTGTTGCTACTTCATAGTCCCTATATGATACTTCATAAAGAGCATCATGTTGCCTATTTACAATTCTTAACTGCAGTCATATTGTGATGTTTAAGAATAAGGCCTACTCGATTTTTCCTTTTTGACAACAGTATAACACCAGAGACATCAGCTGTACATTATGGACTATAGCAAGTGAGCCCTTGCATCTAACTTGGTATCAAAAGGCAAGGGCACACTATCCTAAGTCATAATAAAACTGAGGGGAGGCTGAGGCTGGACAGCATTTGGTACAAGCAGGCCAACCTATCTAGGTATGTATCTATCTATATCTATAAAATACAACAGTAGCGTCTCAGTGAACCAGCACCCATGGGGATTAGTAGGTAGCAGATAATGTCATTTCTTGTATTGTTGAAGGCTTTCGTGGCTGCATTGTTGTTGGTTTTTTCAGGCTATATGGCCATGTTCTAGAGGCATTCTCTCCTGAAGTTTCGCCTGCATCTATGACAAGCATCCTCAGAGGTTGTGAGGATCCTCGATGTCGTTTCTGATTGCTTGAGAGTTACAATTAAGAATAGACCTAACTAACACTATTCCTTATACTACAATACCATAAACTCTGTATTGATTGATATTCATATTGAAATGCAGCAATTAAAAGCAAATTAAGATAAACGTAACTTCATTGAACAAACTTTTAACTGTATTATAAAAACAACTTTAGGAAAATTTAAAGTATTATGTATTTCTTTTATTTTTTTACCGGTTGCTTGAGTTCACGAGAGTCTGCTGTATATTGCTTTCAAGAATTCAAAGCATTTGGGCATACCGTATTTCTCCAATTCTAAGATGCCATCGATTGTAAGGTGCATACAAATTTCAGTACCAACAGCAGGAAAAAAGCTGCATTTGTGTATATTAAAAAGCACCTGTGATTCTAAGATGCACCCTGTTTTTGGAGATGTTCATATAAGGATAAAAAAAAGTGTGTCTCAGAACGGAAGAAAATCTTAGAATTTCTATAACAACTTGTAAGTCAAGGCAACACGCTTACACCACACATTGCAGAGACAGGGAAGGTGAAGCTTCTACATTGGAGAATGAATGCACTTTGACATGCCTATAACTGCCATGGCGCAATGCTATGGTATCCTGGGAGTTGTACTTTTACAAGGTCTTTAGCCTTTGCTGCTAAAGAGCGCTGGCACCTCGTTAAATGGCAAATACCAGGATTCCATAGCCTTAGGCCATGTGGTTTAACTGCTATGAAACTATTAATTCCATAGTCTAGAGCAGGGCTGCCCAGGAAGTCGATCGCGATCGACCAGTCGATCCCGGGACCGAAGGAGGTCGATCCCAGCCGGATGGGGCACTTCTCAGATGGGGGCGGAGCCAGGTCATGGCAAGTCCCCCCCTCCCCGGCTTTGGCACTCCCAGCAGCTTCTCCATGTTTGAGGATGGCAATGCCAAGCCAGTGGTGGCATAGCTAGCACAAGGCTGGCTTGGCACTGCCATCCTCAAGCCTGGAGAAGCTGCTGGGAGCTCCAAAGCCAGAGGAGAGGGGAGGGGCTTGGTGTGACCTGGCTCCGCCCCCTCTGGCTTTTGCTCTACCAGCAGCTTCTCTAGGCTTGAGGATGGCAATGCCAAGCCAGTGTTGGCATAGCTAGCACAAGGCTGGCTTGGCACTGCCATCCTCAAGCCTGGAGAAGCTGCTGGTAGAGCAGAATCCAGGAGACGGAGCCAGGCCACACCAAGCCCCGCCCCTCCCCAGCCTTGAGGAGGTAGGTAGATCAGTGCTTTTTGGCAGAGAAGACTGAAGACCTTATCAAACTACAACCCCTATGATTTCACAGCACTGAGCCATGAAAATTAAAATGGTGCATGTTACATCAACAGTGTAAATGCACCCTTGTCAGGTTGAGAGGGGACATGAAAGGACATCACCGTTGAGGAGAGTATGTATTCTGCTGCTCCAGCCCCCTTCTATACTGCCATTATATGGAAGTGTAGATTCATATAATCCAGTTCAAATCAGATGTGGATTATCTGCTTTGATAATCTGGGTTACACAGCAGTGTAGAAAGAACCCCAGAGACCAGGAAACAGAGCAACGGATTCAAATGGCAAGAAGAGAGATTCCACCTAAACATTACAAAGAACTTCCTGTTGGTCAAGAGCTGTTCGGTATTGGAAGATGATGCCTCAAAGGGTGGTGGAGTGTCCTACTCTCTATACTGCAGGCCTGGGCAAACTTCGGCCATCCAGGTGTTTCTTTCTCTCACCCTGGACATTCCATAGATATATAAACCCCACTTGTCTGGTTTCCAACAAACCGGCTGTTAGGAATTGTGGGAGTTGAAGTCCAAAACACCTGGAGGGCCGAAGTTTGCCCAGGCCTGCTCTACTGGGTGGCACTTGGGAGCCCCAACTGTATGATTCTAGGAAGGAGAGGTTAAGGTGCACCTACTACATCCTTTCTGTCTAACTTTAGGAAAGAGCTAAAAACCTGGATTTGGAAGCTGGCTTTCAAAAATGGTTGACTACTTCTCATTATGTTGGTGGTCAGGGTGGAGAGGAGGCAGGATATAAATAAAGTTTACTATTATTATGTTGTCAAAGGCTTTTATGGCCAGAATCACTGGGATGCTGTACGTTTTCCGGGTTGTGTGGGCATGTTCCAGAAGCATGCTCTCCTGACCTTTCACCCACATCTATGGCAGACATCCTCAGAGGTTGTGAGGTTTGTTGGAAACCAGACAAGTGGGGTTTATATATCTATGGAATGTCCAGGGTGAGAGAAAGAACTGTTTGAGGCAAGTGAATAGCCTTGATTAGCACTGAATAACCTTGCAGCCTAAAGGTCTAGCTGCTTCCTGCCTGGGGGAATCCTTTTTTGGGAGGTGATTAGCTGGCCCTGATTGATTCTTGTCTGGATTTCTCCTGTTTTGGGGTGTTATTCTTTATTAACTATCATTTTGGATTTTTTAAAATACTGGTAGCCAGATTTCATTCATTTTCATGGTTTCCTCCTTTCTGTTGAAATCATCGACACGCTTGTGGATTTCAGTGGCTTCTTTGTGTAGTCTGACATGGTGGTTGTTAGAGTAGCTCAGCGCTTCTAAGTTCTCAAATAATATGATGTGACCAGGTTGGTTCATCAAATGAACCATCTTGATGATGATGATGATACATAACAAGATTCTTGGCTTTTCTTCACAAACGAAGATTCAGGAAGGACTCATCCCATACTTTCTACAAGCATGTTGATGATTGGGAAGTTGGATGTGTCCTTCGAGCCTCTGCAATGGGTTTTTCTGGTGGAGCGCAGCGTGCATAGAACTGGCCTCACCCTTTAAACCAAAGGATTGTCTGCCGGGGCCTAGCAAGCTGGGACGGAGGCAGCGAGGTCCTCAGGTTGTAAGTTTGGTTCGAGTTTCCTTCTCTTAGATTAACCTTACAGGGTTAGACGAGCACCATCTGCCTGGGTTTGAAATCCGAGTTTTCCTTCTCCTAGGATGGTTGCCAAAAGGCTAGAGAGCCCGTCCTGCCCATTGACACTCTTTGTCAGACCCTTCGGTTGTGACCTGTCTGGCATGGGAGGCCCTACCTGTAGCCACTGCCAGCATAGCTCACAACTTCATTAGGGTACGCAAGCCTCTCCCCCACAACAAGGGGGCGCCAACGGAGAGGCTTTTGTATCTGATCACACATCGGACACTTCCCAAGTGTCTAGGTGTGCTCAAATACAAAAGGCAGCATAGTGATCTTGTTCGCTGCGTACTAATCTTGTTATGTATCAAATCATCATCAAGTTGGTTTACTTGACGAACCAACCTGAACACATCAGTGTCATGCATCTGTATGATGTATGGGCGAATAATGAGTGTAGGGTGGCCTTTTGCAGCTGACAGATAGCCTGGGGCCGTTGTATCTGAGGGACCGTCCCTTCCCCTACCAACCCCAGAGGTCACTTCGTTCTGAACAACTGAACCTCCTTGAAGTGCCGTCCTTTAAAGCTATCCGTCTTACATCGACCCGGCGCAGAGCCTTTTCTGTAGTAGCGCCATCAATCTGGAATACCCTTCCAAGTGATGTGTGGGCCTTGCAGGATTTACCATCTTTCCGCAAGGCCTGCAAGGCCCACCTTTTCCAGCTAGCCTTTGATTGCTAAGGTGGAAAACCTTACTTTTTAGTCTAATTTAACATGTTGTTTTACTCCTGTTGTGTTTTTATGTGATTGTGAGCCGCTCCGAGCCCTCGGGGAGTGGCGGCGTACAAGTCCAAATAATATAAATAAATAAATCATAAATAATATTGTCAGTGCTGATTGATTTTAAGTGCAGGCCAAGGTCTTTAGGCACTGCACCCAGTGTTTAAAGGGGCAGTGTCAAAGGAATACCAAGACATAGCATATATAGGTAAAAACCACTATATTGTATGGCAGTATATGCTCAATAGCAGAACAATATTACAAACAGTACAATGTAATGCAAATAATCAATCATGGGATTAATACACAGTATGAGCATGAATCACAAGCCCAATTTAGACTCAAAGTCGAAACGAGAGATTTCGCGTTTCCGCGTTTCAATACAGATCGCTCTTGTGAGTTATCTCCCGGGCTGCAATCCCGGGCCAGGGAGATAACTCACAAGAGCGATCTGTATTGAAACGCGGAAACGCGAAATCTCTCGTTTCCACTATGAGTCTAAATTTGTCTACTACAATACTGGGGAGGAGCGGTCCGAAGTGATCAGGGCGCTGAGGAAGCAGTTACGCGAAACGGCCATCTTGGCGTCGTCAGCTTACCTCCAGCCGTTGGCGCCTGCCCACCATAGCAGCCACCAGCTCTGCCACCTACCAAGGTTCCCCTATTGACTCAGTCACAGGTCCATGGGTCACTACACCCAGGACTTCACTAAGGGTTACTCAATGCCAAGTGGAATACTCCTTCGCCCAACCATGTATATGGGCTTGTGATTCATGCTCATACTGTGTATTAATCACATGATTGATTATTTGCATTACGTTGTACTGTTTGTAATATTGTTCTGCTATTGAGCATATACTGCCATACAATACAGTGGTTTTTACCTATATATGCTATGTCTTGGTATTCCTTTGACACTGCCCCTTTAAACATTGTGGTTTAGCAGTGTGTATAGAAAGAAGTTGCAATTGTGATTACTTTGTCGTGTATTGAACTGCACCCAGTGTGCCGATCACCACTGGGGCCACCTTTACTGGCTTGTGCAGTTCGATCTTTAAATCCTCATATTGTGCAAGCTTATTATTATTATTATTATATTGTTGAATGAATGCAGTTTAAGAGCATTTTAAGTGAGCCAGTTCCCTGCTCTGGCCTCCTGAGAGTTGGGAAGTGAATGCTGGAGGCCTACAACTCCCACAATTCCATAGCATTGAGCCAGATGTAGGATTAGAGGCAGGCCTGGGCAAACTTGGGCCCTCCAGGTGTTTTGGACTCCAACTCCCACCATTCCTAACAGCCTCAGGCCCTTTCCTTTTCCCCCTCAGCCGTCTGAGCGGGGAAAAGAAAGGGCCTGAGGCTGTTAGGAATGATGGGAGTCGGAGTCCAAAACACCTGGAGGGCCCAAGTTTGCCCAGGCCTGGATTAGAGGCTGCTGCTGCTGCTGCTCTTGCCTGGGAGTGTGGTGGAAGCTTTGAAGCTGGCTAGCTGGCCATCTGCCGGGAAGGCTTTGCTGGTGTGCTGCTGCTGAACGGGGTGGGCCTGGATGCCTTTCCCTGCCCTGCCCTCCCCCGGCTCCCGCTCACCCCTTGCGGGTCCTTGACGAAGTAGCTGCCGCTGGACCCCTGGTAGAGGCGCTCCGGGTAGATGCCCCGCTCGCTGGCCTGCTCCGCCTGCCGGACCACCTCCGCGAACTCCGGGTCGTCGGGGAACTCGTTGCGGTGCTCCCTCTCGCCGCGAGACGAGGCCGAGGACGCCGCCGCCCCTTGCCCCGCCGGAGCCGCAGCCGGGGCCTGGCCCGCCCCGCAGGCCCCGCCGAGCAGCGATCCAGCAGCGGCTGCCGCTCCCGGTCGCGCCCGCCGGTGGGGAGCCCGGCGGGGAGGCGCAGGGGCAGCAAGGGCCGGGCGGTCCCGCGGGGCGGCATGGGCGGCCGGGGAGCGCACGGCGGAGCCCGGGAGCCCGTACCCGGCGGTGGGCCCTCGCTCGGGGGACACCAAGGGGCTGGTCTCGTCCATCGGGGCCTCCTCCTCCTCTTGCCTTCCTCTCGGGCTCTCTCCTCAGACTCGGCGCTGTTCACTTCGCGTCACCTGACGCCGGCCCCACGGCCAGCGCCGTTTCCGCCACGGCGGCGCCGACCAATCAGAACCCAGCCACGTCCCCCTTGTTGACAAGGCGGCCGGAAGCCCCGCCCACTCTCCCGGCAAGGCTGGCCCCGCCCACACCGCCTGGCCCCGCCCCCTCCATTGTGTCCTGCCCTGCCTCCCTCCGCAGAGCTAAGTCATCCTCCCTCCACCGCAGAATGAATGAAGGCCATTGGACGGCGCTTTAAAGGGCCAGCGCTCACTGCTATGGAATCCTGGGAAATGTAGTTTGGAGTGAAGCACCAGAAAGGGGAAACATTCCAACTCTGGCAATCAGCCAGGCTTTGAAGCTGCAAGGCTATTCAGTACCAATCATGGCCCTGATTGAGTCTTAAATGTAGTTTTAAAGCAGAGTTGGTGCCTTAGCAGAAGTACAGTCAGAGAGGAGTGATGCACAAGCATAATAGGCTTTAGAATAGAGAAGTAGTTTGCCAAAAATCATGTTGGCAGCCAAGTCCGAGAATAATGCACTCTGATTGGTACGGAAGGCACCCGCAGTGATTTGCCAGGGAACACCATGTGCCTTCCCTGATAACACAAGCCTTGATTGGCCTAGCTAGCACCCAGCGTGGCTCTGTTTACATTGTTTCCAATTGGTAGAACGCTGCGCATGGGCAAATGAGTCCGCCCCTCCTTGCTGGCATAGAGGAGCGGTTTAGAAAATGTTGCAGATTCGGAACAACATGGTCAGCTAGCAGATAACTGACTATGGGAATGGGGATTATAACTGCGTAGTGCTGTTTAACAAATGAAAATGCTTTTAGAAATGATGCTAAATGATGTGATGATTTATTGGTTAATAAAGATGTGTTAATGCTGTGAACCAATGAAAAATGATGAAGAAGGAGGAGACGGGAACGACAGCCATTGATTGTATATAAGGAAAAGTTAGAGAGTGACCGGGGTTCTTGCCCAGAGGTAGCTTGTTCTGTCGGCAAGTTCCGTCAGCTGACGTTCATTTTTGCAAATAAACCTTTGACTTCATTGCAGCAGCCGGTTGTTGCGTCTTTCCTCGTCCTGTGCCCGCACGTCACGCAGCTTGTAGGTAAAAGGTAAAACATTTCCGGGAGTTTTGGGACTCCGAGTATTCTGCTTCAGTTTGGAGTGAAGCACCCGAAAGGGGAAACATTCCAACCCTGGCAATCAGCCAGGCTTTGAAGCTGCAAGGCTATTCAATGCCAATCATGGCCCTGATTAAATGTAGTTTGGAGTCAAGCACCAGAAAGGGGAAACATTCTAACTCTGACAATCAGCCAGGCTTTGAAGCTGCAAGGCTATTCAGTACAATCATGGCCCTGATTGAGTCTTAAATGTAGTTTGGAGTGAAGCACCCGAAAGGGGAAACATTCTAACTCTGGCAATCAGCCAGGCTTTGAAGCTGCAAGGCTATTCAATGCTAATCATGGCCCTGATTAAATGTAGTTTGGAGTGAAGCACCAGAAAGGGGAAACATTCCAACTCTGGCAATCAGCCAGGCTTTGAAGTTGCAAGGCTATTCAGTACCAATCATGGCCCTGATTGAGTCTTAAATGTAGTTTGGAGTGAAGCACCAGAAAGGGGAAACATTCTAACTCGCAATCAGCCAGGCTTTGAAGGTGCAAGGCTATTCAATGCTAATCATGGCCCTGATTAAATGTAGTTTGGAGTGAAGCACCAGAAAGGGAAAACATTCTAACTCTGGCAATCAGCCAGGCTTTGAAGCTGCAAGGCTATTCAATGCTAATAATGACCCTGATTGAGTCTTGTGTAGAATTCCCCTGTTGTTCTTTATTTACGTTCCTGATTCTAGAGTTCTTTTTAATCTTGGTAGCCAGATTTTGTTTATTTTCATGCTTTCCTCCTTTCTGATTAAATTGTCCACATGCTTGTGGATTTCAATGAACAATGACAATTGAATCAGACAAGCCTTGAAGCTGCAAGGCTTTGCAATGCTAATCATGGCCCCGATTGAGTCTTGTGTGGAATTCCCCTGTTTTTGATAATAGTTCTTTATTTACCTTCCTGATTCTAGAGTTCTTTTTAATCTTGGTAGCCAGATTTTGTTTATTTTCATGCTTTCCTCCTTTCTGATTAAATTGTCCACATGCTTGTGGATTTCAATGAACGATGGAAATGGAATCAGGCAGGCCTTGAAGCTGCAAGGCTAATCAATGCTAATCAAGGCCTTGATTGAGTCTTGTCTGTAGAATTCTCCTATCTTTGAGTATTGTTCTTTATTTACGGTCCTGATTTTAGAATTTTTTAAAATACTGATATCCAGATTTTGTTTATTTTCACGGTTTGCTCCTTCCTTTTGAAATTGTCTACATGCTTGTGGATTTCAATGAACAATGAAAATGGAATCAGACAGGCCTTGGAGCTGCAAGGCTTTGCAATGCTAATCAATGTGATTAATTGCAACATTCACATTTGCCTCCAACAGACAAGAGTTCTTTCTCCCACCCTGGACATTCCACAGGTAGATAAACCCTACTTGCCTACCTTCCAGTATACCCCGCAACCTCTGGGGATGCCTGCCATAGATGTAGGCAAAACGTCAGGACAGAATGCTTCTAGAACATGGCCATACAGCCTGGAAAACTCACAGCATCCCATTCTACAACTCTACTGTCTGCACTGCTTGTTGCTGAATTGTCTCTATTGAACAATATTGTCTCCCCCAAAGCTCCCAAGACAGTTAACTCATAACAAAAACATCATGACTTGTAAAACTACAGCTCTGACGGCTCCATAGCACTTAGCCATGGTTGGCACTAAAAGTGATGTGCGCACTGTATCAATTCTACAGTGTGGACCAGACATAGGCGAACTTGGGTCCTCCGGGTGTTTTGGATTTCAACTCCCACAATTCCTAACAGCTTGGTCTACAGCAGGGGTGCTCACACTTTTTCAGCATGCGAGCTACTTATAAAACAACCAAGTCAAAGTGATCTACCTACCCACTACTCAGAGAGCCATAAAAAGCAAAATAGTTGGAAATGTAGTTCAGTGAGAGCCAAATAATATATTTTAAGACTGAATTCAACCAAATGTGAGTATAATAAGCCCCCGAATTTATTCATAATAATAATGATGATAATATTAATTCAGCCTCTGCTACTAATACTAATAATAACTACAATAGGTTCCTAGAGTAGAAGGAGACCTCCAAGGGCCATCCAGTCCAACCTCATTCTGGCATAAGTGAAAAATACAATCAAAGCATTCCTCACAGATGGCCATTCAGCCTCTGATAATAATAATAATAATAATAATAATAACAATGGGTTCCTAGAATAGGAGGAGACCTCCAAGGGCCATCCAGTCCAACCTCCTTCTGCACCTGGGTGGCGTCGGGAGCCTGCGAGGCGCGACTGAGCCTTCCTTCCACCCTGCCTGCAATCTACCAGGATGCCCTACACTATCTACCAGTAGATTGTGATCTACCTAATGAGCACCCCTGGTCTACAGGCTTGGAATTGAGACCCAAGTAAAAGTTCATTTATGATTAATGTAATTGTAAACATAACCGAAAGGTAATTTAACACACAAGTGTTTCAGTATTTTTGTGTACAAAATAGTGTATTCTGAACCCTCAGAATGCAAATATGTCACCAAGTGGACAATTTTGGATTTGAGGGGTATTTTGGAGTTTTGGAAAAATGTTCATTCAGCCTGTAGCCCAAGTATGGGCAAACCTCAGCCCTCCAAGTGTTTTGGACTCCAATTCCCATAATTCCTAACAGACGGTAGGCTGTTAGGAATTATGGGAGTTGAAAACACCTGGAGGGACGAAGTTTGCTCATGCCTGTTAGCCTGTACCACACCACATGTGGAACATTGGCTTGTCAACCCATGATAAATCATTAACTATCTCTTAGCAACCCATTCCTCCCAAATGAAAAACATTCTACAACTCTGTTTGCACTGCCTGTTACTGCATTGTCTCTATTGAACAGCAACACCGTCTCCCCAAAGATCCTAAGTCGGTTAACTCATAACAAAAACATCAGTGCACACTATGACTCTTTAACACACCAAGTGTGGTAAGTACTTGTAAAGCGGGTTTGGTACTTTTCCGTGCAAAAAGTACAGTCAGAGAGTGATGCTACATGCGTGTTTAGCTTTGAGATGCGGGTTCCTGTGCCAAGAATCAGACAGGCACTTGCAATGTGAAAATAACACTGTGATTGATGCTTTAATACACCCTGTGCCTGACTTGAGATAACATAGGCTAGATGGGTGGAATAGTACAGTTTGAGCTATGGGAGAACTTAATGCGAATAATGAAAGCACTGCGCATGGCAGGAGAGTCTGACCCCTCCGTTGCTGGCACGGGCCTGGAAGTCAATGTTTCAACTTAGGGAACATTAGAGACTCAGGATTGATAGCTGTACTGTGAGAAAGAACTAACAAGAAATGGCTATTGTTCTATTTCAGAGGTGTAACATTGAGATGTGATGTAAATGGAAATGCAATGTTTATTGGATTAATGAAATGTCATGTAAGCAACAGTAATCACCAGCCAATTATGATGGGTTTTGTCCATGAAGGTGAAGCACCAGAAAGGGGAAACATTCTAACTCGCAATCAGCCAGGCTTTGAAGGTGCAAGGCTATTCAGTACCAATCATGGCCCTGATTGAGTCTTAAATGTAGTTTGGAGTGAAGCACCAGAAAGGGGAAACATTCTAACTCGCAATCAGCCAGGCTTTGAAGGTGCAAGGCTATTCAATGCTAATCATGGCCCTGATTAAATGTAGTTTGGAGTGAAGCACCAGAAAGGGGAAACATTCTAACTCGCAATCAGCCAGGCTTTGAAGGTGCAAGGCTATTCAATGCTAATCATGGCCCTGATTAAATGTAGTTTGGAGTGAAGCACCAGAAAGGGGAACATTCTAACTCGCAATCAGCCAGGCTTTGAAGGTGCAAGGCTATTCAATGCTAATCATGGCCCTGATTAAATGTAGTTTGGAGTGAAGCACCAGAAGGGAAACATTCTAACTACGCAATCAGCCAGGCTTTGAAGGTGCAAGGCTATTCAATGCCAATCATGGCCCTGATTAAATGTAGTTTGGACTCAAGTGAAGAAACATTCTAACTCTGACAATCAGCCAGGCTTTGAAGGTGCAAGGCTATTCAGTACCAATCATGGCCCTGATTGAGTCTTAAATGTAGTTTGGAGTGAAGCACCCGAAAGGGGAAACATTCTAACTCTGGCAATCAGCCAGGCTTTGAAGGTGCAAGGCTATTCAGTACCAATCATGGCCCTGATTGAGTCTTAAATGTAGTTTGGAGTGAAGCACCCGAAAGGGGAAACATTCTAACTCTGGCAATCAGCCAGGCTTTGAAGGTGCAAGGCTATTCAGTACCAATCATGGCCCTGATTGAGTCTTAAATGTAGTTTGGAGTGAAGCACCCGAAAGGGGAAACATTCTAACTCTGGCAATCAGCCAGGCTTTGAAGCTACAAGGCTATTCAATACTAACCATGGCCCTGATTGAGTCTTAAATGTAGTTTGGAGTGAAGCACCCGAAAGGGAAACATTCTAACTCTGGCAATCAGCCAGGCTTTGAAGGTACAAGGCTATTCAATACTAACCATGGCCCTGATTGAGTCTTAAATGTAGTTTGGAGTGAAGCACCAGAAAGGGGAAACATTCTAACTCTGGCAATCAGCCAGGCTTTGAAGGTGCAAGGCTATTCAATGCTAATCATGGCCCTGATTAAATGTAGTTTGGAGTCAAGCACCCGAAAGGGAAAACATTCTAACTCTGGCAATCAGCCAGGCTTTGAAGCTACAAGGCTATTCAATACTAACCATGGCCCTGATTGAGTCTTAAATGTAGTTTGGAGTGAAGCACCCGAAAGGGGAAACATTCTAACTCTGGCAATCAGCCAGGCTTTGAAGCTGCAAGGCTATTCAATGCTAATCATGACCCTGATTGAGTCTTGTGTGGAATTCCCCTGTTGTTCTTTATTTATGTTCCTGATTCTAGAGTTCTTTTTAATTCTGGTAGCCAGATTTTGTTTATTTTCATGCTTTCCTCCTTTCTGATTGAATTGTCCACATGCTTGTGGATTTCAATGAACAATGACAATTGAATCAGACAAGCCTTGAAGCTGCAAGGCTTTGCAATGCTAATCATGGCCCCGATTGAGTCTTGTGTGGAATTCCCCTGTTTTTGATAATAGTTCTTTATTTACCTTCCTGATTCTAGAGTTCTTTTTAATCTTGGTAGCCAGATTTTGTTTATTTTCATGCTTTCCTCCTTTCTGATTAAATTGTCCACATGCTTGTGGATTTCAATGAGCGATGGAAATGGAATCAGGCAGGCCTTGAAGCTACAAGGCTAATCAATGCTAATCAAGGCCTTGATTGAGTCTTGTCTGTAGAATTCTCCTATCTTTGAGTATTGTTCTTTATTTACGGTCCTGATTTTAGAATTTTTTAAAATACTGATATCAGATTTTGTTTTATTTTCATGGTTTGCTCCTTCCTCTTGAAATTGTCTACATGCTTGTGGATTTCAATGAACTATGAAAATGGAATCAGACAGGCCTTGGAGCTGCAAGGCTTTGCAATGCTAATCAATGTGATTAATGGCAACATTCACATTTGCCTCCAACAGACAAGAGTTCTTTCTCCCACCCTGGACATTCCACAGGTAGATAAACCCTACTTGCCTACCTTCCAGTATACCCCGCAACCTCTGGGGATGCCTGCCATAGATGTAGGCAAAACGTCAGGACAGAATGCTTCTAGAACATGGCCATACAGCCTGGAAAACTCACAGCATCCCATTCTACAACTCTACTGTCTGCACTGCTTGTTGCTGTATTGTCTCTATTGAACAATATTGTCTCCCCCAAAGCTCCCAAGACAGTTAACTCATAACAAAAACATCATGACTTGTAAAACTACAGCTCTGACGGCTCCATAGCACTTAGCCATGGTTGGCACTAAAAGTGATGTGCGCACTGTATCAATTCTACAGTGTGGACCAGACATAGAAGCGAACTTGGGTCCTCCGGTGTTTTGGATTTCAACTCCCACAATTCCTAACAGCTTGGTCTACAGCAGGGGTGCTCACACTTTTTCAGCATGCGAGCTACTTATAAAACAACCAAGTCAAAGTGATCTACCTACCCACTACTCAGAGAGCCATAAAAGCAAAATAGTTGGAAATTTATTTCAGTGAGAGCCATATAATATATTTTAAGACTGAATTCAACCAAATGTGAGTATAATAAGCCCCCGAATTTATTCATAATAATAATGATGATAATATTAATTCAGCCTCTGCTACTAATACTAATAATAACAACAACAATAGGTTCCTAGAGTAGAAGGAGACCTCCAAGGGCCATGCAGTCCAACCTCATTCTGCCATAAGTGAAAAATACAATCAAAGCATTCCTCACAGATGGCCATTCAGCCTCTGATAATAATAATAATAATAATAACAATGGGTTCCTAGAATAGGAGGAGACCTCCAAGGGCCATCCAGTCCAACCTCCTTCTGCACCTGGGTGGCGTCGGGAGCCTGCGAGGCGCAAGTGAGCCTTCCTTCCATCCTGCCTGCAATCTACCAGGATGCCCTACACGATCTACCAGTAGATTGTGATCTACCTAATGAGCACCCCTGGTCTACAGGCTTGGAATTGAGACCCAAGTAAAAGTTCATTTATGATTAATGTAATGGCAAACATAACCGAAAGGTAATTTAACACACAAGTGTTTCAGTATTTTTGTGTACAAAATAGTGTATTCTGAACCATCAGAATGCAAAGATGTCACCAAGTGGATAATTTTGGATTTGAGGGGTATTTTGGAGTTTTGGAAAAATGTTCATTCAGCCTGTAGCCCAAGTATGGGCAAACCTCAGCCCTCCAAGTGTTTTGGACTCCAATTCCCATAATTCTAACAGACGGTAGGCTGTTAGGAATTATAGAGTTAACACCTGGAGGGACGAAGTTGCTCATGCCTGTTAACCTGTACCACACCACATGTGGAACATTGGCTTGTCAGCCCATGATAAATCATTAACTATCTCTTAGCAACCCATTCCTCCCAAATGAAAAACATTCTACAACTCTGTTTGCACTGCCTGTTACTGCATTGTCTCTATTGAACAGCAACACCGTCTCCCCAAAGATCCTAAGTGGGTTAACTCATAACAAAAACATCAGTGCACACTATGACTCTTTAACACACCAAGTGTGGTAAGTACTTGAAGCCAAGTACAAACTCATTTGCATCTTAGAGCTCATTCAAGCACTCTCCAAAGTGCGCTTTCTTTTCTTTTTTTGGAAGCCAGTGCATTGCAGAACAAAAAGACAGAATTGTACTCTGTCCTCTACACACACTTCCAAGGTCTTATTTCTGAGTATTCTCCAGCCAACCCACTCACTTTCATGAGAAATAAGCAAGCAAGAAAGGTCAAAATGTCTGCTACAGAATCAGAAGGCCTTCCTGTTTGCCCTCTTCTTCTTGGCCTGCTGAACCTTGAGGTTATGAGCTGGAAGCATTTGAGCCACATCTTTTATTCTGACAGAGTCATTTTCTGAAAAGATCACATCCAACTATTCAGAAATTTTTCAGAAATAATGGCTTTATTAATGTCTGCAGCCAAGTTACTTCTGAATAGAGTTGGGCTGATGATGGGGATTTTTGTGTGTGTGTCAGGAGATTTGAGAAACTGTAAGTCGCTTCTGGTGTGAGAGAATTGGCCGTCTGCAAGGCATTTGACACCGCTGAGGAGTCTGGTTTCATAAAAACACCAACAATTAAGTAAAATAATTTTTAATTAAAAGTGAAGTCAAGTCTCTCAGCAGAAACAAGAAGAAAAGCATGCAAATTCCAAATAATTCTAGCATTAAATGTACCAAGAATCTTTCAGTATTAAAACAGAGTCCTCTCTTTTAAAGCCCTCTCTTTCAAATCCATTTAATGTTGTGATGTTTTCACAATGTTATGCCGTTTTCTGATTTCAATATTTGCCTGCAGTAAACTGGCTTTATAACAATTCAGATATGATATATATATCTGAGATATATATATATATATATATATATATATATATATATATATATGTATATATATGTATATATATATATATATTCCTTTTCTCCTTCTCCTTCATGTTTCCTCTCATGAGCAACAGAATGATCAAGATAAAAGGTAGTAGTTTGTAACGTTTTTCCTAGTGTTAAAACAAAGACAGTATATGTATACCCTCCCTCCTTCTAATAAGGAACTCAAGACTCCCATCTATTAATTAGACCCCAAGGAATTTAAGTGAAGTGACAATATTATGTGCTATCAAACCATATTCTGGGTTTTAGCCATGTAAATAAAATCCTTGTCTGGCAAGGAGCCATCATGATTTAAGAGTTGGTCTATGATACTTGATGCTATGTTTTGATATCCTTATTGACTATGAAAATCTATTGGGTGACCCCTTGAGTAAGTCACACATTCTCAGCCTTAGAAACCCCACAACAGATTTATCTTAGGGTCGCTGTAATTTGGGAACAACTTGAAGGCACACAACAACTGGCTGTAAACATAAAAGAGATGTGAAGGTAAAGGTTTCCCCTTGACATTAAGTCCAGTCGTGCCTGACTCTGGGGGTCGGTGCTCATCTCCATGTCTAAGCCAAAGAGCGAGCGTTGTCTGTAGACACCTCCAAGGTCACGTGGACAGCATGACTGCAGATCTAGAGTGGATAAATATGTATTTATTCTAACAAATTTGAAAAATGCAGATATACATAAGAGGTTAGCTCCCCAAAGCTCCTCATGAGGCAATTGTGCAAATGATTTCTATCCACTTACTAACTTTGTTTATGGCCGAACCAGGAAGCCCCAAATCCAGGAGATCCAACAGCAGAGAGTCCCCAGTATTCCTCTTGGCCCATGGCCTAAGTTGCATCAGTACCAGACTTTTTTTCCCTTCTGCCCCACTCAGTTCCATAGTTTACCACACCAACTTCGTCCCTCCCAGTACACCTAGCCACCATTGCCTCCCCTCACCCCATCTGCACAACATTTACACAGCCAATAGTACATGAAAGACATTTTAGCAAACATCAAACAGCATAGCAATAAAACCAGGACATTTCCCCCAGCACCACCAGAACCCCACACAAGGCAACAACACATTGGACCCCAGAAAACAGCCCACAGCAAGACAAGAAGCCAAATACATTTTCCCTCCCATTCAGTCCACAGAGCACCAATGCATACATCAGAAATACTTCACATAACATTGCAAAACAATAGAATAGAACATTTCTCCCAGCGCCCCCACAGTCCCACACATTGTAATAACCCTCACAATCCCATAAGCCAACTCCTACTCAAAAATAACAAACTCCCAATCCTCCTGCCAAGCCACAACAGACTGGCTAATCTGCCCCCAGGCCTGTGCAAGGCCGCTGCAGTACCACCACCCACCACTAGGGCCGAAACGCCCGTCCCTCCCTCTACCGCTAAAAAGAAAAATCCCAAAACAAACCAAAAACACCCAAAACAATAAACAAACCCCTTCAGACCTCCCCCCTGTTCCTACCTTTGGTCTCCGCCCCCTCACCGATCGTCCGTGCTGCAACCGGCCTCTAACGGCATTTCCTGCACGCCCGTTCGCCCCGTCGCCATCTTGGAAAAGTGGGGGCCCTTGCCGAGGGTGGGGGCTAGGAGCGGAGCGATCCGCGGATAAGTGAGATCGCCATAGGAACCAATGGATTCAGTATCCACACTTTGAAAGTGTCCCCGATTTGCCCCGTTGTTGTCCCAAAGCACTCTGCCCTCTTCCTCCTATCTTGTCTCCACTCTTTCTTCTCCCCGTTCTCCCTCCCATGCCTGGGGGAAGCCCGGAAAAGCAGCCGCTCGCAATCAGCGGCCTGACTCTACCGCTACGCGCTCAGTTCATCTGAGGACAATCGGCCCCCACCTTTTTTCGCATTAAGTTCCATAGACTCTAGCAGCAATAGCGAATCCAAATCCGGCAGCAAATCCAACGATTTTGGACTATAGGGATCCTGAAGGGGCGGGACCCCAAGCCTTTTGCCAACAAGATGAGCATGGGGCCCAAGTACCCGAACTCATTTCTCTCTGCTTTTTGACCACTTCTACCTTGAGCGAACTCAAGGTCCCTTTCCCTGGCTGCAAACTGCCAGAGGGGACCAAAGGAACAACCATGGACTATGGGGGAAGGGAAGATGCCTTTGCCTCGGTGGATCGCCTTCAGGAGGGTTCTGGGAAGGGATCTATGCGAGTAGGGAGGCCTCGAACTCCTAACCCAGGTCGATGCCAGCTGGGACCTGAAGTTCACCCAAGGACACTGATCATGGACTCCATCTTGCTGCTATTTCTCACTGCTCTGAGCTCAGCCCCAATACAAGCGGGCACAACCAGGATCCCTACCCTCAGACTTTCTCCCCTGATCACAGACTTTATAGTTTCCCCAAGGACGTTTCTTCAGTTGGACATTTCCTGCTTTCCCCCTTCACATCATGGACCCTCAGTGACTTTGCCTCTGCTTGGCACCCCAGCCCCAAAAGGCTTTGCAGTTCCCAAGGACGGTGGAGGACTACAACTCCCAGGAAGAAAGCAGCATTGTGTTGCCTGGTTTTGAGATCATTTCTCTGGGAGCAAGAACTGTATGGGAATGTACTGGGGATAATGGCTGGGGATCTCTGTATTGCCTTGTCTATTTTGTACCCCTCGTGTGTCCCCTTTTGTGTCAATGTAACTTCTAAGTTAATGCCCTCAGCAGAGTGTTCCAGGGATTAACAGTGCACAATAACCCACTTTTCTACCCATTTTGCCTTGCACAAATAATAGCCATGGGGAGGGACGTTGGGTTCTTTCGTGGGGTGAGGCCCACTCTTTATGCCCAAGACTACCCCGCATATGTCCCTGTCATTCTCGGAGCTTGGCCAATGATTTGGGAATATGTCCGGTCATGTAAACAGGACCCAAAACATGGCTGATCCATGCGAGCTTCGGACCCTCGCAGCCAGCCCCAATAGCTACCTTTCCGGACCTTTTAAACTGAGCAACCATGCTCCCAAAACCCTGCCAGGACTCCATCCGCGGAGGGTTCCCCTGGTGAACAAATAATACATTTTTCTGGCCATATGATGCTTTTTCACCAATATTGGGGGGGAGGTCAGGTGTTCTGTGGAACATAGATTCCGCCATTATGAGCCTGGATCCCCCCCGCTCGTGTCCCCCCTTGGCCTCGGAGCTGGACCCCCAAGGGATCATGGGCTCTGGCAAACCCCAAGTCACACAGCCACCCCATAGCTGACCAGAGTGGGCTTCGGACCCCCGCTCACCGGCTGCAATAAGTTATGCTTTGACCATTTTGAACTGAGAAATCATGCTTCCCGCTAGACTGAAACTCTCAACACAAAGGAGTTTCGGCCAGGACAAAAAGACTCCTTTAAGGTACTCAAAGACAAAAATAAACAGGAAGGTGGGTCTCCACATCGGGGGGCCCTCCGGCCGTGAGGTATCCAGCCACAAGTTACTTCCTCCACCCAGCCGTTTTTCCTTTTGTGTCCTTTCCCGCCCTGCACAGCCGGCCAGGATAGGCTCATTTGAATTCTGGTGCGCCTTTCCTATTGGCCAAAGCGCGCCGGTCTCTTCCTGGCCCAGCTGACTTTGACAGCGCGGCCAATCAGCTGTGGCTACACGGGAGGAAGGCGCCCGATTCAAATGTAAAATTGACTGCTTTTCTATATATTGGACTGCTTTCCCATTAAAGACTATGTTTTTGCCTTTGGATTCCTGGCGTGGCATTGCATCCTATTCAGCTGAATTAGATTCTTCTCTCGGTAGTGGCGTACTTCCGTCTGGGTGAGCATTGATCTGGGTTTCTTTGGGATTTGTAGTTCTGGGAAGATCATCCAGATTTGGGCCTCGATCCTCGCTTTTAGGGGTGGCCTGGGCTCTGTCCCCTTAAGGGAACGGCCCCTAGTCGTATTTCGGCAACACCTTGGGGAACATTATGACAGCTACTAAGTACTGTTCATATAATTAACTAGCTGAACCCGGCACGCGTTGCTGTGCCCTATTTAGGAGATGTGAGTAAGTCTGGGTATGTAAGGGTTACAAATGATGTGATTATGTGTTGTGTGTGTGATTATGTGTTGTGTGTGTGTTTGTATTTGTGTATAAATATATGTGTGTGTGTGTATGTATATGTGTGTGTATATGTGTATGTGTATGTGTTTATACATATGTATGTGATTATGTGTATTATGTTTGTGTATGTGTGTATTTATGTGTGTATATATGTGTATGTGTGTATAAGTGTGTATGTGTGCGTATATGTGTGTGTATATGTTTATGTGTGTATATATATGAGTGTGTGTATATATGTGTTTGTGTGTATATGTGTGTGTGTGTTAGTGTTGTTTTGTGTCTAAGTTGTAATGTGTTGTTTTGTTTGTATTATGGGTGTTATTATTATGTGTTTTGTAAGCTTGTTTGCCTTTTCCATGTCTGTCTCTTATGGTGCCTGCTTACCCTTCCTTGCCCTCTCCCTGCCGGGGGGGTGGGGGTGGCGATGAGGGGCGTTAGGTTGGAGGACGGCTGTGGCGTTACCGTCCTGTCCGGCGCGTCCTCGTAGTCTTTGGTCGGTTGTTTCTCCCTTCGCCCTCCTCTTCCGGAGCCTCATCAACCTCTTTCGCCTGTCCCATGCCCCAGCCGAAGGGGCACCTTCGCCAGGAGGACGGGTGCGGCGGGGCTGGGAACGTTTGGGAAGCGACCCAGCCCCTCGCCCTCAGTGTGGAGGAGGCGAGGGCGCGGGCCGGCTCCGGTAGTGGATGGGAGCCGGCGAGAAAGGCCGTGCACACGCGGCGGAGGCGCCGAGGCCATCGCCCGCAAGATCCGGCTGCTAGAACGGCTGGGAGACTGTGCAGGAGGCGGGCCTGCCCATGGGACTACGCTTCCCAGAAGGCCCTGCACGGTCACCTTTCTTCTCAGTGATTGGCGCCGGGCCTTCTGGGAAGCGTAGTCCCATGGGCAGGCCCGCCTCCTGCACCGTCTCCCAGCCCTTCTTCAAGCCGGATCTTGTGGACGTTGGCCTCGGCGCCTCCTCTGCCGTGTGCACGGCCTTTCTTGCCGGCTCCCATCCACTACCGGAGCCAGTCCGCGCCCTCGCCTCCTCCGCACTGAGGGCGAGGGGCTGGGTCACTTTCCAAACGTTCCCAGCCCCGCCGCACTCGTCCTCCTGGCGAAGGTGCCCCTTGCATGGGACAGGCGAAGGAGGGCGATGAGGCTGCGGTCTAAGGAGGAGGTAGTGGTGAGGAGGGTTGTTGGTGAGGGGCTGGGGTTTGGGGGCCTTTGTTCTGGGAAGGTTTTTTTGCGGCGGGCGTGTGTGTGGCGCGGATCGGCTGTTCGGGCGCCATGTGCTTGGGGAGGGGGGTGTGCGTTGGTATGTTGTTGTGTGGGGGCCGTGGGAAGGGTGAGGGAGTGTGGTGCACATGTGGATAGATGCTGCTGGGAAGGTTGGGGGCGTTTGTTCCGGGAAGGCTTTTTTGCGGCGGGGTGTGTGTGACGCGGATCGGCTGTTCGGGCGCCATGTGCGTGGGGAGGGGGAGTGTGTGGGTTTTCTGTTGTGTCGAGGCCGTGGGAAGGGGAGGGATTGTTGTGTACATGTTGTTTCATGCTGGTGGGAAGGTTGGGGCGTTTGTTGCGAGGAGTCTTTGTTTGCGGCGGGCGTCTCTGTGCAGTGCATCGGCTGTTCTGCCGCCATGTGCGTGGGGAGGGGGGGAGTGTTTGTTGTGGCCAGTTTGTTTTGGGGTCGTGGGTAGGGTTGAGAGTGGTGTGTGTGTGTGTGTGTGTGTTGTTTAGGATGGTGGGAAGGGGATGAGGGGATCGTAGGTTTTGAGCGTGGCGCGTGGCTCCCTGCGGAGGTATTGTTGTTTGGGCTGAGGCACCTTGGCTGGCATGTGCGAACGTTCAAAACGGTCGCGCTGGCCGCAGAGAGGGCGGGGTGTGGGGGGCTCTGCGGGTGTGAGGGGGTCGTGGGTGGGGGTGTTTTGAGGATCGAGGTCCGGTTTTGTGCGCCACGAATGTTCCTGCAAGTATGTTTGTGACTGTTGTCAAGTATCGTGGTTCTGGGTCTTATAGTTTCTTTGTCTATGAGCGTCAAAAACGGACGCTCTCTTTTTATATATATAGATAAGAAAATACCTTTTAACCCAAAAATATTTGCAGAAAGAGGGAAATTGAAAACATGCACAGAAAGTGCTACCATTATACGTGAATTATACATTATCAATTGCTTTACTCCACATCTACATAGTATTAGATCTTCGTGTTAAAGGTCTAGGCGTATTTGCTCCTTCTTCCATTACTGAACATTCCTTGCAATAAGCTATACATTTTCTCAAAGTCCAACTTTTTGTATTGCTAATATTGGTTGATAAGAGACAGATGATGAAGTTTGATCTCTAGCTATGATATATACCCGGCCTCTGTAACAAGATGCTTCAGGTTTTCCAGTAGTAATAAGATCTCAGGCTTCTCTGATGCCAGCAACCCTAGTAAGTTTTCTTTGATGTATCTGATAAATTGTGCCTAGCAGTTATATCATATCATGACTTATCATGGCAGCACCATTATATTTTCCCCTCAGTTATTTTTACTAGGGAAAAAAATTAGAAGCCAAGCATATACAAGTGTTGGATAGGCATGTTAGTTTGTTGCAGCAAAAGCAGGTGCCTTTCATAAGGTGGGCTATATACAATTAATTACCATATACAATTAATTAGGCTTAATGCTATGGGATCATGGGAGCTGTGATTTTACAATATCTTTTGCCTTCTCTGCCCAAGAGTGTTGGTACCTCACCAAACTACAAATCCCAGTATTCTATAGCATTGAGCCTTGTCAGTTAGTGACATCAAAATGCATTAACTCTACAATGCAGATGCACCCACAATCCCTTCAAGTCAATGCTTCCTAACCTGTGGTCCGTGGACCACCAGTAAAATATGGCCCATTACTACTACGGACAATAACACAGCACAACCAATTTTTTTTCTTGGTGTCTTCGTTTTTAGGCCTGGGGTTATTTGGGGGTGCTGATTCAGAAAATTGCATTGGATAGACCATATCAACTCTAGATTAATAAATATGGTTTTCTGTGGGCGAACAGATGGCGACTACTGGATGGCATATGTTCTGTATCAGAAACTAGAGCTGATGTGATCTATCCAATGCAGTTTTCTGAATCAGCACTCCAAATAACTAAACCCAGTCTAAAGTTGACCACAAATCTATTTGTAATCCTTTTGGTACTAATGTTGGAGAGTGGTCCCTGGTCAAAGTGGTCCTTGTTCAAGTGGTCCCTGGTTTAAAAAAAAGATTGTCGAAGTGTGCAACAGCTGAAGAAAGAAAGTTATTGTTTTAATTACAAGTGCCATTCACAGTGCTCTCTGGATGTAGGTGAAGTACAACTCCCTCACATTAAGGTATTTTTTCCCCAAAGACCTCCAGTATTTTTTGCTGGTCATTGGGGCTCTCTGTACCAAGTTTGGTCCAATTACATCTTTGGTGAGGTTCAGAGGGCTCACTGATTGCAGGCGAACTATAAATCCCAGTAGAGCAGTGATCATGAAACTAGAGAAATCAAAATGACACGTCTATTCTGTATTCCCATTTCATCTCTGCCAGCCATGACCACCAGGATTTTACTGTCACTGTATTGGAGCGAGTGATTCCCAAACCCCACATGGAGATCAAAAAGTGGCTACTCCAACTCGAATGCAAATGGATACTATGCCTTGGAACAGAGTCACCGCAAGGGTTAAACTTCAAATTACCCATCGATCAATTACTCCTGTAATTTATCTCCACCCGGTTCCCATTATTGTATCCCCACCCACCTGCGGATTGTATAAGTTGTATGAGTTTGCTCTCATGGTTGTCCGTGATTTGACCAGAAGGCAGATAGCCTAGACATATATGTCTATTATGTTTACATGGTATGTATTATTGCTTTTCCCAGTGCGCATTTTACTTTGTGAGCTCTTTTGAATGTTTATATTGATGCATATATTTGTTATCCTTAGCATATTTAAGGGCATTGTTCCTGCTACCTGCATTGTCCCGGGTCCAGAGGAAGCCCACACACAGGCGAAACGATTTAAGCGCTTGGATCTCCAAAATCGTCGACCCGCTGGAACCTCTATCAGGATTATAATATTACTTTGATTTGGACGCATGTCGTCCCCCGTCTCTACGGATTTCCTTCGTCGTTTCGGATTTGTTAACTTGGACTCAATCCACACCGAAATGCTCCACCTTTAAGGGACTTTAGCCGCGTGAGTACGCGACTGGGGACTGATTTCCCTGCTTAAGCTATTTGCGGCTTGACATTTGTTTTGTTTATATTACTAACTGAGCTAAGTGTTACCGTGTATTTTACACAATACATTTTGAATGCTTTATGATTGCAATTGTTTTGCTTTTGGCTCTTTGTTTTCCATTCTATATCACATATATCCCACACAGAGAACTGCACCAGAGGTCGTTTTGACCCGTATTATTTGTATTGTTATTGTATAGTGCTACTTCTGATGTTTTTGAGTTACACTCTGCAATTTATTTGAGTGTTATACAGTACTACTGAAGGAGACTCATTGAGTTGCAGAAGAAACGTCAGGAGAGAATGCTACCCAGGCATAGGCATAGAGAAGAAGGCAGAGTTAGCAATAATCTGCCCAGAGACAGCAGAACAGAGAAGGGAGTCAAACTGAGCATGTGCAGGAATGCAAGAGATAAAGAAACACTGTATCTCCAACAATGAAGCGTGGACAGTCCGTGTTACATTATGATAGGCTGCAATTCTAGCTGCGACATAACTTTTAACCAATAATAAGATTTTGGGCAACCATAAGTTGAACCCTGATGCTTGTATAAATATGTGCCTCAGGGGGGAGGGCCGCCCCTTGAAGCATCATGTTGTGCAGGGACGGACTCACAGCTGTAAAACAAAGTAAACTGAGCTTTCTGAGAAATCCTGTTGTCTGTCTTCCCTTCTACTGCGTCTGCACGAGCAGCCTGCCTTGTGGGGGTATGGTAATCTGCTACACTACCCCTGTTTTTGTATAAAATAAGGAATTAAGCCTAGGTGGTAGTTTGTAATTGGATAACTTTTGCTGCCAAAGGGTCTTACCTATATAATGAAATAGAAGGGAATTAAAAATCCCCTCTTCCTTAGGCGTTTGAGCAGCAGAAGTGAATAAAAGTCACACACACATTGACAGAGACTTGTCTTCCAGGTTCAAATTAAAAGAAATAATTTATTTAAAGAAAAACTTTTGCAAGATGCAAAGGCAGTACATGGCTTGAAAAGTTAAAACTTCAACAGCCCAAGATGTTACTGGGCGGCAGCATGCTTTCTGTTCTGCCCGTTTCTGACTTTTACATAGCTTAAATATCCTTTTAAAACTACATTTACCAGATGCTTCCTTTGACGTCACCTCTCCCCATGCTCCAAGGAAAGCACATTCCTATCCTCCCTGGGAAAAGGGTCTGTGGGCCCATTCTCTCATGCTGTACAGGATGGGGGAGAGATAGGACCACTGATTTATGTCCGTCCTTTGGAGCTAGAGTAAACTTTCCCAAGAAGATAAGGAAGAGCTGGCATCAAGAGATCTGGTAGTCATGTTTCTAACATACATACTCAGCATTTTCCCATCACAGTACATTTAATGGAGTAACTTTAAGCTTTTCTTAAAAACTACAAGATACAGTGCCTTATACCTATGGCATTGATACAGATTATAATACATTTTTCACTTATAGCATGGTAACAGAAGTAATACCATATTAAATATTTTCCTTTTTGGCCCCATGCCATCTCAATAATGTAAGTCTGAGAGACATTGGGCACGGCAGCCTCTTGAAAGTACCCTGCGTGTTTGGTATGGCTGGCCCGTCTCATCATAATTATGACGAAATAAACCTTGTTTTTGTTTTTACTCCTGAGACTGGCTGTTTGTCTGTTTGCCTCCTGCGACTGGACCTTAGGTTGGGACCATGTTTGGGGGTCCCTAACGCCAGTACTTACAACTCCAAAATGTCCAGGCCGATTCCCCTCAAAACCCACCAGTATTCAATTTTTGGGTATGCATTTATTTATTTATTTATTTAAAACTTTTGTATCCCGATCTTCTCAACCTCCGCAGAGGGACTCAGACGGGCAGACAGCAAGAATTCAATGCTAACATTAACATCATATTGTAGCAGGGGTATTTGCATGCCAAGTTTGGTCCAGATGAAGGGGCCTGAGGCTGTGAGGAATTGTGGGAGTTGAAGTCCAAAACACCTGAAAGGCCCAACTTTGCCCAGGCCTGATCTGGGCCAAGCTTGGAAGGGGCCTGAGGCTGTGAGGAATTGTGGGAGTTGAAGTCCAAAACACCGGAAAGGCCCAACTTTGCCCAGGCCTGATCTGGACCAAACTTGGAAGGGGCCTGAGGCTGTGAGGAATTGTGGGAGTTGAAGTCCAAAACACTGGAAAGGCCCAACTTTGCCCAGGCCTGATCTGGGCCAAACTTGGAAGGGGCCTGAGGCTGTGAGGAATTGTGGGAGTTGTAAAGCAGGTTTGGTACTTTTCCGTGCAAAAAGTACAGTCAGAGAGTGATGCTACATACGTGTTTAGCTTTGAAATGCGGGTTTCTGTGCCAAGAATCAGACAGGCACTTGCAATATGAAAATAACACTGTGATTGAAGCATTCTAATACACCCTGTGCCTGACTTGAGATAACATAGGCTAGATGGGTGAAAGCAGTACAGATTGTGCTAATGGGAGAGCTTAATGCGAATAATGAGAGCACTGCGCATGACAGAGAGTCTGACCCCCTCCGTTGCTGGCACGGAGCCTGGAAGTCAATGTTTCAACTTGGAGAACATCAGAGGCTCAGGATTGATAGCTGTACTGTGAGAAAGAACTAACTTATAACTGACTATTGTTCTCATTCAGAGGTGTGACTTAAGATGTGATGCTAATTAAAATGCACTGTTTATTGGATTAATGAAATGTCATGAAAGCAACAGTAATCACCAGCCAATTATGATTGTTTTTATCCATGAAGAAGGGGTGGGCTTAACTGAAATGACTCCATTGTGGTATAAATGTCTTTGTATGAGAAGTGACGGGGTCTTTTGCCCCTGATTGCAGCGAGTTCTGCTGGCAAGAGCCCACCAGCTGGTGCCAGAAATAAACCTTTTGATTTTCACCTATTCCACAGTTGCCGTGTGTTCTTCCTCACCCTTGCGCCCGCACGATCAGGTAGCTTGGTAAGGTTAACTTGGTACTTGGAGTTCCATAACTCCTTAATTTGGCTGCTTCATTTGAAGTCCAAAACACCGGCAAGGCCCAACTTTGCCCAGGCCTGATCTGGACCAAACTTGGAAGGGGCCTGAGGCTGTGAGGAATTGTGGGAGTTGAAGTCCAAAACACCTGAAAGGCCCAACTTTGCCCAGGCCTGATCTGGGCCAAACTTGGAAGGGGCCTGAGGCTGTGAGGAATTGTGGGAGTTGAAGTCCAAAACATCTGAAAGGCCCAACTTTGCCCAGGCCTGATCTGGACCAAACTTGGAAGGGGCCTGAGGGTGTGAGGAATTGTGGGAGTTGAAGCCCAAAACACCAGAAAGGCCCAACTTTGCCCAGGACTGCCTTAAGAGATTCCCAAAGGAAGGGGCCTGAGGGTGTGAGGAATTGTGGGAGTTGAAGCCCAAAACACCAGAAAGGCCCAACTTTGCCCAGGCCTGATCTGGGCCAAACTTGGAAGGGGCCTGAGGCTGTGAGGAATTGTGGGAGTTGAAGTCCAAAACACCTGAAAGGCCCAACTTTGCCCAGGCCTGATCTGGGCCAAACTTGTAGGGGCCTGTGGCTGTGAGGAATTGTGGGAGTTGAAGTCCAAAACACCTGAAAGGCCCAACTTTGCCCAGGCCTGATCTGGGCCAAACTTGGAAGGGGCCTGAGGCTGTGAGGAATTGTGGGAGTTGAAGCCCAAAACACCTGAAAGGCCCAACTTTGCCCAGGCCTGATCTGGGCCAAACTTGGAAGGGGCCTGAGGCTGTGAGGAATTGTGGGAGTTGAAGTCCAAAACACCGGAAAGGCCCAACTTTGCCCAGGCCTGATCTGGACCAAACTTGGAAGGGGCCTGAGGCTGTGAGGAATTGTGGGAGTTGAAGTCCAAAACACCGGAAAGGCCCAACTTTGCCCAGGCCTGATCTGGACCAAACTTGGAAGGGGCCTGAGGCTGTGAGGAATTGTGGGAGTTGAAGTCCAAAACACCTGAAAGGCCCAACTTTGCCCAGGCCTGATCTGGACCAAACTTGGAAGGGCCTGAGGCTGTGAGGGTGTGGGAGTTGAAGTCCAAAACACTGGAAAGGCCCAACTTTGCCCAGGCCTGATCTGGGCCAAACTTGGAAGGGGCCTGAGGCTGTGAGGAATTGTGGGAGTTGAAGTCCAAAACACCTGAAAGGCCCAACTTTGCCCAGGCCTGATCTGGACCAAGCAGGCCCAGGCCTGAGGCTGTGAGGAATTGTGGGAGTTGAAGTCCAAAACACCTGAAAGGCCCAACTTTGCCCAGGCCTGATCTGGACCAAACTTGGAAGGGGCCTGAGGCTGTGAGGAATTGTGGGAGTTGAAGTCCAAAACACTGGAAAGGCCCAACTTTGCCCAGGCCTGATCTGGGCCAAACTTGGAAGGGGCCTGAGGCTGTGAGGAATTGTGGGAGTTGAAGTCCAAAACACCTGAAAGGCCCAACTTTGCCCAGGCCTGATCTGGACCAAACTTGGAAGGGGCCTGAGGCTGTGAGCAATTGTGGGAGTTGAAGTCCAAAACACCTGAAAGGCCCAACTTTGCCCAGGCCTGGTCCAGATCCATCATTTTAATTACAAGTGCCATTCTTTGTTACAACAGCTAGAAAGACTGCCTTGCATTAGGAAACACTTATTTCAAAAACAACTCTTTCCTTTTTTTTGGTCAAGATATAGTCAGGGTTGTTTGTTTTGTTGTTGTTGTTTGGTTTGGGGGGGTTTTTTTGCCTCTTCCAAGGGCTGTGACTGACACCTGTCCTTCAAGGAGGAGAAAGATAGCAAGGCCTCAAAATGTGAAGGGAGGGGGTTGGGAAATAGTCTTCTTGCCCTTTAAAAACATGGCGTTTTCCCCTTGCCCTTAACAAAGATGGCCGCTGAGAGGGGGAGCGTCGGAAGAGGGGAAGGCCAGGCAATGGCGAGCCGCGTTACTCCGGGTTGCCGTGGCAACAGCCAACGGCGTGAGGGGATGGTTCCTGGTGGGCGGGGCGTGCGTGTGGGGAGAGAAGCCGGGCAGGGCTGAGGCAGCTGGAGGGAGGGGAAAAGGCGGTGGCCGATGGGGGCAGAGCCGAGGGGTGTGAGGCTGGTGTCCGCCGCGGAGACGCTCGGAGCCCAGGTGAGAGGCGCCGGGGAGGCTGAGAGGCCTGGGCCTGCGATGCCAGAGCGGGGAGGAGGCGGTGGGCGGGGAGGCCACTGAGGGGAATGACAGCAGGAGCCAGTCTGGTGGGCCTGGCGGGGGTCACGCCACAGCAATGCTCTCCTCACGCTTGATGGCAATGCCTCTGCGGGTGGGTGGGAGTGTCCACGGGCGCAGCAGCTCTGGAGGATGCTCAGCCTCGTCGCCTTCCCTTGCCACAGCTTCCAGGCAAGCCCCCACCGTGGAGCGAGGCCAGCCAGTTCAGCCGGCCTGCCCTCCTTTGCCTGGCATTGCTTGTCCGTCAGAGAGAGAGCATCACTTTGGCAAGGAAGGCTGGGCCAACCTTTCCTTTTCTTTGTGCTATTCCTTCTGCGTCTGGGCTATTTGGGGTGGAACAAATAGAAGGAAACCCTATTTTGAGAGCTACAATAGACTCTCAGTTCACCAGCTGCTCCCCCACCTTGGGGAGTCTGATCTGGCTACGGTGGTCCACGCTCTGGTCACATCCCGAATAGATTACTGCAACGCACTCTACGTGGGGCTGCCTTTGAAGACAGTTCGGAAACTGCAATTAGTCCAACGGGCGGCAGCCAGACTACTACTAACGGGAGCTACATACAGGGAGCATACCACCCCCCTCAGGGCCGTAGCCAGGATTTTGGTTCGGGGGGCTGAGTTTGGTTCGGGGGGGGGGGGCTGAGACTGGGTGGAAGAGGGTCTACCCTAGCAAACCTTTTGTATAGTTATCCCAATAACCCCATTAATGTGGGATATATTGAGCATGGTGATCAGATCATGATATGAATAAACATAACAGTTTAAATAATGTACCAGTAAGGCCATCTCGCGGACCACCCTGAGAATTTGGGGGGGGGGGTGAAGCCCCCTTAGCCCCCCCCCTGGCTACATGCCTGACCCCCCTGCTGTGTCAACTCCACTGGCTGCCTGCCCAATTCCGAGCTCAATTCAAAGTGCTGTTTTTGACCTTTAAAGCTCTATACCAGTGTTTCTCAACCTGGGGGTCGGGACCCCTGGAGGGGTTGCGAGGGGATGTCAGCGGGGTCGCCAAAGACCACCAGAAAAGAGTATTTTCTGTTTATGGGGGTTCTGTGTGAGAAATGTGGCCCAATTTTATCATTGGTGGGGTTCAGAATGCTCTTTGATTGTAGGTGAACTATAAATCCCAGCAACTACAACTCCCAAATATCAAGTCTCTTTTTCCAAACTGTACCAGTGTTCATATTTGGGCATATTGGCAAGTTTGGTCTACATCCATCATTGTTTGAGTTCACAGTGCTCTCAGGATTTAGGAGAACTACAACTCCAAAACTCAAGGTCAATGCCCGCCAAACCCTTCCAGCATTTTCTATTGGTCATGGGAGTTCTGTGCCAAATTTGGTTCAATTCCATCATTGGTGAAGTTCGGAATGCTCTTTGATTGTAGGTGAACTATAAATCCCAGCAACTACAAGTCCCAAAGAACATAATCAACCCCCAAATATTCAAATGTGGGCACATCGGGTATTTGTGCCAAATTTGGTCCAGTGAGTGAAAATACATCTGGCATATCAGATATTTATATTACTATTCATAACAGTGGCAAAATTTAGTTATGAAGTAGCAATGAAAATAATTTTATGGTTGGGGGTCACCACAACATGAGGAACTGTATTAAGGGGTCACCGCATTAGGAAGGTTGAGAACCACTGCTCTATACGGTTCTGGCCCAGCTTACTTCTCCGAACGCATCAACCGCTACGTCCCATCCTGTACCTTAAGATCATCCGGGGAGGCCCTGCTCTCGCTCCCGCCTACATCTCAAATGCGGTTGGTGGGGACGAGGGATAGGGCCTTCTCGGTGGTGGCTCCCTGTCTGTGGAACGCACTCCCTATTGATATTCGATCAGCTTCATCCCTTCAGGCATTCAGGAGAAAAGTGAAATCCTGGTTATGGGACCAAGCGTTTACACTTTAGCACGATACGGCACTTTGATTGGATTGAGATGGCAATCTGGTGGACAAGACCTAATGCTTATGGATGGAATACTGTTTTAACTGTTGTGAATGTACACGATGCATTTTAATGTTAATTGTATTTTTAATGTATTTTAATTCTAGCTGTATTTTAATGTATTTTATTCTTAACTGTTTGTTTTTATTATATGTACTGTATACTATGTGGCATCGAATCGTTGCCGTTGTTAGGCCGCTCTGAGTCCCCCCTCGGGGGTTGAGAAGAAGCGGGGTAGAAATGATGGAAATAAATAAATAAATAATACTAACAATACTAATAATCTTTATTTGTACCCTGCCACCAATCTCCCCAACGTGGCTTACATGAGGCCAAGCCCAACAACGCAACAACAAAATAAAATCAATAATAAAGAACAACACCCGTGGGGATTGGTAGGTACATCAATGTAGTTTCTAGAGCAGGCATGGGCCAACTTGGGCCCTCCAGGTGTTTTGGACTTCAACTCCCACAATTCCTAACAGCCTGGAATTGTGGGACTTGAAGTCCAAAACACATGGAGGGCCCAAATTGGCCCATGCCTGCTAGAGCCTTGGTTTCCGACTTGGAGGATAGGGGCAATTTGAGAATGAGTTATTCACAATGAGTATTTTGCATTTCTTAAAGTTCTAGTAGCCTCACATACAGTATATAAATATATTAGCTGTCCCCTGCCACACGTTGCTGTGGCCCAGTCTGGTAATCTGGAAAATAAAATAATGAGAAAGTGTTGGTTTCTAATATAAGTAATTTATTTTATTTATTTATTTATTTATTAATCACACTTATCAGTCACCACTCCCAGTTTGGCTTGGGGCGACTTACAAAAGTGAAATCACAGGATAAAAACACAATAAAACACAATAAAACAGATATTAGGTAGATAAAAACAACTCAGCAAGAGCTGTACACATAGAACGGGCGGGCAAAGTGTCCGAAGGATCAACAGCCTTAAACCCCAAAGGCCTGCTGGAACAGAAGAGTTTTGCACGCCTTCCGGAATGCCAATAGATCTGTAAGGGCACAAACATCGGAAGGCAACGCATTCCACAAAGTGGGGGCAATGATCGAGAAGGCCCTCCTTCTTGTAGTAGTGAGGTGGTACATTTTGAAACTAGGGACCTCCAAAAGTTGTCCCGACTCCGAACATAGTGGTCTAGTGGGACAGTATGGGATGATGCTTGTGGGTAAACAGTATTTCTTGTAAGGCAACACCCTATTGGGAATGCAGTTAGAGCAACATGTTGCAGCTGAAATGATACTAGACTCCCTACCCCTTTTGTCGTCGTCCCCCCAGTGTTTTTGACCTCTCCCATCAATCTCCCCCCCCCCCTTCGGTTCCATACCTGTTACAATATCCTGTCTTTTAAAATATATTTTTATACTGATTTCTAATCTAATTTTAAATAACTGCTTACTGGGGAGTTGTCCTTCCGCTCTCAGGGCGCTTGTGCCCGCTTTGTGCTGGTCAGTGACCGTAATAAAGTTTTGTTGTTGTTCCTTTGTCAGTGTTGATGTGGAGATTGTCTGGTTTGCCCACTCTGGAACATGCAACATATAATTGTCCTTCTTTAGGGGTCCCTTTCAAATCTATGATACTATATCTGTCATATACTTGTGTGTGTGTGTGTGTGTGTGTGTGTGAGAGAGAGAGAGAGAGAATCATATATATATATATATATATAGAGAGAGAGAGAGAGAGAGAGAGAGCGTCATTCAGCCATTCTGATAAAGAGCCATTCAGCCATAGATATGGGGATATATAGTATTTTCTATTCATCATGGGGGTTTGATTGTAGGTGAACTATAAATCCCAGTAACTACAACTCCCAAATGTCAAGGTCTATTTCTCCCTAATTCCATCTGTGTTCATATTTGGGCATGTGGAGTATTTGTGCCAAGTTTGGTCCAGATCCATCATTGTTTGAGTCCTCAGTGCTCTCTGGATGTAGGTGAACCACAACTCCAAAATTCAAGGTTAGTGCCCACCCAACCCTTTCAGTTTTTTCTATTGGTCTTGGGAGTCCTATGTCCCAAGTTTGGTTCAATTCCATCATTGGTGGAGTTCAGCATTCTTTTTGGTTGTAGAAATATAAATCCTAGCAACTACAACTCCCAAATGGGAAAAAAACCATTTTTTGAGTGATGGTCACTCCTTGCGTTATTAGGTGTCTTGTGTCCAAATTTGGTGTCAATTCATCCTGTGGTTTTTGAGTTATGTTAATCCACAAACAAACATTACATTTTTATTTATAAAGATATTTTGACATACACATTTTTAAAATTAAAGTCAAATGTACAGTACATGCTGGTATGTTACATTTCTTATGGTTCCAGGGGCTTCATATACAGTATATAAACCTATATTGTGACATACACATTTTATTTATTTATTTACTCTAGTTTTATCCCATTTTTCTCTGCCCCCAAAGGGGATGCAAGGCGGCTTTACATATGGCAACTATTAAATGCCTTTGGACAATGGAACAGTTAGAATACACTTAAGTTAAAAACTTTAAATTAAATGCACATTAAAACATATAAAACATTGCATTCACTAATAAAATCACACCGTCCTCAATCATGATCTGGTGCCATTCCAAAGATCAATTGCACATATTTACTTTAAAAAATTAATGTCAGGATGTACACATTGGTATTTTGCATTTCTTAAGGTTCTAGGGAGCTCCCGGTGGTGCAGTGGGTTAAACCGCTGAGCTGTTGAACTTGCTGACTGAAAGGTTGGTAGTACAAATTCAGGGAGCAGGATGAGGTTCTGCTGTTAGTCCCAGCTTCTGCCAACCTAGCAGTTCAAAAACATGCAAATGTGAGTAGATCAGTAGGTACATTAATGACGCTTAATGCAGTCATGCCAGCCACATGACCTTGGAGGCGTCTATGGACAATGCCGGCTCTTCGGCTTAGAAATGAAGATGAGCACCACCCAGAGTCGGACATGACTAGGCTTAATGTCAGGGAAACCTTTACTTTAATATGGTTCTGTGGGTCTCATATACAATATTTAAATATATATTGTGACATACACATTTTAAAAATTAAAGTCAGAATGTACATAGCGCTCCGCTGGTGACAATGGAGAGAAGGAAGTGGGCTCAGAGAGAGGAGTGGTGAGAGTAGGGGGTTCACTAGAAAGTGCATGAGCACAGAAAAGGGAGGCAACTTTCTCTTTTTACCTCAAGCTATACAGAACATATATAAATATAGTAAATGAATAAATATCTTTTTGGTCTGCATATGAATGTAGCAAGACATATATGAAAAAAAACCCAAGCACAATTATTACTTTCATAGGTAAGCCAATATGCTTATATTTAGAAAATACATAAAAAGATTGACAGCCGTAAGAAAATTAACGTCAGGCGATAGGATGTTATCTCATGTTCTCACAAAATACATGCAATGATTTGGACACTTAAGTTACCCTTAAATTTGATGCAGATTACTCAAATCAATTTGTTCTTTTATTTTTCACTTTAGTGGATGCTGTGTTTTTTGGAAACTTGTTTAGACCGAGTTAATGGCCTTTTAGGCTTCCTTCACATAAAAATGAATTAACTTTTTGAATAATAAGAAGTATATACTGTATCACGTGAGGGTATCAGGATTTTAGAGATGTTTAGGTAGGGTGTGACCACAAAAAGATTGGGAACCACTGCTCTAGAGTTAATATTAAAAATACGCCTAATACCATATCCCATACCACTGCTCCTTAAACTGTGGGTCCACTTAGCTCAATGTTGTAGTCCCAAAAAATTGGCAACATGATAAAAATTCTGAATGCCCATTTACACAAACCTGTTAGCAACAAGGTGTCACGTTTGCACAGTCAAGTCAGCAGAAAATGCTTCAGCTATGCCTCATGAAAAGGCAATCAGCCTGTTTAGCAAGCCTTTCAAATGCTGTTATATTATCAGTAAATGTTTGATTTTATACCTATTTTGTATATCTGTATAGGTAGGATCACATTAAAAAAATTGGGCAAAAACAGGGACGCAAGTGGTAAAAGTTTAAGAAGCTCTGCCCCAAACTATGCCACATTGTTTCCCAAACCTTTTCACTCATGGGACCCTTCAGAAGACATTCGATTTCCGTGGAGCCCTAAGCCTCTCCTGCCTTAATCAAAAACTATATTTTGGATCATTTTACACAATTCAGATGTTCCTCCTAGTTTCCTATAAACATCCGGTTTTTGAACAAATTTTACTCAGGAATGTTATGACTAAAATCCCAAAATCCCAAATCTCTTTTCTCTCAAAAACTGTCCAAGAAAATAACAAATTCAAAAATAAATGTGGAATTAATATGAAAACGACATATGAATCATTGTTGTTCAGATGGAAATTAAGGGTTGAAATGTCTCGCCAATAACTACTATATTTCTTTGATTCTACTAAGACATACTTCCCCCATGTAAACATCTTTACAAATGAGGTGAAGTTTAGAATTGCAGGTGCTTATAGATAGATAGGATAGATAGATGGTAAAACTGAAATTAGTGTACTTCCCAAATGCAGTGGCCTTGCATTGGCAAGAGATGACCATCCTCAAACTTGGATAAACATCTAGAGCAGCAGAGTTTGAAAGTTGAGGAGCAATGACTAATAACCACCTTTTTCTGTTGTGCCAGTATTAATACTTGTAGCATGAAAGTACATGATCACAAACCACTAAAAACAAATCGGAAAAAGATAGCTGTGTTCATCCAGGAGATGGATATGAGAAATCTCACATCTTTGATGAGCCAGTAGTGTTAGTTGATCAATACAGATGTCACAAAAATGTGCAAGGTTTTCAGTTTTCCAGAGTTTTTTTCCTTCAAGATAGGTGTTGTTGGTTTATTTTTTTAAAGCAAGGAATCAGAAAAGTCACAAGAAAATTGAATACTTAGGCCAGTATTGTGACCCTGATACCTAAAGTGTAGATTCAGGCTGTAGTATCTGTCATGAAAATGAATGGCAGTGCTCATGATCACAATATAAATATTACTCTGCTGTGAGGTTATCAAGAAGCTTTTCTGTAGCTAATTCCATTCAGTTTTTAACCACTGCCTACACTCCATCAACACCCTGTCAGTAGAATGCCATTTCTTCCTGATGTAATTATGTAAGTCAGATAGGCAGTACATTGAAAGGGAAAGTAGGGATGGAGGGCGGATTCTTCTGTTGGCGGGGAGTGGGCAGGATGCCTCCAAAAGGATTCTTTTACCCCCGCTGTGTCATGCTGGCTGCATGATCTCCCAAAATGTTGACAGGTATATTAATTATCATCTAAGATAGAACATATTATAAACAGATCCAATGACCATAGGCTGATATAGATATTTCTCCCCTTCCAGCCATGGGGAGTTCTAGACTCTTTTAGTGAAGAGCTGCAAATACAGGGAGTGAAAGAAAGCACGGTGTGGGGTGGAGGTGAATGTTGGGCCATGATTGGGCAGGTCACACTCTGCCTCAGAGGAATGTAAAGGCAACTCTGATCTGAAAACATATTGCCAAGAAAATCTTGTGGAAGGGTCGCCATGAGTCAGAAATGACTTGAAGGCACAGAAAAAGAAGCAGGAGCCCTACCTGTAGAGATGGTACAGTAATTGGTTTTGGAACTGGAAAAATGTGTCTTTCAGTATGTGCACTTCTGCATATAGAGGTGCATATTTCTACCAAAGTGCATATGCACATACAGGTGTCTGTATGTGCATAGTACCTAAAATACATAGGCATCTAAAAGTACATAAGCATAAAGTACAACTCTGCATTGAAAATAGGAGGGAGGAAAACATTGCTGAATGTACCCCATCACATACATGCTGCTGTTCCTGTGACTGACAAGGAAAGAGATGTTGGGGCTGTGGTTGATAGATGATTCCGTGGAAATGCCAACCTAACAAAAATATTAATTGTAATTACAAGGAAAGGAGGGGGACCCTGCCAATATTGTAATCAATTTGTATTAAGTTTAATCCAGAACAAAGCCTGGAGATAGAGGAGAAGTTGTAGAAAAAGGCTGATCAAGAGACTAGTTTGATCAGTTCTCCTATGAGGAAAGTCTGCAGTGTTTGGTGCTTTGTGGGCTGCAAAAAAAAAATTAAGGGGGTCATGATGCCAACCTATTAAGTGTTTGGGATACAGTGTTTTGGATGATAATTTTCTTTCATAATACTAGAATCTGGGGTCATGCAATGAGAGGAAACGATGGAAAATTCAGGAGGGATAAAGTGTATTGCTTCACACAATACTTAAGCACAATTAAATGGATTTCCAATCAAAAGATGTAGTGTTGGTCACGAATCTAGTTGGGTTTCATAAGAAATTAGATAATCTAATGAAATGTAAGTCATGATAGTTCCTCTCGCACCAATGATCCCAGCCCTAACTGATGGGACGCATGAGCAAGAGGGAGCTGCTGTACGCCTGACTTCCTAATGCCATCTAATTTGCCAATGTGAACAAATAATGCTGGGACAGAGAGGACTTTGATCCATTCCAGCTCTTATGTTCTTTTGAAAAGTAGCACCAAGTTTATGTCCAAGTTTAATCAGCTGGATTCCACGCATGAATTTTTTATGAATGTAAAGCCCTTTGACTTGGACTGTATTTGAATCTAGCCGGGCGAAATAAAACCAACAAGCAATAGCAACCTGAGCTGTAAGGGTTTAATTTCCTGTGAAAGGAATGGATATGCTTGTCTCGTAGAGGCAGGAAATTGCTCTGTGTATCACTGGCTTGGGGAAATAGGACGGAAGTTGGCGAAGCATCTCAGTACCAGGTCAGCCCTGAGAGGCATGGCATATTAAGGCTTCTACAACCATAGCCTTGTACATCTGGAAAGGGATCTTACATGAGAGAAAGCATTTGCACAGTTCATGTTCGCGGGGTTTGTTCCTCTGTATTTTGCATGTGACAATGATTACAGTGTCATACTAGGACTAAAAAGAGCAGAGACAGCTGTGCACCCAGTTCTCTCTCCAGTCAAAGTGTGATGTTGTAATAATTACATTTTTAGTTAACAGTGTTTGGGTGACTTTGGCCATTCATGCTGCATGGAATGGCTGTATGGATAAGATAAAATGGGAGATAGCGTTTTGCATGCTCTCCTGAGCTATTCTCAGAAACTACCCTAAGAGTAATATTTCCTTATGTTGTGGGGAGTGGGGTAAGATGCGGGTTTTGTTGTTGCTGTTACTGTTAGTTTACCACCTTGCAATATATCAACATAGGCTGTTCAAGGCATCCATTGCCAAGACTGAGGCTTTAGCCATGAGACTGAAGAGGTGCAGAAAAGTGTCCTTATATTTGTATCCACTTTCATGCTCTAGAGCTGTTACTAGAATTCACATAATAACAGCTCTGTTGTTCCTTGGCTTACTTTTGCTGCAATATTGTCAGATAAGTGATGCTAATGTTGAGCTCATTTAACGCAAGAGTGGGAATGATACAGCCTTCTAGATGTTGAATTGCAACTTTCAGGCTTCCTCCGTGCTGACTGGGACATGAGGTTTGCAGTCCAACAGTATCTGAAGGTTTGCACAATTCCCCCCTCTTGGTTAGCACCTGGAACACTTCGAAGAAGAGGCTGAGGAAAAAGAGCTATTGCCTTATAGGATGATATTTGAAATAAAAACTTCAGTTTTGCCAGTTTAGATCCTTTCATAATTGCTCTTGAGGAACTGCTCCCACTCAGAGAATCTGAGGTTTGTTCAAATGTATGAAAGAGAAACATTCATATCCTTCATCCTGTCACATGCAGTTTGGGAAATTCCAAAATGCGTCTGCAGCTTCATGCTTCACAGGACAATACTGTGTTATGGCAGTGTAACATGGGCATTCGCTGTGCTAAATGATGGCATAGATAGGAGTATTCTTCTGGAAGAGACTTTTCACTGATTTAAAAAAAAATAAAAACATCTCAGCTGATGAATACACAGGAGTATTTATTTTAGGCATGGCTCTTATTCTTAGTGTTTTTTCTAAAGATTAATACAACATAAGAACAAGAAAAGCATTAAATAAATCATTCACATTTTGAAGTATTGAATTGATATGCATTTTTGGAACCCTGCATCAAGTGATATTTGTACGTGTGTCTTCTTTAATACTTTTGTTCTTCTTAAATACTTTTTATCTTGAGAAAGACACTCAGAATAATAGGATTAACAGTTTTTCATCATCCATATAATTATACAGTGATTGTGATGGAAATGGGAGAAATTATGTTGTCCTTCCCTGATTTGGAGTTTAGCACTGCTTGTGGAACAATCTGCATCATCTGGTGTGTTTAGTGGAGTTATGCATCTCCAGCTGTTAGTATTCTAATTGCCTAACTTTTAGTAATTTCTGATTTTGTTAATGGAGTGGTCAATAATGTTGCAAATGCAGTTGTGATGCATAACTGGGAGCAGCATGATTTTAAAATGTCTCTGTGAAGCACCCTATTATATTTATCTGGATGACTGTAATCTCATGTACATATTTCAGAAGCATCATGAAGCCACATCTAGTTTGGGCAAGACCTATCATTAGATAAAGTGAAGACACTTCTAAGTGGCAGCAAACCGATAGTTATGTACTTCAGCATTATTGTGCTCTTTTTGCCAGAGTTGGGCGGCGGGGGGGGGGGGGGGGGGGTTGCTTTAAGTGCAAAAATAACTTGGCTGTTTTGCAGAATTATGCATTTTACCTTGAATAGGGAGGGTCAATCGCCTATTTGCTGTTCTGCCTCAAACAGCAAAATGTCCTACAGCATTATTTTCCAGTAAACATGGCTTTCCTATCTCCAGTGATGTAGTAAATGCACCACATATTCTGGCCTGATCATTAGATAGTAACTTTAGTCACTTCAGGGTGGGTGGTGTACCAGGTTAGTGACATTTGGGGAAGAGCTCTTTCTGCTGGCTGAGAAACTGGGCTCTTTTCCCCCAAATTCCTGCTCCGAGGACACTGCTGCCTGCTATCCTCATGTTCTGCACCTCTCCCTAGCTTCTTGAGTGTTCCTGTAACCCTTACCTGTCTTATGCTGCTGTCATTCCCTTGCCCCCTCTGTTGCAGCTGCTGTCCCGTCTTCTTGAAAGCTGGTACCATGACCCTGACCAAGGGCTCCTTCACCTACTCCAGTGGGGAGGAATATTGTGGGGAGTGGAAGGAAGGTGAGTGAGGCTGGACAAATTGAGTGTCCCCCATTATCCATGCTGGAGGAGATCATGGCTCCTCTTGCCAGAAAGCACATGTTTAGTTTCCTGTGCATCTTCTGGGGTGTAAAGATAATAGAGCTAATGAGTGATAATGTCCTCCCATTGCCACCATATTCTGCAAAGAAGGTGTGTGCACAACTTTTCAGGAAGGACAATAATGGCCCTCTCTTAGCTGGTCCTGTCAGATGTGTTTTGCATCAACATTTGTCATCCTTAGTCAGCACAGCCATTAACCATGCTGGTTGAGGGTGAAGGGAACTGTATAATCCAACACACCTGGAAGGCACTACATTGGATAAAGCTCAGCTAGAAACTCCAGATGGAAGTGCACAAGCCCCACTGCTGCTGCTTCTGCAGCAACCTGACTTGCCCATTCTGAAGAAGAGTAATCTTACAAAATTGGGAGACCAAAGCTACACACCACCTCTTTCCTTGTTTTATACATAATAAAAAGGGGCCTCTCCACTATAGTTCTGCAAACAGATCTTTGTATAAAAGGTGCTCTCTGTCTTGGAGCCCATCTTCTTGACTCCTGTATTCCACCCCATCCCCTGTATGTTTGTGTTTGGCATTGGAAGGTAAAAGCTGATTTCCAGGGATGTGCATGTAGTCCACCGCAGTAGCTGAAGTCCTTCACTGGTTGCACAACCAAACTGATACACCTGGCCTAGTTCTGTGGGACTAACAAAGATCTCTTGAAAATATTCTGTGCCTGCATTTGTGCCAATGTATGATGGTATTGTGAACTCCAGCATGCTTTGCCAAGGAATGGTAGGTGAGAGGAACAAGCAATGGTAAGCGTCTGTCCATTCTTGCTCTGCACACCAGATCAGCCAGCATGGCCTCTATCACAACCCATTTCCTGCTCCCTTTGCAGTTAAACAGATCACCATAGTTCCTGTTGGTTTGTGGCTTACTGTGGCCTCCTTCCTAATACCTGACACAAGAGCAATACTGCTGTTCTCTCTGATTAGGGCGCCGGCATGGTGTTGGGCAGTTGACATTTGCTGACGGCAGCATTTACCTGGGACACTTTGAGAATGGTCTCTTCAATGGCTGTGGGGTGCTCACATTTGCAGATGGCTCCAGGTGCGTACAGGGCTGTGGGCACGCTGGCACTGCTCTTGGCTAGTAGTATATATAGAGAGTGCATGTGCATGAACCTAAAAGACCCCAGGAGAATCAGAATACAAGACACTCGGTACAGGTTGCCCCTGCTGTGCCACTGAATTTGGAGAATCTCTTTGCTTTGTTATTCCCTGCATGAATACTTTTTAATATAAGCATGCCCATGTGACTTGGAGTAATAAACACATTTTTGTATTTTCTCCTATGCCAGCTCTGTACACTGGTCCTCTGTAACCACCAGGGTTACTCCAGAGCCATTTTTAAAGACTTCCCAGCAATGCCTCCTTTCCAGAACAATGTACTCAACTGGTTGTTCCAAACAGTTTCTGCCTGTTGAGCATAGTCTCTCATCCTGACAAAAATCCTATTATTGATGCAGGTATGAAGGGGAATTCGTGCAGGGAAAATTTAATGGTGTTGGAGTCTTCACACGTTATGACAACATGATCTTCGAGGGAGAATTCAAAGGTGGACGTGTTGATGGCTTTGGTGAGTGCTTAAAATTTCCTCATTAGCAGCATTACTTATCTTCTCAGACCGAATCTATTTTAGGAGCACTACTTGAATGTGGAACAAGTACAAGGGAGGACATGGACTTACACCATCCCCCAAGTAGGTCATACACTGATCTTTCCACCAGTGCCCCAACGTGATTTACAAGTCTGCATTCTCAGCTCTGTGCAGCATCTTGCTTTTCGCCAGTCTTCTTGTTCACTCTGCTACATAGCCTGAACCCTATCTGCTGTGCCAAACAATTATGTTTTATTTTCTCCCACAGGTCTTCTTACTTTTCCTGATGGCTCCCATGGGATCCCTCGAAATGAAGGTTTCTTTGAAAACAATAAACTTTTGCGACGGGAGAAGTGCCAGGCAGTGGTCCAGCGTGCACAAAGTGCCTCCAAGTTGGCACATGTTCTCACAGCATGATGGGTGCAAGCTCTAAGGCACCCTGCCTCAAGACTTTCCCATGCACTGCAGCCTAACCTTTAGGTTGACAGGAATGTGAAATGCAGGTGTCACAGAGAACAGTACCATCTCTGGGAGGCAAATGATCCTAACTCAACTCTGCACAGTTGGATAGCCTATCTGGGCCACTTCCTTCAACAGCTTGATCCCATTCTGTGAACTGGTGCCAAACTTCAACTTACCAAGCCATTGTCACCTGCCAGACAGGTTCCGTCACTGCTGAGGCATTGGCAGTTGGCTAATGCTGTAGCCTCATAGCTATACGGGCAAAATGGCAATGTCTTCTCCATCTTTATGGCGGATGCAAGGGGTTATTTATTTGTATACACTGTGAGAATCACAAGGATACACATTTCCATCCTTAGGATGAATGCAGCTGGAAGGTTGGGATATTTACTGGGTTTGTTTTCAGTAGTCAAAAAGAGGAGCTACAACTTGCATTTAGCACAGTTGTTTATCCCTTTCCATGAGCAGAAGTCTCTTGTTCTTCTCCTGGCTGCATGAGGTTCAGCTTTCCTTTCTCTGCCCAAATAAAAGAAATTGATTATTATAGTAGTGGAGAATTGGGATAGAGATCAGAATTCTGCATCTTTTGAATGTGCCTTTCCCCAGGTTTGTGAATCAACATCAAACAGGAGGCCTGGACTATAGAGTCTAATGCCCTTTAATCTCTAGAGTACACCTGGATTCTCTTTCCACTCTTCTTTATGGCTGTGTTGTGCTTTCTCCAATTTATCTGGGCCACTTTCACTGTGAATTTTTGGGCTGTTTCTTGGATAAAAGTCAATGTTTCCCAGCCTTGACACTTTATGAAGGGTCTACACTAGTTGACTTTGTCTCCAGAGCTATTGCATGGCATCCATGCACCACATTATCACATAGACAGGGCTGTGCATAGCCTGGATTTCAGAAACCAAAATTCTACACCAAGTAAAGCTGAGTCCAACAGACTGTATCAGCTGTATAAACAAACAAAAAAAGGAAGGTATATACTTGTGTACGTTGTATAGCTTCTCCGGTTGCTGGTCATGGGGGAAAAGCAAGGGTTTCGCACTCACAAAAAGTGTTATTCTTTATTGCTAGTGCCATAAATCCTATACAGTTCCCAAATCCTTCCTTTGGTTTCTGAGATTTTAACACGTATTAATATTTCTTATATTTTCCATGCTATCTTAATGACTAGAAAATTCCATCAAAATACAATTATTATTTTCCAAGAAGTCTCAGGATGCTGATCCCTGTGTTCAATACTGCATAATGCTATCACAGAACAATGTCATATGCACAGCCCTATATGTACATAAAACAAGTGGTGACCTTCCCTATTTAACTCCCAAGGTCCAAAGAGGTTGCCTGCTCACCGATATATTAATGCTCTTTAATCCCTTTTAGAAGCATTTTGATGTACAGTAGGTGAACTGTGGAACTTAGCACAACAGCTTACAGTATGGAGATTGTGGGGCATCCTTAATGCCAGAGCTTCAAAAAGTTCATTTTTTGAAGCTAACTCCAAGAATCTTCAGCTGCCAAGGGCAGTAACCATGTTGGCTGCAGGATTCTGGGAGTTCTTCAAGAAAGTAACTCTTCTAAGCTTTGTGTAGTGGATTGGTATACTAAGGTGGAGCAATGATGTCAATGCAAAGTGTAGCCCCTGGCTAGAAATATATGCTTTTTGGAAATGGCAGACTGGAATAGTAGGAGGGCAGCTCATTGTCACATAGCAAGACTGACAGTACGAAATCGTATGGTGGGGGTTGAGTTGGGATGAGTGGTCACTGAAAAGCTGCTCTGTTTCTGCCCAACCACTTTGTGTTCCTCTGCATTAAAATTAAACATGGGATTGTTGTGAGACTGGGGGGTGTTCTTAGCCAAGCATTGACCTGCATAGTGTGTGTCCCCAAGTGCCATGCTGGAGCCTTTGTGTGACCAGCCCACTTCCACATTGAATGTTTGCATGTCAATGCCACCCTCGTGCCTTTGTGTCTCTGCCCATGTAAGGGCCTTGGCCAAATAAAATGTTGCTGACTATATGCTTCTGTGTCTTTTCCCCTCTTCCAATTGGACGTATGCCACAAATATACATATGGGGAGTGTGATGGGCTTGGGCTGGATGGCCCTTGTAGTCCCTTCCAGCTCTATGATACTATGAAATATCACCATAGAACCAATATGTAAGAAAGAGGTGATAAACTGCGCTGCCAGGGTAATGTTGCAAATAATAATATCCTTCATACCCATGAAGTGTAAAATATAAAGGTTTCCCCTGACAGTTAGTCGTGTCCGACTCTGCAGGGTGGTGCTTATCTCCATTTCTAAGCCAAAGAGCCGGCATTGTCCGTAGACACCTCCAAGGTCATGTGGCTGTCATGACTCTATGGAGTGCCGTCACCACCTTGCTGGAGTGGTATATATTGATATACTTACATTTGTATGTTTTCGGACTGCTAGGTTGGCAGAAGCTGGAGCTAACAGCAGGAGCTCACCCTGTTCCCCAGATTTGAACTGCCGACTTTTTGGATAGCAAGTTCAGCAGCTCAGCAGTTTAACCCGCTGCACCACCATGAAGCGTACAAATCATAAATATAAGACTTTGTCTTAAAGCAAGTCATACATTAATCTTTGGCATAAAACTCATTCACTGCCTAGTACACAATCATACATAGTCCTTATTTAAGGGGGAGGGAGTTGCCAAAGATTAAAACCTGTTGCTCATGACATCCAAAGTCTTCCTATCTGCCAAACGTGTGTATGCTATACATCCTGAAAAGGGAAACCCTGCTTGCTCTTTATCATACTTAGGATTTTAAATGTTTTCTTTAATTTCAAAGTTCATTATGTCAACCATTTCAATAATCACATGTTCTTAAAAGAAGGTTGGGATTTGGTTTCTCCCCTCATAATAACATGAGTAGTTGAGGAATCATCCAGTATTGGCAACAGAGGAACACGTCTTTGCTGTTATTTTATCATCACACCTGAATTCCTTCACCTGCATCTAGCATTCTGCTACTATCTCTGGGCACGAGACACATTTCTCTAAATCTTAAGTGATTTTTAATTTGTTTCCAGATAGGATAACCATTGATCTCAATGCCACAGCACCAATTCTCTTTTTTATATTCCATTTCATCTTTTCCTGTAATTTTTACTCTTGCAGCTCCACCACCATCAATGCTTTGAAAGTGTCCTCCTCTTCAAGCATATCTATTGTTTTCTTCCTTGTTGGCCCTTGTGTGAACAGCTTCATGCGCTATCTCTTTTTCTTCCTCTAAATCCATCCTCAAACCACACCTTTCTGTGAAGTCTGGCACTGCTTTCTAGTTCCTATACTCTTATGTAACTTATATATACTGTAAGTATGTCCAGTTTTTTTTTTGAAATATGTTTATTAGCTTTTGTCATAAACAGGAAAAGTGGGGGAACAATTTCAGGTAAAGGACAGTAGGAACAGGGGAGAGAGAGAGAGAGAGGCGGCTGGGATTTGGGCTCGGGGTGATGAGGTGTGGGGGCTAAGGGGAGGGGTTGGGGGAGGTAAGTCCGGGTAAGGGAGTGATGAGGGTGGAAGGAGGGGGTGGGGTACATTGTGTAGGCTTCCGGCACTACCACATAGTCACATTTGCTTAGACCCCGTGGGGGGGGAAGGGGGGGGAATGAAGAATTTAAACGTTCTTGTCAATAGGTGGGGGAGGGGGCTATGCATGCTTGGAGGTGCAGTCCGATTGGCCTTTGTTGTTCTCCTTCCCCTTAGGCAAGTGCCTCGAAGATAGGGGCTCAATATCTCTGGTTCCGAGGAGTGGGTGTAGCTCTTTGGAAATTTCATGGTTTTGGGGGTGCCGGGGCCGTAGGATCCTCCCGGGTCTTCATATAGGCCAGAAATGGTGACCAGTCCGTCTTTTTTATCGCTCCGCCTTCGGTCTCACTCAGATGATAGGAGAGCTTGTCCATACTCATGATGTCCCATACTTTGTTTTCCCATTCCTCGAGCCGTGGAGATCTTGTAGCCTTCCAGTTCCTCGCATAAACCATCCTTGCTGCCGTGGTCAAGTAAACAAACAGGCGTTCCGAATTCTTGTCCCTCATTTCTTCACCTGACAACAGACCCAGCAGGTAGCTTTCCGGTTTCCTTTCTAGCGCGGTTAGGAGGACTTTCTGGATACCACTGTGAATGTCTTTCCAGTAGGCCGTGGCTTCTGGGCAGGTCCACCACATGTGGAAGAATGTTCCAGGTTGCATCCCACACTTCCAGCAGGTTGATTGTGTGTCCTTGTACATTGCCCCCAGCTTCTGTGGTGTCATGTACCACCTAAAGAACAGCTTATACCAATTTTCCGTAAGGTCCGTGGCATAAGTGATCTTCAGCTGTCTCCTCCAGATCTTCTCCCATTCGTACAGGCTGATGGGGCGTCCTATATTCTGCGCCCATTTGATCATGCAGGTTTTTACAACCTCGGTCTCCGTGGCCCATTCCAACAGCTTCTGGTAGGCTCTTGTGACTAGTTTTCGTTCCCTTCGAAGGAAGGCCCTCCAGAAAGTCTCCTTCTCCTCGAAACCGACCTGGTCATCTTTATTGAACCATGCCTTTATGTGAAGGTATTGTAGCCATGTGAGCCGTTTATATTGACTTTGTAGTTGGGCCAACGATTTTAGACATCTCCTCCCTGCTACCTTGGTAGTGAGCTCTTCGTACCTTGGCCACGTCTGCCATCCCAGGGTACTCTTTTGATGTGCTTCTATAGGAGAAACCCAGAGGGGGGTCTTGGCGAAGAACCTCTCCCTGTATCTCTCCCATATCTGTAGGAGCGCTGCTCTCAGGGGGTGTTTCTTGAAGTTGGGGTCTGTTCTCGTACTCCCGTACCATAAGTATCCATGCCACCCTGCTTTGAGGTCGAATCCAGTGTCAGGACATCCTCTCTGGTCAGGGCTATCCAGTCTTTCACAAAGATCAACCCGCACGCGTCATGGTACATCTTCAAATCCGGAAGTTCCAGGCCCCCCCTTTCCTTTCTGTCTATCAGGATTGTATACCTAATTCTAGCTTTCTTGGAATCCCAAACAAAGTTGAGGATGTCCTTTTTCCAAGCCTCGAAGACAGCACTTGACTTGATGATGGGAATGTTTTGGAACAAATATAGCAGCCGTGGAGGGATGTTCATCGTTACATCTGCTATCTTGCCCATGAGGGAGAGGTTGGCGCTTCTCCAATTCCCCAGATCAGTTTGGGCCTTTTTCCAGAATGCCTCGTAGTTGTTCTTGATTAGCTGGCTGTTCTGAGCAGCTATCTGGATGCCCAGGTACTTGATTGACTTAGAAATTTGCATGCCTGACACAGATCCTAACGCTTCCTGACGACTTTTAGACACGTTTTTTGTTAGGATTTTCATCTTCCTCCTATTTATTTTTAGTCCCGCTAGCAGGCCAAATTTTTCGATCTCCGCCAGCCACAAGTGTATGGAGTCCAGAGGCCGTTCAACAAAACAAATTATATCATCTGCGAATGCTTTCACCTTATACTGATGTTTCCCTACTTTCGGGCCTCGTAGCTGGGCGTTGGATCTTATAGCTCTCAGCAGAACCTCTGTGGCAAATACGAAGATCAGGGGCGAGAGAGGGCATCCCTGCCTGGTCCCTTTCTGTATGTTAATTCTTTCCGTCGGCTGCCCATTGACCCAGACTTTTGCCGATTGCTCCTGATAAATCGCCCCAATGGCATTTTGAAATTTGGGGCCCAGGTCCATCTTTGCCATAAGCAGCCGAAAGAAGTCCCACCGCAGGTTGTCAAATGCTTTCTCTGCGTCTAGAGCAAGAAAGGCGACTTCTTTTCTCGGGTGTGTTTCATAATATTCCAACAGGTTGATGACAGTCCTGACATTTTCTTTGCCCTGTCTGCCCGGTAAGAAGCCATTCTGATCTGAGGTTATCCAGTCACCCAGCCAGGTTTCAGCCTCGACGCCAGGATGGAGGCCAGGATTTTATAGTCGATGTTCAGTAATGAGATGGGCCTATAGTTGGCTACATTGGCCTCATCTGTGCCTTCTTTATGAATGATGACTATGTTGGCCTCCTTCCATGTGCCTGGGGATGTGCCCTCCGAGAGTACTCTGTTGTAGAGTTTTTTCAAAAAGGTGGTGATCTCGCAGCTCATGGTCTTATAGAACCGAGCTGTCAGGCCATCTGGTCCTGGGGCCTTGCTCGAGTCTAGATTCCTTATGGCTGAGTCTATTTCCCTCTCCGAGATATCTCTATTGAGAATGTCTCTGTAGTACCCTGAGATCTTGTCTAGCTTCTGATCCTCCAGATACGTCCAAATGTCTTCCTTGCTTTCGGGCTCTGCCTCATATAACTTGGCGAAGAATCGGTGGAACTCCTTTTTGATGTCCTCTTCTGCCGTGACCGTTTCATCCCCCGCTTTGACTCTGGTTATGTATCCCGCCTGTTTCTTACGCTTGATCTTTCGCGCTAGCCACCTACCCGGTTTATTGGCATTCTGAAAGGCTTTTTGCTTCATAAATTTTAGATCCTTAGCAATTTGATCAAGGTCAAGATGGTGTTTTTGTCTTCTCAGCTCTGCCAGTCTTATGGTCGTGTCTCGGCTGTCCGGGTGGTCCTTCAGGGTCTGTTCTTCTGCTGCGATTTTGGTTTGTAGTTCTGTAAGAGCTCTCCGCCTCTCCCTATTCTTTATCGCATTGTGCTGTATGAAGTGACCTCTGAGGACCGCCTTACAGGCATCCCAGACCACTTCGGGACTAGTTTCTTGGTTGTCATTGATCACAAAATAGTCTTTGGTTAGTTCCCTATACTTTTGTATATCTTCCTCCTTCAGAAGATTATCATTGAGTCTCCAACGTCATCCGGGGGGTCTATGGTTAAAGCTCCACTCAATCGGACAGTGGTCTGAGGCGTCTCTTGGCAGAATCTTTATTTGTGTTATTTTTGGGGCCAGAGAATTCGACGTCCAGACCATATCGATCCTGGACCAGCTCCGATGTCTATTGGAGTAGTAAGTGAAGTCTTTCTCCCCTTGATTGTGGAGACGCCATACATCTATCAAGGAGAGGTCCGTCTTGAGGCGCAGGAAGGCTCTTGGGAGCGTGCTGGAGGAATCCAGATCCGGTCTTTTACTTTTGAGGGCACTCTGGGTTTTGTCCATCTGAGGTACTAGAACTCCGTTAAAGTCTCCTAATAGCACCAGGCTATCATACTCCTGATCTTCTATTAGGCTTTGAAGAGTCTGGGTGAAGTTGGTCTTGGGCCCGTTTGGCGCATATATATTGCAGATCAGCAGGTGCACCGTGCCTAGCTCAATCTTCACCCCGACGATCCTCCCCTCGTCGTCTGCAAACGCGAGCTTGGCCGGTAACTTCTCGCTCGCATAGATTGCCACCCCCCTTTTCTTTTCTTCCGCCAACGAGCAGAAGAGGGTTCCCATTCCTTTGCTTTCCAAATGCGCCATGTGTGATCTCTTGACGTGGACCTCTTGTAGTGCCACAATGTCGTATCTCTTCTTCCGTAGCAGACTGAACACTTTTTTTTCTCTTTGGGGCCGAGTTCAGCCCGTTTATGTTATTCGAGAAGCACGATATCGGGATTTGAAAGTCATGCATCTGGCATCTCTTCTGTGTGGCTCAGTGCGTCAGCGATGTTTTCCGTGTTCCTAATCGTGGTGGCCTTTTCCATAGCTTGTGGTCCGCGGCTGGGGTGTGCAGGCTCCTTCGGGGGGGAGGAGAATCGCCTCCTTTTCGGCTGGTCTTTCTGACTCTCATGTGGGGGTGTCCTCTGTGGCGGTTCTTTTTGTAATTTCTTATAGAACTCTTGGGCCTTATCCACCGAGGTCAGCCAATATTTTTGTTCTTGGTAGGTGACCATCACCCCTTCGGTTCTCTCCCAGCGGAACCTAATTTTTCTATTTTTCAGCTCCTCTGTGAGGAACCGATATTTCTTTCTTTTGAGCATTGCTGCTGTAGTAAACTCTTTAAGGATGATCACCTTAGCCCCTTTGTGCATGGTCTGCGCCTCCTTCTTTCTTAGGAGCACCGCATCTCTGGTTCTTTTTTTGCTAAACTGAACCACCACATCTCGGGCCACGTTGTTCTGTCTCGCGTACGCCGAGGGAACTCTGTATGCCCTTTCGACCTCCTGTTGTGCTTCTCCCTCACTCTTGCCTAGAATGGAGGCCGTCAGTTTGCCCACAACTTTTATAAGATCTTCTTGGGGGTCCTCCTGCAGGTTCCTGAGGCGAAGTCTGGTTTCCAGGGTAGCCTGCTCCATTCTTTCTTGCATCTGCTCCAGCTTCGCATTCTTCCCCTCCAGGTAGTCCATACGTTTTTGCATTTTACCCTGCACTACCACTATTTCGTCCTTGTCAAGTCTGATGGTCTTGATTTCCTCCCTCATTGTCGCCAGTTCTTTAGTCAGGTCCTTTTTAATGTCCTGGAGCTGTTCCTGGACCGTTTTGTTCTGTGACTCCTGTCGCGCCGCCGCTTGCTCTACCTTCCTCTGGGTCTGCTCTTGCTGTTTGGATATTCTCTGAAGCTCTTTCAGGATTTCCTTTAATGTTGGGTCCTCCCCTGCGGCTTGCCTCTTCTGGACCCCCTTGGCATCTTTGAACACTTTTGGAGTGGTCATGTTTCCCGCCACACCGTGCCCAGTCCGAGTGACTCTGTTGTCGGTGCTTTTGATGGGGGGGAGGCGGGGTAGTCTTGGCGCTCTGTGTATGGGGGGCAGTCCCTGTTCCCCTCTCTGGAGGGTGCCCCTTCCACTCGGAAAGTTCGTGATGCGTGGCTGAAGGCGGGAACTAATGGTCCCGATACCCGTCGTGTCTCCCTGTGGGCCCTGTGCCTTCTGGCCCCCTGTCTGGGGTGCTTACGCGCCTTGGCTGATGTGTAGCGAGGGCGAACGTGATGCTGGTGCTTGTTTCTTGAGCGAGGGGCCCCGCTTGACTGTGTCGTAGGATCTCCCTCTGTCTTGCGTGCCCTCCTCCCCACCCAGCCAGCAGTCTCCTCCTCTCTTCTCCCCTTCTCTGGTCTGCTCTCCTTTCCTGGTTTGGAGCGGGCTCTCGTGCGGCTGGCTCTGACGTGGGGGGGGGGTGGAGTGCTCCCTTTTTGTCCCTCTTGATGGGTGGGATCACTTTCTTTTAGACTTGCTTGATTGTATGCACTTTATTTGATTTAGGGGGGGGGGAGGGAGGAAGGGATGTGCTCCTAGTCCTCTTCCCTTGACCTTTTCTCTATGTTGACTCTCCTTCTCCTCCCCTCTCTTACCCCCCCTCTCCCTCTCTCTTCTTTCCCTCTGTCTCTTGCCTCTTTTCCCCTGTCCACTGGTGTCCTCTCTGCCTTCCCTGTTCTGTAGACTCTGCTGTTCTCCTTTTGGCCACCAGGCGGTCCTCCCTGTCCTCCTTTTCAACTCCCGCTCTCCTCTTTCGCCCTTCCTGTGCCTTCTGGCCCTAGCGTCTCGTTGGTTCCGTCTTCCTTCTATTTCGCGCCCTTTTTTCCTCCCAAGATGGCCGCCTTCTTCCCCGGGTTGTTGTTTGCTGTTGCTACCCGGTAAGCGCCGCCATCTTGGGTATGGGAATTTTTCCCCCCCGCTGTCGTCCTGCTCTCCGAGTCGCAAGGGGCTGTCCCGCTTTCCCCCCAAGCGTCTCCGTCGATCTTCCCTTTTCTTCTTCGTGGGTACAGCCTCCTCCCCGCGGCCTCCGGGTTCGCCTCCCTTGCGCTTGCTCCTCTTCCTGTCTTTGTTGTCCCCCCGTGCCTTCCCTTGTCCTACTTGCCTTCGCCTTGCGGTGTTCTCCTTCCTCCACCGTTCTTGTGGACTGGGCGGCAGTAGGTGCGGGTGCTCGCCCGCTTCCCGGTCCGCGGCCTGCTCGCCGATACGGGGGAGGCCACCGGACCCTCTCAGTCCCTTCCTCTTGAGGAGGAGGGGGCTTCTGGGGTCAGCGATGGGATCCCCTCGGCTTCGCTACCCCTTGACCGCTTGGTGTGGTCAGGGGCGGGGGCGCAATTCGCCCTCTGGCCTTCGGATCCGGTCGACTCTTGAGGAGCCCTCAAGAAGTCTGGCCTGCCGCCATCTTTGCCCGACCCAGTATGTCCAGTTTTAATAAAGCAGCTCTTTCCATCTCTAGCCATCATCTACGTATTACCCTTTCTCTACTTTTTTGTAATCTGAGCTAGGAAACCTGTAACTTTCCAGTTTCATTCAGCTCCACCCAGCTTGGCCCGGTTGCAATTCTGATTTTCAGTTAAAATGTAGCAATGTAGTCCACTGGGTGTGTTTTTGTGCACACACAAGAAAAAATGATTCTCAGGACTTGTTCTCTTTGAGTACTTATCAAAACAGTATGAAATTATCATAGGCTATCACATCTCTTGGCATTTCCAGTTGTGTTTATCATTAATATCTAGCTTACTTACTTAGGCGATCCCTCAGAGCCCAAGGATGATGGTCCTCCACGTGTAGTGTCTTGGCAGTGGATACGTAGTTGGCTGTGGAAACCTATTGCTCTGCATGTTCTTTCACAGTGAGGATATCAATTTCCAGATGGAGGGTGGTCCCGACAAAGGTTGGCTGGGTGTGACATGTTTCTCCCTTTTTGCCCTCCAGTCGTGACTCTTCGAATTCCACAGCACTGTTTGTAACAGCTGATCTCCAGTTAGAGCGCTCAAGGGCCAGGGCTTCCCAATTCTCGATGTCTATGCCATAGTTGTTAAGACCATCTTTAAATCTTGTTTTTGGGAGTATATTAATTTTTTTAGGTCCTGATTTAGGATATGATGGTCATGCATTCAGACAACATGGCCAGTCCAGCGAAGTTAATGGCAGAGGATCATCACTTCAGTGCTGGTGATCTTTGTTTCCTACAGAACGACTGTCTTCCCAAGAGATTTGCAGAATTTTTTGGAAGCAGCACTGATGGAATAATTCCAGAAGTTGAGTGTAAACGGTCCACATGTCACAGTGTTAGGAGGACAATAGCTTTATGAACAAGCATCTTGATATCCCTACAAATGTTCAGATCCTCAAACCCTGCTTCATTTGAAAAAATGCTTGATACTCACAGAGCTCAGACAGTGTTATATTTCAGTGTCAATGTTGACTTGTTGAGAGGTGTTTGCCAAGGTAGTGGAAACGGTCAACATTTTCTAATGTTACACCATTAATTATGTATTTCAGGCACTGAATGAAAGCTAAAGGGTTCTTGACTTCCACTGACCACCAGCCAACATGATAGTTTACTGTGCTGAGGAGGGTTGACCCCTGTCATTTGGGTGCTAGGAGGACAGACACAAGCATTACATTTGGTTCTCTATGATATGCTTCAATGAGGAATCCAAGCCTCTTTCCTTTGCCTCTCTGCTGAGATTGTGAGATAACAATTCAATCAAGTCCCCTCTTTACCCCTGCAAAGCAAAATGTAACATTTATGAATGACCAGGAAAACAGAATCTCTTTGATTTGGAAATCTTGTCACACTGAAAAACCATCCCACTCCGTTTCAGGATCTGAAAGGAAGTGAGCCAAAACTCCCATCAGGAAGCAGTATTGGTGATGAAACAACATAATTTCCCCTCCTAATTAATGCTTCCAATAACTAGTTTGGCTCTTGTCAATACTCTGACTGTATTGGTCAAACCTACACCTGATTCCTTCTCCTATGTTCTTCTTCACATCAAGAATTAGCAGTTGTCTGGGAAATCCAGGTTCATAGAAGCAGGGCATGAAATCATGCAATAAGCTCTTGCCTTCATACATTTGACTTAATCATAAACTATATTGTTGGGAACAGGAGATAATACTTGAACCTGGTAAATCATTAGGATAGGAACAATTACATCTCACCACCCTAACAATGAAGGGGATTATGGAGATATTTCAGTTTTAGAACCAGGGAATGACATGTCTAATCAGTCCTGAGATTAAAGGACAATAGAGTAGGCAATGGAGTAAAACACATACCACAGTAGGTGACCAAAAGACCCCTCATTATGTGCCCTCAAGTAATTTCTGACGTTCAGTGACCCTATCATAATACCATGAAAAAATACTTTCAGAAGGGGAAGAGGGTTGCCTTCCTCTGAGGCTGAGAGAATGTGACTTAGCCAAGGTCACCCAGTACACACACAGAGAGAGAGAGAGAGAGAGAGAGAGAGAGAGTATATATATATATATATATACACACACACACACACACACACACACACACACACACACACACACACAGCCTGGCTATAGTTACAATAAGCTTAAACACAAAAGTGCAACTAGTTAAATTCAAAGATCTATATTAAAGATTATTTTGTGAGTACAATACATCAAAATCAAGTTCATAAAGACACAAGTGTGTGCGGGACACACAATCCCAGTCCTACCACAAGTTCCAATAGTATTCAAAGGTCAATAGAGTTCCTCTTGGCACAGATCCCAGCAAAATCCACAGGGGTGCTGGGATATTTGTAATCCAAAGGGTATTCAGGAATAGATGAGTAGGTAGCAGTGGAAAGAGGGGAATCCAAGGGAAGGTGTCCATGGGAGTTGGTTTGGAGGAAAAGTGTGATGTTATTTTCCTCAGTGCGGGTGCTCGTAAGGTCTCAGACGCTGACAGTAAATGAATGCTGATGATCCTAAGGCCATAACAGGTCCGTTTCTCCCATACCGGGTTTTTTCAAGGCGTGGCATTAATGGTGATGGAAACCAACTTCATTCTAAGTAGTACCAAGAGCATAACCCCATAGGAGGTCACCCCTCCTATGCGGTATGGGGTTATGCTCCTCCAGACCAACTCCCATGGACACCTTCCCTTGGATTCCCCTCTCTCCACCGCTACCTACTCATCTATTCCTGAATACCCTTTGGATTACAAATATCCCAGCACCCCTGTGGATTTGGCTGGGTTCTGTGCCAAGAGGAACTCTATTGACCTTTGAATACTATTGGAACTTGTGGTAGGACTGGGATTGTGTGTCCCGCACACACTTGTGTCTTTATGAACTTGATTTTGATGTATTGTACTCACAAAATAATATTTAATATAGATCTTTGAATTTAACTAGTTGCACTTTTGTGTTTAAACACCCAGTACATTTCCCAGATGGAGTGGAAATGTGAACCCTGGTCTCTGAGGACCTTGGTCCAACACACGAACTACTATAGTAGGAGGACTATAAAAGAAAATAGGATAATCTAAAAATAATGAGGCAAAGGGAATGTATAAGAAAAATACTATTAGTTTCTTTGAAGTTCCGCTCTAGAGTTTACATTTTTCTGTTTTTCTGCTATTTCTGGTTTTTTTGCTATTCCCAGTAAAGCATGACAATGAAAGAGCTGTGAGTTGGATGACCTGTATTTCAGTAAATGTGAAAACTGATGCTCAGCGAGGCAGCCAATAAAACAAAAACAAAAAAACAAACTCACACCTGGCTATTTCCAGGTTTCAAGTTCTTGCTTGGAACAGCATAGCGTTTCAGAGCCAACCGTTGGAAGTGAAATCCTGGCGCAGTCCTTTCACTTGTACCTCACTTAAAGGGAGCAAAGGGGCACGGCAGAGGCCTCCATTGTAACCAAACCACTCCATGGCCTGCTTGAGGCCTGGGATTCCAAACTTTTGAGTCACCTGTGAGGACAGAAAAAAATGGCAATGTCTGAAAACAATTATTTGAATAACAGAGTAGAATAGGCATGTGCAAACCTACTTTTACATGCCAGCATCATTCAGTTCAAGTCTTAAGAGTAATTGAAGTTTTGCATAATCTAGGGCAGCCTTTCCAAGATCAGGTGTGCTACAAGTCCCATTATTCTTGATCAGCAAGAACATAGAGTCAGCTTTTGAGAGATAATGAAGCTTTAGTGCAGTACATCTAGTACAGGCCTGGGCAAACTTCGGCCCTCCAGGTGTTTTGGACTTCAATTACACAATTCCTAACAGCCGGTAGGATGAGTGTACACTAATAGATGAGTGTCAAAGCAGAATGATTCCTTTTTGATCCTTAGTAAAATATTATGTTGTACATTATGCTCAATGAACATTTAAAGTCAAAATTTCTTAAATAGTGTCTGATCCTTGCTTAGATTACATGAGGTCTAGAATATATAAGGTTGAGCTTTAAGAAAGATCCCTACCACCCAAATTACGTACAAAGCCCAGTGATATAAGAAGCGCCCTGATTTTAAACCAGGCCAAAATTCTATGTAACTAGCCCCTGTTCTGTCTTAACCAGCAGCTACTCTCCTGCGTCTCTCTTGCTGGTGCATGGATTGCAGCCTAGGGCACTGAATACATTACCTGCACATGTGTTCAAGCAATGACCTATGGTATCTTAGGGCCCTTCCAGACAGGCCCTATATCCCAGGATCTGATCCCAGGTTTTCTGTTTATCCCAGATTATCTGGCAGTAGGAACTCATCTAATCTAGTTCAGTGTTTCTCAACTTGGGGATTGGGACCCCTGGGGTGGGTCGCAAAGGGGATTTCAGACGGGTCGACAAAGACCTGCAGAAAACACATATTTCTGATGATCTTAGGAACTCTTTGGCAGAGAAGGCAGAAGATTTCTCTGCCTGTTCTTCTCTTTCCTTTTGGTGTTGGTGAACTACAACTCTCTGAATTCAAAAACAGACACCCCCCCCCCCCCCAATCCCACCAGTATTAAATGTTGTCCATATAGGTAGTGTGCCAAGTTTGGTGCAGATCCATTTTGGGCTGGGTTCAGGGTGCTCTTTGATTGTAGGTTAACTATAAATCCCAGCAACTACAACTACAAATCAAGGTCTATTTTCCCCCAAACTCCACTGGTGTTAATATTTGGGCATAGTGAGTATTCCTGCCAAGTTTGGTCGACAGTGCTCTCTGGAGATAGGTGAACTACAACTCCAAAACTCAAGGTCAATGCCCACCAAACCCTTCCAGTATTTTCTGTTGGTCATGGGAGTTCTGTGTGCCAGGACTGGTTCAATTCCATTGTTGGTGGAGTTCAGAATGCTTTTTGATTGTAGGTTAACTACACATCTCAGAAACTACAACTCCCAAATGACAAAATCAATCACCTCCAACCCCACCAGTATTCAAATTTGGGCCTATTGGCTTGTTTGTGCCTAATTAGGTCCAGTGAATGAAAATAATCCTTCATATCAGATATTTACATTATGATTCATAACAGTAACAAAATTACAGTTATGAAGCAGCAACAAAAATAATTTTATGGTTGGAGGGTCACCACGACATGAGGAACTGTATTAAGGGGTTGCGGTATTAGGAAGGTTGAGAAACACTGGTGTAGTTTAAAGCAAAAGACCTGGGATCAGATCCTGGGATATAGGGCCTGTCTGGAAGGGCCTTTAATGTTAAGAGGAGTAAGGAGAGGTGGCCTAATGCCAAGTCAGACTATTTCCAACTTAGCCAAGCATTGTGTACAATGGCCAGCATGTTCTCAAAGCAGAGGCAGTAGAAGCAATGGACACATTCATGGAAATATTAAATGACACAGATATTAATCTGCCAATTTTTGCATTTACCAATTCCAGATCATGTTTTCCCTCTCACTTAGAAAAATACAAAGCAAATAAGCAAAGGAAACATGGAATGATATTAGCTTAGAAACTGACATTCACAAAATGGGAATGGGCAGGATTAGGTTTTGCCTGCAGATAGGACTGGAACCTTCTCCTATGGGCCAGAACCTAACACTAGAACAATTTTCTTGAGCTGTAGAAGATCTCTTTCATGGTCTGGTCCTTTCCTCCTGTGGTTTTGAAATAAAGGCAGTATACTGTCTCCCAATGCCATATTTTCTCCCCATCCTATTGTGCTTACTGCAGTGTTTGGTTCAATGAGCCGATGCTGCAATTCACGAGCCTCGTCCCAGCTTCCAGCTTGACATAGCTGCTCAAGCTGACAGACTTGAGTGCCAAGTACATTAGCAAGGGCACAGATTCCTCCAACAGCACCTGGAGCAGGGGAAAGAGTAAATAAAGAAGAGTATACTGCCGGTGAAACGATCTTCCATGCTTCATTTCTGCTTCATTACCAGCCCCAGAGTTCTTTCTCAGTCGGCTTCTTCCCAATCAGTTGATTGCTTGGCGTAATAGCTTGGAAAAGCTGTGTTAGCCTTGCAGACTTACTTTTTTTAGACTGCAACTCTCAGAATCCCCCAGCCAGCTTGTCCAGTGCAGATAAATAACTTTCCTAAGCTCTGATATCAAATGTTGTGGCCCCCTATTGCCAGCATTTCAATAACCACGTAAAAATATAGTTATGTGACCAAGCTTTTGGACAGCAAAGTTTGTAGTGCAATAAGATAAGGAATAGTGAACAGATCAATTGAATGACTATAGACTTGATTTTGGATGGAGTGATTTTAATAACTGTTTTAAAATCATGTTGTTTATCGGGTTTTAATATAAATGATATTGTATTATCATTTTCTAATTTTGTATGCTTTATGTCTAAATGTTATTTTATGTTTATGTTTTAATTTGGTTAGGTTATATTTATAATCATAGGTTACATATTTATAGTTATATGCTGTTGTCTTGCTATTATCTTTCAGTTTTCACATGTACACTATGTACGGCAACTGTGTTCGCAACAATTTTGCTTTTATAATGTTGGAAATCTCTTTGAGTTCCTTAGGGGGAGAAAAACGGTATATAAATGTAGTAAATAAATAAATACATTTCACTTGCTACTATTTCTTATGTTAAAGCAATGGTTCCCAACCTTTGGTCCTCCAATTATTTTGGACTTCAACTCCCAGAAATCCCAGCCATTTTATCAGATTGCGGGAGCTGAAGTTCAAAACACCTGGAGGACCAAAGGATGGGAACCACTCTGTTAAAGACATGTTATATGAAGCCAAGTTAGAAAATATTTTTGGTATGCCTATTCAATCTGTTACAGTAACTAACCTGTGTCCCAAAACATCCAGACACAGAGAAATGTCACCCTGTGGAGGTAATTTCTTGCCATCACCTACCTACGATATAGCCGGCCAGCAGAAAACCAGCTGATCCAGCCAGTACTTGGAAGTCCTCATTCTGGGTCTTGTGGACAAGGAGTGCCAGGCGGGTGATCTGGCAAGAGAGGAGAGGGTGAGTCAGGAGGCATCTTAGTGGGTGCCAGAAGTAGTCACAAAAATGAGTACATAGGCCAAAAGCATTCATATCCTGGAAACACTGGTCTAGCACTGCCAAATTAGATTTCCTTTTTTAAATTTATGAAGCAAGGTAAATCCTTCCAGACTTTATGCCTCAAACTCCCATAAGCCCCAGTAACACAACCCGTGATGAGGAACAATGGATATTGTAGCTCAGTGGTTCTCAACTTGTGGGTCCCCAAGTGTTTTGGCCTACAACTCCCAGAAACCCCAGCAAGTTTACCAGCTGGGATTACATCTGAGGCCAAAACATCTGGAGGTTTTTTTTTTAAAGAAACTGCAAGTTGCTTCTGGTGTGAGAGAATTGGCTGTCTGCAAGGATGTTGCTCAGGGGATGCCTGGATGTTTGATGTTTTACCATCCTTTTTGGGAGGCTTCTCTCATGGGGAGCTGGAGCTGACAGAGAGAGCTCGTCCATGCTCTCCCTGGATTCGAACCTGCAACCTGTTGGTCTTCAGTCCTGACGGCACAAGGGTTTAACCCATTGCGACACCGGAGGCCCACAGGTTAAGGATCACTGTTGTAGCTCATAATAGCTGCAGGAATTAGGTTTCGAGATGTATGGCTTGACTATCAGTTATGGAAATTTTCCCGACACTACAATAGAGAAGTTGTGGTTTTTAATGAAGGATACCACCCTGTTCAACAGATTCTCTTTTTTGCTTCCTAACTGATGAACAGCAGGTTACACCATTCTCAGGGAAAAGGGAAGAGTGGGATGAGTGGTCTGCAAATCTAAATAGAAAACAGTTTAAGGTCACAAACCCCCTTTACATTGCAAATTCTTCAAGACTATCTGGCAGCCCCATGGAGCTATTTTTTTCTTTTTCTTTTTTGTTGCAAAAACTGTGCATTTTGCACTTTTCTAAAAGAGCCCTGGCAGACCTTCTTGCCAGGCTATCTAAGAATCCTTAGGATTGAGTCAGCTTCTGGGGGGCCGTAGACCAGAAAAGTAATATTTCCAAGCTCTGGCAGAGGTCACAGTCAGTATCTCTATAACTCCGGGGGAGTGGAAAAAGAAAAATCTTGCTGCTTTATTGAAATCTCAGTTTTTGCAGCCCTGTTAGAAGAACTGACCTAGTCTGACACTTTGGGCCTTCCACATTGCGCTATATCCCAGAATATCAAGGCAGAAAATCCCACAATACCTGCTTTGAACTGGGTTATCTGAATCCCCACTCAGATAATGTGGGATTTTCTGCCTTGATATTCTGGGATATTGGGCTATGTGGAAAGGACCTTTGAAAGCATCCGTATTTTAAGAGTTAGAATTTAAAACTTTAAGTAGCTCTATCACAAATGCCCCACATACCATCGTTTCATGAATACTCTGATGTACAGCTATAGGCATCTCTGCATATACAAAGCCTCTTTTCTACAGACACCCTTGAGCCAAAGACAGATTCAATATGATGAGCACAATGTCAAGGTGAAAACAACCAGTCTTGCTTTGCTTCTAAACCAGGCCTGGGCAAATTTCGGCCCGCTAGGTGTTTTGGACTTTAACTCCCACAATTCCTAACAGCCAGTAGGCTGTTAGGAATTGTGGAAGTTGAAGTCCAAAACATCTGGAGGGTCGAAGTTTGCCCATGCCCGTTCTAACCTGTATACTTGACCCAGCACTTAAATGCATTCTTTCTATTGCACCTTCAAGAATTCCCTCAACAGTAGAAGCCACCTTATTTGGGGGGTTATGGGAGCTGTATAAGAAGTATAATATCTGCACAGGATATTCAACGTGCACCTTATCACAATATTTTCTTAATTTTCTTTCCCCCACCTTCAATTTGGTTCATGATGCCAAATTGAAAGTGGAATAGACTCTCATCTGCATATATAAAATCCATTTCCTGGACTGCACAAAATGATTGTTTCAAGTTAAGGGTTCTGGAGTTAACTTTCAACACTCCTGCTAAGAAAATATTGGGTTCCTCCAGAACCTCAGAGAGAGCCCTTAAGAGAATATGGTCAAACTCCTCAAATTCAGATTCTCATCAGCACCCAAGGTGTAATTACAGCCCTCCCAGTAGTATCAGCTTTGCTCAGCATTCAGCTCCAACTTTCACTTACGTTGCCACCACTGTCCTTGATCCCCACAATGTTGGGGTGTTGTGCTAGGGTGAGCACCGCATCGATGGGCAGGTCCAGCCCTGTGTTGGATGGGACACTGTAGAGTATCACAGGGATCGGAGAGGCATCAGCCACCTGGGAAATTGAAACCAGCAGCACACATGAGCATGTAAGGAAACAACCAGCAGACTTAGAATAAGGTCTCCTGCAACAAGATATCAAAGAGGGTAGATCCATAACACTTTAGTGTGGCAGAACCTAGGTACATGGCACTGTTCTTAATGCGACTGTTCTCCTTAATAGACTGAGTTAACTGCCCCACATCCCAAGGGATGCGTGGCTAAGTGACAAATAATAAAGGTGCCCCAACCCCATTCTTCACCTGTGTGTAATGATGGATCAAGGCAGCGCTGGTCATGCTTCCCCGGAAGTAGAAAGGAGTTACCACAAGGGCAGCATCAGCACCTCTGTTGGCCATTTGCGCTGTCATTTCAATGGTGCTCCGAGTGGCTAAGAAGAAAAGGGTGAGTGGGGCAAATTATCTAGAGGAAGGTAACCCCAACAAGGTCAACGTTTTAATTGCTTATGGAAACAAAAGATGGGCCTTGTTGCAAAGGTTCTGGGAGTAATATATGTTTTTAATGGCTTTTGTATTGTATTGATTTTATATTGATTTTATAATGCTGTTTTAAATGTTTTAATGGTATATTGTGGATTGTCGTGGCATCAAATTGCTGCCAATTTGTAAGCCACCTTGAGTCGCCTTCAGGCTTGAGAAAGGTGGGATAGAAATATCATAAATAAATAATAAATAAGGTGAAAAACCATCTTCAGGCTGGGGAACTATATTCCAATTTGGGAAGAATCTGAGGAGACAGGCTAAATCTATACTGCAGAATTATAGCAGATTGTCACCACCTTAATTGCCATGGTTCCATGTTATGGAATAATAAATAAATAATACAATTTATTTATATTTTGCTCTATCTCTCCGAGGGGACTCAGAGTGGATTGCAGGATACATTCAATGCCTTCTAATACAGTGAAAGAACAATGACACTAATACACAGAACAAAGGTAAAGGCTTCCCCTTTCATCTCCAGTTTCTGGAGGCAGTGCTCAAGTCCGGCCATGGAGAAGTGCTATTTTTCCATTTCCATTTATTACTAAAACATATTTCTGACAGTGATGTTGTGCATTTATGGGGAAGCCCTTCTCAAGTGTGAAGCTGACAGATCAGCCTGCCCCACATGATTATTGTAGCTTTGTGAAATATTTATCCATCTCTGACACATAGCTCTGGTGCCACGACAAACTACAAATCTCAAGATTCCATAGGATGGAGCTGTGGTAATTAATGTGCTATCAAACTTTAATAATTCTGTAATTTGAGATGGTTTATGGATTGGACACATTGAGTGAGACATACCACAAGCTATCTCAGGTTTAAGGAGTTCCACAATAATTCCCAAAATATGAAATGACTGTGTGTGTGTGTGTCTGTGTGTGTATATAGGGGGAGGGAGAGAGAGAGGGAGAGAGAGAGAGGATGTTCGGGCCCTCGGAGAGTTATCCTCTTTTCGGAGGGCCTGCAAAACAACGCTCTTCCAGCAGGCTTTTAACCTTTGATAACCCATGTTGACTATCCTGTGTGGGTCGGAAATCTGTTTTAAATCTGTTTAAAATATGTGTAAATTTGTTTTATTGTTGCATATTATGATTATGCATTTTAGGCTATGTAAACTGCCCCGAGCCTGCAGGGAAGGGCTGTATAGAAATGGAAATAATAAATAAATAAATAAATAATCTAAAACCTAACTTGAAATTACTTATTTATGCATAAATCCAGAAATCTAGAAACCATGTTCCAGCCCAAAGATGGAGATAACATCTACAAGCAGAAAGGCTTTTAAAAAAGCCTGCCCTGGGTCCTTCACTGTCAGAAAGGCAAAAAACAAATTAAGTTTGTTTGTTTGTTTCGTGTCAAGAGCGACTTGAGAAACTGCAAGTCGCTTCTGGTGTGAGAGAATTGGCCATCTGCAAGGACATTGCCCAGGGGACACCTGGATGTTTGATGTTTCACCATTCTTGTGGGAGGCTTCTCCCATGTCCCCGCATGGGGAGTTGGAGCTGACAGGGAGCTCAACCATTCTCCCCGGAATCGAACTGCTGACCAGCAGTCCTGACGGCACAAAGGTTTAACCCATTGTACCACAGGGGGCTTTGAGATTAAGTAAAATAATTAGGCAAAGTGATGAAAGCAGACATCATTTTATCTATGTTCCTACTAAGCATGCAAAGAATAGTTCAATTCAGTGGTTGTCTCTTCAGGAGGAAAGCTAATATGGGAATTTATGAGCTATGAAGTGAAGCTCAATTCATGTAACAGTTCTCTCAGGTTTCAATAGCGCCTTAACTTTTATCTTTGATTAGAATTCAACTCAACAATCTTCCAAGCCTGTCCTTGCTATATCAGCTGAAACAGAAACAGGAATTCAGAAATGGTCCACACTAGTAGAATTTGTATGTGAGTAAGTTTCCTCCCTAAGTGTCTATCAGGGAGTTAGAGGCTGGAGTACTTCATGACCTGAAAGGTTCTTTATGAAAAATATGTTGCAGAATGTAAGAAATCAGTTAGTATGTGTGTGTGTGTCAACTGTAAAATAAGATGCACGTAACTGAGCATGGGACATTTGCATACTGTTACATTTTTCAGGTTTGAGCTTTGCAGGTGTTTGCAGAGAGAGAAGTGAGGAGAGACAGAGTTTGGAGTGTACTCTTGCTTCATAAGCTGCTGGAGGAAGATCATGGACAAAGAAAGACCATTTTAAATCTCTCTAAAAAGACATTATGTGTGACTCGATGTAACTGATCACATAATTGTACATATGTTGTTCTGAATTACAAAGAGTAAACTACTTGTTCTTTATTGATTGTCTACATGGCATATTTTCATTCTCTGACAAGACAGTGTGTGGGCTGGTCAAACCTGAACTACATGTGGTTTATTTTACATTAAGCCACAAAACTTAATATGATGACATGTCAAGCGTCCATAACTAAGCAATGGGAGAATGGTGCTCTGAAGTGCAGAACATCAAGCCGCTATGGACCACTTCAACATAACCACATAATTTTGTGACACTTCCTCTGTAGTAGTGTCATTTTCCATACTACTCACATTCACATCCAGTCCCAGCAAGAAGAAGATTTTCCTTGGGTATCGTTTGACGCACGAGTCTCACTATTTCCATGCGTTCCTGTTGTGTCAAGTATGGAGTTTCTCCATTGGAACCCTGTACCACAAAACCTATCAAAAAAGCGCATGTTGGTTTTCATCATTGCACATAACCACCAGAAGTTATAGACTCATTTCAAGTATTTACATGTCCCTTCTTAAAGCAGGCGTGGGCAAACAGCCTTAGGCCCTTTCCCCTCAGCCGCTTAAGCTTAAACTTCTGCTTAAAGGACATCAATAAAGAAGCAGAGAGTGAAGCAAGTGGAACCAGCAGCCCAGCAGGAACTTTATATGAACCATTCAGCCTTGATAAATAAAAGGTCTTAAACAGGCACCTTAAGAATATTTCGAGCACTTCTTCCATTTGGGGAGAGCAAAGTCAGCCCTCTGTATCCACAGAACCCTTATCTATGGATTCAACCATCCATGGCTTGAAATTATTACTTTTCAATTCTAAAAAGCAAAACCTTAATTTTGCCATTTTATATAAGGACCCCTACTTTCCTGTTTCCATTGTATACTTATTTATTTATTTATTATTCGGTCTTGTATGCCGCCACTCCCCGAGGGCTCGGAGCGGTTCACAGCACATAACACAGTATAAAACACCTTAAAAGTAACGATTAACTATGATTAATACACAGAAAGTTAAGATTCAAACGCCAGCCGGAACAAATGTGTTTTACATGCCCTGCGGAAGGTCGACAGCTCTCGCAGGGCATGGACTTCAGCTGGCAAGGCATTCCAGAGAGATGGCGCCACAATAGAGAAAGCTCTCCGCCTAGAAGATGTTAAACAGATGGTCTTAAAACTGGGTACTTCCAGTAGGTTTAGCTCTTCTGAACGGAGTGATCTCTGGGGTTGGTAGGGGGTAAGACAGTCCCTCAGGTACACCGGCCCTGGACCATACAAGGCCTTAAAGGTTAATACCATCACCTTGAAGGTGATCCGGTGCTCGATCGGCAGCCAGTGAAGCTGCTGCAAAATAGGTGTTATATGACTTCTCACTGGAGCCCCAGTGAGAAGTCGAGCAGCAGCATTCTGGACAAGCTTAAGCTTCCGGGTCACGGACAAGGGTAGACCAATGTAAAGGGCAATATAATGGGAGTTGCACATTCACAGATTTTGGTATCCATAAGGGATACTGGAACCAAAGTCCAGCAAATACCAAGGGACTACTATATTCCATCAATTTGCTTCTCGCCATCTGCTATGTACCTCAAAAAGGAAGAGATACTAAGATTAGGGTCTATGGAATGTTTTGTTTTTTTTAAGGATTGTAAATATTCACATGGAGAGAAGCCATTGTTTCTATACTCTGGTCCCAGGCCATTTATAATTTTAAAGCAAGGGTTGGGGATGTACAGCATACACATGTTGCTGGATTGAAATTCCTACATACACCATATCAGGGAAATCTAACATATTGAATTTCTTCTAGACACATATGTATGTATTTTTAAAAGATGCATGCATTCTGCTGGGCTCTATATGGATAGTTGGGAGGCGATGAATTTGGGAGCATTCAGAAAGAATACATGACCACATATAATTCATAAAATATGGAAGCCAGCTATAAGTAAAGCAGGGTATGGCAGCAATATGACATGGATTATCTATCAAAGGTACATGTACACTGCAGAATTAATGCAGTTTGATGCCACTTTAACTACAAGGGCTCACTGCTATGTCAGGAGCTACTCGAGAAACTGCAAATCACTTCTGGTGTGAGAGAATTGGCTGTATGCGAGGACGTTGCCCAGGGGACGTCCAGATGTTTTACCACCCTGTGGGAGGCTTCTCTCATGTCCCCGCATTGGAAGCTGGAGCTGACAGGCAGGAGCTCACCCTGCTCCCCAGATGCGAACCACCGACCTTTTGGTCAGCAGTCCTGCCGGCACAAGGGTTTAAACCATTGCACCACTTGGGGCTCCTTATAGTGGAAGTTGTTGTTTAATGAGGCATCAGCACTCCTTGGCACAGAAGGCCTTGTAAAACTACAACTGCCAGAATCCCATGACATTGAGCTGTGGCAATTTTGCCTTTATAAAGTAGAGTTAAACTGTATTAATGCTACTATGTAGATGCATCATAAGACAGGACAAGCCCTGTCATTAAGCAGAGTGAGGCAGCTACCTCAGGAAACAGATGGTAACATATAAAAATACCCCATGAAATACACATTGTTGTTGTTGTTGTTGTTTCACTGCCAAAGGGTGTGAGGCATACTTGTGAGATTTTCTTAACACAGGACCAAAACAAACTAGGCTGACCTTAGATGCTATGGCTGGTCATTCAGGTGAAACCAATTTGTTGCTCCTTCACAGGCAGGACAATGCCTTGGACAAGGAAAATGTTATTTGGAGCGAGGGAAAGAGAAAATAATTGCCAAGTAACGCAACTTTCTCCTTTACTCCTATCTCCCACAGGGCTTCAAAGTCCAGGCAAGCAGCCATGTGTATCCTTGAAGATAGAGTAATAGTTATCCACTCCACTGAACACCCTCTTTTTATGTTCCTGATCCAGGTCCAGCAAATGCAAGGAACAACAAATGAAAGCAATGTCCTTTTGATTTCCCCCATTTGTTGCAAGTCACATAAGATATAGATGTCAGAGAAACAACAAAAACCAGAGGTTATTTGCCTTCAGTTAAACTTTCCATTGAAGATGTGGAAGCTACATCAGAAACTGTCTTAGGTTGAATAGTGGACCATCTAGTTCACTCTTGTTTATGCAAACCAACAGTGGCTCTCTAAGATTTTAAGGAGCTTTCCCAGTCTACCTAGAGCTATAAGGGATAGAAATCTGCATATACAGTGTTCCCTCGCTACTTCGCGGTTCGCTTTTAGCGGACTCGCTGTTTCGTAGTTTTCAAAAAATATTAATTTAAAATATGGTATTTGCTGTTTTGTGGGGTTTTGCCTCTGCCACTCTCCGAGGCACTTTCCATCCTCAGTCCTCCCTCCAGCCTTGTAGGGCCTTCCCTTCCTTTCCTTCACTTTATTTTAAGTTTATAAAGACTTAAAATAGTGTATAACTACTAAAATAATGTATAAATATTAAAATAAATAGAGTGTCCCTACATTGCGGTTTTTCACTTATTGCGGGAGGTCCTGGAACGTAACCCCTGCAATAAGTGAGGGAACACTGTATACCATGAGATCCACTACAAAGCTGCAACTATTGTTGTGATAGGAGAGAACATCAGACCTGAAGATTATTCAAAAATGCACACACCCAAAATGTGTAGTGGCTAACCAAAGTAACTTAGGATCCATTTAAACCCGTGGTTCCCAAAGTGGGCGGTACCACCTCCCAGTGGACAGTGAGGCGATCCAAGGGGGTGGTGGGAGGCTCAGGAGAATTTGGGGGGCACTGAAGCCCTGTAAGGAGGCAGTGGCGGGATTCCAACTTGCAAGCGTGCGAGAGTGCACCTGCCAGTTGGAAACCCCATGCAGGCGCTGCCTGGAAACCGCAGCGTGCGCCCCCTTCCTCTCCTCAACTCTACCCACTGTGCAGTCCTGCATCACCCCTTCCAATCCAATGGGTGTCTTGGAAGGAAGGGGCGATACGGGACTACGCTGTGGACAGAGTTGAGGAGAGGAAGGGGGGGCGGTGCTGTGGTTTCCAGGCAATGCCTGGCCAGGGATTCCACTGGCAGGCTGAGACAGTCGCACGCTTGCATAAGAACATAAGAACATAAGAACATAAGAAGAGCCATGCTGAATCGGGCCTCAGCCCCCCCCACAACCAGTACCCGGGGAAAATCCTGCCTGCCTCCATCAACACAGAGGTGGCACTTGGATGTCCATTTCAGTAGCTACTGATTTCCTTGGTCTCCATGAATCTGTCTAATCCTGCCTTGAAGCTGTCCAGGCTGACAGCTGTCACAACCTCCTCTGGAAGTGAGTTCCATAACCCAATGACCCTCTGGGTGAAGAAATATTTCCCTTTATTAGTCCTAACTTTCCTACCTTGGAGCTTTAGGGAGTGCCCCCTAGTCCTAGTGTTGTGTGACAGAGAAAATATTTTTTCTTTGTTCACCTTTTCTATCCCATGCATGATTTTATACACTTCGATCAAGTCACCTCTTAAACGCCGTCTTTCAAGGCTGAAAAGACCAAGGCGTTGCAACCTGATTTCATAAGGGAGCTGCTCCATCCCTTGGATCATATTTGTTGCCCTTCTTTGTACCTTTTCCAGTTCCGTTATATCCTTTTTGAGGTGCGGTGACCAGAATTGTACACAGTACTCCAGATGTGGCCTCACCATAGATTTGTAGAGAGGCAATACAACATTTGCCGACCTATTTTCGATTCCCTTCCTGATCATGCCAAGCATAGAATTTGCTTTTTCACTGCTGCAGCGCACTGGGTTGACATCTTCATTGAGCTGTCCACCAAAACCCCAAGATCCCGTTCCTGGTGTGTCTCAGAAAGCTTTGATCCCATCAGTTGATAAGTGTATTTGGGGTTCTTTGCCCGATGTGCATGACTTTACACTTGTTTAGGTTAAAATGCATTTGCCACTTTGTTGCCCATTCACTCAATTTCGAGAGATCTTTCTGGAGCTCTTTACAGTCAGTTTCATTTTTAACTACCCTGAACAGTTTAGTGTCATCTGCAAAGTGTGTGCCTGCCAGTTGGTCCAGCGGAGAAGGAAAGCCTCCACGTCTGCAAATGCCCCCTGAGTCGCTGCGGTGTTTGCAGGTGCCTCCTGGGAGATGGCCGTGGCACGAAGGAAAATGCAAGCAGCTCCCAATTTCCAAGGTCTAGTATTCTCTATTGCTCAAGTTTAGTTCAATTCCATTGCCGTTGGGAGTTCAAAATGCTATTTGATTATAGGTAAACTATAAATCCCAGCAGCTACAACTCCCAAATGACAAAATCACCCCCCGCCAACCCCACCAGTATTCAAATTTGGGCATATTGAGTATTTGTGCCAAATTTGGTCCAGATCCAGGGTTGTTTGGGTTCAGAGTGCTCTCCAAATGTAGGTGAACTACAACTCCCCTAAATCACTGTCAATTCCTACCAAACCCCTCCAGTATTTTCTGTTGGTCATGGAGGTTCTGTGTGCCAAGTTTGGTCCAGGTCTGTCATTCATGGGATCTCGGCTGTGGAAGTCAGAGCTGAATTGGTCAAAGGTACTGCAAATTGGTCAAAGGTACTGCTGGCTGTTAGGAATTGTGGGAGTTGTAGTCCAAAACACCTGGAGGGCCGAAGTTTGCCCAGGTCTGCTCTAAACTGTCCGAAGGCCTGACCTCAGAACCATGGTTTTAATTTTTTTTCTAAAAGCCAGGAGGGAGGGAGCGGATCTTACCTCATTTGGGAGTGTGTTCCATAGGCAGGGGGCCACAGCCGAGAAGGCCCTGTCTCTCGTCCCCGCCAGACACATTTGTGCTGTTGAAGGGAGCGAGAGCAGGGCCTCCCCGGATGATCTTAGATTACGAGGTGGGACATAGGGGTGGATGCGTTCGGACAAGTAAACTGGGCCAGAAACTGTATTTAATAGCATTTAATGGCCGTGCAGCTTCAAGGTATGTTTGCTGGTTGTATGTAAACCGCCCCGAGCCTGCCGGAAGGAGCGGTATACAAGACCGAATAAAATAAATAAATAAATAAAATAAAAGGTCTGGCTTCTTACTGCCTGGGGGAATCCTTTGATTTTTGCAATTTAATAAACTTTCCCAATGTTTTTAAATGATAGAACCAATTTGAGAGTGACTTTTAAAAAAAATCCAGGTACAAAAAATCATGTTACTCACACTAGAGGGGGAAAAATCCACTTAAAATCCGGTTTCTGCCTCTTGCAGAATTCTGGAGTTTGTAGTTTAGTGAGGTTAGTGTTAAAAGCTCCTCCCCAAAGTACAAACCCCAGAATTCTGCAGGAGGCAGAAACCGGATTAAAAGTGGCTTCTTTCTCTAGTGTGATCAAGTGTAATCCCCCTCCCAGGCAAAGAGAACAGTGGAGGAGGTTTCCTTTTCCGGCTCTGGGGCTGATCAGACCCCGGCGCCGCATTTTTGCCAGCCTGTCCTTTGGGGCAGATCCTGGCCAGCCCTCCCGTCCCTACCTCGGAAGGGGATCCGTCCGTAGAGGCGCAGGTTCTCCTCCAAGTGGCTGTAGCCCACCTCTCCTTGCGTGGTGAAGGGAGTCACCAAAGGCGGGTAGATGCCCCGCAGGTCCAGCTTCCGAGGAGGGTCCCTCGAATGGAGCCCCCTCTGGGCGGCCCTGGGCCCAAGCAGGGGACGGAGCCACACTCGGAGGGCTGGCAGCGCCCTTGCCATGCTTGCCCCGCTTCTCCTGGGCCAAGGAAAGGGCCAGGAGGGACAAGCCAGGCACACAAGGCCAAGGTCGAAGTCTCTCAAGCTGAGAAGGAGGGAGGGCTCTTCTTCTGTAACCCCCTCACCGCCTTTCAGCCTTAGCTGCGCCCAAATCCCAGCTGTCTCCTTGCTGCACATTGTTGGATCAGTCCGGCATTATTTATTTATTTATTTGTTTAATTATTATTTCGGTTTCTATACTGCTCCTCCCTGTAGGTTCGGGGCGGTTCACAATATCTAAAAGCATATACATTAAAAAGCAATACATATAAAAACCAGTTTCTATGAGTTTTAAGAGGGGCTGCTAAGATTCAATGCTTGCCGGGAAAGGGTAGTCTTACAAGCCCTCTGAAAAGGGGCCAATTCTCTAATTGATCAAACTTCATCCGGTAAAGCGTTCCATAGAGTCGGAGCCACCACTGAGAAGGCTCTTTGCCTAGTAGCTGATGAGTGGCAAGTTCGGATAGAAGGGACATCAAAGAGGTTTTGTTCCTTTGACCATAGTGATCTCTGGGGAATATATGGGGTAAGGCGGACCTTCACGTACACCGGCCCAAGACCATACAAGGCTTTAAAGGTTAGAGCCAGCACTTTAAATGCAATCCGGTACTCTATTGGGAGCCAGTGCAATTGCTGCAAAATGGGGGTGATGTGGCATCTCACCGGCACTCCGGTGAGCAGTCGAGCTGCAGCATTTTGCACTAGCTTAAGTTTCCAGATCACAGACAAAGGAAGGACAATGTAGAGGGTGTTACAGTAGTCTAATCTCAAGATGACCGTCACCTGGATCACCATAGCTAGGTCGCTCCTGGATAGGTAGGGTGCCAAACACCTAGCCTGTCGCAGATGCGGATCTGCTCACAGTGGAGACCTGGGCCTCCATTGTCAGCAGTGAGTCCAACTGGACTCCCAGACTTTTTACTGAAGACGACGGGCATAATGCCTTGCTGTCCAGGGTAGGCAGCTGGCATTCTCCCCCACCCGGGCCATAGGATCTCTGCCTTCAATGGATCACCTTCAACCGGCTAGCTCGTAGCCATCCAGTCATGGCCTCAAGGCACAGATGGAAATTATCGGGTACGGAGTCCGGCCGGCCTTCCATTCTCAGCACAAGCTGGGTGTCATCAGCATACTGATGGCAGTCCAGACCAAAGCTACGCACCAGTCGGGCAAGTGGGCACATATAGATGTTAAATAACAGAGGAGAAAGAATAGCCCCCTGAGGGACCCCACAGCTTAGAGGGAGCCTCTCGGAGACTACACCTCCCCTCTCCACCCATTGTCCCCGGTCTTGGAGGAAGGAGGACACCGATTTAAGGGCTGTCCCTCTAACTCCCATCACGGCTAAACGGTGGATCAATAATGTGTGGTCTACTGTATCAAAAGCTGCCGTGAGGTCCAATAACACGAGCAGTGCTGATCCACCTTGGTCCAACTGGCAACGGAGCTGGTCTGTAATGGAGACCAGCATAGTCTCCATCCCATGCCCAACACAGAAGCCGGACTGGAAGGGATCAAATCCGGCTGTGTCATTTAAGAACTGCTGCAGCTGTCCCGCTGCTGCCCTCTCTTTTATTTATTTTTTTTAATAGTTTTTTATTGTTTTTCAAAATAAACATGAACATCGACATCAACAGATTGTGATGGGTAGGGGTGCAGGAGTGTGGGGGTTCAAGGTGTGGGAGGGGGTAGGGGTAGATACACTGGGTAGGGATGCAACAGTATAAAATGACTTCCCAAAGATAATCCAAGTGCGTCATTGTTCGTGTTTGCAGCACTGTTTGATTATGTTCCTTTCACAGTGGGTGTATAGCTGTCAGTCTTATAGTTCATTTATTTCCACTGTGAATTTGTGGCCTTTGTTTTGCATGTATTTCTTTAGGCTGGTCCAGTCCGTTTTGTTTCTTTCCTTGTTTATATTGTGGGCTAGGGCATCCATCTGGATTACGTCTAAGGTCTTCAAGATCCATTCTTCTTTGCTGGGAAGCGTGTTTTGTTTCCACCATCTTGCCAATGTTATGCGTGCACAAGTGCTTAGCAAAAATAGCATTCTATCTTGATTCTCAGAGAGTTGGTTGCCTGTCAGTCCCAGGAGGTAAATTTGGGGGTCTAGCTCTATTTTTTTTCCCAGTATTTCTTGTGTTGCTTGGTGTATTTCTCTCCAGTATTTTTTGACCTTTTGGCACTCCCACCATTGATGAATATATGTCCCCGTCTTCTGCTCACATTTCCAACATTTCCCGGAGCATTTCTTGTCAAATTTGGCTAATCTGGCGGGGTACAGGTGCCACCTGTACTGCATTTTAAGCCAGTTTTCCTCAATTTCCGTAGCTTTGTAGTATTTTAATTTTTTCCCCCATATTTCCTCCCACTGGTATAGGGAGACTGTATGTCCTAGATCTTTAGCCCATTTGATGTGACTATCTTTAACTAGGTCTTCCTCCATCGCCCATTCTAGTAACAGTTTGTAGATGCAGCTGATGTTTTTTTTTTTTTCTCACTATTGGCTCCCAGATTGTATCTTCCGTGAATCCGATCTTTTTATCTGCGTTATAGTGTTCATTTATCTGAAAATACTGGAACCACGTTAAGTTTGGGTGGCTTTGTCGTAGTTCTTCTATTGTTTTTATCTCCCACTTATTTTGTGTATTTTTTTCAAAATCTGCTTGTACGTTAGCCATGTTTTATCTGCTCACTCTTTCTTATAGAAAGCCTCCATGGGGAGATCCATAACGGTGTTTGTCTATATAGTCTTATTTTATATTTTTCCCAAGTCCGGGACAGGGCCGCCCTTATATAGTGATGTTCAAAGTTCTTTTCCACCCTTTTTCTATTATACCACATGTATGCGTGCCATCCAGCACGGAGGTCATGTCCTTCCAGTGTTGTCTGTCTTTTGTTTTGCAGTAGAGCCCAGTCCTTAATAGCTACTAGGTTGCAGGCCTCGTAGTACAATTTGATGTCTGGTAGCCCAAACCCTCCCCGTCTCTTTTCATCTGTCATACTTTTTAGATTTATCCTCGCCTTTTTATTCTTCCAAATGAATTTTCTTAGGTCTGTGTTCCATTTTTTGAATAGTGTATCGTTCCTAATTACCGGTATTGTTTGGTATAGGAACAGCAACCTTGGTAGTACCGTCATTTTAATAGTGGCAATTCTGCCTAATAGAGAAATATTTTGCTTGTTCCATCTATTTAGGTCCATTTGTATTTGTTTCCATAATTGTTCGTAATTGTTTTTGATCAGATCTATGTTTTTGGCAGTCAGTGTTATTCCTAAATATCTAATTTTCTTCTCTATTTTCAATCCTGTTTTGTCTTGTAGAATGTCTTTTTCCTTTTCATCTAGGTGTTTAACTAATAATTTTGTTTTCTGCTTATTCAAATTGAAACCGGCAATATGTCCAAACTTCTCGAATTTTTGGAGCCATTTATCTATATTAGGAACGGGGTTTTCTATACTGCAGACGATATCGTCCGCATAGACTCTGATTTTGTATTCCTCTTTCCCTACTCTAGTTCCCTTTAGTTCCTTATCCTGATTTATTTCTCGTACTATGGTCTCTGTTGCCAAGATGAAGAGTAATGGGGATAAGGGGCATCCCTGTCTTACTCCCCTTTTTATTTGGATTTTATTTTTTTTCTCTTGCCCGTTGATTATTAGGGTAGCCTCTTGGTTGTTGTATAACGCCTCTATGATATTTTGGAAGTGAAACCCCATGTCCATTTCCCTCATCAATAATTTCATATAATTCCAATTAATTTTATCGAACGCCTTTTCGGCGTCGATAAAAAGCAAAGCTAATTTCTTTTCATTATGCCTTTCGTAGTATTCTAGTGTGTTTATTATACTTCTTGTATTTTCCTTTAGTTGGCGTTCTGGCAGAAACCCCGTCTGATCATTAGAGGTCCAGTCTTTTAGAAATAATTTTAATCTATTCGCTATGATGGAGGTGAAGACTTTGTAGTCTGTGTTTAGCAAGGATATCGGTCTATAATTTTTCATATTTGTTTTTTCGGAGTTTTCTTTATGAATGAGTGTGATGTTTGCCGTCTCCCATGTTTTGGGAATTTCTTTACTTGTTCTGATACTGTTAAATATTTCTAATAGTATACCTGAAAGCTCATTTTTATAGGTCTTATAGTATATGGCTGTTAGACCATCCGGTCCGGGCGACTTATTGTTTTTAAGTCCTTCGATACTCGTCATTACCTCTGCCATTGTTATTGGGTCGTTTAGGACTGCTCTCTGCTTTTCCGAAATTTTGTGTATTCCCAGGCTGGAGAGGTATTCTGTTATATCTTCTGCTGATGTTTCTTCTTTTTTGTACAGCTTCTGGTAGAAATTGGCAAAGGCCTTCGTTATCTCATCTTCTTTGGTATGGTACTTGCCCTCGTGTTCTATTTTGGTAATATGTGTTTCATTCTTGTTGTCTCTTAGTTTCTTAGATAGCCATTTGCCAATTTTATTGGCATTTTGGAAATAATTAGCCCTGGCATATTTAAGTTGTCTGCCCAATCTCTCATTCTGTAGCATCTGGTACTGTTTTTTGAGTACATTTATCTCTTTTAGAAGGCTTAATTTGCCCGGTTGTCTCTTCAGTTTTTCCTCTTTTTCCCTTACCTCCTCTGTGATCTCAATCTTCTTTTTATTAAGTTGTTTGTTCTTTCTGTTATTCAACTGAATGAAATTCCCGCGCATGACTGCCTTCATTGCCTCCCACTGGGTGATCTTGCTCGTCTCCTCTCCTTTATTGATATCAAAATATTCTATCAGCAAGTTTCTTGCCCATTCTATGTCCCCGGAGTTTTTGAGTAAACTATCTTTAAGTCTCCATCTGAAATTGGGTTTACTTCCCTTGAATTGAAGCTCCAGTGAGTTATGGTCTGACAGGGTGTTTGTCTTAATGTCTATTTTGTGTATTCTTGTGGATATGGTCTTGGTCACCCAAGCCATATCTATACGGCTCCAGACTTTATGTCTTCCCGAGTAGAAAGAGTAATCTCTCATGGTGCCATTGTGGAGCCTCCATGCATCTACTAGATTTAAGTTCTCTAATGTTTTCAGGAATTGATGGGGGAGTTGACTACCTTTATTTTTCTTTTTGACTTCCTGTGCTTTTGTGTGTTTTATCAATTTCTGCATTAACCACCCCGTTGAAATCTCCTAATATCATTAGTTCATCATACTCTTGTTTGTCTATCTGATTTTTGAGGTCCCTGATGAATTTTATCTTAGGTCCGTTTGGACAATAAACATTACACAGGAGTAATCTTTGACAGTTTATTTCAATGCCGATTCCTAAATATCTCCCTTCCATGTCTTTAAAAGCCAAACTCGGGTTGAGTTTGGGGTTTGCGTATATGGCTACTCCACATTTTTTCTTTTCGCCTACAGAATAGAAGTGTTTCCCCAATTTTGGTTGTTCCAAGTATCTAGTATGTCTGCTGGACACGTGTGTCTCTTGTAATGCTATTATTTCGTACTTCTTACTTTTAAGGTTGTCCACGATTCGCCTCCGTTTCTGTGGCGAGTTTAGCCCATTCACATTAACTGAGTATACTTTCAGCGATGTCATCTTGGGGGTCTGGTTGTTCTATTGAGTCGTCAGTCTGTGCTTTATCCTGCATGGTCACCAGTTGGTAGTTTTCCGGCGAGAATTCTCTTAATCTCTTTAGGTTCCTACTTAGAGATGTTCCTGGCGAGTCAATTTCTTCATAATCGATATTATCTTCTCCATCTCCTATCTCGCCTTCTTCCTCCTCCATTCCCCTGTCCATTTTTCCCGTCAGTTCTTTTTGGTGCCCTTTCTTCTGAGGTGTTCTTTGTTCCAGCCTTCTCCCTTCTTCTTTCCATTGTTTGGATGGGTGTCCTCTCTGTGACCTTCCTTGTCCTGGTGGTTTCCCCCGGCGGATGTGTTCTTCATAGAATGCTCTCGCCTTCTCAACCGTGTTCAACCAATATCTGATTTCATTGTATGTTACTGTGAGTCCTTCACTTCTTTCCCATCTGTAGCGTATTTTTCTGGTCTTGAGTTCTTCTGTTAGAAAGTAGTACTTTCTTCGGTTTGCTATTGTTTGTTGGGAAACCTCCTTCATGAAGATGACTCTCTTGTCTTTGTAGTAAACAGTTTGTTTTGTACATCTTTGTAGGATCTCATCTCTGAAACATTTGCGTGCAAACGAGACGATAGTATCTCTGGGTGTTTGGTTCCTTTTTGAGTATTCCGTGTTAATTCTATAAGTTCTATCCACATCATTCCCTACGATCGCTGGTTCAGTCTCCGTTAGGTCTGCGATGACATCTATTATAATCATTTTCAGATTCTCATTTTGCGTTTCTGCCAGGTTTCTAATCTGCTGCTGCCCTCTCAATCAAGATCTTTTTCACACTTAGTGCTCTCGAGCCATGCACCCCCCATTCTGTATCTTTCATTTCATTTTTTCTGCATTTCATGTAGTTTACCTAACAGCTGGTAAACTGGCTGCTATTTCTGGGAATTGTCGGCCAAAACACCTGGGGACCCACAGGTTGAGAACCACTCAGATAGTGTTACAAAATGAATTTAAGAGAAGAGAATTACTTTATGCTGAATAGCTAACCAGCTTTCTATTTTGCTGAACCGATTTGAAAGTTGCCAGGTTCTCCACCCAAATCCTACATAAATTGGCTGTGAATGGCAATATGCTTTAGGGAAAGGGCTAGAGGACACATTAATTATTGCCATGTCTAAGCCTGACCTAATTCAGTTGACTCTCTTACCCTTTATTCCTAGAATGGGTTTCACTTCGTAGGCAGTTAATCTCTGTAGCCCTCGGTGGCGCAATGGGTTAAACCCTTGCACCGGCAGGGCTGCTGACTGAAAGGTCAGCGATTTGAATGTAGGGAGAGCTGGTTGAGCTCCCTCTGTCAGCTTCAGCTCCCCATGCAGGGACATGAGAGAAGTCTCCCACAAGGATGGTAAAACATCAAAACATGCAGGCGTCCCCTGGGCAATGTTCCTGCAGATGGCCAATTCTCTCACACCAGCTGCAACTTGCAGTTTCTCAAGTTCCTCCTGACACACAAAAAAATTGATCTCTGATTGATGGTTTGCAGATCTCATCACTTTTGTAAAAAGGGAAACCCCATTCACTTGGAGGCTAAGCGAAAGGGAAAGCTGCTGAATTTATTGTGTAGCTGTTAAAATCATAGAACGGAATTTCTTGTGCAGCTGATAAGAGTAACAGGTACAATGTGGCTACACAAGGAAGGAAGGCAGTGCACACACTTCTAAGTGGTATTTGTTTATTTCTTTATTGAAATGGCACAGCTTTTTGAAGTCCAGAACCATTCTGATTGGAGTCCCATTTGCCTTCCCTGCTTTCCTTCCATTTGTGGCTCATGCTGGCATTTCTGCTGCATCTGGCTCTTGCTTCTCCAGCACGCCCCGTGTGTCTGTCTGCCATAGTTGCACAAGATCTGTTGGAGTCTTGCCAGCCTGGGGCAGGAGGGGTAGAAACAGAAAGATCAGTGTCCTCATGCCATTGAACCTCTGGTTTGATCAGACCAACAATGTAAAAGTTACATTCGGGAACTTCCTTATAACAGAACTCTACATGACTCCTAAAATGCCCATGAGATAGCATTGGCAAGAGAAATCCTGTGTTGGGTCACACAGAGATTGGAAAAGTTAAATTTTGGAACTGCAACCCCGAAATCTCCTAGCCTCTCAAGTAGTCTCTCAAGTAGTCTGAGGGCCCTTCCACACAGCCCTGTATCCCAGAATATCAAAGCAGAAAATCCCACAATATCTGCTTTGAACTGAGTTATCTGAGTCCACACTACTATATATTCCAGTTCAAAGCAGATATTGTAGGTTATTCTGCCTTGATATTCTGGGTTATTATGGATGTGTGGAAGGGTCCTGAGAATGTTTGATGCAGGCCACAAAGCAGCAAGACTTACCACATTTTTGGCCATCATGTCCGCTCCATGCAGAATGAGCATCTTAATTATCTTGTAGCGATTTAGACGGACAGCATCATGGAGGGCGCTCTCTCCCTCCTACAAGAGACATGACAGAATCCTTGGGTGTTTGGCAAAGACACACTGGCAGCAGTTACCACATACAACTTGTGATGTTGATGTAAGAATGGGAAATTCTATAGAGTCATCTAAGCACAAACTTGTTCAGATGTCCCTCAAGGTGTGTATGTGTATGTAAAAACAGTCTGGATGCATTAAATAGAGCCTAGTGGGCAGAAACCAACTGCAGAGCTAACGATATTGGACATTAGTAAATACTATCAAAGGATAGTACCAGGCAGGTTGATATGAGGAGATGCGGTCGGGTAAGTACGTTGGACCCGAACTGTTTAGGACTTTAAAGGTCAAAACCAGCACCTTGAATCAGGCTCGAAAACAAATTGGCAGCCAGTGAAGGTGCTGTAGCAGAGGAGTTGTGCACTCCCTGGGTCCAGCACCTGTGAGTAATCTGGCTGCAGCTCTTTGGACTAGTTGGAGTTTCTGGACACTCTTCAGGGGCAGTCCCACATAGGGCCTGTTACAGTAGTCTAGAAGGGATGTATCCAAGGCATGGACCACCATGGCCAAGTCTGGCTTCTCAATTATGTGAAACTTCTAGCACATCTCCCAACTAGTGATGCCATTAGTGCATTCAAGTTGCGCAGTAACCCACTCAGTTCGGTCAGCAATCACTTAAACACAGTAATGGGTTAAGCTGTAACACCTTGCAGCTACAAACCACTAGGACTAAGCAAAGGTGTGTACTATATTAGAGTGAACAACCATCAATAAATAATATAAATAATAAATATAACACTTTATAAGTTTACACAATACTTAGCAGACATTTAGAAGCTGTATATACAAATCATCACAAAATCGCAAAATAATACATACTACGAAAGATAATATATCTGGTACTTAGCGTATTTGTGAAACCGCCATTGATAAGAGTCCGCGATCCAGGTAATCTGGTTTAACTGGTAATGTATTTCCAAAGGCGGAGTTACGAAGGTCCACTATAGTCCAGATTAAGGACGTCAATTGAGTTCGGCGTGGATCAAGAGGTAGTATTGGAGTTAGAAAGAATATCAAATCTCCTGAAAAAGATCCTGCGTCCTGAATATCAGTTGTAATCCATCAGGGTGGATTCAAAGATCTACATGTAGATCCTTACATTTGCCCGGATCGCTGGATCGGCTCTGCGGCTCCAATCTCAAGAAGATTAAGTTGGCTGCTGTGTAAACAGGAGTCGGTACAATAGTTCCGTTTGGATGCCTTACGGTATTATATGGAGCTCAACCGTTTCGCCAGGAGTTCCATGGCTTCCTCAGAGGCATTCCTTGGAGCATTGCACTGATATCATATAAATAACTTGCGGCAATCACATTTCATCCATATGGAAACTAATTACATCTTTGGGTCAACACAGACACGATATCTCTTTGATGTAATGTTTACCAGTTAAACCGGATTACCTGGATCATGGACTCTTATCAATGGCGGTTTCCCAAATATGCTAAGTACCAGATATATTATCTTTCATAGTGTGTATTATTTTGCGATTTTGTGACGATTTGTATATACAGCTTCTAAATGTCTGCTAAGTATTGTGTAAACGTATAAAGTGTTATATTTATGATATATATTATTTATTGACGGTTCACTCTAATATGGTACACACCTTTGCTTAGTCCTAGTGGTTTGTACCATTTAGCAATCCCCAGACCTAGAAGGCATCAGCCCACTTTCAGTTTTGCTCATGAATTATTCTCTCCCTTGAAGGGTTTCCTTGATTTAAAGACTGGTTATCAAAGTTAGTGGTGAAATTCAAAAGGATAATTTCCTGCATTTTATTTCCTCTAAATGTGAGTGTGCCCTTCTCTGCGGAGAGAGTCTCAGCTATCAGCGTGTTATTATATATTGCACTGATATCCTATACGGTCCTGTGTGTGTGTGTGTGTGTTATTGCATCACCTGGCCTCACAGTACTAGAGTGAAGCAAGCTGTCTATATTGCAGCAAACAGATAATCAATCACAAAAGGCATCTCTTACCCGATCCCGGGAATTGGCATCCACTCCATTATTTAGCAGGTGCTCCACAATGTCAACCATGCCAGTCCGAGTGGCCACATGAAGTGGGGTGCTAAGAAGCTGAGTTTGAGCAGGTAGCCAATAAACATGAAGGTTGCAGCAAAAAATGAGACACATGATTGCACATTAGTTTTAGCAGCATCCCCTGCTTGCTGTGTTCTTTATCTCCGAGAAGGCACCAATATCATCCCAGAACCAGAGCTTGGAAAAGTTACTTTTTGACTAAAGTGGTCAGGAATTGTGGTCCAAAAAAGGATTCTTTCAAGTTCTGCCTAGAGCAGCATATTTTCCAGTCCACCCATCACAGTGTCCCCAAGTCCCAGAAAATCTGTTTCTCTCCACTCTTTTCACACAAATTCCCTTCAAATATAGCTCATTAACATTTCATCTGCATCCTGATTTCTCTGACAGCACACCAAATACTGACACCCATACTGCTCAGCTCACCTTGTCTTTCACGTTGATATTTGCTCCTTTTTCTTGCAATAGCTTCACCACCTCCAGATGTCCACCACGGCAGGCCCAGTGCATAGCGGTGGAGTCCAGCTATCAGCAAGCAGCATGCATCAATTAGAGAAAAGAGCTGCTTCACCCAGCCCCTCTTTTCATCCCCATCCCTTTTTGGAACCACTCCCATCATATCCGTGCAATTGCTCTCCCTTCAGCCTCCCTTATACCTAACAGAAAGGTCCCCAGCTAATGATGAATTTAAAGCGCCAAAGAAAAAGTATCCAAACACTGGATTCACTTAAAAGATATTGTATTCAATAATTACTCCTGAGGAGTTGCAGGCAAATCAACATATCAACCCCAATTGGGTGCCTTAAATACAACCATGTTTCAATCCCTTATAATTAGAATATCCATGTAAACAAAATAAGTTCCCAGTTCCTGGGTGGGATGAAAAGGTGGAGTAACGCCGCAAAGTAAGTTTTCTAAACCCCAATGGGTATTTATAATCCAACCCCGATGGGTATTTGTAATCCAATGGGAAATGGAATTTAGAAAACTTACGGGTTAGGAGGTGGGCATTACTCCACCTGGGTTTGTTTCATCCCACCCAGGAACTGGGAACTTATTTTGTTTACATGGATATTCCTGGAAGCCAAAATTATAAGGGATTGAAACATGGTTGTATTTAAGGCACCCAATTGGGGTTGATATGTTGATTTGCCTGCAACTCCTCAGGAGTAATTATTGAATACAATATCTTTTAAGTGAATCCAGTGTTTGGATACTTTTTCTTTGGTTCTACAGTGACCACACCCGTTGTGTTATATTGTACCAGAATTTAAAGCGCCACCTAAATCCATCTCTTCTTCCACAGAGGGGAAATGGGTGACAGTGAAACAGCAAATAAAGCAGTGGTTCTCAAACTTCCTAATGCCATGACCCTTTAATACAGTTCCTCATGTTGCGGTGACCCCCAACCATAACATTATTTTCATTGCTACTTCATAACTGTAATTTTGCAACCATTATGAATCGTAATGTAAATATCTGATACTCAGGATGTATTTTCATTCACTTGACCAGATTTGGCACAAATACCCAATATACCCAAATGATAGAATTGGGCCAGAATTCCCACACAGAATCCCCATGACAGTAATCCAAATACAGCAATCCCTCACTTATCACGAGTGTTCCGTTCCAGGTGGGCAGAGTAGACAGAATGTCCCTACTTCATGGTGACCTCCTCCTCACCCATTTCTGCTGCTCTGTGCCTCGGAGGATCTCTTCCTAGCCAGGCTGGCGAGGAAGGAGTGCGAAGCTCTAGAGGGGTGAGGTGGAAGACGCCAAAAGCGAGGCCTTTTTTGGCAGTGACCTCCTCCTCTTCGCCACCTCTTCTTCTCCCCGCCTTGGAGGGTCCCTTCCTCGCCATGCTGGGCACCCAGCCTGGTGAGGAAAGGAATGGGGAGCAGCTATACAGTGTTTCCTCGCTGCTCTCCACAATATAGTGAATCCGCAATAAGCGAACTGCGAAATAGCGAGGGAACATTGTACTTAAAAAAAAAGTTATTTGGCAACCCCTTTGTGATCCCCACAGGGGTCCCGACTGCCAGGTTGAGAAATGCTGAAATAGAGAGATGGGCATTGTGACAACATAAGAAGGTATAGATGATAGAATGGTATGACAAGTGTCTTACCCGATCTCTGAAGTCAACAGTAGCACCTCGGGCCAAGAGTTTCTCTGCAATCTCTACATGCCCCTCAAGTGACACACGGTGCAAAGCTGTCCGGCGGAACTAAATGTGAGAAATGATGGCAGTTTTTAGTGATGGAAATGTGCAAAAAATAGCTGTTTCCTCATTATAAAGTGTTTTTCCCTGCTCCCTTTTCATATCTTTGTTAAGCCCACATTTTCCCTAGCTGCCCGCAACTGCTCCAGAGCTTTTTATCATTTGCTAATCTAAGCATATCTCTGCCACTTCTTTCATGTCATCCAGAGCTGTGGTGAATCTCAAGCTCCCTACCTCTTGGGACTTCATTAAGTAGTGCCCAAGAACAACGGATGAGGCCTATGACACTATTATATAGATTTTGTCACCCTTTAACCTAGGATGAGACATATGTGATTCCATGTGTAGCTCCAGAAGTGTTCCAAGAGTCATCTGCCTAGTCTTCTTGCCTTTGTGTTTGTACTAGAAATAAATAAATGCTGTTTTCTCCAATTCCAGGCAACCCACCCTAATATGAGTTGAGGAAGGCCTTGCCTCACATCTTTCCACAAATATATTGCTTGCTCTGGTGAGATACTGAGAAGAGCTCTGCAGCAGATCTCAGTCCCTGAGTAGGTGTACATATGAAGAAGCACTCCCTCAAGTATTACATTTTCACTGTCATCACTAGCATCTTGAAATCCAAACAGAAGCATATTGTTCAATGGTAACTAAACTTTCGCGTTGCGTTTGTCAAAATCTAGAGTGGGCAAAATATAGCCAGATGTTGGACTGTAGCTCCCCAACATCACTCACCACTGACTATGCTGGCTAGGGTTGCTGGGGTCTGCTACACAAGGACTTCTGAAATACTGCAACTTGGTCATTAAGGTAAAGGTTTCCCCCTGAGATTATGTCTAATCGTATCCAACTCTGAGGGATGGTGCTCATCTCCATTTCTAAGCCAAAGAGCCAGCGCTGTCAGTAGACACCTCCAAGATCATATAGCCAGCATGACTGCATGGAGTGCTGTTACCTTCCTGCTGAAGCAGTACCTATTGATCTACTCACATTTGCATTTTTTCTAGGTTGGCAGAAGCTGGGCCTAACAGTGGGAGCTCACCCTGGATTCGAACCACTGACCTTTCAGTCAGCAAGTTCAGCAGCTCAGCAGTTTAACCTGCTGCACCACGGGGGGTCCAATATCCAGTCACCTCATGTTATTTGCATACTGCATCATTAATGTATTCACAAAGGCAGGACTGATCTCTAATATTCTGTTCTTGGAATATTAAAGGTGGGATTTGTTTCCTGCTACCCAAATTCTACATTCTTCTTCAACATGAGCACTCTCCTAATTGTGGCGAGATCATCATGTGCAGTGAACCAGTACTGAAATTTAATATCATTCCCTTTTGTGTTATACAGGTATGTTGGATTACAAATGTCATCATCTCCAGTTAGCATGACATCTATCTATGTTGACCGGGTATGATAGAAAGTGGTGCCTGTCAAGTTGAGAGCAACTATTCTACCTAGTAGGTCTTCATAGAAAGGGAAATGGCAGCCGTGGGAAAGCAGTTCCCTTTTTGTGTTTACCTCATCACAAGTGTCTGGGGAGCCGCCATCTACCAGGAACTTCTCCACCACATGCAGCTTGCCCTGCACAGCAGCTTTCAAGAAGTCCTCATTAGCCACAGGGCCAGTCTGTACAGAAGGTTTGAAATTTCAGTAGTTGTTGCAAAAGCTCAGTAAGCATGGAGAAATGTATGAATATTCCACAATAAGGTTGCATAACTAGTCCTGATTTCCCATCCAGGTAGGCTATTTCTTGCAAGAGAAAGGTTGTACATTCAGAAACGCAATCGACCTCTGAGGGCCCTTCCACACAGCCATATAACCCAGAATATCAAGGCAGATAACCAATCCACAGTATCTGCTTTGAATTGGAATATATGGCAGTGTGGACTTAGATAGCCCAGTTCAAAGCAGATATTGTGGGATTTTCTGCTTTGATATTCTGTGGAAGGGCCCTAAGAAGGTACTCGTTAGAGATCAGAATTATGTGGCCTTCCAGATGTTGGACTGGAAGGACCAAACACTTTCCCCATCCATCTACTGGCCCTTGCAAATCTCCTAGGAAGACAGGCTCACAAATGTCAGTGTGCTGGAAGAAGCAAAGAGCACCAGCATTGAAGCGATGGTCCTCCGTCATCAACTCCGCTGGACCGGCCACGTTGTCCGAATGCCTGATCACCATCTCCTAAAGCAGTTGCTCTACTCTGAGCTCAAGAATGGAAAATGTAATTGTCAGATCTGGGAAATCTGAGCTTGGAAGAAGTTCAGGTTTCCAGTCTGCCATGAGGTGGTACTGACCTTTGTCCCAGTTCTCCGGGAAGTAAAGTGACCTTTGCTCTAGTTACTGAAGGACTATGCTGAGTCAGTCTGGGAGTGATGTAACTTCCAGGTGTTCCAGGGGAAGTGAGGTAACCTCTTCTGGACTCGGACATTGGACAATGGACTATTAATGCTGACTCAGAGACTAATGAGGTCACATCCCTTTGGACTATGGGATTTGCTGATTCACCACCCGGATATGGTGCAACCCTGCCTGGACATTGCATGGGCAAGGGGAGGGGGTGCGGGTATAAAAGGTGTACTCTGAGTGCTTTAGCTTTACAAGTGTTGTACCTGCAATAAAATCGTGTTGGACCGTGCTTCTATCTACGCGTGATCCTTACCGACATTGGAGCGTCATTACAGTAATGTTGGAGGACAGGAAAGGAGATTTAAAGATGGGCTCAATGCCAACCTTAAAAACTGTGGCATAGACACAGAGAATTTGGAAGCCCTGGCCCTTGAGCGTTCTAGTTGGTGGTCAGCTGTGATCAGCAATGCTGTAGAATTTGAAGAGGCATGAATTGAGGGTGAAAGAGAGAAACATGCCAAGAGGAAGGTGCGTCAAGCCAACCCCAACCAGGACTGCCTTCCACTAGGAAACTGATGCCCTCACTGCAGGAGAACATGCAGGTCAAGAATAGGGCTCCACAGTCACCTACGTACCCACCGCCAGTACACCGAACTTGGAAGACAATCTTACTGGGTTATCGAGGGTCTGTCTATGTAACTGGCCCTTGCTTCAGCTTCTCAAGATGGCCCTCCCAGTTTATGTTGGGTTTCACTTCCCAGTTTCCCCTCTTTAGAATTTCTCTTACAATTTCCTCTGGTTCAGGCTCCGGTTTCTTCTCCTCCTTCTTCTTCCTGGGCTTTTTGCGTAGTTCAAAGAGATACTGGGTGCCACCAACTTCAATGATCTCCCGCCTTAGATCCACAGAGCTCTTCCGCACTCTTTCATGTCCCTGCAAGAGAACTTAAGAGATGTTTTGACAGAACTCTTTTACTTATTTCCATAGGGGCAGTTGTGTAGGAAAACTTTAGAGCAGGCATAAGCAAACTTCGGCCCTCGAGATGTTTTGAACGTCAACTCCCACAATTCCTGGCCTCAGGCCCTTTCCTTTCCCCCCTCATCTGCTTAAGCTGAGGAAGGGGCCTGAGGCCAGGAATTGTGGGAGTTGAAGTCCAAAACATCTCGAGGGCTGAAGTTTGCCCATGCCTGCTTTATAGCCTAACACGTTTATGGTAACATGAACTTTTGCAAATCAGAGTCTACTTCACCAAATATAGTGATGGTTATCCTAAACTGACAGATAGGAATACACCAGGAGGCAAGGATTAGGTTTAGGTTTAGGGTTAGGGTCTGGAGGCAAGGCAATCTACTCCAACCTGATTCCAGGTGTGTTGGACCACATGTTCCACAATCTCTGGAAAGTGTGGTTATGTTGCCTAAATGGATTATGTTGACTGGGTTTTTGGACGTTGTTGTATTTTTCATTCACTCATTACAAATAGCTTACCTATTGCTACCCTCTTGAATTCAGGGGCAGGGTTTCTAGGTAGGTTTGAGCTCGAACTGTAAAATGAATTATTGACAGTGCTAGCTGAGACTGGTGCCACCAGCAGATGCTAGAACTGGACATTATATGTGCCGCATTGTATGCCTCCCACTCTCTAAACTAGTCTCTTGTTCTTAGATGAGTTTCCATAATCACTGGCCCATTCCACACATCTGTATGAAATCCATATTGAACTGAATTATATGGCAGTGTGGGCTCCGGTAACTCAATTCAAAGCAGATATTGTGGATTATCTGTCTTGATATTCTTCATTATATGGTTGTGTGGAAGGACCCACTGTTGAAGTTCCATTGCACTACTTACCAGTGAGGCCCCATCCACACAGCTGAATAAAATACCACATTATCGGCTTTGAATTGGAATATATGGCAGTGTGGTCTCAGATAACCCAGTTCAAAGCAAACTGTGGGATTGTATGCCTTGATATTCTGGCTGTGTGGAAGGGCCCTCTCTGTGTGTGGTATTTTGTCATTCACTTCAGATAACAAAATGCCTTAACCTGAGCATTTCACTGGATTTCCTGTAAACAAGGAAGATTGCCAATAGAGTATTCATACCTATTTTCACTGCTGGTGCATGTGGAATTTGTGCCTAATAATGGAGGAATCGGCATTCACACCTCCTCCAACATGGCAGAGAGAGACCGCTACTGGTTTGTGTCCATTGTTTCATTTTTTTCCCTGGGAACTCACCAGTGACTGGAAACCAATGGCTTGATGACTAGCACAGTATGTGGATCAACCATGAATAGTGCTGGCATACCACATATATAAACCAGAGCATTATTTTTTTCTGCTCTAGCACAATATCCAATTAGGTTACCATTATATAGTGACCTCAATAACATATTATTATATAGAGGCTTACAATATTGATTTCTTCCTCTTTATATCACCACATTAAAAAATAAACTACCTGTGATATACTAAAGTGTACATAGCCCATAAAGTGTACATAGATCCATAAATCTAGTTTTGTGCCTGTTGGAAATAGCAACCTTCTACAAGCCTCCTATACTAGTTATTTCTTATGTATATAATTCAGATTGCTTACTATATTGTGTATATGTGTATTGCTTTGCAATTTTTCCTTAACTCTGTGTTGTGGGAGGCACTGCAAACCATGTGATCAGATCTGGGAAATTCAGACTGAGACTCCACTTCAGAAAGCAGACTCCATTAGACTCTCAGAATGTAATGTTGCTGTTTGATTATAAGAAAGATGCCCTATGTTATTTGCATAGAGAAACTACTTCAAACCTATCTGTAACTGGATTGACAACTTATTTACCTATATGCTGAATACATGAAGGTTGTGAGTAAACCAAAGATGTTACTTTTAACGAAGTTTACTTTGTTTTTGTCTCTTGAGAGCATGATTTAACCCCAGATGGATTTCAATAAACAATGAAAATGGAATCAGGCAGGCATTGAAGCTGCAAGGCTTTGCAATGTTAATCAAGATGATTAATTACAACATTCATACTTGCCTCCAACAGACAAGAGTTCTTTCTCCCACCCTGGACATCATTCCACAGATATATAAACCTCACTTGCCTAGTTTCCAACAGACCTCACATCCTCTGAGGATGCCTGCCATAGATGTGGGCGAAATGTAAGGAGAGAATGCTTCTGGAACATGGCCATACAGCCCTGAAAACTCACAACAACTTAGAGATTCAGCCATGAAAGCCTTCGGCATAACTTGAAGCCACAGAAATTAATATTCCTAATAGTTGGGAGTGCAGAGTGTGCTGGTGCTTGGTGAGCAGAGGTTGCCTGTTGCTATTTTTGCTCCACCTTTCTTCCAAGGAGGTAGGGTGGTGTGTATGGTTCTTCCATTATCCTTTCAATGGCCCCGTAAGGGAAATCATTCTGAACACATGTGACTGACACATAGTCACTTCATTTGCTGAATATGTTTCTCCCCAGCCCTGGCCCTTCATATCAACCACTAAAGCACACTGACTGTGCATTGATCTATTCCTGACAGTGTCTGCTGGGACAGAAAGGCTGTTAGCATGAGATTACTGATAATAACACAGATGGGAAACCAGACTGCTTAGAACAGATGTTTTTGGCCAATGAAATAGCTTCCAAATGCTTCCCTGAGGGCTACGGATCCACCAGCAATCAGATGCCCATGTCCAACAGAACAGCATGCACGATCCACACTCAGAGTCCCAACCTAGATGTTCTCACCTTAATTCCTTCGATGCCTTTGTGCTTGACTCCGTGCCTCTTCTCGTCCTCCAGAAGCGGGGTGTCCGTCCGTGTCACTTCTGGTGGGTTTGCACTTGTAGGGGAAGAGGCGGAATGTTTCTGGGCAAAACAAACAAGTAATAGTAAACACTAAAGACTTATGTGCCCAAGCTCTGTCTTTTTTCTTTCCTTGGTAAAGGAAGAGGGTGATGGGATGTTTTTTCCAAGGTATTCAGAATCTCAGTCTGTTCTTTTCTGCTTGCATGTGGCAGGTGCTAGACGAGGCATGGGCAAACTTTGGCCTTCCAGGTGTTTTGAACTTCAACTCCCACAATTCCTAACAGCCTCAGGCCCCTTCCTTTCCCCCCCTCAGCCGCTTAAGCGGTATCATTGGTGGGGTTCAGAATGCTCTTTGATTGTAGGTGAACTATAAATCCCAGCAACTACAACTCCCAAATATGAAAGTCTATTTCCCCCAAACTCTATCAGTGTTCACTTTGGTCATATTGAGTATTTGTGCCAAGTTTGGTCCAGATCCACCATTGTTTGAGTCCACAGTGCTCACTGGATGTAGGTGAACTACAACTCCAAAACTCAAGGTCAGTACCCACCAAGCCCTTCCAGTATTTTCCGTTGGTAATGGGAGTTCAGTGTCCCAAGTTTGGTTCGATTCCATCGTTGGTGGAGTTCAGAATGCTTTTTGACTGTAGGTGAACTATAAATCCCAGCAACTACAATTCCCAAATGACAAAAATCATCACCCTCCCCCAACCCCACCAGTATTCAAATTTGGGCATATTAGATGTTTGTGCCAAATTTGGTCCAGTGAATGAAAAGGCATCCTGCATATCAGATATGTACATTACGATTCATAACAGTAGCAAAATTACAGTTATGAAGTAGCAACAAAAATAATGTTATGGTTGGGGGTCACCACAACCTGAGGAACTGTATTACAGGGGTTGCGGTAATAAGGAAGGTTGAGAAACACTGTCCTAGAACTACATAATTGTCATACTATGCTGGCTGCAGATTCTAGTTGTCGTCACCAAAACCATTCATATCCCCAAGTTCTGACATTTTCCACGGGTTAAAATCTCCCGTCTCTGAAGTTTCAGTATTTTCCAGGCCACTTTTGGTATAACCTGGGACACCTTCCACACAGCTGAATAAAATCCCACAGTATCTGCTTTGAACTGGAATATATGGCAGTGTGGACTCAGTTAACTCAGTTCAAAGCAGATATTGTGGGATTTTCTGCCTTAATATTCTGGGTTATAGGGCTGTGTAGAAGGGCCCTGGGCTACCCCTACTTCCTAAAACCAACCTCATTTGAACCCCCAAGACTTACCTGCTGTTCCTCCTCCAGAGCCAACTTTTGGTCAATAAGTTCTGTTGCCCATTTCACTCCCTGGTCCATACCTATCTTCTTTGTCTTGTATTAGAGTGAAAAGTACTCCTGGTCACTGGCCCAGCAGCCTTCCCAATTTTTCATACACTGGATCTGCTCCTTTCCTTTTGAAGCCACTACTATATAGAGTCAACATGTGTCCTGCCCCAAATGACACCAGTACTCAGCTCCCACCCCACTGGGCGCCTTTGTCATGAGCTCAGTCTGTCATATTCATTCCTTAATCCAACTGCCCAAAAGTCACCTTCTACAGTGACCCATTAACAAATGCCTCCTCCCAATAGGGACGTACACGCAAGAAGGTTCGCTTCGTGACTCTCCTGGGAGATGGGATGTTGGCAGAACCGCAATCGTTCCATATAGGCTTATGCCCCTGTGTTGATCAGACTAGGGATAAGAATTCTGGCTCTGTGCCCAGCTGCAAGTCTCCAAAGTTGTCCTATGAGTCATCAGCACTCCTGGTAGATTTGTCAGCTATGAAGACATCTTAGACATCCGACAGTGTAGCTTGGGAAAGTTACCTTTTTGGACTATAACTCCCAAGAAGGCCCCAGCCAAGATGACAAGTGACTGTGCTGATTGAAAGATTCTGTGAGTTGTAGTCCGAACTGTTTTTCAAGCACTTTTCCATGAGTGTAGTTGGATACCTCCTCCAAAAAAGGATTACAAGGCTTCCAAGTTTGACCCAAGATGTTTTGCTGGTCATGGTAGTCCACTCTAGTTACATCCAGTATAGACTACTGCAACGTGCTCTACATGGAATTGCCTTTGAGGACTGTTCGGAAAAGCTTCAAATGGTCCAATGGGCGACAGCCAGATTGCTCACTGGAGTGGCATACGGGGAGCATACTATCTCCCTGTTACGTTAGTTCCACTGGCTGCCGGTCTGCTACTGAGTACAATTCAAAGTGCTGGCTTTAGTCTATAAAGCTCTAAATGGTTGTGGCCCAGCTTACCTGTCCAAACGTATATCCCCCTGTGAACCATCTCGGAGTTTAAGATCCTCTTGGGAATCCCAGCTCTCGGTCCTGCCTTCTTCGCAGGTGCAATTGATGGGGACGAGAGACAGAGTCTTCTCAGTGGGGACCCCTCGGATGTGGAATTCCCTTCCCAAGGATATTAGATCAGCCCTCTCCCTCCTGACCTTCCATAAGGGGGTGGAAATGTGGCTTTGTCACCAAGCCTTTGGAGAACATGTGCAATAGATAGATATGGAATGATGTATAATGACCATTGGAATGGCCCGGATTACGCTCGAGGAGTATGTGATTAGTTGTGAAAGTATTGTCTTAAATGTGTTTAATTGTTTTAATATTTAAATGTTTATTTTAATTGTACATTGTTTTATGGCATCGAATAGTTGCCTGTGTGTAAGCCACCTTGAGTCCTCTCCGGGGTGGAGAAAGGCGAGGTAGAAATGTTGTAAATAAATAAACAAACAAAGGAAAACAAAGGAACATCAGTTCCTATTCCATGCCAAGGGGGGTGATCAGAATCTTGAACATTGGTGTGAAAACAATGCCTTCCACCACACCTCTGCGAGCAGCACACTGGCTTAGGAAGCACATGTCAGGGCATATACCTAGCATGTACAACACTGGCCTTCAAGATCTTCCCATCTCTCCGTGCCTCCTGGTGTCATCCTACCTAAGGTAGCTGCTTCAGCTTTGCCTCATGATAGGGCCAGGGCCTAGAAAGATGCCAATCATAGTTTAGAAAATAATGGTCAGTTTAGAGCTAGAGCATTGCAATGAGGGCATTACTTAACGCTCTACTCAAGCATTACCTATCTACTCCTCTCCATTGGCACCCCCTTGCAGTGGGGGAGAGGCTTTCGTACCCTAATGAAGTTGTGAGCTATGCTGATGGTGGCATAATAGCCACCGGTAGGGCCTCCCTTGCCAGACAGGTCACAACCGAAGGGTCTGACAAAGAGCGTCAAAGGGCAGGATGGGCTCTCTAGCCTTTTGGCAACCATCCTAAGAGAAGGAAAACTCTAATTTCAAACCTGGGCAGATGGTGCTCATCTAACCCTGTAAGGTCAACCACAAGAGAAGGAAACTCGAACCAAACCTATGACCTGAGGACCTCGCTGTCACCATCCAAGCTTGCTAGGCCCCGGCAGACGAACCTTTGGTTTAAAGGGTGAGGCCAGTTCTGTGCATGCTGCGCTCCACCAGAAAGATCCATTGCACAGGCACGATGGACACATCCAACTTCCTTAGTCATCAACGCGCTTGTAAAAAGCATGGGATGAGTCCTTCCTAAGAATCTTCATTCGCGAAGTAATGCCGAGAGAGAGAACTCAAGAAAACAAAAGGAACCAATTCTCTGAAAACACTTAAACTAAGAACCAGTATTTTGCATAAAGGCTAGGTCGAAACCTTATTCTAAAACCTCTTTGTGGCTTGGCTTACACATCACAGCTCAATCACATGGGGAAAGATGTAAAGCAAGAGGGCCCTAGAACTGTGTTCTCCCAAAATGTTACTTGTTGTTGTAAACGCCACATGCTCCAGCAAGGGCTTTTCAGGTGGGCATTCATCCAAGCACCTGGGCTCTGCCAGGAAACAACTCGCCAAGCAGCTAACTTAGGCACAGAGCCTGGAACAGTGAGCTTGGGATAGTATGAATCACATTGGGTGACTTGGGGGCAGGTGGGAGGCACCAGGAAAGGTTGAGTTGGGAACTATTTACGGTGATGGACACACCACTCAGTCTTGGGGGAGGGGGCCATTGTGTCGTGAGAGCAATACTACTTATGTCATTCCTGAGAGCTCTAAGGTGCTCCTCTGTGCAAATGGGTAGAATGAAATCCTTAGTCCCATCTAATGATGTTGTTTTGTGTTGTTTTATGTTGACACAGTTATTGTTACAGATTGGCAGGTTAAACCCCGAAATCTCAATCAGTGGCTAATTGAGATGAGAGACCCCCCCAGACACACAGAAGACTGGGTGACTTGGAAGGCCCTGAACAGACTGCACTCTGGCACCATGAGATGCAAAGCCAACCTTAAGAAATGAGGCTAAAAAGTGGGAGTCCACGAGATGCAGGCCTGGATTCACACCTTTTTGTGCCCTAGGCCACACTTTGGAGTTACGCCCCCTTTAAGCCAACCTCTACCGCCCCCCCATACACATCACTCAGACCCACACTAAATATAAAATCTTATCTTATAAAACGCAAGGGGAACCGACAGGCCTCTGCGAGAGGAGCCCAAATCCAAGCCACTGGAGGGTTGGAAGGAGACTCCCTCTCCAATGAAATGGGCAAACCAAGGCAGGAGTGCTGCTGATGGGTTTCTCCCATCAAAAGGGAAGAGGCCTGCCCCCTAAAAAAGAGAGCACCCTTCTTGCCACAAGCGGGGTTTTGCACCAGGAAGGAAGGCCACGACCAAGGAGAGCAAAGGTCGCCTCCGCGCAGGGAATTTGGCAGCCGTGGGTGACCAGGTGCCACCTCTGGCTCGCTGGCCAGTGATGGCCCACCCCTCCCCCACAGGCAGGGGTCATCCCAAAGCAGCCCTGAAGGGAAGACCCTGGCTGGCCAGCCGGCTGGGGGCCCACTGCCTGGAAGTGCCTTGCAAACCCCAGTTGTCACAGCAAGGGGGGCAGGGAGGGAGGCGGGGGGGGGGAGAACACCTATGCTTCAACCTGCGGGTCAAATTATTCTGCTGCATTTATTATTGCGGGCACAGAACGCAGGTCTGCAGGGGGGGGGGAGAATAGGGCTGAAGCCGGGCGGGAAGGAGGCGGGGGCTCCAGGCAGGCCTCCCCACTTCCCCCTTGCACGGACGTGGGGTCACAACACTCCTCGCCACGGCCAAGGAGGTGAGTGGGCCTTTCCTACAGGAAAGTGGTGGCGGCGGCGGCAGCAGCAGCAGGGCCTGCGGGGTCTCTTTCACCTCGAGGACGATTCCGGAAGCAGGAGAGGGCCTCGGTCCCACCCCCCCACCCCGTCCCTTTGGTTTCCAAGGCCCCTTTCCTCATCTCCATACGCTTGCGTTTTTATTTGTTTCAACATTTATTTATTTTTTGGTCCGTGATCGGGCGCCCCCCCCCCCCGGCTTGCGCCCCTAGGCCATGGCCTAGGTTGGCCTTATGGGTAATCTGGGCCTGACAACAAGCGCGTGTGGAGAAGAGCAAAACACAAACTACAATGCAACCTGAGCCCCGCCACATGTACAATGGAGGACCTTCTTACAGCGACACCAGAGCACTCCAAGTGTCCAGCTACTGGTCAAAGGACATTTAGTATAATGCCAAGTTTTTAACTTTGTCTGTGGTTTTTCTATACTTTATAACTGTATTCTCAATTTGCTTCTGACATGATAAATAAGCCAAAGCTTGCCAAATGTATTCTTCTATATTCATTGTCTCAATAATCTTTATATTAGATCTGCCCAGAAAATCTGTACCTGAGGACTTATCCAGACATCACAACAGAAACATGGGCTCCCAACCTTTTCTTTCCTATGCTATTGTAAGGCCTCAGGGGTGAATCATTGCCAATGGATTCTTCCCTGCAAATGAAAGGGAGCTATGTAGGGGAGAAGTGATAAACATTCAAGGAAGAATTGGTAGATGCAGAAAATAATAGATAGCCCTTCTTTCCATCTGCAGACTTGTTCCTTTGTGTGATCCATCACCCCTTTTTTCCCGCCTGTTTCAAATATGTGATCATAACCACACATTTGTCCAGATAACCTCTAGTTTCATCTTGAAAATCAGTCTTTAATTTCACTGGAATTTCAGTCTGAACAGGAAGTTGATCAGTCATCATTAGAGGAACACTTGAGCATTGTATTACAAAGGCCAGCTTGATTATTGTCTTTGAGTTTTATTATTTAACTAGCTTGGGGACCCGGCATTGCCCAGGTTATTAAAATAAGTCATTTTTTAAATTTTACAAATGCATAAGGTTGTGGGGTGAACTACAATTCACATCATGCCAGGTTAACCCCCTGAAACTCCATCAGTAGTTAAAATTTGTCATGTTGGGCAAGTTTGCTCCAGATGCATCATTGGTGGGGTTTAGTGTGCTCTCTGGCTGAAGGATGAACTACAACTCCCACCATGGTGGGTCAGTCCCCTCAAACCGCTCCAGTATTTTTGGTTGTTCTGTGTGCCAAGTTAGGTCCAGGTCCATCATTGGTAGGGTACACAGTGCTCTTTGATTGCAGGTGAACTATAAATCCCAGTACCTATAACTAACAAATGTCAAGGCCAACTCCACCCAAAACCCACCAGTATTCAATTTTTGGCATATTGGGTATGTGTGCCAAATTTGGGGCAGATCCATCATTCTTTGCGTTCCAGTGCTCTCTGGATGTAGGTGAACTATAATACCTATAAATCAAAGCCCTCCTGGATTTTTTGTTGGTCGTGAGGTTTCTGTGTGCCAAACTGTAGGTCAAAGGTCATTGTTGTTGAGGTCCAGGGTGCTCTTTGATTGCAGGAGAACTATAAATCCCAGTACCTATAAATCAAGGTGAATTCACACCAAACATCTCCAGTATTTTTCTTTGGTTATGGGGGTTCTCGTAGATATATAATATAGACTTAAGAGGTACTTAATTCTATATTGCCTATTCTTTCCAATGAAATAATCCCCACTAAATAATTCAAAGCTTGCCAAAGGTTAAAGCGGGGCATCAAATTGCAGATGAATCAGAGAACAGCTAGTTGGAAAAGACTTTATTGATAAATTACACTGATACCTATTCCATACAAACCATCCTCCATATTCCCCATATCACACCTTATCTGGATGTGGGAAGCCCACAGATCCAGGATGAGCATCCCTCTCATTGGCTCATCAAAAGTGATTGTGCAAATACAGTAGGACCAACCTCAGCATTACCTGAGGTCTACAAATGGGGAGCCAGCATCGGCAGGATGTTTACAAGCGTATTCTGGCCCCGGGCCCTCCCTTGTGGGAGGGATGCTTTGGTCGTAAGCTTCCTACAAATGCTTCTCGGTGCCGAATGTCTATGCTCAGTCCCTGAAGGGGATGACACCCACAATCCATCATACAGGTTTAAAGCCCTTGGGCAGGTTGTTCGACCTGCCCCGGAGCAAAGTGGGAAAGGAGGAAGGCATGTGTTTCGGTACCAGCCGAGCCCAGAGTCTGGAAATGGTTTGGGGCAGTGGAGAAAGAAGGTCTGGTCCTTTGGGGACTTGAGAGGTCTTTTTAAAAAATGGCCCAGGGGACCATCAGATGCAAATAATGGGGGGAGAAAACACTTTGAACAGCGCCCAATCTGGGCTGCTGCACAGCTTGCCGCCCTGCTCTCAAGCGCCATCCACTATGGAATCTTCCAGCTTGCTACAGCAGAATACCACCTGCTTCCTCCTTGTAGAAGAACAGATTCCTGTGATCGCAGGCTCCAGCTCAGTCCCTGGATCGCAGACCGAGGGCCTGCCAACCGCCTCTAGCTCAGTTCCTCGGTGCAGGTGGTTGGTTGATGATGACTTGAATGACAAAGTCTTTCTGGATCTTGGTCTCCTGCAAGCGGGTTCGGTCTGTCAGGAGTTTGCCAGAGAAGAACCAGCGCTGCCAGGCTGGCTCCAGTTCCTCCTGGGCGTAGAGCTGCTTCTTGAGTTGCCCAATTGTGTCAGTCATGCTGGCGCTCAGGCGCAGGTCCTTGCCGGTGGAGAGGCGCACCTTGAGGGGGAACTCACGCCGGGTGTTGGGGGCTGGCTCAGGGGGCTCCACTCCCTCCTCCTCGCTCCGCTCCATGATGAGGTTGACAGGCGGGGCCAGGCAGTAAACAGGGAGCTGGTAGCGGTTGCCAAGTTCATCGTAGCACTCAGTCAGGGAGCCTGCAATGGAAGGAAGACACCAGCAGGGGGCGTGAGAGCCTTAATCTCTGTCTTTCTCTTTTATAGTTTCACAAACCATTTTATACTTTTCAAATTGCATTTTGTATTTCAAGTAACTAATTTTATCTGTTGTTATATTTTATAAAATTGAATTCTTCTAACCAATTTTATCTGTGAACCCTCTTGGATCCTGCCTCGAGAGAGTGGCGGCATATAAACAAAACCATAATAAATACGTGATCTAAAGCTATATCTATTTTCAGTGAACTAAAATATTTAGTATTTAACAAAATCTAAAATCAGGACAGTAAATAAAGAACAACATTCAGAAAACAGGGGAAATCCAGACAACCAGGGCCAGCTAACACCTCCAAATAAAGGATTACCCCAAGCAGGAAGCAGCCAGGCTTTGAAGCTGCAAGGCCATTCAACGCTAATCAAGCTGGCCCATTGCAACATTCTCTCTTTCCTCAAGCAGACAAGAGTTCTTTCTCGCACCCTGGACATTCTACAGATATACTGTATAAACTCCACTTGCTTAGTTTCCAACAGATCTCACAACCTCTGAGGATGCCTGTCATAGATGTGGGTGAAACATCAGGAGAAAATGCTTCTGGAATGTGGCCATACAGCCCGGAAAACTCACAGAAACCCAGTGATTCCAGCCAATGAAAGCCTTCGACAACACATTAAAATATTTAAAATTTAAAGTTTCATTTCTCTCTCTCAAACTTGGCCTTGGTTTCTGATGACTCTGAAATCTGTCTGTAACTTCCTAGCCCTAGACCAGGGGTGCTCATTACGTAGATCGTGATCTACTGGTAGATCGCGTAGGGCGTCCTGGTAGATTGCAGGTAGGGCGGGAGGAAGGCTCAGTCCCGCCCTGCAGGCTCCCGATGCTGCCCAAGTGCAGGAGGAGGTTGGACTGGATGGCCCTTGGAGGTCTCCTCCTATTCTAGGAACCCATTGTTGTTGTTGTTATTATTATCAGAGGCTGAATGGCCATCTGTGAGGAATGCTTTGATTGTGTTTTTCCCTTATGGCAGAAGGAGGTTGGACTGGATGGCCCTTGGAGGTCTCCTTCTACTCTAGGAACCTATTGTTGTTGTTGTTACTATTATTATTATTATTTGTAGTAGTAGTAGCAGAGTCTGAATGAATATTATCATCATCATTATTATGAATAAATTCAGGGGCTTATTATACTCACATTTAGTTGAATTCAGTCTTAAAATACAGTATATTATATGGCTCTCACTGAAATAAATTTCCAAATATTTTACTTTTATGGCTCTCTGAGTTATGGCTCTTTGACTTGGTTATTTTATAAGAAGCTCGCATGCTGAAAAAGTGTGAGCACCCCTGCCCTAGAGCTTGGAAAAGTTCGTGTTTTGGGCCACATCTCCCAGAATCCCCCGGAATGTTGTCCAAAAAGTATCTTTGCCAAGAGCTCTTCCAGATAGAGGCTTCCATCCTATGACTTCCCTTCCTCCAGACCTTGATGCCAGCACCCATACTGTTGTACAAGACCTTCTTGTTCTTTATCTCTGTGATGACATAAGATTGCCCAATCCCAAATTCTATTACCTCTTATCGGTTTAGAGACAAGTGCAAAAATGACCAGAGCAGTGTTCCTGGATCATGTGTGTGGCTGCAACCCCTATCATTCACATGTCCCCAGGAACTCTCCAGTGTTGTGCTGCTTTGCAAGAGAAAGGAAATTGGGAAATCTTGCCCATCTATGAAAGCTATGCTTAATCTATGCTTAGACCAGCAAGGATTAGATAATAAGAATGAGATAAAGTGTCCTGTTTTGTATTCCCTGTTCAAACGGATACGTTAGAAACAAAACTGTTTGCTCAGGTCCTGGTGGACTTGTACCTTTGTTCTAGCTAGAAGCAAATGTGTACAGAGTCCCATGAAGGGGTCAAACAACTCTCCAATCCTGGAAGTACCAGATGTATTAGTACTTCGTATATTTTGTGATAGCAAACATTTTTATCATAGTGTGAACAGTACTTGTAACATAGGGAGCAGTGCTTACTTCCTGGTGGCTAACTTGTAATTACTATACTTGTACTTACTATAAACACATAACAGTAAACACAGATTTGTTCAGTACACATGGTGACAGCCAAGGGACTTGAGAATGTCCTAATACCAGTTAGATGTCCCCGTTCTGTGTACATTTTCTGGGTACATTTTCTGCTTTGCAACCGAGACAGGGAGGCAAAGGGTTTTTAGCCCTGTGAGGTTTCTGCTTCCGCAATCCCACACATACCATGGGGCAAGGTAACTCCAGCACCGTCAATGATGGCCTGTGCTAGCCCGTGATCATTTGACTCCACCGCATAGGCAGCTGCCTTGAGCGCATCCCAGATTTCCTTGCGGCCCTCGAAGGCAGGTGCCGTGTCCCAGAACTCATCCCGCTTGCTCCGCAACTGTCCATCTGTCATAGGGTAATCGCTCTTCCATTTGGGGCGGTCTTTCTTCAGAGGTTCATTACGCCCTGGAAAAGGAAAGGGAGATTTCAAATAGAGAACACACAAAACACACACATATTTTCCCAAGACTGGCCCACTTCCTCTTATAACTACTGCCTCCGCTTTTCACAACCATGTTCTGGCAAGGTACAAAACACGTCTTCGGCTACTCCTTGCACAGGCTATGTGCCACGTAACTTGGTGTGAGTCTGTGAGCCTTCTTGCTCCGACACCATCCTAGATAATATTTATAGCTCAGGGAATTAGGTAAGCAATAAGCCACAGAGATGGAGCCTAGAGGGCTGGAAGGCTCCAGGTAAATGGATCATTGCAAAGAAATCTCTATAAAGAGAAGTACATTCAGCTGCAATCTCTTCTTAGTTGTGACACTGCTTCATAGATGATTTATTCACGCCATGCTGTTTTGCTATCAAACACAAAATGCTTGCCTTAAGTGATACATGTGTGCACTTTCTTAAAGAATGTCTAAAATACATGTGTGTACAGAGTTCCTTCACTTATTGCGGGGGTTACGGTCCAGGACTTCCCGCAATAAGTGAAAAACCGCAATGTAGGGATGCTATATTTATTTTAATATTTATACATTATTTTAGTAGTTATACACTATTTTAAGTCTTTATAAACTTAAATTAAAGTGAAGGAAAGGCCCTTCAAGGCTGGAAGGAGGGAGGACTGAGGAGGGAAAGCGCCTTGGAGAGCAGAAGCGACAAACACCCGCAAAACAGTGAAATACATCGATATATATATAATTAATATTTATTGAAAACCGCAAAACAGCAAGTCCACTGAAAGTGAACTGCGAAGTAGCAAGAGAACATTGTATTCTGCTTTACCCCTTCTATCCCACTTGCATACAAACACACACAAACAAACACACTTTCTATATTCTTGAAGACTACCCATGTCATTTCTCAATTCCCCACTCGGAATAAGCCCATTTTTCTAAGGTGTATGTGTGTGTGTGTACACACACACACACACACACACACACACACACACACACATATATATATCCCCATCTTATTTAATTTGTTTTGGTACTCCACACACTTTTTACATTTTCCTGTTAAAATGCATAATTTAACAGATTTTTTTTCGTGTCAGAAGCAACTTGAAAAACTGCAAGTCCTTTCTGGTGTGAGAAGCTTCTGGTGTCTCTTGACCAGCCTCTGCAGTTGGGCAGCATGCGAGTGTGACAAACAGCTTGCTGAGTGTTTGACCGGAGCAAAACCAAAGAGGAAACTTTACAAGGAGAAACACTGCAGGGGCCCAAGGAACCTGGCCCAGCCACCCACCAAAACTGGACAGAAACCTCTCATCTGGGAAGCAGATGAGAACTAATACAAAACAGAAAGTTACACAACTGGGTAGAAATACCCTTTAGAGCAGTGTTTCTCAGCCTTCCTAATGCCGTGACCCCTTAATACAGTTCGTCATATTGTGGTGACCCCCAACCATAACATTATTTTGTTGCTACTTAGTTGTGGTTTTGCTACTGTTATGCATCGTAATGTAAATATCTGATATGCAGCATGTATTTTCATTCACTGGACCAAACTTGGCACAAATACCCTATACACCCAAATTTGAATACTGGAGGGGTTGGCGGGGGGGGGGGGGGGTGTTGATTTTTTTTGTTTGGAAGTTGTAGTTGCTGGGATTTATAGCTCACCTACAATCAAAGAGCATTCTGAGCTCCACCAATGATAGAATTGGGCCAAACTTCCCACACAGAACCCCCATGCTTTGAAGGGACTCGTTGGCGCGAGACTCCCTCCAGGCTTGCACGCTCTCCATCGCCCACACATGCGCACCACGCTGCCATGCCATGCTAAGCATGCCTGCTCTTCCCTCCCCACTTGGAGTCTCAGAAACAGCCCTCCTCCCCTTGGCTGAGAGGCTGGCTGAGAGGCTGGGGAGGAGGACTTTTGGTGGGAGGATTCACTGTTTCCAAAAAGAAAGAGAAGAATGGTGGAGTGATATTCAGCCTTCTCTGCCAAAGGGTCATATGCTAAGACCATCAGAAATATATGTTTTCTGATGTTCTTTGGCGACCCCTCTGAAGTCCCCTTGCAACCCCCAGGTTGAGAAATGCCGCTTTAGAGATCAAACTGAAACTAAGAAGAGTCATCAAGTGCAGCATCTTTCTTAAATGCCAAGATGAACTCAAATGTCCCCGTCCCCCCCAATAACTGAGGTTATAAAATTTGAAATTGCATAAGACATAATGGAGAACAAACCAAACCTTCATTTGGCTTGTAATGTACTGGAAATCAATAAAATGTAATAGGATCCATGGAAAGCTTCAACGCATGGATGAATGCAAAAATGCAGAAACGTCTAAGAAACAAACAATAAAGCTAGCCATTACTGGTTGTAATGATTTGACAAACGGTTCCGGCTTTAAGAGCCTAATTGGTGCAAAAGAGACACAGATTGTGCTCCAAACATGGAGTACTGCTAATCATCATGATACAATTTCTTTCATGGCAAATTATTCTGATAAGGTTCACCAACATAAACCATGGTCTGGAGGGATGCTTCATTTTTATTAATCGTGTTCTTTTTAGACTAGTTTCCTGGTTTATGGCCACAGTCCCCAACGTAACTCACAATGTTCATTAAGTACGATTTCATTCCAAAGCTTTGTAATGTAGCCAGCAATGGAAATAAATGGGCTCAGGAGGGATTGCGAAAAGCAAAAAGCACCGAAAACCTCAGTTTTTAAATGGCGAAGGCAATTAGAAGAGGATATGAGGCTATAGTTGCTACAACAGGGAAAAGCAGTCCCTGTGACTTGGCTTTGCCTGGCGCCTCCCTGCCACATGGCCATGGATGCTCACAGCCACTGTCCCTATGGCAAAAGAGAGAGGCTAATCCAGCTAATTTGCAAGTGGACATGTGATATGCCGCCTTCATTTGCTTCCTTCTACTTCCTCTCTCATACATTCTTACATGGTTACTATAGTGAGGGAAGGGCCCCTCTCGTTGTCCGAGGCTAAGTGCCAAAATCCCTGAGAGACAATATTAGGGCAAAGTGGAGGAATGGAGACAGAAAGGGGCACTCGGATCAGAAGAGCATCACATTGGGGTGGCATCTGGGCAAAAAGCTGTCTGGTTCTCTATGAAAAGAATATTTCAACAGACATTTCTGTAACATCTGTATCTTAAAGAGCTTCTTTCTAAGACAGTATTTCTCAACCTGGGGGTCGGGACCCCTGGGGGGGCTGCGAGGGGGTTTCAGAGGGGTCATCAAATACCATCAGAAAATACAGTATTTAATGTTGGTCATGGGGGTTCTGTGGGAAGTTTGACCCAATTCTATCGTTGGTGAGGTTCAGAATGCTCTTTGATTGTGGGTGAACTATAAATCCCAGTAACTACAACTCCCAAATGTCAATGTCTATTTCCCCCAAAATCCACCAGTGTTTACATTTGGTCATAATGAGTATTTGTGCCAAGTTTGGTCCAGATCCATCATGGTTTGAGTCCACAGTGCTCTATGGATGTAGATGAACTACAACTCCAAAACTCAAGGTCAATGCCCACCAAACCCTTCCAGTGTTTTCTGTTGGTCATGGGAGTTCTGTGTGCCAAGTTTGGTTCAATTCTATCATTGGTGAAGTTCAGAATAACTATCTATAACTATAAATCCCAGCAACTACAACTCCCAAATGACAAAAACATCCCTCTCCCCCAACTACACTAGTATTAAAATTTGGACGTATTGGGTATTTGAGCCATATTTCATCCAGTGACTGAAAATACATCATGCATATCAGATATTTATATTACGATTCATAACAGTAGCAAAATTACAGTTATGAAGTAGCAACAAAAATAATTTATGGTTGGGGGTCACAACAATATGAGGAACTGTATTAAGGGGTTGCAGCATTATGAAGGTTGAGAGCTCCTGTTCTAAGACTACATGTTTAGCTATCCTCACTGTTGGCTAATTGAGAAATTTTCGTGAATTGTAGTCCAAAGAAACAAAAACAAAAACCCCAATTTCTACATATACACAGAGGGACAAGGATCAAATGTTCAACATAATATGAGATGTGAAATACTGGGGTTGCTTTTTGCATTCCTGAGCATTGTTCAGCCATGGTCAAACAGTGAGGTGTCTTTCTCCTGACTGGTACAAAGAAGCAGCAAGAAACAGACCTTGGATACAAGTCAAAGCACCAGATCTAATACTCTGAAGGCAACAGGTCCTGTCAGATCTTGGAAGCCAAGTACCATCAACCCTGGTTAGTATTACTACGAACTACAATCAGGAGCCATTGGCTGCATTGTAGAGGAAGGCAATGGCAAACCACCCTGGAGTACTCTTTGCCCAAGAAAACCCTATAAAATTCATGGGGTCGCAATAAGTCAACAGGCCACAATCCAAAAACAGCGTGGACTAAAGCGTTTTAAGCTCTTTTAATTAAACAGTCCTTTTGCTCCAGAGTTTAGAATTAAACAGCTCCCCAGATAAATTTGGCCCTAGCCATGACCCAAAATTTACTCCTTGCACTTTGCTACGAAACACTGTTTCCTATCCAGCGTTATAGTGCTGTACTTCATATTGCCCTCCATTCCCAATTTTGTCATCTGACTCTGCACTTTACCAGTCAGCCCTATCCTTGCAACTGATTTGCACCAACCCACCCGCCTGAGCTCAGGAACTGTTTACTACTAAGACCACTAGTGGTTTGATTGATGGTTGTTTTATACTTCGTTATGTTGTGGTTGCTTTATCCTGTTTTACAATGTCGTTTTATGAATTTTAGTGTGTTATATTTTAACTATGTTGAACGGGCATGTCCCCAAGTAAGCTGCTTTGAGTCCCTTCGGGGAGATGGAGGCAGGATACAAAAATAAAGTTGTTGTTATTATTATTATTCTTTTACTGTTGCTATGGTACGTGTTAAAGAACAACCATGATAGCCATTTCTATGTATTTTAATAGTTCTCTTAGGGTTTATGTCTTAATTGTTAATTATGTTATTAGTATAATTATGTTTATTTGATTACTCGTATTCTGTATTTCATTTTGATGTCAATTTCTCTTTTGTTATAAGTTTACGGTTATTATTTTGTATTATTTTGTATTATTTTGTAATGTCTGTATTCACTTATTCCCCCAGGCAGTAAGAAGCCACACCTTGAAACTGCTAGGCCATTAAATGCTAATCAAGGTGGCCAATTGAAACATTCACACCTACTGTACCTCCAACAGACAATAGTTCTTTCTCCCACCCAGGCCATTCCACAGATATATAAACCCAATTTTTGTAGTTTCCAATAGACCTCACAACCTCTCAGGATGCCTGGAATAGATGCAGGCGAAATGTCATGAGAGAATGCTTCTGGAACATGGCCATACAGCCCGGAAAACTCACAGCAACCAAATGCTCCATTGTTTCTGCTCCTCATGTACTAAAGCTATACAGCCATACAGCCTGAAAAACTTACAACAAGCCAGTGATTCCGGCCATGAAAGCCTTCGACAATACAATACCTTGACTATCAGAAAGCTTCCTGTGCTTCCCAAACTCACAAGCCAACCTCAGAATACAATGATTTCCTAGAAAAGCAAAATGTAATGCAGAAGGGGGTGGGGGTGGGGGGTGGAATGGGCAGGAAAGAGGTACTCTGATCTGGCCCAGCTACTAACCACCCCCCATTAGATACTGTTAGTGGAAATACTGCCAGGATAGAAGCAATTAGCTAATTGTAATCTCTAGAGTACTTGAAATGGCAGGGAAATATTGATTGGAGTAGTAGCTGCACTTTAATGGGAATTATGAGACAAACCTTGCTCTTCCAGAGTGTGCTGGAAATACAGGGCATATAGAGCAAGTTTTGCTTACAAACATCAACCTGCTGCCCTGGAAGAGGACAAAAAGTCACATATTGCTGGGGGCAATGGCTATGTTCCAGCAACAAATGGACAGTCTCCAACTTGAAGACAAAATAGAGCAAAACAGAATACTCTTAAGACATAAAGGCAGAAATCCTATTGATGCAAATGCCCCAGTGGTTGGAATTTTTCCATGATTCTATATCAGTGGCAGAAGAATGTAGACAAAATCTGTCAATGCTAGGCAGCCTATTTCGAGCTCCTGGTGGCGCAATGGGTTAAATTCTTGTGCCGGCAGGACTGCTGACCAAAAGATTGGCGGTTCGAATCTGGGGAGCGGGGTGAGCTCCCATCTGTCAGCTCCAGCTTCTCATGCAGGGACATGAGAGAAGCCTCCCACAAGGATGGGAAAACATCTGGGCGTCCCCTGGGCAATGTCCTTGCAGACGGTAAATTCTCTCACACCAGAAGCAACTTGCAGTTTCTCAGGTCACTCCTGACACGAAAAAAAACTATTTCTCTCATTCCTTATTTCTTTCATGGCCTATTCCTTCTTGCCATTAACTCCCAGGGTACCAACAGAGTTCCGATTTGTTAGTCTTGAAATATTCTCAAGACAATAAAGCTGTTTGGACTCAGTATGAGGAGACAATTAGCCTCTCTCTCTCTTTCTCCGTCATATATGTGCATGCACACACATCCTTGGTGATAGGAAGTCCAGTCAGCAATTCCTGGACTGCTGCACAGAGCCTATAGGGACAAAGGCTGATACTAACTCCAACCTCCTGTCTCATTCCCAGCTGAACACACATACGCACGCACGCATGCACACCAGCCAACAGTATCTGTCATCATCACTCCTAGGTTACCAGGAAATGCATTTTATGGAACAGCTGCTCATGGGTTGTGGGATCACCATTTTCTCCAGCAGAAGAGATCATAAATACTAATTGTTTCAGAAAATCAATGCAATACTGTTCAACTCTTCTCTAGCAACAACCTCCCCTTGGTACTTATAGGGGCTGGCAGAGAACTTGGAACAATGGCGGTAGTGTATATTCTGCACCCAGGAAGTCCAAATTTGATGACTCAAATAAATTATGGAAATTATGCAGATGCGCACATCTTTTCTTATTTTGCAGATATTTTTCTTCTCCTTCCAGGATCTAAGCATGCTAAGAAACTTATTTTTCAAAAAGCTTACATTCACAAATTTGAGGAATGGACAACAGGAAGGGTAGTGAAATGGGAACAGATGGGCCAAGTGATAGTCCATGATAAGAAAGGATTACAAAACCTGCCTGTTCCTATCAACCGGTTATCTTGAGCAACACATGCAAGCTTTTGTTCAGCCACAAATGTGTTGTTTTGAAATAAAAGCGGACAATTTCTGGGTGCCAACTTCTGTGACGGATGTCTTCGTGCAGTGTTTCTCAACCTCTCTAATGCTGTGACCCCTGTAATACAGTTCCTCGTGTTGTGGTGACCCCAACCATAAAATTACTTTCATTGCTACTTCATAACTGTAATTTTGCTACTGTTATGAATTGTAATGTAAATATCTGATATGTTTTCATTCATTGGATGACATTTTGGCACAAATACCCAATACACCCAATTTTGAACATGGGTGGGGTTGGGGGGGAATTGATTTGTCATTTGGGAGTTGTATTGCTGGGATGTATAGTTCACCTACAATCAAAGAGCATTCAGAACTCCACCAAGGATGGAATTGAACCAAACCTGGCACACTGAACTCCCATGACCAACAATAAATACAGGAAAGGTTTGGTGGGCATTGACCTTGAGTTTTGGAGTTATAGTTCACCTACATCCAGAGAGCACTGTGGGTTCAAACCATGATGGATATGGACCAATCTTGGCACGAACCCTCAATATGCCCAAATGTGAACACTGGTAGTGTTTGGGGGAAAGAGACCTTAACATTTGGGTGTTGTAGTTGCTGGGATTTATAGTTCACCTACAATCAAAGAGCTCCTTGAACACCACCAATGACAGGCCAAACTTCCCACACAGAACCACCATGACGAACACAAAATGTGTTTTCTGTTGTTCTTTGGTGACCCCTCCGATACCCCCTCATGTCCCACCCCAAGGGTCCCAACCCTCAGGTTGATAAATGCTGCCTTAATGCAAAGTGTATAAGTAAACCACTTTCTTCAGACAGTGACTCCCCACCCCAACATCCCAGTGTTAATTGACTTTTCACCCATCACAAAACTCCTATATACTGAAAGGGGAGGGGTTTTCTGGGCCTCCCCTGTTGCCCCCTACGTATCCTGGGTGCACTGCTCAGTTCTCTCTGGGAAAAGGCAGCAGAGGGCCAGCTTCCTGAGCTGACCCTGTCCAGGCTGGCTCCGCAAAAGGGATTTAGCTCCAAGTCAGATGTATAAGGAGCTTGTGTTGCAGGTTTAAAGCTAATTAGGGTGGTAGATGGAGAGAAAAGCCAGCAGCAAGACATGTTCTCAGAAAGGGACAACAAGCTAAAAAAGCAAGAGCCAAACAAAGTCCCAAACGCAGCTCAGCTCGCCCTTCCCAATCCTGCAAAGGGATCATTTCCTCACTGAGGACAACTTCCTAGCCTCCATGAAAAAGAAGAAGAGTATTTGTGTTGCTTCATAAGGAAAATAAAATGCAAGTCCCACAAACCTACAATATGTTTATTAGGAGTTAGTGACATGAGATATGTGAGATTACTCCCCACTCTTTTACTTTTGGAACCATCTAGCTCAGGCATGGGCAAACTTGGGCCTTCCAGGTGTTTTGGCCTTCAACTCCCACCATTCCTAACAGCCTCAGGCTGTTAGGAATGGTGGGAGTTGAAGTCCAAAACACCTGGAAGGCCCAAGTTTGCCCACGCGTGATCTGGCTTGATGGAGACTTCTGGAGGGCTCAAAAGCTTGAATATTTTTGTGGAATTCACAATCGTCCTAATTAAGATGCTGCCTTAATTAGCAGAACTGTGGGTTTCGGAAGCCCTTGTGGGTTTTACACCTTCCCTGACTGGAAAGCGGCAATGACCATCCTGTTATTATTATCATACATCACTACCTGCCCGGTATTGAAGTCGAACTCAATTAAATAAACCTGGACCAAATTGTGATACAATAAACAATAACTCCGGAATAAAATTATGGTTATGTCCCATCAGCCAACACCCTTGACAGTAAAGGAGGATAAAGCAGGCATGGCCCAAATGGGATTAACTGTAGCCAAATTATAAGAAGATCCCTGCCCTGCCAGCTCCTTCTGATGTAGAATCAAGGGAACGAACTTCCACTCACACTATAAAATCAGAATGCGTTTTGGACACTTGCCATCCACAGAAAGCTGCCGGCATTAACAGGCCATAGGCAGACTCTCCTACCTTCTCCCCCGCCCCTCTCTACATTACATTAAGCTTCTCAACTAGATTAGCTCCGGAACAATTGGGTTGGTGGTGGGCAGGAGAAAGAGGCAGCCGCTACCTTGATAGACAAGAAATGCCATTAATTTGACTCCAGGCAGCTCAGCAGAGGGGAAATGGCCTTTGATTGAAGAGATACAAGCACGGCTGCCAGGGGAGGGCAAGCCCTCGTTTGACAACCCTGTGCCAGCTTGTGTCTATCTGCCAATGAAGCGCCAATTAGGAACAACTCAAGTCAAGACGGCTGCCTCTTTAAGAGTTTGGAAGCAGGGGGGAAATGTGCAGCGATGGTTGGCTACTTTGCCCTGGAAGTTTCTATCACTAAGGCATATGGTATCGCTAGTTCTCGGTTCTAAAAGCAGGGGAAGGGAGATGTTAGGTTGGAATCTGCATTCCCGAAAAAGTAACTGTATATCAGTGGTTCCCAACCTGTAGTCCGTGGACCACCAGTGGTCCACCAGAACAAAAATATAAAGAAGAAAAATATAGGAATCCATTTTATCAATATATAAATATATAAACAAAACTCGATGGAACTATCTTCAAGAATCTGACGGCAAAAGCAATTACGATTGTGGAAACTATTAGGAACTTTCAACCTGAAGAGACCTGGAAGGTTTTTTTCCCCTTCTTTCTCCCCCCCCCTTCCCCCTTCTTTTCTTTTAGTTAGTCTTTTTCCTGGAATTAACTATACTACTTTCCATACTCTCTTACTTTCTAATGTATATTGTTTCACCTCTTTTTATGTAACATAAAATCAAATACCTATTGCTATATCTTGCTTTCTTGGGTTGCTCCTACCGCAAGGAGCTTGCATCTAATTTCTCAATATTTTTTTTAAAAAACATGAAAATATGTTCTGTGGCCTCACCATTACTACACCATTGCCTCAAAACCACACAAGAGCGACTAGTCTCACAAAATCCTCTTATAGTGCCGAGGGAACGGGGATGTCGGGAGGGGAGAGGCTGACTACTCACAAAAGATTACTACTACCACATCAGCTCTGGATTACTAAATATGGTTTTCTGTGGGCAAGCGGATGGCAACTACTGGATGGCATATGTTCTGTATCAGAAACTACAGCTGATGTGGTCTATCCAATGCAATTTTATGAATCAGTATCCCAAATAACCAAACCAGATCTAAAGTTACCAAAAAGTGATTCGTAACCCCTTTAGTACTAATGTTGGAGAGTAGTCCCTGGTCAAAAAAAGATTGGGAACCACTGCTCTCTCTCTCTCTCTCTCTCTCTCTCTCTCTCTCTCTCTCTCTCTCTCTCTACCTGCAAAGCTATGAGGGTTGAATGAAAAGTAATGCCTCCACCTTCATAACTCAACAAATGGCAGTACTGGTATGTGGCAGGTACTGGCTTGTGCAGTAGACTCTCCTCTACAGTTCCATTTTGGCGGGAAGCCTTAGCATTGAACAGTTGTGTTGTTAAAGTGCGAAGTATGGAATCCTGCACAAATGGTCGGTCAATGCAACTTAAGCAATGTGCAGTCATTGAATTCTTGCCAGCGGAAAGTGTCACCCCATCAGAGAATGGAAGCTGTTTATGGTGATTGTGTTGATGCGAGTACTGTGCGTTGTTGGGTGAGTAAGTTTAAAGTTGTTGAGGTGGGAACATCTGACTTGCGTGACAAACAAAGATTTGGACGTCCTATGATAGCAACCACCGAGTTTCACAAGCAAAAGGTTGACAGACTGATTCAGGACAATTGTCGTATCACTCAGAGAGAAATTTCAAGCATAATCAGCATTTCACAAGAACGTGTGGGTCACATTATTGCTTTGCTTGGTTTATTTCTGCATTTATTAAAATATTCCCATCCAAATAACGAAGGTGGAGGCATTACTTTTCATTCAACCCTTGTATGCTGTACCCCATTTTTAAAGACGCTTACATGGGGAAAAGGTATGTTTTAGAATCTAAGAAATACAGTAGTTATTGGTGAGACATTTCAACCCTTTATTTGCCATCTGAACAAGAGTGATTCATATGCAGTTGATTTTTCACAATAATTCCACATTTCTTTATGAATTTGATATTTTCTTGTACAGTTTTTGAAATAAGAGGTTTGGGATAATGGTACTAATGTTGGAGAGTGGTCCCTGATCAATAAAAGGTTGGGAACCACTGCTGCATATGAAGAAAGATGCCTGCTTGCAGTAGTAGGGCTAAAGCCGGAGGTGTCTATGGTCAGGCTTAAAGTAATCCAGTTGCCCCATTACACTTCTTTGAAATCATGGCTGATTGGGCCTGGGCATCTGCCTTTTTGATTCAAGCAACACGCTAATACAGTAGCTAGGAGGCATAACAATCTGCTGCTGATTCAAACTTGGCTTATATGGAGTAAATGCTCAACTCTGGGCAAAAGTCCAGCTCAAGGCAGAGAGTAAAAAAATAAAATAAAATACCAAAACACCAGTCAAGAGCTTGGAAACATTACTTTTCTGGGCAACAACTGTGAGAATCTCCCAGGGCAGGAAAAGGGAAGGAGTTAAGCAGTGAACAGCAGTCTCTACCAAGCTACCTATCCTTGGTTGCAAGTGCTAAGCTGCTGCTATTTATTGATGCTGCTACCAAGGCTGGCTAGCCAAGCAACTGAAATACAGCTTTTAATCTTCTTGTTAGGCCTCAGTCAAGTATGACAGGATTGTTGGATCTTAACTGTATATTTTTGTAAGATAACTTATTTGTATGGTGGCTAACAACAGTTCTTGAATTATCTAGAAATGTTTTTCGATTTGACTGTTACAAAAAAAATCAGTCAATAACCTTGTATTATAAATCTTACCATGGATAAACAGCAAATTTATTTATTTATTTATTTATTTTATTTATTTATATTCCACCCAGCAGGGGATTCAGGGCGGATCACAATGCACATATACAGGCCAACATTCAATGCCATAGACATACAACATATATAGACAGACAGCGAGCTACACAATTGGTCGAAAGCTCACTCCGACCCAGGCAGGCCTCAAACTCATGACCTTCTGGTCAGTAGAAATCTTATGCAGCTGACTCCCAGCCAGCTGCGCCACATTCCCGGTGCTAACAAACCACAAAAGCAAGATGACAATGATGACCTTGCTCTACTGCGCTTATTCCTTGACTGCTGTACAGCCCTAAACAATCCCATAACAGGCCAAGATTTCTCATTCCTGCTTCCACCCAAGAGTCAAGCATAAGTCAAGCACTCTTGGGTAGAAGCAGGAATGAGAAATGATGGTTGCTTTCCTGTAACCATGTTTCTTCGAGTGGTCATCTGTGAAATTCACACCTATGGTAGTTGCTGCACAGGTGCATCAACTACCATACGTGTAATTTCACAGAGACCACGAAGGAGAAATGCTCCTTCACACACCACTTGAGAAGCCATGGGAGGATGTAGCTTCAGGCATACCATCCCACAAATAGATGCAAAAGAGAACATGGGCCCTACATCTTTAATCATTGCACATAAAAGGAAATGTCATCAGGCATCACTTATCATGGAAACCTCATTTGCTGAAATGTCATCTTCTGTTCAACATTAATGGTATAGGAGCTCTATCCTCTTTTGCATCTGATCACATTTATACTGGGAAAGGGTACAGAAAGGGAGCAATACAGGGGTGCATCTACATTGTTGAATTAATGCAGTTTGACATCACTTGAACTGTTTTGGCTCAATGCTATGGCATAATGAAAACTATAGTTTTACATAATCTTTAGCCTTTCTGCCAAAGAGTACTGAGACCTCTCAAAACTGCAACTCCCAGGATCCCATAGCATTGAGCCATGGCAGTTAAAGTGGTGTCAAAATGCATTAATTCTGTAGTATAAATTTGACCTAGGACGTTATGTTTGAGACACTACTGGCTTCACTAGCACTAACTATTAAATGGAATGGCTTCGGATTATGATTTTGGATGGCATGTTTTAATAACTGATTTTTAATTGTGTTGCTTTAATGTTTTAGTTTTAATGTAAAAAAAATATTTTTTTAATTGTATGTTGGTTTTTGGCATTGAATTGCTGCCTAATTTGTAAGGCTGCTCTGAGTCCCCTTCAGGATTGAGAAGGCCAGGACATAAATGAAGTAAATAAATAAACTACTCCCGAAGTTGCCTATGTGGACTGATTCCTGAGCAGTGGCCAGATTATTTACTGCCCCGTAACCAGTTTACATCCCCACAGTGACCCGGTTTATCTTTCATCAGCAAGCCTCAAAATAAATAAAACCACAAAACCTAAGCAGGATTATGATTCACAGACACCTACCAATGTACCCTGGGATTCTAGCATTTGTACCATGTTTGCCCCATGCTTATCCGAGCGAGCTGCCTGCCCCAGTTCTCCCCCTGCTAACAAGTTGCCTGCCTTCCCAGGAAACAATGGGTCATACTCTCCTTCTGTTCTGTCAAGACACATTGAGGTTTCGGATCTCTTCATCATCTCTGCTTCTTTATTTCTCAGAAACGTAATACCTTGCTCTAAACGTGGAAGCCTATCCTCAGAGGCAGCAGATGCATTGTGTCTGCAACATGCTAGAACAGAAGTCGGCTATACCGCAAAGCTGTTATGTCTCAACTTCAGCAGGCCCCATAGCTCTGCTTACTAGCTACAAAACCGATGACGTCCATTGACACCTGGCCTACTCATCTTTGTGGCAAACAAGATCTAACTAATGGGCATAATTATATATTGCAGAGGAACAAGCAGAGTTCTGTGTTATTACTCTGGTCCTTCTTGTAGTGCAAAAACAAATGACGGTATGCCTTGCATTGCTCAGATTACGAGAAAATGGAATGAATAAAATGCTGTGTGTGTATGTGTAAAATATGACCAAAAATTTCTAAATGAATTTCTAGTTAAATGGATAAATGAGAGGACTGTAAGATAAATACAGTAGCTGACTGCAAAAGCAATGTTTCCTTTGTGGGTTAGGGGAAGCCATGATCCAAGTTGCCAGACTGGTTTAACCACAGCATTTACAAATTGACTTCAGATCCCTTTTGGGGAACAGGAAAGAACCACTCATAACTCGATAAGGTATCTGGCCTATGTTAATCTCATGAGCAATTAAACTGCATCATTATGTTGTTATTAGAACAATCATTGTACGGGATTGCTGGGATGCTTGTGTGGAAGGACAATGCAGTTTAGATACAAAGCATAATAAGATCATGGTGGAGATATATGCATGACTAAGAGATATTTCAAAAGTCTTTCCCTGTGAAAGAAGTCTAAGAGACAAAACAACTATAGACAATTTACAGGGAAGGCATTAGTATGTCTGGTGTGTTGGATTGCTAACTCATTTTTATAACAGAATTCTTTAAATAGCGATGTATCCGCTATCACAACAATGAAATGTGCAATAGTGAGGCATGCACTTAGTATGCTGACAACGAACACAAACAAAATTCTTATACCAGAACTATTTTCAGAATTAAGACTGAAACTGAAGTAGATAAAATTCACTCCAAACTCCGGAAAGAGAAGAGACCATGTAAGACAGAACAGAAGGAGAGTCAACTGATGAGATATGAACCACTTCTTAGACAAGTGGCTCCTTAATTATATTATAAACATTTGTTGACTTTACTATGCTAATGAAGTACCACATATATTAAATTTGATTTCAGTCTAGGGACTAGGGAGAGTACATCTGGGAGCAAACGGAAATAAATACATGTTAGATCCAGTTGAAATGTGAGTAAAAAAAGATAACAATACACAGAACAGTGAGAACCTGAACAAAGACAGGAAGCAGAGAGAAGACAGAAAATGCAAAGTTCAGTATTTATTACTGACCCGGTTCAAAGGCTATATGTCTTTATATAGCCAGCACACCACATTTGTTAAGGTTAGGGGAGCATGATCCCTGCAAAAGTAGGGGGAAAGGCAAGAAATGCTCTTTCTGAGAGAACGCTTCACTAGAGATCTTGAAAACCTCCAGCATGAGTATGATCAACTTCCTCCAGAATCGCAATGGAAGACCTAGATCAGGGGTCCTCGAACTATTTAAACATAGGGCCAGGTCACAGTCCCTCAAACTGTAGGAGGGCCGGATTATAATCTGAAAAAAACATGAATGAATTCCTATGCACACTGAACATATCTTATTTGTAATGCAAAAACACTTTAAAGCAATACAATAATTAAAATGAAGAACAATTTTAACAAATATAAACTTAGTATTTCAATGGGAAGTGTGGGCTTGCTTTTGGCTGATGGGATAGGATTGTTGTTGTTGTTGGGTGCTTTCAAGTTGTTTCAGACTTAGGTTGGCCCTGAGCGAGGGCCGGGTAAATGACCTTGGAGGGCCACATGCGGCTCCCGGGCCTTAGTTTGGGGACCCCTGACCTAGATAGTCTTCATTCTCCAGTGTAACTTCTTGAATAAGTTGGTCATGGACCTAGAGTTCCCTAGAGATAACATTTTAATCAACCATACAAAAGTCAAAACTGTATTGTGACTGTATTGTGCTTTAGAGTTCTGTCACTGAGTGTACTCTGGTGTTACCATTTTCACCATTTCCCAATGGTTTCTGTGCCTTTTGTTTTTGCCCTTATTCTTCTTGGACACTATTATATTCTGTATACACCGATGGGTACAGAGTCAGGGGAACTTTGTAGGTGTTGGCATTAAAGTCCTCCCCATTCCGTACTATCAGTTTTTGAGAGTAGGCTTTACAGTCCACCCCTTCTACAGTGGACGAGAGAGATAAACACATAAATATAAGCATGGCCTTCCCTAAAGACCCAAAAAGCAACAGGCCCTGCCTGATCATGGAAAGTAAGCAGGATCAGCGCTGGTTAGTACTTGGACGGGAGGCTGCCAACAAATACCAGGTGTTGTAAGCTGTATTTCAGATGAAGGAACTGGCAAAACCACTTCTGAGTACTCCTTGCCTAAGAAAAATTCACAGGAATGCTAAAAGTCCACAGGCAACTTGAAAGTACAGAAGTATGGCTAACACATAGTATGGAAACTAGATGTAAATGGTGCCAAGTAGGGATAATTATTATTCCAACATCCTCCCATTCCCCCTGCATAGGGGGTGAGGGCAACAATTACACATGCTTGACAGCAGCAGTATATTAATGAGGGACGGGCATACTTTTCCAGCACGGAAGTTATCATTGTTGTTGTTGTTATTATTATTATTATTATTAGCCTTGCAGGGCTCTTCACAAGTGCTCGAGTGGTAGCAGCCATTATACTGATTGCCACAGTTGTAATGGGACTCTAGGAATCCTATTGAATATTTCCTTTTTGTTTTGCTTTTCAAAATGGATGATTGCAACTCTCTAATTTCTCAATCACGCTTCTGGTTTTAAACCTCTGCAGTGTGGGAGTGGGCAAATAATAGTCACAAAATAGCGCGCAACAGACTGATTATGTCTGCACATGAGTATCTCATGTGGAATATATTTGAAGAAATGTCTATACAGGCTGCTTTGCAGGTGCTCTAAGAAGTTATGTTCTGTGTGTTCAGCAGATCTATGATTTCCAAATGATTTGCCATGAAACAACTCTGTTCTAGGGGACAAGCAGCAGACCACCAAGTTTAACTATTGTCCGAGATGAGAAAGAGACATGAGGGAAAATGTGAAAGGTGCATTTAGATGTAGAGCATCCAAAACTAAGATAGTGTGATGATGGAATGGTGGGACATTGCAATGTTCATTGCTGACATCACAACCACTCTGAATAAAACAAGGAAAATAACACAATGTAATGGATATACTGATGGATGCTATCAAAACACCAATTTTAAAAATTCAATATTTTGCAGCTTAACAAAAAAGATGGCAGCAGCCCAGGGAAAACATGAGCATCACCAGTACAGGATGACACTGACTACATCTTCCACAAACATCCATAACTGATATGGCAAAGTCGCAATAAAAATTTCCCCTGGAAGGGCTTGTGGAAAGGACAATGATGGAACATCTTGTGGGTGCCACAGGACAGCCTAGAAGATTTTATTTTGTAAAAATTGCAGCAACAGCCATCACGTTGGATCAGTGGTGTTCAACCTTCCTATTCCCACAACCCCTTAATACAGTTCCTCATGTTGTGGTGCCATCCAACCATAAAACTATTTTTGTTGCTACTTCATAACTGTAATTTTGCTACAGTAATGAATCGTAATGTAAATATCTGACATGCAGGATGTATTTTTATTCACTGGACAAAATTTGGCACAAATACCCAATACACCCAAATTTGAATACTGGAGGGGGGATTGATTTTGTCATTGGGGAGTTGTAGTTGCTGGGTTTATAGTTCACTTACAATCAAAGAGCATTCAGAACTCCACCAATGATGGAATTGAACCAAACTTGGGACACAAAACTCCCACAACCAACAGAAAATACTGGAAGGGTTTGGTGGGCATTGATCTTGAGTTTTGGAGTTGTAGTTCATCTATAACCAGAGAGCACTGTGGACTCAAACAGTGATGGATCTGGACCAAACTTGGCACGGATGCTCAATATGCCAAAATGTGAACACAGGTGGACTTTGGGGAAAATAGATCTTGACATTTGGGGGTTGTAGTTGCTGGAATTTTACAATTCACCTATAATCAAAGAGCACTCTTGACACCCATCAACGAGAGAATTGGGCCAAATGTCTTACACAGAACCTCCATGACCAACAGAAAATACTGTGCTTTCCAATGGTCTTTGGCAACCTCTCTGATACTCCTTCGCACCCCTCCCCCCCAACAGGGTTCCCGACTCCCAGGTTGAGAAACACTGGCTTAGATACTGTAAAGATGGTTACAGTCATGAAGAAGGATAGCAGCCTTGGTTATCAATGTAAGCACAATGGCTACATGCTACAGAAGCAGAAGCCAAGGAACAACAAAGGCACAAAGCTACTACTTTCCTATTTATCTGTTTGAATAGGAAAGAAGAACCTGGAACAAATGATCAGAGCTTCAAAATGTTTTTGCATTACTACATTTAGCCACTATCCATGCTGGCCGGAGGAGTTATACTCCAAAAATGAACTTTTCCAAGCACTGAATCTGTTCTAGCTCTTATAACATTGTCTTGCTTATAATGTACAGGGAGCATTCATTTTAAAAATTACGAAACTGTTGACGTGCATATTTGCTGCTCAAGAATATCAAGCTGTGAAGGCAGGCAGGAGGGCTAATGCTGCAAGGAAGAAAATCACCAATCACAGCACCAAAAAGAGATGGTGGAGAGAAACCCAGTGGATCAGAGGCCTGGCGTGCCATTTGCAAGAAACAATGGCCCATTAGGAGCCAGCAAGCCAGTGATTAAGAAGCCTCATCAAACCACTTCTTGTGTGACTAAGGGAATGAGTGGTATGTGAAGCAGCTCTTCTCAGAAGAAGTTACAGAATTTGAAAGAGTACCAAACTCAAGAGCCCAGTATCTTGAAATATTTGTCTAAAAGCCAGCTCTGGTAGATGTGAAACCACAACAACTTTGCCTTGTCCATCATCACATCTGTTTGTTTTCAGCACTGTGTTCTGACAGCATGTATTAATAACTTCTATGACAGAAACCAAATACACTAGATAGAACAATGTTTACCAACCAGTGTGCCGTGGCACACTAGTGTGCCGTGAACGATCATCAGGTGTGCCATGGAGACAGAAGAGAGAGGAGAAAGAGAGAGAGAGAGAGAGAGAGAAAGAGCCCTCCTGTCCTACCGGGAAGCTTTAGCCGGGGCTCGATCTCTTGTCTGAGTCCCGCAAACACAGCCTCTCCTCACCACTTGCCTTCTTGGGTTTCCTCCTCCCCTCCGCTACTTCCTCGACCTCGGAAGGGTTTGAGCGAAAGGCGGGGACTGCGTCAGGCAGAAAGAGCCGCGCAGAGAGAGAGAAGATCCTGGGATGGGACTTCCCCAGGTCCCCCGGCTGCCTGGGGGCGGATCTACACCGTAGCATTCATGCAGTGAGGCACCCCTTGGTCTTCCGGGGCTCAAGGCTGGGGAATCCCAGGATTTGTAGTTTGGGGAGGTTCAGGATGGTGTCAAACTACCACTCCCGTGATTCCCTCGCACTCAGCCAAGGCGGATCAAGGGGCGTTCGGGACACAGTGTTGAGGCACCTTTAAGCAGGGGCCGAAAACTAACAGGGCTTGCTCACTTAAGGCAGGCATGGGCCAACTTGGGCCCTCCCTCCAGGTGTTTTGGCCTAGAACTCCCACCATTCACACACACACACAGATATATATATATATATATATATATGTATATATATATGTATATATATGTGTGTATATATATGTGTATATATATATATATGCTGTATAAATTTATTAGCTGTACGTGCCACGCGTTGCTGTGGCCAACCTTCCCTCCCTCTTTCTCTCCTTCCCTAACTCTTTCCTTGCTTCGCTCTTTTCCTTTTCCTTCTTCTTTCCCTTTTTCTTTCGCCCTTCTCTACCTGTTTCTTTCTTCCCTTTCTTTGCTCTTTGGTTCCATTCTTCCTTCTCTCTTCCCTTCCTTCCTTCCTTCCTTATTGATGCATAAGAACACAGAGAGAGACTGACAGCTGTTGAGCAAGACCTTCGTGTGTGTCTTTCTGCCATTCCTGCCAGGATATCTATGTTGTGTTCATCGAAACAGGCCCAGGTTTCACACTGAGTGTATAAATACATTTAAAAACATATTAACCATATGTATTACTGTGTTAGAGTGTCATTTTGGTTGGTGGTGTGCCCCAGGATTTTGTAAATGTAAAAAATGTGCTGCGGCTCAAAAGAGGTTGAAAAACACTGCACTAGAATATAGCACACTCAGGCAGAGAAGTCACTCATGGACACAAACCGGGTGTTTTGTGCATTGCTGGAAACAAGGTGTAACATTTGCTATAAAACCACCACCCTGTAGGTTTTTTTCCATTGACATGTCCTTTAGATGCAGCTGTACCACTTTTCTTCTACCCTGCAGAATCCTTGGAAGATAAATTGCTTTCTCGCAAAAGAGACATTCTGTACACAAACCAAAGACATCAGCATTTTCTGAAGGAAGACACCAGCAGGACTGGTAAAGGTGTGACAAGTTAGCCCTACCCAATGAAAAATGTTACAAATTACAGGTTAAGTATCTCATTCCAAAATGCTTGAGATCAGGAATATTTTGGATTCCTGTATGGAATTCCAATATGTATTTTGGAATACCAATTATGTATTTGCATATTGGTACACAAAATTAATATATGGTTCATATATATATAGCTTAGACACATAATCTGAAAGTAATTCTATAAACAGTAATTTGAACAACTTTGTATATTATTTATTTATCCTGGCATTTTATGTGTGCTTTATAGAAACATGTTTTAATATGTATCTTTTATAGAACTACATTTTAATATGTGTGTTTATAGAATTTTTGCAATGTTTGCGTGTTTTGACTGTCCTGTGACCCTGCCTCGAGCCACAAGGAGAGGTGGGCAAGAAATAAAATGGTTGTTGTTGTATTGAACCATCAGAAAGCAAAGCTGTTACTATCTTATTCACCCATGTGAACAATTTTAGATTTTGAAGTGTCTTGGAATTCCAGATAAATGCTCAACCTATATTGGGAAGTATTATAGTCGGGGTTGGCTACTTGATAATGTTGTATGAACATTTATTCCTCACCCAGGATTTTCTTCTGTTTTTAGCTAGGGAAAATCAAAACAGGACAAAGCATATGCTTTGCAGAAATGACAACAGAGAGAAAAAAGAACAGAAGGAGAAAGAAAACAGTCGGCTGAAAAAGCCACAACAATAGAAATCTTGCTGGTTCCGCTTCGACAGTAGCGTGTAGCTCTGCACTTTGAGAATAGGCCACAAGGCTCAGCTTAGGTTAGGCAGAGCCTTTCCATCTAGTTGGGTAAGACTTTGTGAGCCAGATAGGGTGAATGTCTGCTTTTCAAGATGAGGCTCCAAACAGCTGAGCAGGAAAGGCAATTGCAATGGCTTCAGTCCTTTCAGCTCAGCATCAATGTGGCCTGACAAGATTAGAAATCTCTCTTTCAACTCAGCTAATAAATATACAGGAAACCTGCTGTGTATTGTATGTTGTGAGTTCACAGATAGCAGCAGATGCTTCTGTCTTGGATCAGCACTGAAGATATGGCTGGATAGGAGTGACACAAACAGACATCCCCTAAACCTGCTCCTTTTAACTGACAGCCCAAATACACTTGTTTTTCCATACTGGCTCTGAGGACACGTAGGGATATCACCAACACAAGGAGCACAGTCTAAACTTAGGCTCTTGGGTGTGAAATCTATCCACCCTGATCTGCAGGGAGACACCAGGCAACGCCTCCTGTGTCAAGCAAACAACCAGGCCTGGGAGTTGGGGACGGGGCAGTAATGAATGCTTTAGGTGAGAAATGGTTGCATGCATGTAGCAACCCACCAAATGAGAATGGCTGCATGGTGTGGAAAGAGAAGAGTGAAACAAGACAGAGCAGAATACCATGGCTGGGATTTTGATGAAACAGTGGGTTGAAATGTAAAGTGTGGCTTTTATGTGTCTCCCCAAATTTCTGAAACACGTGGATGACTAGCCAGAGGGATCTTCATCTAGTTGGATGGATGGATGGATGCATTTCAACAGAACCAGGTTCAAGCCAGGTTTAGAACATAGAAAACCAATTTGCATGGGGAGAACAACGTGGCTAGGGATATCTGGATCACTGAGGACCTCAGGTTGTCACAACCACCAGCTCAATCGGCATTATGTTAGCCAGAAATACCTACTTTCCGGACAATTTAAGCAGGTAGTTTATTAATTTAATATGTTACCCTGTTGCACAGCAGTGATAGCTATGGTGCCCTTTGTTTAAAAAGTCCTTCACCACCAAGGGATGTAAATAAATGTAAATAACCTAGCTTTTGAAGATTCCACTTAAAGCCATAGGATTTGTCTGTCCCTTTCTGAAAAAAATATGTTGAGGCACCTCAACTAATCTGGATCCTGAAGGCATCATTTGAAATATCACAACACCTTTACCATAAGAGGTGTTTTATTTTCTAAAAAGATGCTCAAGAGCCTTGGAATTCAAATAATCTGAGGCTTAAAATCTCATACTACCATTCACCCTCAATATTTGTTATAGTGCACACCTCCTTCCCCTTTACACAAAGGTCCTTTTCTCGACATCTTGGAAGAGTTTCTCCCTCACAAATAATTCACTCCACTGCTATCTCACCCCCTGTTTTTATCATTATTTTAATCTGTACATGCAGCCCGCTCACTGTTCTATGTCATGAATGGTATTATTTTATTGTAATTTTATATTGGTTGTAGTATTCCTATAGTTTATGTTCTATGTAATTGATTATGTTGCTGCTTATGTTTTGATTTTATTTTGTTGTTGCGTTGTTGGGCTTGGCCTCATGTAAGCCGCCCCGAGTCCCCGTTGGGGAGATTGTGGCGGGGTAAAAATAAAGTTTATTATTATTATTATTTATTAAAAGCAAATAGTCAACGCAGACAAGGTTTCTCGGTGGCTGCTTCATGGCTTTGCAAATCCCTTCCTAGAATGGTTAGATGAGTGCCCTCCTTGCTATCCTTTCATACAGGGAAGTCTTTGAGGTTTGACAGCTTGAGGGAAAGGGCTTTCCTAGACTGCGCTGCTGTTCTTCTTTTTAAAGCTTTATTTTAACTGCTTTTTTAACAGTTTTAATTACATTTTAAATTTTTGTGTGATTAACTTTTTTAGCTATATGTGTTTTAACTTTTGGAAGCCTTCTTGAGTTCCACATTGGGAAAAGGGTAGGGTAAGTAAATAAGTAAATGGCCGCCTGGTGGCACAGTGGGTTAAACCGCTGAGCTGCTGAATTTGCTGACTGAAAGGTCTGCAGTTCAAATCCGGGGAGCAGGATGAGCCCCAGCTGTTAGCCCCAGCTTCTGCCAAACTAGCAGTTCAAAAACATGTAAATGTGAGTAGATCAATAGGTACCGCTTCAGCAGTACCGTAACGGTGCTCCACACAGTCATGCTAGCCACATGACCTTGGAGGTATCTACGGACAACACCGGCTCTTCGGCTTAGAAATGAAGATGAGCATCACCCCCCAGAGTCGGACACAACTAGACTTAATGTCAGGGGAAACCTTTACCTTTACTTTAAGTAAATAAATAAAATTATAATAATGATAATCCCTAACTAATGTTATTTCAGAACAATGGTACTAGAGTTGAAGCAACAGCTGAGATAGAGGATGAAGATGTGCAAGGGAGGCATGGGATCTGCTCAGATGATGTAACCCTCTCAAGTGGCGCAACAGCTGAGCAAGAGGAAGTCTGTGTGCATATGTATGCACATGTGGAATATCTCGCAAATATATGCAAAGGTGATTTCAGACAGTACTACAAACTATAGGCACAGAAGACTGATTATTCACACTGGCCCCATTCAACATTTCCTTGCAAAAGCAAAGCATAATTTGAACATGAAGCCCAGGGGAAAAAATCAATGTTTTGAGGGATACAATAATTTAACAAACAACTATAATCTTTTACTGAGCCTGGTTTTATAAAATCTTTTCGTCCCTACCTGCTCTCCCTCTTTTTCTGCAGGAAATACAACCCACCTGCTTGTCCTTTATGGATCCAGTGCAATCAGACAGTTTCCAAATCCTGCTTTCAGCCCACTTACCCATTCCTCTCCACTTCCTGTTTCTCTTTTTCTGCCTCCTACAAAACAGTAATTATTGTTGGGAGCAACACACGAGCAATTGCAATCAGAGGCTGAATGAGCAAAGCAAATGTATGACTCAGGCCTGGAGTCCCTTGGTGGGGCCAGTTTCTGGTTATGGTAAGGGTGTATTTTGGAGTCACACCACTCATTGAAAAGGAAACATGCCAGTCAATCCCATGGCAGGGCACCAAATGAGTTTCTCCAAGGGTGGATTCACACGCTACATTTTGGAAGCCATCCCAATATCTTCATGTGCATTCACGGGCAAATGTGATGTGTAAATTGGTAACATATGGATCTGAATCATCGAAAGACCTGTGAAATCCAAAAAGTCGAAAGAGCCAAGGAATTTCATAGGCCTATCTGTAAATCAAACCCATGTGTTAGCAATTTTGCATGTTATGTTTACCCATGCATGCAGAATGAATCTCAAAATGTCAAGAACACACTGTCCCAAACAGACTGAGCCCCAAAGACACAAGAAAAGGAGATACAAGAATCACTCAACCCATTGTACACATCCAGTCATCTTGAGGGTGGAGTACAAGCGTGATTTTAACAGCACCGGACACATCAAGATAATGTTCCTTAAGATGGCACTGGCATAATTAGGGATAGACACACACATCCGAGGTTGTGCTGCAGATATCAGTGCTCAAGATCTAACCCTTCCCTTCGTTTCAGTGTCTCATCTGGTGTTCACACCTGATAAAGGAAAGCTAGAGAATATTTTACTTTTCCTATCCAGAGAGATAAGAAGTCCCGGTGGTGCAATGGGTTAAACCCTTGTGCCAGCAGAACTGAAGACCGACAGGTCCCAGGTTCTAACCTGGGAAGAGCACAGATGAGCTCCCTCTGTCAGCCCCAGCTCCCCATGCAGGACATGAGAGAAGCCTCCCACAAGGATGGTAAAACATCTAAAAATATCCGGACATCCCCTGGGCAATGTCCTTGCAGACGGCCAATTCTCTCACACCAGAAGCAACTTGCAGTTTCTCAAGTCGCTGCTGACACACACACACAAAATCCAGAGAGAAAAGACAGCTCTAGAAAAGCTTTCCTGCCAACCTCTGCACTTCAGTATAATGGAACACCACTGAGTATGTTTCTTAAAAGGCCACAGTTGCTTAATCCAGAACCCAGCAGCCAGAAGGCTTGTGCTTAACTGGGCAGTTTCCAGATGGCATTCCGGGATAAGTTATACCAGGAATGCAATTTATGCTGTTTCTTGACAATGCAGCTGAGCTCATTTTGCCTGTGCATTTGAAATGCTAGCAATACATCGTCAGGCGTGCCAGCCCAAATTTTCATAACCACTTAAGGATAAAGACCACCACAAAACTGTGTAACAGTTTCAGATTTCTAAGGCAGACAGGGGCCCATATCCCCCAACATCAGAATAAAGCATTTGTACTTGAAACTGTCAATGCGCCACATTCAACAGGGTTCAATCTGGGTAGGTACAGACAATACAGAAGCCTGAGCAAGAATCTGACATGTTATCAACAAAAAAAATTGGTGGGAGCTCATCCTTGCTGCAGCTGATTTACCATCAATGTTATGCATATCATTCCTTCTTTAATGCCATTAGCAGAGAGAGAGAGAGAGAGAGAGAGAGAGAAAACTATTCATTCCCACTTGTACAGCAAAGTGTTTGTGCATGTACACATAGGTTTCCTACTCCAAGCCAGCCACAAACATGTCTGGGCATGCCTATATAATATTAAAAACAAAAAAATAAATAAAAGAGGGGCATGAATATTACTTTAAAATAACATTTCTCATAAGTTTATTTTTATTGATACCACCTCCTTATTGTAATAATAATAATAACTTTATTTTTGTATCCCGCCACCAACTCACCGAAGGGGCTCAGGGCGGCTTACATGGGGCAAGCCCAATCAAACAGTTTAAAATATAACATAGTAAAATTCATAAAACAACATCATAAAACAGTATAAAACAACCATCAAATGAACAGTCAATAGCCTGACTTTGTAAACAATTACTGAGCTTGGCCGTGAGGGCTGGTGCAAATCAGTTGCAAGGACAGGGCTTATGGATAAAGTGCAAGAGCCAAATGATAATTAGGAGTAGAAGGGAAATATGAAATAGAACACTGTACCCATTGTACCCAGTATTAGACTCAAAGAATACTACCGTATATCCTTTCCATAGTGAAGGTAAAGGTTTCCCCTTGACATTAAGTCTAGCCATGTCCGACTCTGGGGGGTGGTGCTCATCTCCATTTCTTAACTGAAGAGCCGGCATTGTCCATAGACGCCTCCAAGGTCATGTGGTGCCATTATCCTTCTGCTGAAGTGGTACCTATTGATCTACTCACATTTGCATGTTTTTGAACTGCAAAGTTGGCAGAAGCTGGGGCTAAGAGCGGGAGCCATCGACCATTCAGTCAGCAAGTTTAGCAGCTCAGCAGTTTAACCCACTGCGCCACCGGGGGCTCCTTTCCATAGCATGTAGCAAAATCTTAAATAATTTACACAACATGAATTCATCAGTCCATCTAGCTTAGTAATGTCTATATGACCGGCAATAATAGCTCCTCAGAGATTTTACAAGGATGTAAAGTATCTGCTCCATTACAGAGCCGAAGTCTTTCTCATTTCTCGTAACTTGGTCATGGCAATCCTGGCACACAGGAGTTAGCGTGCAAAGAAGTCTTGCAAACTGTGTCATATGTTTGGGGTTACTTTTTAAAGCACATGTTCAAAGGAAATTTTGGAAGAGTAGATGGAAACACCTTAGTTGGTAGCACCAAAAAAATGCAGTGGAACTTTAATGCTAGACAGGCAATGGTCACCCAGATAACCTTTTTGTCGGCTGGCCCAAGACTTTGGAATGACCTGCCAGAAGAGCTTCAACAGCACTGTCAGCATTCAAGACAGAACCGAAGAGCCTACCCAATTTTAATCTATGCATTAAATTTACATCTTATTGGTATGCATGGGTGTAATGGATTTTAATCATTATGCTTTCTAATATATGTAGTTTAGTGATGTTATGTTTATCTATATATCGTAACTGTGTTATTATACTCTGCTTCGAGCAGCAAGGAAAGGACAGTAATATGTTTATTGTTGTTGCTGCTGTTATTACCTTTACATAGGCATGCAGGGAGTGCAACAACACTGTATAAAGCAAATTTTACTTTTTGGACAATTCCTAAAATATACCTCAGCATTCTGGAAACTATAGCCCAGGCATGGGCAACCTTAGGCCCTCCAGGTGTTTTGGACTTTAACTCCCACAATTCCTAACATCCTACTAGCTGTTAGGAATTGTGGGAGTTGAAGTCCAAAACACCTGGAGGGCCGAAGTTTGCCCATGCCTGCAATAGCCCCTAGGTAACATTTTTCAGGTTATGTTGGTTGAGTCAATGCTCATACCAAAGAAATGTCAACAATATGTTGCCATAACATTGTTTCAAAGTTCCAGGAAGTAATGCTACTGTCAAAAATCCCCTTACAAAGGAGTGAAGCTCTTCAAGGGGACTAACCAGTAGAGGCTACAAGCTCTCTTCGGTCTATTGTAGTTTTGTGCTTACTCCATTCCTAGAGACAGAAAATGCAAGACGGCATAAAACAAGAGGAGGCAGTGTGTTCTGCCAGTGGCGCCTAGTATCAGTGTGTCTGCAGGCCTCAGCAAAGTTGAGCCCGAGGTCTCGCTGCATCTTTGGGAGGGAGCATCTCAGGTCAAGCCTGCTTTTGGGATCAAAAGAGCAAGCTTAGAGCTGTAGCCTGTTAAGAAAAGCTTGCCTCTGAGTGGAGCCCTGAAACCAAGGTGAAAAAACCATGTCAACTGTCTTCCTGGCAAATTCTCCCTTTTTTAAGAGACCTTATGAAAAAGAAATTAAGTGATGTCAGCTATCAATATGGCACTTCAAACTCATAGTTAGGCAAGTCTTCTTGCATCACTTGGATTATTTGCCGGTTTGAGAAATAAGCATAATCAATGCAGCCTAATACCAAAAGTACTTCTTGGGGCTCTTTCAGACTGGCCCTATATCCCAGGAAATGATCCCAGGTCTTCTGCTTTAGACTGGATTATATGAGCCCCCACTGCCAGATAATCTGGGATATACAGAAAACCTGGGATCAGATCCTGGGATATAGGGCCTGTCTGGAAGGGCCCTATGATCTTCTCATCCCCTCTGCTGAACCATGTCCAAAAAAAAGTCCTGCATCAGTACATGCTGATACCACACACTGCTGACGTGTTTATGGAGTTACAGCTGTTTCTGTTATTGATCCAACTATAATGCAGATGCAGCATTGTTAGAATGAGCTGATCCATCTGGAGTAGGAACCAACGGTGCTCTCAACCGATCTGGACTAGGGGTGCATCTACACTTTGAACAGTCATGGCGCAATGCTATGGGATCATGGGATTCGTAGTCTGGCGAGACACCAGCACTCTTTGTCAGAGAAGATAGCAGTACGTGTCAAAACAATCTTAGCATTCTCGTGGACAACAAGTTTAACATGAGCTAACAATGTCATGCAAATGCAAAAACGTCAATGGGATTTTGGGCTGCATAAATAGGAGTCCAGTGTCTAGATCCAGGGAAGTCATGCTACCCCTCTAGGTCAGACCACACATGGAATACTGTGTCCAATTCTGGGCACTGCAATTGAAGGGAGATATTGACAAGCTGGAATGTGTCCAGAGGAGGGCGACTAAAACAATAAAGGAGGAACGGCTTAAAGAGTTGGGCATGTTTAGCCTGCAGAAGAGAAGGCCGAGATAATACATGATGGCCATGTATAAATATGTGAGGGGAAGTCATAGGGAGGAGGGAGCAAGTTTGTTTTCTGCTGTCCTGGAGACGAGAACAGAGCTCTAACAACTTAGCACACTATCATAATGTTATAACTGTGCACTGTGAAGCAGCCCCATATCAGCTACAGGGTGCAACGACGTGTTTACAATGTGTTGCTAACTGACCATGATCACACAAGAATTTCCTGACTGTGAGAGCTGTTCAGCAGTGGAACTCTCTGCCCCAGAGTGTGGTGGAGGCTCCTTCTTTGGAGGCTTTTAAGCAGAGGCTGGATGGCCATCCGTCGGGGGTGCTTTGAATGCGATTTTCCTGTCTCTTGGCAGGGGGTTGGACTACATGGCCCATGAGGTCTCTTCCAACTCTAGGATTCTATAACCCTGTGATTGACATCTCTGTAGCACTGACCCAAAGCAGTTCAAGTGGAACGCAAGTGCATTAATTCTACAGTATAGATGCACCTTTATGAGAGTTAGGTCAGGTCATGTGCACATGAGCCTGTCTAGAGAAGGCCAAGAGTAATAGTTCCCTTGTCCACATTATGCAGAAGAGTTACAGGGCCTTGAAGTCGGAATCAGACAGCTGTTTTAAGAGGTCAATGTTTACTTCAAGTCTCTTCCAACTCTAGGGTTCTATAACCCTGTGAATGACAGCTCTGTAGCACTGACTCAAAGGAATCTCCGTAGCACTGACCCAAAGCAGTTCAAGTGGAACCCAAGTACATTAATTCTACAGCATAGATCAGTCCTGGGCAAACTTTGGCCCTCCAGGTGTTTTGGACTCCAACTCCCACAATTCCTAACAGCCTACCGGCTGTTAGGAATTGTGGGAGTTGGAGTCCAAAACACCTGGAGGGCCAAAGTTTGCCCAGGCCTGGCATAGATTCACCTTTACATGAGTTATGCCAGGTTTTATGCAAATAAGCCTGTCCAGAGAAGTCCACGAGTAATAATTCCCTTGTCCTCATCCTGCAAGAGAGTTACAGGGTCGTTGAACTTGGAATCAAGACAGCTGTCCTAACTTTTAAGAGGTCCGAGTTTACTTCAAAAAAGCAACATGCCATCATTACTAGCATCACACACATCATCATCACACGCCGGGAGGAGATCCATTTTGAAGGACTGCGGATGCGTCTAATGAAGACGTCCAGACCCTATGATTTGTTAACTCTCCCAAAGTTTGGACGGAGCACCTGCTGGCCTCAAGGCAGCCCCTACTTTACCTAACCTAACCCGGTGTCATCAGGTAGGAGGCGGCGGCAGGACAGGAGTTTCCATTTCCAGCCCATCTGGTGAGACAGGCTGGGCTGCCTCTTACATAAGGCGGCTAGTTGACTCTCCAGGGCATCCCACACCAATACCAGGGAGGACCAGGAGGAACTGGGACGGTCTGGTGGAGGGGAGAAGTGGAGACGTTGCCTTCCACACGGACCTTTTGACCTCCAGGGTGCATCTAACACACTTTGACAGGTGTAGGTCAGGCATGGGCAAACATTTTGGGACCCTCCAGGTGTTTTGGACCCCAACTCGCACCATTCCTGACAGCCTCAGGCCCTTTCCTTTCCCCCCTCAGCCGCTTAAGAATGTTAGAATGTTGAGGCTGGCCAATCAGAAACCATATGCAAATTACTAGGTCGAGATAGTTCATGCATGGGCCAACTTGGGCCCTCCAGGTGTTTTGGACTGCAACACCCGCCATTCCTCACAGCCTCAGGCCCCTTCCCTTTCTCCCTCAGCCGCTTAAGAATGTTAGAATGTTGAGGCTGGCCAATCAGAAACCATATGCAAATTACTAGGTCGGGATAGTTCATGCATGGGCCAACTTGGACCCTCCAGGTGTTTTGGACTGCAACTCCCACCATTCCTAACAGCTCAGGCCCCTTCCCTTTCCCCCTCAGCCACTTAACTGGATGGGGCCTGAGGCTGTTAGGAATGGTGGGAGTTGGAGTCCAAAACACCTGGAGGGCCAAAGTTGGCCCATGGCTGATGTAGACGCAGCCAGCATGAGTTTGGACCTGCCCTATCCTGGAAGGCAAGGGAAGACCTCAGAGCAGGCCTGGGCAAACTTCGGCCCTCCAGGTGTTTTGGACTCCAACTCCCACTATTCCTAACAGCCTGCCGGCTGTAAGGAATGGTGGGAGTTGGAGCCCAAAACACCTGGAGGGCCGAAGTTTGCCCAGGCCTGCCTCAGAGGGAGCAGAGCCCACTTCCCCAGCCTTGGCGGAGGTCTGGCCCGGAGCCCCACGGGGGAAACCACTCACCTGCCCGCTTGCGAGGGTGCCCCGGGGCCGGGGGCCGCTCTCTGCGCTGCCTGCCCACGCAGCTGCCCATGGCGTGCCCTCCCGCCTGAGCCCGGTCCGGAGGCTCTCCCGCTCCTCATGGGGCCGGATCCCCAACCCGCCCTCCGGACCAGCGCGCAAACTTTGCCGGGCGCGGCTCCTCGCCCCTCCGTCGCTGCTGCTGCTTCCTCCTCCTTCCTCCTCCTCCTGGCTCCAGAGTCCGGCCAAGGGCGGTCTTCTGCGCCCAGTCCAGCCCAGGCAGGCCCCGAGGCTCAGCTGCGGCCGCCACTCCGCTGGGAACTGAGCCCGAGAGGATCTCCCGGCCCTGGGGACCCTGCCAGCTCCGCCCGCTCCGCCTCCTCCTCTTCCCCCCTCCCTCCTCCTCCTCCTCCAGGTGAGCACGTGACCCGAGCCTCAGCTCCGCCCCCCAGGAAGAGGCGGCGCCCTGACCCGGGCCATGGAAGGAATGCAGTTCTGCACCCCTTTAAACAGCCAGGGCTCAATGCCATGGAATCATGGGAGCTGTAGTTTCCCCGGCAAAGGAGGCTGGTGCGGCTGCAAAATTACAAGCCTTCTCCCTTCCCTCCCTCCCCTTGATGTCATAACATCTAGTGGAGTCAAACTGCACTAATTCTACAGTGTAGATCAGGCAAGGGCAAACTTGGGCCCTGCCTCCCTCCCTCCCTCCAGGTGTTTTGGGCTTAGGCTTGCCACTTTTTTGGTATAAGAATAAGGGACAGGTACCTAAAAATAGGGCATTTTATCACAAAAAATAAGGGACACTTTATTTTAAAAAATGCAAATCATCATGTTTGTAATGAAGTGTCCCTTCTTTTTGTGATAAAATTCCCTATTTTTTTAGGTACCTGTCCCTTATTCATGTGGCAACCCTATTTATATATATTTATATATAGCCAGTAGGGGAGCACATTACTCCCATCCTTCGGCAACTGCACTGGCTCCCCATCAAGTACCGAATCGCCTTCAAGGTGCTGGTGTTGACCTTTAAGGCCTTGCACGGCCTAGGGCCTGCGTATCTGAGGGACCGCCTTGCCCCGTATATTCCCCGAGACCACCGTTCAGAAGAACAAAATCTGCTTTTGATACCATCAATCCGCTCCTGCCATCTGTCTTCAACTAGGCAAAGAGCCTTTTCGGCGGTAGCCCCAGTGCTCTGGAATTCCCTCCCAGAGGAAACTCGAGCCATCTCAGAACTGATTCCCTTCCGAAGGGCTTGTAAAACTGCTTTATTTAGATCAGCCTTCTGCTAGGCCCCCTGACCGGCCGACGCTGACATAACTCCCTTGCTTACTGGGGTCCCAGACCCAAGGCACTTTCTGTGTTTTCCTCTTTACTGCGCTGTGACATGTAATTTTAAATGTTTTAATGTTTTAGTGTAGGGCCGCATGTTTGTTCCATGCTGCCCGTTTTATATGTTGTAACCCGCCCCGAGCCTGCAGGGAGGGGCGGAATATAAAACCAAATAATAAATAAATAAATAATAAATAAATATTTGGACTACAACCCTATTTGGTCACATCCCGAATAGATTACTGCAACGCACTCTACGTGGGGCTGCCTTTGAAGACAGTTCGGAAATTACAACTAGTCCAACGGGCGGCAGCCAGATTACTAACTGGAGCGACATACAGGGAGCATACCACCCCCCTGTTGTGTCAGCTCCACTGGCTGCCTGTCCACTTCCGAGCTCAATTCATATTGCTGGTTTTGACCTTTACAGCTCTATACGGTTCTGGCCCAGCTTACTTGTCCGAACGCATCTGCTGCTATGTCCCACCTTGTAATTTCAGATCATCCGGGGAGGCCCTGCTCTCGCTCCCACCGACTTCTCAAATGCGGCTGGTGGGGACGAGGGAGACGGCCTTCTCGGTGGTGGCTCCCCATCTGTGGAATGCGCTTCCTAGTGACATACGATCAATTCCATCCCTCCTGGCATTCAGGAAAAAAGTAAAAGCCTGGCTATGGGACCAGATGTTTGCACACTAGCACAAGGCAGCATTTTTAGACTGGATTTTAATGGAAAGTTGATGAATAGGGCTTAATACTTTTTATGGACGGAACACTGTGGTTTTTTTGTTTGTTTGTTTGTTTTTAAACTTAAATTAATGTGTATGATATGTTGATGTAATTGTATTTTAATGTGTAATGTTTTGGGGGGTTTTATACTGTGTGTTATGTGTTTTACTGTGTTGGCATCGAATTGTGCTTTTTTGGAAGCCGCTCTGAGTCCCCTCTCGGGGGTTGAGAAGAGTGGGGTAAAATGCCGGAAATAAATAAATAAATAAACTCCCACGATTCCTAACAGCCTCAGGCCCCTTCCTGGTGGGGGAAGAAGGGCTCGAGGAATTGTGGGAGTTGTAGGCCAAAACACCTGGAGGGAAGGCCCAAGTTTGCCCATGCCTGGTGTAGATGCACCCCAAGTCATCATCAACAACCCTGGCTTCCCTGACTGGGGATGGGGCTGATTTTACCATGTAGCTCAGTCATTGGCAAACTTCATCCCTCCAGGTGTTTTGGACTTCAACTCCCACAATTCCGAACAGCCTAACACTGAAGCGGCTGAGGGGGGAAACGAAAGGGCCTGAGGCTGTTGGGAATTGTGGGAGTTGTAGTCCAAAACACCTGGAGGAAAGGCCAAAGTTTGCAGATGCCTGGTGTAGATGATGCACCCCAAGTCATCATCAACAGCCCTGGCTTCCCTGACAGGGGATGGGGCTGAATCAAGATCTCCCTGTGTATCCCAGGATCTGGTCACATGTTATCACTATGGCCCCTTCCAGTATAATGGAAGGAACAGTACCAGTTTTTCAATGAGCAGTCATTGAGTCTCAACCAATTCAAGTTTTTGGAGCATAGCAACTACTTCCAAAGTAAGTACCACATGTTTAAACAGGAAATAATGCTTTCAAACCTCCCTCTTGTCCTTCAGGAGGCTAGTGAAATCCTGGCTTTGGAAGGAAGCATTCTCAGAATAAAGCTAATGACCACATATATGGATTGAGTTGAATATGATTTTATTTGGCGGTTTGGTTTTAATGTATTTTATCTATATGTATTTTAACTTTGTATTGTTGTATAATGTTTTAATTTGTATCAATTGCATTGAATTCTTGCTGTAAGGCCGGTCTGAGTCCCTCTACGGAGGTGAGAAGATCGGGGTATAAATAAACAATAATAATAATAACCAGGAACATAATTTTTATTTTCAAATTTTGTTATCTGGTAGTACAGACCCATATAATCCAATTCAAAGCAGATAATCAGGGATCAGATTCTGGGGCACAGGCAGGGGCGGTCCTACAAGGTAGGCCAAGTAGGCGGCCGCCTAGGGCGCCATCTGGGAAGGTGGCGCCATCCTGGCTGCATGGGGCACCATTCTGGCCCTGTCGATGTTCCTCAGGCAGCGCCGCAGCTGCCTGATTTTGGGCCCCGGCCTTGGGTGTTCCGACGCCGCTTCTAGGCATGCGAAGAGGTTTTCGCGCAAGCGCAGTTGCTCCAGGGCTGAAGTAGAGCGCAGGAGCAACTGCACATCTGCGAAAACCTCTGCGCATGCTCAGTAGCTCCCTTGCACAGAAGCCTGTAAGCAAAGCGCTCCCTATCGGGCAGGCAGGTAGTGCTTCCCTTCTCCTTTTGTCTCCGCCGCGCACGCGTTTGAGGGGAAGGAGAAAAGAATCAGCGAAGGAAGTGTAATTTTATATTACATGTAATATTACAAACAATATTGCAGTATAGTGGTATTGTACAAAATAGTAATATATAATATTTTATTTTACTTTATTTTGGGTTATTTGAGTTTTATAGGAGTAATGAAAATATTTAGTAGAGGATAATTTCATTTAAATAAATAATTTTATTTATTATTTTATAATAATAAGATAATAGAATGTTATATTGTATTATAATGTCAATCTATTATAATATAATTATATTGTAATGTAGCATAATATAATTATGATATAATATAGTATGAGTATGGTATAATATATTGTATATACATTGATACAATATGATACTACTAATGGTATTGTGATATTATAATTGTATATTTGTTTTACATGGGGGGGGGGCACCAAAATAATGTTCGCCTACCATTTAAAATTACCGTAGACCGCCCCTGGGCACAGGGCAGTGTAGATGCATCCTCAGTCTATTCTGTTTGTAATGCATCCCCCCCCCCCCTTTGTGTTGCTTTACACCTTAATAAGCATTGTTAGGTATTTTAGTGAGTCTCATCTCATGATATGGCCAAATGACATATACAGGAAAACACAAAGCATCCCAGACAGATGATCATCTAACCCTTGCTTTAAAACCTCAGGAGAAGAAGACCCCACTATCCTGTGAGGCAGCATATTCCACTGCTGAACAGCTCTTTAGAGGCCCTTCCACACAATCCTATATCCCAAATATAAAGGCAGGAAATCCCACAATGTCTGCTTTGAACTGGATTATTTGAGTCCACACTCAGATCATGTGGGATTTTCTGCCTTGATATTCTGGGATCTAGGGCTGTGTGGAAGGGCCCATCATCAAGTTCTTCCTAAGCCTCTTCCACACAACTGTATAAGATCTACATTGATTATATAGCAGTGTTGACTCAGGACCCTTCCACACAGCTATATAATCCAGATTATCAAGGCAGAACATCCCACAATGTTCTGCCTTGAGGCCACACTGCCATATATTCCAGATCAAAGCAGAAAATGTGGGATTTTATTCAGCTGTGCAGAAGGGGCCTCAAATAATCCAAAGCAGATGTTGTGCCTTGATATTCTGGGTTATATGACTGTGTGGAAGGGCCCTCAGTTGTGATTAGTTTCAGGCAAGGTATTTGCTAGTTGTGCCCTGGGATGCCAGAGACTAATTGGGGAGTTTCATGTTTGGGAGTTTGTTTTCTGCCACAGAACTCTGGCCTTCCCACAGCTTTCTGAATCAGTACAAGAAAACAGAAAACATAACCTTGCTTTTTGTTTAGAATGTTATAATATGCCAAGGACATTTTATCTGCCCATATTTGTTACCATTCTCTGTTGTCCGGTGCCATTGCTTCTCTCAGTACTCCCCATCATTTGCTGTCTCTCCCACTGCTGAGATCATAACCTTATGTTCTCAATAGTACATGTTACTCAATAGTTTTCAACCTCTAGTTCTCCAGATTGTGGGGTTTCCTGAACATTAGGCTACAATCAGGCATGTAGCCAGGGTGGGGGGCCTAAGGGGGCAACCGAAATTCTCAGGGTGGTCCGCGAGAAGGCCTTACTGGTACATTATATAAACTGTTATGTTTATTCATATCATGATCTGATCACCATGCTCATTATATCCCACCTTCATGGGGTTATTGGGATAACAATACAAAAGGTTTGCTAGGGTAGACCCTCTTCCACCCAGTCTCAGCCCCCCCCCCCACCAAAATCCTGGCTACGGCCCTGGCTACAATGTTTATGTGTTTCAGTCTAAAACAATTGGAGAACCAAAGGTATAGATTAGAACCTTTGCTCTGGAGGCTCACCTACACTTAATTAATAAATAATCTGATGGCTATAACATATAAAGGAAAAAGCATTTAAATAAAAACCTGAGATCTACCAGCTAGAAGCAGGTGCAAGATAGTGGTCGGAGTGGAGATTTAAGATACTAATGCTGGCTAAAGAAGCAGAGCTAATCATCAATTATAGTTCATGATGCATAGACCAGGATGTGTTTATAAATCTATATCTGAGTGATTCCAGATCAGTAATTCGAACACTAAAATTGCCTAGCAGAGCTTCACTAAGATGTGGCCATAAATAATAAATTAACTACCAACAGAGCTTTAAAAAAAACTTAGTCAAATAATTACTTTACAGGAAATGAACAGTGAGGCTGGGAGATAAGTGACTGACATAAAGCCCTGAAAGGGAATTTATTTAAATTTTACTTGCTATTATTAAACTGCTGGAAGTAAAAAAAAAATCCTTTACTTTATACTACCAATCACCAGCAGTCTGTCAGTATATACCTATATTTAATGTATCCAAGGAACATATCTAAATATCTCAAAATTCAATATGCCCATCTAGGGTTTTGGCAGGTTGTACAATGCAGAACAAGCCCCGCATCTCTGTGTGTTAACTTTGTGTGGATACACAAAACATAGCATAATAGCAAACCCTATTGAAATCAATAACTTCTGCCCAATAATATGACTGAGGCCCTTTCTACAACACTAGAAATTACACAAGGTAGTAGTTCTTTGACTAATGTCAAACACTATAATATAAATCACTCAAAGATACATAGAATTTTTCATATAGTACTAGCTGTACCCGGCACGCGTTGCTGTGCCCTTTTTAGGAGATGCGAGAAAGTCCAATCATCCACGGTGTGCCCTCCTCTAAACTGCAGTTGGATGGAGTGTGGGTCATGGGGGCATGGTGTGCCAAGTTGGGTCTTTATTGGTCTTGGTTCTGGGCCACAGTGGTCTGTGGGGAATGATGGGTTTTGAAGTACTACAAATCCCATTTTCCATGGTGGTACTTCAAGTCCCATCATGCATGGTCGGGGCTCTGTGTGCCAAGGTAGGTTACTGTAAATTCAGGCCATACACAATGTCCCATGAGCTGAGGCCTAGTTAGGAACAGCAAGTTAATGAAGCCTTACTGTCAATTCAGGCCATACACAATGTCCAATGAGCTGAGGCCTAGTCGGGAGAATCAAGTTAATGAAGCCTTACTGTCAATTCAAGCGTAAACAGCTTCCCAGTAAGTGAGGGCTAGTTAGGGAAATCAAGTTAATGAAGCCTTACTGTCAATTTTGGGCGTGGTCTGTGATTTTTTGGGGTGTAAATTTTCGGTTGGAAGTGATTTGGGTGTTTGTGTTGGGGATTGGCTCAGGCCTTTTCCTTATTCTGTTTTGGCAGTTTAATATGGATCGGAATTTTCATGTTGGCTGGCCAGTGCAGCAGTTATGCAAATCCGCCCTTATTGGCAGCCAATCATGTTGTTCAGAATGTAGAGGCTGGGTGAGTCTTTGGCTGCCCCGGAGGATGCTGGTAAATGTAGTTTTATTTTTACTCGTTGTTTTGGGGGCCTTTTAGGTTTTGGGGGGGAAAGTTTCTTTGCTACAAACGTACCTTGCTTGAGGCCTATTTATGTTGGCAAGTATTGTGTATCTGCGTTGTAAGGTTTTTGTTTGAGGTATACATCACATGACGTGAACCCATTTATATAATAGATTTGTAAGTAGTACAAACATACAAAGAGGTCGTTGGGACTGTACACAAGAGTTAATCAATCTTCAGTAATTATCAAGGACATATATAAGGTCCGCATTATAGGGTCTACATAACTTTGTCGTTATGGATTTATTATAAGAAAATCGTCTTGCGGAAGGACAGCTACAGCACATGTATGCGTGCATTTCACCATTCAGATGACACCCCTCCATGGGCGACTGGGTAATGTAGACCCTATAATGCAGACCTTATATGTGTCCTTGATTATTACTGAAGATTGATTAACTCTTGTGTACAGTCCCAACGACCTCTTGGTATTTTTCGGCCTTCCAGAGGTTTTGGACTTTAACTCCCACAATTCCTAACAGCCTGAACAGGGCCCAAGTTGGCCCATGCATGAACAATCTCGACCTAGTAATTTGCATATCGTTTCTGATTGGCCAGCCTCAACATTCCAACAGTCTTAAGCGGCTGAGGAGGGAAAGGAAAGGGCTGTGAGGCTGTCAAAGTTTGCCCAGGCCTGTTGTGAAGTGCGCAGTTTGAGTCAATGGGGCCAACCAAGCACTGCTTGGAGATTGGCCTTAAGAGACTGTCCCACGTGACAGGCAGGCCGAGAGACGCGCGTGCGCAGTCGCGGCCTCTCCTCGCCCTGCGGTCTCTCGGCCTGATCATGGCGGCCGGCGGGGCGGGCGAGGGCCTGGGGGCGGCTGCCTCCCCGTTGCTGGGCTGGGAGCGGGAAAACGCGGCCCGCGAGGCGGCGGAAGGTAGGGCTGGCGTGGAAGCAGGGCGGAGGGCTGCCTTAGAGGCCTTTCTGAGCGGGAGGAAGGAGATCCTGGAAAGGGGGAGAGCATCCACACCAAGCATGGGCCAACTTGGGCCCTCCAGGTGTTGTGGACTGCAACTCCCACCATTCCTCACAGCCTCAGGCCCTTTCCTTCCCCCCTCAGCCAATTAAGAATGTTAGAATGTTGAGGCTGGCCAATCAGAAAAACATATGCAAATGAGTAGGTCGAGATAGTTCATGCATGGGCCAACTTGGGCCCTCCAGGTGTTGTGGACTCTCACTCCCACCATTCCTCACAGCCTCAGGCCCTTTCCTTCCCCCCTCAGCCGCTTAATGCGGCTGGCCAATCAGAAAATATGCAAATTACTAGGTCGAGGCCTGAGGCCAACTTGCCCTGAATGGTGGAGTTGCAGTCCAGCCTCAAACACCTGCGGCTGAGGGAGGAAAGGAAAGGGCCTGAGGCAAGAATTGGCAGTCCAAAACACCCATGCATGCCTGTTCTACACTATAGAATGAATGCAGCTTGGCACCACTTCAACTGCCATGGCTCAGTGTTACTGAATTTATGGGAATTGCAGTTTTACAACGTCTTGAAACTTCACTGCTGGAGAGTGTAAGTGCCCCCCCCCCCCATCAAACTACAACTCCCAGGATGCCATAGCATTGAGTCATGGCTGTTGAAAACTTCATTAACTATAATGTAGCTGCACCCATTAGGTCAAAGGGTACAATAGCTTTTAAATAGAAAGATTTACTAGTTCTTGTTTTGAATGACAAGCGCCCTTCTTGATTGTCAGGGACAGTTGTCTTCAGTTTCCAATGGACGTCTGTGGGACAAGGCGGTTTCTATCTTCAGTTGTGACACATGGCAATATCGATTGGGACAAAATAAAGGCCCTTCGAGACGGGCCCTATATCCCAGGATCTGGTCCCAAGTTATCTGCTTTAAACTGGATTATATGAGTCCGTACTGCCAGATAATTTGGAATAAACAGAAAACCTGTGATCATGTCCTGGGATATAGGGCCGTCAGATGCTAATTCCCCAGGGTTTGTTCCACGGTTGGTAATGAGCAGGAATTAATATATGAGGAGGCTAAAGAGAGAGCTAGGAGTGTGTTAAAGTGCTGAGCTGCTGAACTTGCTGACCGAAAGGTCACAGGTTCAAATCTGAGGAGCGGGGTGAACTCCCACTGTTAGCCCCAGCTTCTACCAACCTAGCAGTTCAAAAAAATGCAAATCTGAGTAGGTACCGCTCCGGCGGTAACGGTGCTTGATGCAGTCATGCCATCCACATGTCCTTGGAGGTGTCTATGGACAACGCTGGCTCTTCAGCTTAGAAATGGAGATGAGCACCCCACCCCCCCAGAGTCGGACATGACTGGACTTAATGTCAGGGGAATAACATTAACCTTAAAGAGAAGGTCATGGATGTATTGCAACAGTAGGTTTGGGAGTTGTTTTCTTCAACAGCCACATGTATGTTCTTCTGCTCCTGAAAGCCCTCCTATTCATTATGACAATACTTGCAGGTTATATCTTAATTCAGACAATTTTTGCGGTGTATTCATGAAGCCATGAAGATGGACAGCTTCGGCATGTAGTCAATCCATATGGAGACAGGATTTACCTTGTTTTCTTTTTCCTTGATAGAGGACCAGTTGTGCCATGTGTTCTGCTGAGAGTTCAGTTTGCAGTACATAAATATTTCAGAAATGTGATGAATTTCATCTCATCATATTCTCTATTCCAGCAGATGTAACTGCTGAGATTAGGGACATAGGACCCCTGCAAATGTGAAAAACCATGAATGAAAAAAATTGACAAAGCACTCCTCATTATTTCCAATGATGTCAGCTGTAAAGTTATGTCTGATGATCCAAAGTGTCAGAGCCTGCAAAAAGATCCCATAAGGATCAGCACAGATGTTTGACACTGAGCTGTTAGAGTATCATATGTCAAGGCCATTTCAGTGGAGTGACTTATATGTAACCCTGATCGAAATGAGTCAAGATCATGCGTAGTCAAATAAGGCATCAGTTTCTCTATTTCTGTGCATCTACTGTATATACTTCAGAATAAGGAAAATAGAGTGGGGGCAATTGGCCATTATTTCCAAACAGTAAGAAGGCCAACTTGTAGATGTGTGTTAATCATAGTTTCTGATGTACTGCTGATAATATTTCATTTTATTTGTACTTGTGGTAAGGTTGCGTTTAGCATTGTTACAGCTACATTTTTTGTTGCAGACTGCTACATGTATAAACTTGCACCAAAATTACATTGTGTGTGCATCGTTTCCTTCCTTTGTTGCATTATATTTTTTCTTCAAATGAAATCCAATATTATTTTCTTGTTAAATATGCAGCGTAGAATCATTTAAAACCTGAATGCAAATTTTTTAAAGATGGGAAGGGAAATGAAAAACATTGAAGTTTTCTTCTTTGTCCACCTCAGCGAACACTTCACTTGGATGTAAATAAGAAGCTCTGGCATGTTATCAGTCTTCTGCATCCCTGTGTTTTGGTTTTTGGTGTTGTTTTTTTTTAAAGAAGGAGCTGTCCCTGAGTATCCAAGAGCAGATGCTGCTCATCTGCTTTTTGAGTGTGCATATGTTCATCCAGGGACAACCAGAAGGCTGAAGCAGATGCATGGCGTGGAAAGCCTGGGCACTGCAACCTTTTATTATTTAAAGAAGGAGCCCCTGGTGGTGCAATGGGTTACCATTAAGCCCTTGTGCCAGCAGGACTGCTGACTGAAAGGTCAGCGGTTTGAATCCGGGGAGCAGGGTAAGCTCCTGTCTACTCCTTGTGCGGGGACATGAGATAAGCTTCCCACAGGAGGTAAAACATCTGGCCATCCACTGGGCAACATCCTAGCAGATGGCCAATTCTCTCACACCAGAAGCAACTTGCAGGTTGTCAAGTCGCTCCTGAAACGGAAAAAAAATGTTTAAAGAGGCAACTTCTCTTGTAGTGTTAAGGATCCCTGTGATGGAGATCCAACTGTGTAAGGAAGCACCCCGCTTGATGGTCTTGTAGATCTGCAGCAATTTAAATTTCTGTGATTAAATTCCCTGTTTATATCCAAGCCAAATTTTGTTCAACTTAGAACTTACCTAACAGCTCTACATAAGGTCAAAGTGCAGTGCCCGGGGTAATTTTCTCACACTTGACCACATTATATTTACAGTTGTACTACAAGATAAAAAGAGGAGTGGAGGATAAAAAATGGTGGGCCTCCCATTTTACGATGGGAGTATATGTTGTACAGTACACAAACCTTAGAGTGTACAGCCCTAAAAGTACTCAGAAATACGTCCCATAGTGTTCAGTAGAACTTATTTCTAGTAAAAGTTCTTTGGATTGCAGCTAATGACAGTAACTCAACGTGTGTCTTCTGGGAGTTCAGAAGCAAGCTAGGGGCCCTTCCACACAGCCTATATCCCAGAATATCAAGGCAGAAAATCCCACATTTTCTGAGTGTGGATTCAGATAACCCAGTTCAAAGCAGATATTGTGGGATTGTCTGCCTTGATATTCTGGGATATTCTGTATGGAAAGATCCTAATATTGTCTTGCTTTTTCTCAGACATTTTGGCAGGCATTTCCTTTCTGGGGTAAAAGGAAAGAGTATTTTGCTGGGGCTGGGAATAAGGTTGGGCAATGCTCTTATTTTAAAAAAAATATTTTTATTAATATGTTTACACAGGATATAATACAATAAAGAAAACTAACCTATAACATAACATGACAAGACATACTGTAACATGACTACAAGACATTGCTCCATTGAGTAAAAAAGGGGAAAAAAGGACTTCCGCTCTATTTTCTTAATGTCTTCATAGCTTATATTTTCAAAACTTTAGCTTTCCCCTCAAAAGTTGTATACAAAGAGAGGAGGGGATAGTTTCCCATTCCTTCTCTTATTTTACCTTATTTTATTTGTTCTTCCTTCTCCAAATAGTTATCAATAACCTTCCAGTCTGTCTTTTTAATTCCTTTATCATTATTTTGTCTCAGCCAAAATGTCAGCTTGTCAATGCTTGTTGGGGTAGCTTCTGAATGCCAGCCTTACAGATTAAAAGAACTTGTATTTCTGCCAGCTCTTGCAGACTTGTGCATAAGAAGAAAAGGGAAAAGAAGTAAACCTAGACAAAAAGCCAGCAGTTTCATGTGCTTTGCTCACTGGAAGCCATTGCTGTAACCTATGTCAACTCTCTTTGTAGGTTCTGTAGCACTTAATTAGCATGAAAGAAGCAGTGTGACCATCTGGGTAATCAAAATTTTGGATTGGTCCAGGACACATGAACGAAATGTTTTCTCCATGATGTCTTAGAGATTAGGCAGAACTATGTTGGATGCTGAAGTTCTTATATAGTTCATTCTTGCAATAGATCTGCTGGGACTGTTTGTTTACTTCCTTGTTTCCTACCATCATAGCACTGTCAAACTGAGACCCTATCTACACTGATGATTTAAAGCAGTTTCGAACTGGTTTTGAAGAAAGTGTTTTCACTGTGCAGATGATTTTATAGGACATTTTGGAATCAGCATGAAGCCCAAATGATGATCACACAAACAAAATAGCACTGATGCTCATTAAGTGATTTCTTTTGGACACTTTTGTGGGAGTTTGGTTTGAAGCTAGCTCCGGATGGCATTAAATGGTCAGTGTAGATGAGGCTTCAGACAGACCATTCTTAAGGGCCTGCAAATAGCATGCTTAGCAGCAGTTGTTTTTCATGGATAGAACTGCAAGAATATAACAGATATTCAGAAGATTTGACAAAGCAGACATGATAACACTGTAACACTTGCTTTTGCTGGGCGAGTATCAGGGGTTGGGGAGGGCAAATGAAGATAGGTTCTACTCACTTGAATGAAGAACAAATCAGCCTTGTGTATTTTTTTAATTAAAAAAACAAACAAACCCTGGCAGCTTAAGGCAAGTGAGTGAACTGGCCATGCAGAAATGTTCTTCTGCTACACCCAGCACAGAAAATGAACAAGCTTCTAGAACATGGGAAGATACCATCTCTATATCAGCAGAGAAATGCAGCCTCTAATCCAAACTGTGCAAGTGGGTTCTTTTCCACAGTGGCAGTTTTTGGAGGCATATTTAGAAATACAAGAAGATACATTATGTTAAGTAAGGCTATTGTCCCATTAAAATTTCTATTTAAATGAAGTAGTCAAAGAGTGGTAGTTTATTTGTGAGTCATATGCTCCACCAACAAGCTTGGAAAAGTTAAATGCATGCATTTCTTTGGTTCGAATGCACACTTTCCCCCTATATAAACATCTTTTAAAATGGGGTGCATCTTAGAATTGCTGGTGTGTGTGTGCGCGCGGGGGGGGGGGGGGCTCTGTTAGTGGTAATGAAAGTTGTGTGTGTCTTACAATGAATGGCATCTTAGAATCAAAGAAATGTGGTATACAGTAGAGCAGGGGTGCTCACACTTCTTCAGCATGTGAGCTACTTATAAAACAACCAAATCAAAATGATCTACCTACCCACTACATATAACACAATATCTGCTTTGAACTGGGTTTTCTGAGTCCACACTGCCATATAATCTGATTCAAAGCAGATAACATGGGATTTTATTCAACTGTGTGGAAAGGACCTCAGATAACCCAGGGCCGGCAGCACTTGGGCGGCGTCGGGAGCCTGCAGGGCGGGACTGAGCCTTCCTCCCGTCCTGCCTGCGATCTACCAGGACGCCCTACGTGATCTACCAGTAGATCGCCATCTACCTAATGAGCATCCCTGCAGTAGAGTCTCGCTGATCCAACATAAACGGGCCGGCAGAATGTTGGATAAGCAACAACATTGGATAATTAGGAGGGATTAAGGGAAAGCCTATTAAATGTCAAATTCCGTTATGATTTTACAAATTAAGCACCAAAACATCATGTTTTTCAACAAATTGATAGAAAAAGCTGTTCAATACATGGTAATGTTATGTAGTAATTACTGTATTTACGAATTTAGCACCAAAACATCACAATGTATTGAAACAGTGTTGGATAATACAGAACGTTGAATGAATGAAGGTTCGATAAGCAAGACTCTACTGTATTTCCATGTCTACAATATGTTTTAAGAGCTGGTGCCTGATTGTTTTACTAAACCATAGAACAGTATTTAATCAGAATTTATTTCTTAGGAGTGAAAGCTGGAACCTGTACCATCTTAGATGTTGTGGAAAACCTCGGGTAAGTGAAACATCTGCTTTAACTGGAATGTTTAATTTCTGTGAAAACCTTTAACACCAATACAATCACACTAAACCTCTACTCTTTGGGTGCATCACTCCTGCCTGTTAGATTCTTTTTGTAATACATGTTTTAGACAGGGATCTAGAAGATGACACCGAGTGTCCTTTGATTTTGGAATAGTTCTCTAAGGTAGGTGGTGATGATGGTTAGTTGGTTGTTATCCTGGCAATTAAGAATACATTCAACTACATTATGTAATTGAAGACTTCCTGCTACATATCTTCTTGGTCTTCCCATCAATTATGTAGTATTTTGGGAGTGAAGAGCTGTCCTAAATGAAGGGCCTGTGCTCTTGCTAGTTCCCTTTTAGCCACTTAGGTAAACTTCAGAATGCTCTTTTGAGTTAATTCATGAGCTAAAATCTTGGTTTTGTGAGATGACAAGGATGAACACTCCTCAATATAGCACAGTGGTTGATTGTGAGTCATAAACCAGGAAATTTCTAAAGGAAGTCGCAGACTTAGGTAGAGGCAAGCAACTATTCACACAGTCTCATTCTTTTGACCTCCTTATCTTTGTCTGATGTATCTGGATATTGCTTAGGCAGGAATTGGCCTGGAACCATAAAATAAAACATTATTGCACCTTCTGGAATTCATCCTGCAAAAATCTAAACAAGGGTTCTTCCACACTGCCACTTTATCTCAGGATCTGATCCCCGATTAACTGTTTATCCAAAGTTATCTGGTAGTGGGGACTCAGGACCCTTCCACACAGCTGAATTAAAATTTCACATTTTCAGCTTTTGAACTGTAAGAAACTGCAAGTGTGGGAGAATTGGCCATCTGCAAGGACGTTGCCCAGGGGATAGCCAGATGTTTTGATGTTTTATCATCCTTGTGGGAGGCTTCTCTCATGTCCCTACATGGGAAGCTGGAGCTGACAGAGGGAGCTCATCTGAGCTCTCCCCGAATTAGAACCTCCTACCTGTTGGTCTTCAGTCCTGCCGGCACAAGGGTTTAACCCACTGCGCCACCAGGGGCTCCTAATAAATACACTTAAAATAGCCTTTAAAACTCACATATCTTGTCGTCGTCGTCCCCCCCCCTTGAATCCCACCCACACTTTCCCAGTTGCGTGCCCCTTATTCTTCCCCAAATGCCTGCTGGCAGAGGAATATTAGTCATTTGTTCTGTCTCGCTCTCTCTTTCTAATGTGGAACATTTCTTTGTTGCACTTTATGCTTCAGTCACGGTTAACACTTTCCCAATATCCTTATACGATCCTGCTGTCCCTTATTTCTGTCAGTGAGTTCATGGGTAGGAAGCACCTGGAAGCTCCAGGCAGTGGGGCTTGTTGTTCTTTTCTATCCTGTTCTCAGTTAAATGGTAAGTATCACTTTGGAATATGTAGGGTTTCCTTTGTCAACAGCATTATCCCTTCCCTAGTATAATAAAGAAGGAAACTGGAGCATAGAAAACATTGTCATCGTGGTTTTCTAGAAGACAGAATTGATATAGTACAATAAAGGTACTGTGTGTATTTTCTCATTGGAATGTTTGTATTGACCCAATTGTGGTGAAATAATAAGACTTCAGCATTATTTTATTCCGAATGTGTTCAGTGTTTCATCGTTGAATAATGCTGTGGTTCTCATCCTATGGGTCCCCAGATGTTTTGGTCTACAATTCCCAGAAATCCCAGCCAGTTGACTAGCAGTTAGGTTTTCTGAGAGTTGAAGCCCAAAACATCTGGAGACCCATATGTTGAGAATGACTGCAGTAATGAGAGCTGGTAGTTCCTATATTGAAGCAGTCTTTCCTCTGTTTCCTTCCTTTTTAAATCTTCCATGTCCAGTAATGCTTGTCAGCAGTTGATACAAAGTATAGTGTGAAAAAACCCAATTTACAGTTGTTGTTGGCCTTCATGTCGTTTCTGCTCTAGGACAACACTAAAACAAAACAACTGCAGGGTTGTTGTTGGGTTGTTGTTTTTTTGGGGGTTGCAAAATTTATTCAGTAGTGGTTTCTTTTTGCCTTCTTCTTAGCTGGGGGAGCGACTTGCCCAAGGTCATTGAGTGGATTTCCATAGCTGAACCGGGGATTCGAACCCTGTTCTTCAGAGCTGTAGTTCAGTGCTCAAGCCACTATAGTATTGGCTACTAAAATAGTGAGTGGCTATTAAAACAGAGGTAATCTTAGAAAAAATGGGGAAATAATTGACCAATTAAGTAAGGAATTAATTTGGATAGGACCACAGGGAAAGTTTGAGCATAACAACAATTTTATTCTTATATCCCACCTTCATCTCCCTGAAGGGACTCAGGGTGGCTTACATGGAGACCAAGCCCAATATAAACAAAGGTTACAGAGTAACACAATTAAAAACATATAGTAATCAACTATATTTAAAACAGTAAACAAAAAAACCCCCAAAACATCATAAACATGAACCACACCACAAACAACCCAATAGCCAAAAAGTGGGCATGTGCAGATTTGAGACTAGGTGGTCAGGACAAGGGCTAGTGCAATCTTAAAACTGTAGGGCCGGGCTGGGAATAAAGTGCTGGAGATCCAAACATAAGATTTGGCCTGACAGACTTGATCAGTAGATAACTATTATTCAAAGGCACATTGGAACATCCAAGTCTTCAAGTCTTTCTGGAAGATGGACAGGGTGGGGGCTAATCTAATCTCCCTGGGGAGATAGTTCCAGACCCGGCGGGTGGCCCGCTGGCTCTGGAACTCTCTTAACCAGGGAGATTAGATTAGGCCCTTTCCCTCGTCCCCACCAACCATGCTTGTGATAGAGGTGGGAGCGAGAGAAGGGCCTCCCTGGCAGATATTAGCACTTGCACCGGTTCATAGAGGGAGATACAGTATCGAAGATAAGCAGGACTCGAACCTGAAAGGATGTTGAAAAAGGTGCTCTTACCATTTCAGAGTACTGTCCCCAGCAAAGAGAAGTTATTTGAGAAAACAAGAGATCTTATAGTTTAACATAGATTTACTTATTTTTTTATGTTCAATTACAGTGTGAACCTAGCTGACAAAGCCAGAGAAAAGCAGTTTAGTTCAAAGCAAGATATCTCTCCTTTACAATCCATCCCAACCAGTAAACACACATATGTGTATATATGTCCTGGTTAATAATATATTTTTCCTTCTCTCTTTTCTCCATATCCGATTGCTTTTAAAGTCTCCCTTCATTTTTTTTTGTCTAATACAGATCTCCTCTTGAAAATGCAGAACCACGAATACGTACACGGGGCATCCAAATGCTCTCTGAAGTCCTCATGCAGTGTTACTCCCTACTCCGAGAGCAAGAAGGTAAGATGTTTATTATCTGTCTACTGGGCTGGATTCTCATTTGGTCTACAGAACTGGCCTCAATATTCAAAGGATTATGTTTAACCGTGATTAGTAGAGAGGAATGAGGGAAGGAATATGAGCATGTTTCCATGACTCTGTAGTCTCTGGCATGCAGTAGGCAATCTTGTTGAGTGACTGGAATGTAATCTGGTTAATTGAAAGTCTGGATTTGCCCTTGGGGCAGGGGTAGGCATCTCTAGTGCCCTCATGTGGTTTTGGATTATGGGTCCCATTCTCCCTCACCATTGACATGCGGGCTGGATTTTATGGCACTTGGGAGTCCAAAATATCTGAAGGTTACCTTTCCTTATCCTAAAAAGGTGATTCAACTGATGAATTTAACAAGTGCCTTTCCTGATGTTCTGGCAATTTTGATCTTCATGAACCCAAGTAAATATAATGAGTTACTGTTAGTTGAGTCATGCTTGGCAAATAGTAATTTTCTTCATTTGGAAGCCAGCAAAGAAACATCACCAAGATAATGGTGCAAGAAAAAAAATCCTTATAATTTCTTACCTAAGGTAAGAGCTAAGGAGAAAAATGATGGATGAGATTCTGTTTGTTTTGACAGAACAATAGGTTTTAGTGAAACAAAAAAGTGATGGTTGTACAGTACACAGTTGAACATTATGTCTTCTATAGATTGGAGACTTTTGCTTAAGTTTCCCACAAATATACATAAGCTGCTTCAGTCTTAGATTCTGACATCTGTTCTGTTCCTTAAAGTGAGTATCACTGAGTGCTCTCCTAGAGCAGTGTTACTCAACCTTCCTAATGTTGCGACCCCTTAATACAGTTCCTCATGCTGTGATGACCCCCAACCATAAAATTATTTTCACTGCTACTTCATAACTGTAATTTTGCTACTATTCGGAATCATAATGTAAATATCTGATATGCAGAATGTATTTTCATTCATTGGACCAAATTTTGGCACAAATACCCAATACGCCCACATTTGAATACTGGTGGGGTTGGGAGGATCTTGTCATTTGGGAGTTGTAGTTGCTGGGATTTATAGTTAAATTACAATCAAAGAGCATTCTGAACTCCACCAACGATGGAATTGAACCAAACTTGACACACAGACCTCCCATTACTAACAAGAAATACTGGAAGGGTTTGGTGGTCATTGACCTTGAGTTGTAGCTCACCCACATCCAGACAGCACTGTGGACTTCAACGATGATGGATCAGGACCAAACTTGGTGCAAATACTCAGTATGCCCAAATGTGAACACTGATGGAGTTTAGGGAAAATATACAGTACCTTGACATTTGGGAGTTGTAGTTGCTGAGATTTAGAGTTCACCTACAATCAAAGAGCCCCTTGAACCCCACCAACGATAGAATTGGGCCAAACTGTCCACACAGAACCCCCATATGAACAGCATATTTCCTGTCAATTTCCCATAAGCTATAATCCTAAGAACATAGGGTAGTAAGTGCACTAAGCTATGAATCTGAATAGAGGAGTATGCTGATAGAATGATCTTAAACAGTCAATTGCTTCGTTGTTCTCCCTCTCAGGTACCTGTTCCTGGTTGTTTTCTTCATTGTAAGCATTGTCAATGCACTGTCCCTAGTGAACTCTTTAACTTATAAGTGAAGATCCAAATGAGGGGAAGGCTGATCGTAATGCTAACAAGTGCTTACAGTGATGCTTTCATAGATCTTTATTTGTGGTAGAAATGCTAATTTAACTACTGGAGCTTGATGATACTTATCTATTCCAGTAACCCACCTTGTCTTGTTTTACGAGAACCGGCTGAAAGATCATCACCTCGTCATACCATCTGTCCTGCAGGGACTCAAAGCTCTGGTGAGAGTTCCTTCTGAATAAACAATAACTAATAATAAACTTTATTTATATCCTGCCCCAGCTCCCTGTGGGAACTCGGGGCGGCTTACAGAAAGCAACAGTGCAAACAAACACATAAGATATACTACATGAATGCTACTGTTAGTATAGGTTCAACATCCCTTTTCCTGAATGCCAAAATTGGAAATACTCCAAAATTCACAATTGTCCATTTTTGCTTTTGGTGTACACAAACTTTGTTTCAAGGTCAAATGTATTAAAAATTATAGTGTAAAGTTATCCTCAGACTAGGTGTATAATGAGTATGTGAAACATACATAAATGTTGTGTTTAGACTTGAGTCCCATCTCCAAGATACCTCATTATGGACATACATGTATTACAAGTATTACAAAATCTGGGGCAAAAATCCCAAACACTTCTTGTTCCAGACATTTTGGATAAGGCATACTCAGACTGTAATAATTAATCCATTTGTAACACTATTAACAGTTCTAGTATCCTTTTACTTAATTGTAGGGAAGTATAGTGATACTAGAACAGAAGGGTAGCACATATGACTCATTTAACTGAGATCAGAATAAGAAACTGTTTAAAATAATCCATACCGGAGAAAAGGTAATATCTTTGGAGTCATGACTGATAACGAATGAGAGACTCCCTCCTGGGCACACAGAAGACTCGACGACTTGGAAGACGCTGAACAGAAGGCATTCTGGCACCATGAGATGCAGAGGCAATAATAAGAAATGGGTCCACAAAGTGGAGTCCACGACATGCAAGTGTGGAGAAGAGCAAACCACAGACCACCTATTACAATGCAGTCTGAGCCCTGCCACATGCAAAATGAAGGACCTTCTTGTAGCAACACCAGAGGCAGATTCTGGTCAAAGAATATTTACTATAATGCCATGTTTTAAAAACTTTGTGTTTTTAAATACATTACAACTGTACCCTCAATTCACTTCTGACAAGACAAATAAATAAATGTATGAAATAAATGACGGCTGGTTTGACAACCATCAATGGGAGAGAGCTTTTGGAGTCTTAGTAAAACACAAACTGAACATGAGCCAACAACATGATGCAGCAGCTGAAAAGGCCAATGCAATTCTAGGCTGCATCCATAGAAGTATAGTTTCCAGATCAAGGGAAGTCACAGTGCCTCTCTATTCTGCTTTGGACAAACTGTCTTACCTGGAGTAATAACCCTGGAGCCAGTTCTGGGAGGGATATTGAGAAGATGGAAAGGCAGCTAATAGGATCAAAGGTTTGGAAACCATGAGAAGAGGTTTTAGTCTGCAGATGAGAAGGTTGATGGAAGACATGAAAACCAGGTTTAAATACCTGAAAGAATGCCATAAGGAAGAGAGAGGAGACTTCCTTTCTTCTGCCCCAAAGACTAGAACTCAATGGAGCCATGGATTCAAATGACAGGAAAGAAGATTCCACCTGAACCTTAGGAAGAACCTTCTGACCAGAAGAAGAGCTGTTCAACAGGGGAACCCTCTGCTTCAGAGTCTGGTGTGAGCACCTTCCTTGGAAGCTTTTAAGCAAATGCTGGGTGGCCATTTGTTACGCGGTGCTTTGATTGTGCTTTTCTTTCCTGGCAGAAATGGGGATGTTCTCCATGGTCTCTTCCAGCTCTAGGATTCTACAATTCTCAGGAATATATACATATCCAATTAATCGTACACCTTTGTTGCTTTATTTTCTTAAGACTGACTCACTGTCACACTGCTATATTAAATTGCTCATTGGTGAGTTCAGACCTAATGGTTTGCAAAATTGTGTTTTCTGAAAAAATGTTACTCTTTCATTTTGTATAGAGAATACCCTGTGTCCATAAGCTTATTGTTGCAGGCTGCCATTCTTTAATGGAGGTAGCCAGCAGTAGTCACTATAATTTGTTTTGTTTCCAGAGTATGTGTGAGGCATTGGCTCCGGGCATGGCAGTGTCTGTTCTCAAAGCCATCTTCCAGGAGGTGCATGTCCAGGTGAGCACGGGAAGCAGCCTCATATAGACTTGTGTAAGGCTTCCTTCAACCTTTCTATTAACATGTGCCTGATCTCATGCGCCTGTCTTGGTCTGCAACAAGCGTGGGCAAACTTCGCCTCTTCAAGGTGTTTTGGACTTTACCTCCCACAATCCCTAACAGCCAGGAGACTGTTAGCAATTGTAGGAGGTGAAATCCAAAACAGCTATAGGGCCCAAGTTTGCCCATGCTCGGTCTACAATGATTAACAGTAGGCAGTAGTTTACTTAGTTTGCCCTTTCTTGTCAGGGTCTTTTGATTTCAAGAGAACCAGAGTGTAGAATTGAAGACTGGTCCTTTAGATGTTCCAAATGTGATCATCTAGCCTCTGTGACTTAACATTTTGGGATCTGTCAGCTATTAAAACAAAAAGTAAAGGTTTCCTTTGACATTAAGTCTAGTCGTGTCTAACTCTGAGGGGTGGTGCTCATCTCCATTTCTAAGCCGAAGAGCCAACATTGTCTGTAGACACCTCCAAGGTCATGTGGCCAGCATGACTGCATGGAGCACTGTTGCCTTCCCGGAGAAGCGGTACCCATTGTTCTACTCACACTTGCATGTTTTTGAACTGCTAGGTTGGCAGAAGCTGGGGCTAACAGCAGGACCTCACCCCGCTCCCCAGATTCGAACCACCAACCTTGTGGTCATCAAATTCAGCAGTTTAACCGCTGCGCCACCAAGGGGCTCCTGTCAGTTATAGGCTTCCTTATTTACAGATTTAACTCCTTGCAAGCTACACTTTTATTTTCACCTCTTAAAATATTTTGTAGAGAACTTTATTCTTGCATGATCCATTCACTAACCCTGATGTTAGTAATGCAACATGGTCTGATATATTATGCTTCATAACTGGTTATACTGGATGCTTCTTGAACTGATTCAAATCAGTCTCCACCATCCCCTTTGGCAAGCCATTGCCTTAAATTTCAACAAGAATCATGACCCTACGTGACAGAGCAGAGGCCTTGGATTTAATCTCAAATTATTAGGGCTATAAAATATACCTCCTGTGCATACCACGATGTCTACATGTTCTGGTATATAGAGTTATATCATGCCAAGAGGTATATTGTATTTCACATGGGACAAAAATGATTTATGACTTCTCCCAATTGAAAGATAAAGGGGAAGTGTTATGGGTGTTGTCGAAGGCTTTCATGGCTGGAATCACTGGGGTGCTGTGAGTTTTTCGGGCTGTATGGACATGTTCCAGAAGCATTCTCTCCTGACTTTTTGTCCATATCTATGGCAGGCATCCTCAGAGGTTGACGGATCTGTTGAAAACTAGGCAAGCGAGATTTATATATCTGTGGAATGTCCAGGGTTGGAAAAAGAACTCTTGTCTGCTTGAGGCAAGTGCGAATGTTGAAAATGGCCATCTTGATTAGCATTCAATGGTCTTGCAGCTTCAGAGCATGCCTGGTTGCTTCCTGGGGAAATTCTTTGTTGGGAGGTGTTAGCTAGCCCTGGTTAATTCTAGTCTGGAATTCCCCAGATTTTGGATTGTTGCTCATTATTTACTGTCCTGATTTTAGAGGTTTTTTTTTTTAAAAAAATTACTGGTAACCTGATTTTGTTCATTTTTATGGTTTCCTCCTTTTTGTGGAAATTGTCTACCTGTTTGTGGATTTCAGTGGCTTCTTTGTGTAGTCTGACATGTTGGTTATTAGAGTGGTCCAGCATTTCTCAAATTATATGCTGTGTCCAATTGGTTCATCAAGTGTTCTGCTATGGCTGACTTCTCTGGTTGAATTAGTCTGCAGTGCCTTTCATATTCCACTTTTAACAACCACCAACTAACACCTCCCAATAAAGGATTTCCCCGGGCAGCAACCAGCCAGGCTTTGAAGCTACAAGGCCATTAAATGCTAATCAAAGTGGCAATTTGCAACATTCACACTTGCCTCAAGCAGACAATATGTTTCTTTTCCCACCCTGGACATTCCACAGATATATAAGCCTCACTTGCTTAGTTTCCAACATATCCTACAACCTCTGAGAATGCCTGCCATAGATGCAGGCAAAACATCAGGAGTGAATGCTTCTGGAACACGGCCATACAGCCTGGAGAAACTCACAGCAACCCCGTGTTATCAGTTGTTGAATATTCTGACCTTCTGCAGAGTGTATGAAGAAGAGTTCTGCCTTGCTTTTAGTTTATTGTGGTTGCCTTTATATCAAATGGGTGCCTGGCAGAAGAATGCAAAATTATGATAGAAGATAAGCCACACAAAATGAATTGAGAAGGATATGAATCCCTAAAAAATAAATGATATTTGTCATAATGATGTATTTCCCTCTTCTAGTCTTTGCTGCAACTGGATCGCCATATAGTCTACAGTATCATCATAAACTTCATGAGCAGCCGAGAAGCAGGTGAGAGGGACAGCTATGGCAAGGGTTGTGTCAGACATCCTATTTGAAAACTCTGGAAACTTGTTTTATCTATTGCTTTCTCCCACAGAACTGAAAAGCTTGGGTGCTGATTTCACCTTTGGCTTCATCCAGGTAATGGATGGAGAGAAAGACCCACGCAACCTGTTAATAGCCTTCCAGATTGTTCGAGATATAATTGTAAAGGGCTATGCACTAGGTAAGTCAAAGTTCCTCCTGCCCAGATCATAAAATGGGAGAGCTTGGAGTGGTGGGTTAGTAGGCCTTCTTACAATACCTGTTGTATCAGAGGGTGCCAGCTGGTGGGACAGACATTGAGTAGACAGTCGAGGCAAGCTTAATTTAGGAAATATAAAACCAGAAATTTTACTTATAAAGAATTAATTTTCCTTTTGCTTTGTGGCCTCTTGGACTGATTGTGTTAAATCAGGCTACAAATGGTTCAGTCAGAGTGTTGTCAAATGCTTCCATGGCCGGAACCACTGGGTAGCTGTGAGTTTTCCACATCTATGACAGGCATTCTCCGAGGTTGTGAGGTCTGCTGGAAACTACGCAAATGGGGTTTATATATCTGTTGACAGTCCAGGTGGGAGAAAGAACACTTGTCTGTTAGAGGCAAGTGTGAATGTTACAATTATTCAGCTTGATTAGCATTGCAGTGACTTGCAGCTTCAAGGCCTGGCTGATTCCTGCCTGGGGGAATCCTCTGTTAGAAGGTGTTAGCTGGCCCTGATTGTTTCATGTCCCTGGGAATGTAGCACAGCTGGCTAAGTGTCAGCTGCATAAGATCTCTCTGACCAGTAGGTCATGAGTTCGAGGCCTGCCTGGGTTGAGGTGGGTTCTCGACCTTAAGTGTAGCCTGCTGTCGACCTTTGCAGCCTAAAAGACAGTTACATTTGTCAAGTAGAAAATAAAGGTACCACATTAAAGTGGGGAGGCAAATTTTGACTGATTTATGAGGCCATTAAAAAGAACCCAGGAATCTCTGAGGAATGCAGAAGAATAACAAGGGATGCTGGAAAACACTGAGAGATTAGGAATGCGTCAGATCCCCTTTTGTGGCCAAAAAGTTTGCCTCTGTTCATCTATATGTGTGTAATATGTCAAAATGTATGTACTGTACTATACTGTGATAAATGTCACATGCTTATATGTCATATGTTGAACTGCAGTGATTGTCTGCAAGTATGTGTACTGTAATCCGCTCTGAGTCCCCTTCGGGGTGAGAAGTGAAATTTAAATAAAAGTAAATAAATAAATAAAAATGTCAGGAGTTTCCCTGTTACTTGAGTGTTCTTCTTTATTTACTGTCCTAATTTTAGAGTTTTTTAAAATACTGGTAGACAGATTTTGCTCATTACCAGTATTTTAAAAAACTTTAAAATTAGGACAGTAAATGAAGAACAACACTCTGAAAAAATGGAAATTCCAGACATGAAACAACCAGGGCCAACTGATGCTTCCCAAAAATGGATTCCCCCAGACAGGAAGCAGCCCGGCTTTGAAGCTGCAAGGCTTTGCAATGCTAATCGAGGTGATAAATTGCAACATTCACACTTGCCTCCAACAGACAAGAGTTCTTTCTCCCACCCTGGACCTTCAACAGATATATAAGCCTCACTTGCCTAGTTTCCAACAGATCTCACAACCTCTGAGGATGCCTGCCATAGATGTGGATGAAACACCAGGAGAGAATGCTTCTGGAACATGGCCATACAGCCCAGAAAACTCACAGCAACCCAGGTTCAGTCAGAGCTTCTGTGCCTCTTCCCTCTTAATGGAATTAGCCTACAATTGTATCTGGCAGGGTTAGTCACTCAACAGACTTCTAATACCGTTTTCAATTTTGTAGGGCCCTTTGCAGAGGAGCTGTTTGAAGTGACTTCCTGCTACTTCCCCATCGACTTCAATCCTGTGAGTGAGCTAATTCTTTTTCTTTCTTCTAACCCGTTTTCCTGCGCAAAATACGGTTGCAGGGCATGATGGTTCATCTGATGTGTAAAATCAAGAGATTTTTATGGCCAGCTTTGCTGACAGAGAGAGGCTTTAAAGAGTATAGTTTTCCGTTTCTGATTCTCTTGCAGCCCCCCAATGATCCTCATGGAATCCAGAGAGGAGACCTGATTGTCAGCCTGCGGGCAGTGCTGACTGCCACTCCCGTTTTTGCAGAGGTAGGGCAACTAGGATATCAAATTCAAGCATTCCCTTATGTCTCTGTGGACTTTCTCTTCTTGACTTGAAAGTACTGAACTGATCCATCTATGACTGCAGGGACAAACAAACTGTGGAATAGTGAGTGTAAATTTGCAGGTATTCCGGCTGAAAAAAATGTATTTAATCCATGTGTCGTAGAAATAGTTATTGTTAATTTTTAAGACTTGGCCTTGTTGGTGGTGTCAGGTTTGATATTTGAGCAAGCATGGAGGAGCGGGCTTTATTCACTTATCTCATTTCTGGTCCTTCTGAATTTCCTCCAGACTGGTCTTTCAGGCTTCTATTTTCAGACAATGGATTCAAGTGTTGCCTTGGTGATTACATTTTGCCTCCTGTGCGGATCTCGCACTGGGAGGAAGGCAGGATTGAAAAGTAATTAATTAATTTAAATTCTTGAATTAGAGAATAGTCAGAAAGTTGTAGAGCTGTGCAAGTTCTATAGGCTTTATATCATTTATAGAACATGGTTTGGTCTTCAATCACAAACAAATATTCGGTTCCCAAAGTATGTTGAGGCTTATACTACTTTTTCTCGTCCCATAGTTCTTGCTGCCTTTGCTCATTGAGAAAATGGACTCCGATGTACAAAGTGCCAAGTTGGACTCCCTGCAAACCCTGGTAAGAGCTCTGAACAAAGATGACCAAGAGTGGATTGAGACTGTCATTCTCTGTGTGCTTATAGTTTACCCCAATGCAAGTATCAGTCTTTGTCCTCCAGTCCTCCACTTGGGTTTGTTTATCATTCATGCTTCCTCGAGGAAAGGTGGTAGTTATTTTTGCCAGATGTGCAGCTTTTTTACTGGCACTAATACCATTCTGTGGGGGATGCTAACCTGTAGAACTTGCTGATCAGAAGGTCAGTGATTTGAATCCACGGATGGGGTGAGTTCCCGTTGTTAGCCCCAGCTTCTACCAACCTAGCAGTTCGAAAACATGCAAATGTTAGTAGATCAATAGGTGTCACGTTTTATTTTCCAATATTTTTTAACTTCCTTGCACGACCAATGGTGGCCGTGCAAGGAAGTTAAAAATATTGGAAAATAATACATATAATCTCTATATATAAAGGAGACACGGTCGTGCAAAGAAGGATATAGACAAAGAAACTATAAGTCGCAGAAGCACCAAACTTGGCAGCCTACTGGACCATTACACTCGCTACAGACAACAGCAAAAACCGGACCTACATCCTCCCAGCACCCCAAAAAACGATCCCCCCAAAAAATTGCCACCGGAACTCCCAACCCTGGCCACTTCGCTGCCAGCGCGAACGTTTAGAACGTTCGCACATGGCAGCCAGAGCGCCTCCTCCGCCTCCTCAGGAAGAGCGGCGGGGGGACCTGGAAGGAGGAGGGGAAACCCCTCCCCCTCCTCCCCAGCCCCTCCCACCTCCTTCCGCACCCCCTGCCACCGCGACACTCCTCCCCCTCCCAAGCCCCTCCCCTCCTCCCGGGCTCCCGCCTCCCGCCCGGTTCCAAAGCCTGGCGGGGCGGGGCCAGAGGCGGACACTCCCCCCCTCCCAAGCCCCTCCCCCCTCCTCCCGGGCTCCCGCCTCCCCGCCCGGTTCCAAAGCCTGGCGGGGGGCGGGGCCAGGAGGCGGGACACTCCCCCTCCCAAGCCCCTCCCCCCTCCTCCCGGGCTCCCGCCTCCCCGCCCGGTTCCAAAGCCTGGCGGGGCGGGGCCAGGAGGCGGGACACCCCCTCCCAGGCCCCTCCCCCTCCTCCGGGCTCCCGCCTCCCCGCCCGGTTCCAAAGCCTGGCGGGGGCGGGGCCAGGAGGCGGGACACTCCCCCCCCACCCAAGCCCCTCCCCCCTCCTCCCGGGCTCCCGCCTTCCAGCTGCTTCCGGACCTGGGCGCCGCTCCTGGCCGACCCCGCCCGCCCCCCCCGGGTCCAGGTGTGGCGCCCGGGTCTGGAAGCGGCTGGAAGGTGACGGAGGAGGCCAAGAAGCCAGCAGAGGAGGCGGGAATGGCGCCGTCCACGCATCCTGGGTCCAGGAGCGGCGGCACTACACTTCCCAGAAAGCTCCGCATGAACAGGAAGTGACCGTGCGGGGCCTTCTGGGAAGTGTAGTCCCGTGGAGGACTTCCGGCCGGGAGAGGCGGGACTTCCTCCTTGGCGCCTGCTTTGGCGCATCCTTGCCCTCTTCTGCCGCCTCCCTGCTGCTCCTGGACCTGGGCCGGCGAAACACGCGGCCCGGGTCCTAGAGCGGGTCCTAGAGCGGCTACGAGGCGGCGGAGGAGGCCTATGAGGCGGCAGAGGAGACGGCCACGACGCCGCCCACCCGGCCCACCTCAACAACCGCCTGAGAAGCAGCGGAAGACCCCCCCCCTTCCCACGACGACGAGGAGAACACAGAAAATAAAAAAGTAAGGAACGAAAAGAAAAGAATAGAAGGATGGAAGGGGAGAAGAAAGGAAGAAAAAAGGAAGGAAAGAGGGAAGAAGGAGAGAGAGAGAAAACATACAAGGATGGAAGGAAGGAGGGGGAAGGAAAATACACCAGAAAGGAATGAAAAAGCCACAGCGAAGCGTGGCCGGGTCAGCTAGTACATATATATATGCAAAAAAATACTTAAAAGAAAATTCTCATTAATAGGTGTCACATTGGTGGGAAGTTAATGGCGCTCCATGCAGTCATGCTGGCCACATGACCTTGGAGGCATCTATGGACAATGCTGGCTCTTTGGCTCAGAAATGGAGATGAGCACCCCCCCCCAGCATCTGATTCAACTAGACTTATGGTCAAGGGGAAACTTTTACCTTTTTAATGCCATTCCCCTGATTGTGTTGTTTTGTTTTTTTACAGAGTGCTGCCTGCACAATATATGGACAGAAAGAGCTGAAAGAATTCCTACCCAGTCTCTGGTCATCTTTGCGAAGGGAGGTGAGACTGAATGTTCCAGTAGAAGAATGTTCTGGGTTTCTTAGGAAAGTGCATCCTTGTTCCTATTCTTTCATTTTTGCTGGCCTGTGTTTGTGTTTGCTCTTCTACAAGTGCCACCTCGGAGTTGGTTGAGGTAGGCAGGATTTCCCTGGGTACTGGTTGTGGGGGGTCGGGAGCAGGTCAGGGTTTTGCCCTCCCTTCTGCTCGAGATCCCCGTGTACAACTGGGGGCCACTGTGTGATACAGAATGCTGGACTAGATGGGCTGAGGTCCGATTCAGCATGGCTCTTCTTATGTTCTTATGTTCTTAAACCGCTTCAAATATTGCGTAGTTCTTGCAGTGAAGTGATGAGGTTGCTTAATGTTTGATGACACTCTTAAGAGAAAAATAGAAAATTGGTTTATGGCATATGGACCTTTTTTTTGAAACATTGAGTTCTGGACTGGTATTGTTTGATGAAACCAAGTTTCTGTTGCACTTCACAGTGGATTTTCCCCTATCCTTTTGCAGGTCTTCCAAACAGCAAGTGAGAAAATTGAAGTAGAAGGTCTGGCAGCATTGCGTGCTCTGACTGCTTGCCTGTCTCGCTTGGTGCTCAGTCCTGATGATGAAGACCTTCTTGAATCCTTTCTTAAAAGCGTTCTGCAAGGTAACTCCTGGAGTGGCCTACTTTGCAAGTCACTTTCCAATCCAGTAGAAAGCATTCCACTCCTTCTTCATAACATGCTATTTGCAGGAAGTAAACCATCTCCCAGAGGAAAGATCCTGTTGTGCTGTTGCATCCATAGGTTGACTTACAGCACTGATGAAAAAGATGGAAGTTGCTTAAAGCAGATGTGAGGAAGAACATGGTCTCCACTAGATTCTGATAATCTGTTGGAATTGGTTGGAATAAAGTCCTGTTGTTTCTTGGTAGAATATTAGCAGAACCTTGCTGTTTCTTCCAAGTAGTTTTGTTTATTTCAGATTGCAGACACCATCTGTGTGAGCCTGACATGAAACTGGTGTGGCCAAGTGCCAAGCTTTTGCAGGCAGCTGCAGGGGGCTCTTTGCGGGCTTACTACCAGATTACAAGTAGCGTACTTCCTTTGCTGGCGGAAGAGTACACCAAACACGAGCAGGTGAGGACGAATGGGAATAGAACCCATATGCATTGAAGAGTAGCAACAATAGTGGTGGGCAGTCTCAGTTTTGTATTAGAAGAAATTCAGTGGGCCATTTTTCTACCACTACTCCAGGCACATGATTATGCTAGAACCCCATGTATGGCAATAGCCTGTGGATTGAGTTTCTTCCTCTGTGTTTCTGAAACATGCTCTTCATCCCTCTAGCCCATCTTGTCTCCTCTTGATCTCTTGTAGAGTAGCCAGCACAGGACAATCTTGGAGGTGCTGCTTGGTTTTTTGGAGCTGCGGCAAACATGGGGCCCTGAGGAGGAAGGTGAGAGGATATCTTGTTATTTCCTACTGCAAGAGGAGCTTCTAGTATTAGGATATCTTATTAGCAAGATTTCTTCTCAGTAGGTTCTTGTGGCTACAGTATTCTTACCTTGTCCAGAATTGTGTGTCTTGTGTTAAACAGCTATCTTTATTTAATTTGTATAGTGGCATGTCTTGGGGTAAGGTAGGCATGAGCAGAGGTTGGAGGTTGGGACCTTGGAAGGTGGTGTATCTCTGCTTCGTGCCCCCCAAATGTTTTTCCATTTTGCATTTTTGGTCCTCCCATGCCCCCTAGTGGGCTTGCTAGACAGTTTGCCACATATTTACATTTCCTTACCAAAATTTTAGTTCAGGAAAGGTCTTTTTTCATCCAAAAGTGAACTTCTAGTTGATTTGAATGGTCCTAAAATGGTGTTATTGAAGCCCCCGGTGGTGCAGCGGGTTAAACCACTGAGCTGCTGAACTTGCTGACCAAAAGGTCAGCGGTTTGAATCCAGAGAGCGGGGTGAGCTCCCGCTGTTAGCCCCAGCTTCTGTCAACCTAGCACAGAGCAACGAGAGTGACTGGTCTCACAAAACCCTCTTACATTGCTGAGGCAATGGAGATGTCGAGAGGGGAGAGGCTGACTACCCACCAAAGATTGCTACTACCACATCAGCTCTAGATTATTAAATATAGTTTTCTGAGGATGAGCAGGTGGCGACTACTGGATTTCATATGTTCTGTATCAGAAACTAGAGCTGATGTGATCTATCCCATGCAATTTTCTGAATTAGCACCCCAAATAGCCACGCTGAATCTAAAGTTGACCAAAAACTTTAAAAATTCGTAAACCTTTTGGTACTAATGTTGGAGAATGGTCCCTGGTCAAGTGGTCCCTGGTTTTAAAAAAGTTGGGAACCATTGATTTAGAGTGATGTGCCAAATTTGTGTTCATTGCAATCTGATTTTTCCATATGGTAAACTATGGGCCGGATCCAAAGGCGTCATGGGACATAATGGAACAGAGACAGGATGATATGATTCCAATTAAGCAAACCTTGAAAATTAAATCCTATGTTAGAACACCTATCTCTTGTCTTAATTGGCAACTCATAAATATAGAGGGTTTACATTTTTCCATTATCTAATGGGGACCTTACTTATCGGAAAGGTTACCTCCTGCCTGAAATCTTAGATCCGGCTCTGCCCTTCTACCATGCCCCCCCCCTCTTGCAATGCTAGACACAGAGTACCCCAGCTGTGGAACTTCCACTCAAAGGAGTTACAGTTATGCAACAAGGAATATGTCTTTTCACTTGGTCTTTGGTTCTGACAAATATGCCTGTTTCTTGACTATAAAAATATTTTTGAGATAAGTTTTAATTCATGCATGTAATGTTTTCACCCAGTATACATCTTAGGGCCCTGGCATGTCCAGATACTATAAAAATACCATGGATACCATGACAGTTCCCATTGACCTTTAGAAAAGAATAGACACTCATTGTTATTGTACCATTGCTGCAGGTGCCTTGTGAACACTGGCCTTAATGCTTTGAGTGCTTACACTGGGTATGTACTTCTTCTTTGCAGACAAGAGTCCACTGCTTTTCCCTAAAGCATCTCTATGTTCCATGGTGTTTTCTGCAGTTTCTGAGCCCAATGTTCAACTTCAGTTGGTTGGGATCCAAGCTCTTACCTTTTTGGGGTCACTGCAAGGTATGTGACTCTCTATGGTACCCCCAGTAAGCCCCAGAAGGTTACATATTTTTCAGATTTTTTTTCATAGCAGGGCTGGGGATGGATTTCTGGGGTACTGCCTTGTGCATTTCCTTCTGGTTGTCAAGCTGACATGTTACTGTGTGTTATTCTCAAGGAATTAGAATGCAGCATGGAAAAGATGTCTTAAGTTCTGCTGCATGAGAAAAAGGATTTTGTGGCTCAGTCAGTTCTTTCTGTTTCAGGGCTTCTGGCACCACCAGATGTGGAAATGCTTGTGAACCACCTTGTAAAATTCATTCTGTACGAGGAAGACCCCCAAACCAGGTGGGCTATGAGGCCTTCTGGCAAGACAAGAGAAGTAGCTGGCACTTGAATTGCCCAAAAATGTATTGTGGTTTGATCCTTTTAATCAAATCTGAGAAAACTTTGGCTAGTGGCAATGTTGTGGGCTGTAGGAGGACCCATTTGGCTCTTGGCATCTTTGATCCTTATCTATAGATTAGGTATTTCCCTTACATCCTCCCATCCATCAGTGACACTTAACAAAAAAACCCTTATATCAGCCTGAAACTGGCTGTTTCGGTTATCTATATATCTGTATCTGTCTGTATACCTTAATAAAACGGAATGTTTGTATGTATGTGTGCGGAGGGCGGAAATGTGGCAGCGTTCTGATTGGCTGCCACTTTCACAGGCCACAGCGACCAGCGCGGGTGATGGACCTGCACCAAAGTTGGTACACATAAGCCCCCTAACCCCCTTTACGTCCTGGTGCGGTTCGGGGGACATGACCCACGGATTATGGGATTTGTAGTACTTTATAACACTTTGGTTCCCACAGACCACTGAGGCCACCAAAAAGGACCAATACAGACCACGCTTAGCACACACAGCCCCCATGACCCACTCTACATCCTGGTGCAGTTCGGAGGAAGGTGGACCATGGATGATGGGACTTGAAGTACCTCTACTCACTTCCCAAGTCCGCTGCGACCCTCATCCAATTACTGATTGAGACCAAACTTGGCACACATAACCCCCATGACTGCCTTTACGTCCTGGTGAGGTTCGGGGGAGGACTGACAATGGATGATGGAATTTGTAGTATTTTCACACCCCTCTGTTCTTACAGACCACTGTGGCCCCCAACAAACACTGATAAAGACCACACTTGGCACACAGAGCCCCAGTGACCCACTCTACATCCTACTGAAGTTTGGAGAGGAGCAGAACATGGATGATGGGACTTGCAGTACCTTCACTCACTTTCCAAGACTGCTACAAACCTAATCCAATGACTGCTCAACACCAAACCTGGCACACAGAGCCCTCATGACCCACTCTACATCCTGGTGCAGATTGGAGGAGGGTGGACCATGGATGATGGTACTTGAAGTACCTCCACTCCCTGAGACCACAGCGACACTCATCCAATTATCAATAAAGACAAAACTCAGCAAAGAGTGCCCCCATGGCCAACTCAACATTCTGGTGCAGTTTGGGGGAGGACGGATTATGGATGATGGGACTTGCAATACTTTTACTCACTTCCTGAGACCACTGTGACTCTCATCCAGTGACTGATCAAGACCAAACTTGGCACATAGAGCCCCCATGACCCACTTTACACCCTGGTGCAGTTTTCAGGAGGATGGACCACGGATGATGGGACTTGAAGTACCTCCACTCACTTCCCGAGACTGCTGCGACCCTCATTCAATGACTGATCAAGACCAAATTTGGCACACAGAACCCCCTACATCCTGGTGCAATTTGTAGGAGGATGGACCATAGATTATGGTCCATGGTCCATAATCCTTCACTCACTTCCCGAAACCACTGCGAGCCAAATGAACAACTGATACGGACCAACCTTGGCACACAATGCCTTCCTCAAATAACCCGGGCACCGCCGGGTCCTCAGCTAGTCTACCATAAAGAAGGAAGGTGGGGGGGGAGGGAGGCTCGGTACAGTTGGGGAAGGTAGTGTATGTTAGACTAGTGTGTCCCAACCACTGTGATGCGGCACAGTAGTGTGCTGTGACAGACCTCCTGCTGTGCCGCAAGAAAAGCTCTCTGCCCCCTTCCTTCCCCCCTTCTCCTGGCGAACTCCTGCTGCTTGGGGGAGGAGGAGGAAGGGCTCGGCGGCGGCGAAGAAAAAGAAGCAGGGGCCGGGGCGCCGCCTCCTTGAGCCATTTCCCCAGCCAACCTCCAATCTGCCATGACTCCTGCCCCTCGCTCGCTGAAGCCGCGTGGAGGAGCCCCGCCTACTGAAGCCCATCCACTGCTCATGCTCCTCTGTGCAGCTTCAGTGAGCGAGGGGCAAGAGTCATGGCGGAGAGTGGCGCTGGGGATGGGGGCCATGACTCCCGCCCCTCGCTCGCACTGCCCCCTCAAGGCTGGAGAAGCTGTGGGAGAGCTGAAGCCAGGGGGAGGGGCAGGGCATGGTGCGGCCTGGCTCCGCCCCCTCCACCCGGCTTCAGCTTTCCCACAGCTTCTCCAGCCTTGAGGGGACAGTGCCAAGCCAGCATTGTGCTGGCTCTGCCACCGCTGAGTTGGCACTGTCCCCTCAAGGCTGGAGAAGCTGTGGGAGAGCTGAAGCCGGGGGGGGGGGCATAGCATGGCCTGGCTCCTCCCCCAGCTTCGGCACTCCCAGCAGCTGCTCCCAGCAGGCCACTATCCCCCAGCCGTTCTTTACTGTGTTAGAGTGTCATTTTGGTTGGTGGTGTGCCCCCGGATTTTTTTATGTTAACAGTGTTCCGCGCCTCAAAAAAAGGTTGGGAAACACTCTGTTAGACAATTGAAACTGCAGTTAACAGACTGTGTGCACAGTGGTTAGCCACTAGGGGGCGAATGGGAGTTGGGGCTGATATATACAGGAGGTTTGAGCTGGAAAACTTTAGAACTATCTTTTTAGTATTGTGGAAAGGGAATAAACCACTTGTTTCCAGTGTTTTATTTCTGTGAGCTTGATTTTAACTCTTTCAGAGTCTGACACTCCTTGTGTAAACATAAGTGCAGTGGAAAGGTTTGTAGGCAGAACATAACTAGAAAAGATAGTTAGCCATCCTTTATTTGACACTGTGACATCCTCCCAGTACCCCCTGCATAGTAAAAACTATTAATGCATGTTGATGAAAGCTTCTTTAAAAAAAAATAGCCTGATTGCAAAGGGTGGGGTGGGGGTGGGGTTACTGATTGTGCACACATGAGTATAAATGATATGTTTTGGGTAGGGTCTGGGCTGTCACGTGAGCTGTGGGGTGGTCTCTGCTTCCTGCTTATATGTGAATCTTGATTTGCTTTTCTAATAACAATTCAGACTTTGAGTGAAAATAATCCCTACTGCATTTTATTAATCCCTTACCTGTAAATGGCAAAGAGAAAGAATTATATTATTGTTGTTGAACACAAAGAGCCATTTTGATACTAAATTTGTGATCAACTTGTCCCCTACAACTTCAGGTTTTTGTACTGTTACAAAAACATGCTTTGGTTTAGCATTCTTGGTTCTAACTTACAAGTTGAGCTCATTATGTCCTTTTATTCTAGCAGATACTAATTTAAGTCACCTGCCAGTAGTGTAGATAAACATTTGGCTGTAAAAGCCTCAGCTCTGTGCAGGATTTTTTTAAAGTTTAATTTTATTCAATTTTCAGTTCTCGGCCTGTCAAAACACTCCCTATTCAGCATGCTTTCAATTCAGACCTACGTCTTAGGATGTCTCCCATTAAGATTTCATTATATCTCTGCATAATTGTAAACAGCTTCATCATTTTCTAACAGTTCTCTGGCAAATCCAGTAGGAATGAGTTCACAAAAGCCTGCATCATTGCATGTCTTATACCTTCATTCAAGAGAATAAGTGAAATACATTTTAAAATTTTGTAAAGTCAAGAATATACACAACACAGTATTAGTTTTAAAAATCAGATCACCATTTGAAAGAACTGTGTGTTCTAATTATGGCAATTTCACTTTGGCCCTTTCTTTTACGCTTATAGTTCGGCAGCTATGGAGGCTGCTGGTACGTTGGCTCCTGCTTACCCAGAAGTCTTCAGCCAGTGTTTGGTTCAGAAGCTTTCAGAAAAACTGCAAACAGGTAAAGCATGTAAGTGGGATGTGTTGTGTGAGTGTAGACTTCTTCTTTCAATGTTATCTTTCTATATTTGTATAGAAGAGTATTTCCATGGGTTAGTGCAGCTAGTATTATAATTTTAATTGTTTTTATATGATGTTATTATGTGATTTAATCTGTTTTTAATGGATGTATGTATGTTCGTCATGGCATCTAATTGTTGCCAGTTCATACGCCGCCCTGAGTCGCCTTCGGGCTGAAAATGGCAGGATAAAAGTGCAATAAATAAATAAATAAAATGAATTTACAACCAAGTTGTTACAAGTGCAATCATTCTTCCACTTTTGCAGGGAATTTGGGGCAGCAGTGGTTCTGCAAAAGTGAAAATTATGCAGATATCTGATGCTTGGAGAGAATGCTGTTGCTCGTGGGAGTGAGGGGAGGGGCTCCTTGGTGTGATCCCAAGGGGAAGAGGAGAAGCTGTCCTGTGTGTCATTTCACTTATCTTCCTGCATGTCATGAGTGTCACCACGGGAAGGGGAGATAATAGTAAGTGGTTCTCAGCCTGTGGGTTCCTAGATGTCTTGGCCTTCAACTCCCAGAAATCCTAACAGCTGGTAAACTGGGAGCAGTAGGCCAAAACACCTGGGGACCCACAGGTTGAGAACCACTGTACTAGGTGAAGCAAAACACGCAGTGTGTCTGCCTCCTGAACAGTCCCCTCGCTCACTTCCTGGGAACATAACTATAGTGTGAGTATTCACAAGGCTGCCCCAACATCACAAGGCAGAACTGACGTTTCAGACTTACGAATAATCAAATATATGTGAAATCTGAAAAACTGAGAGGATGTCTGTAGCTTTAATCTGCCCCTGTGCCATCTCCAGCTGCAATTTCAAGAGGGGTGTTAATTGTAAAATGTGTTTAATTTTAGGGGCTAACTTTTCTTACCTTAATGACCCATTGTTTGGACAATCTCCCCATTTAGCCCCTGTGCTCTCAGTTTCAGAAGTGCTGGATGATAGCAATCCATCCCACCAGGAGCGTTACTTGAAAGCCCTGGCAGCGGTATCCACCCACCCAAGTATAGTGAGAGAAACTGTCCCAGTTCTCCTGGAGCAACTTCAACAGGTTCAGAAAGGTAAGTATTTGATTAAAATTTGGGATTTTTGTGTGCAGTGGGGAAGGAAGCTTGTTGTCTAATATTCGCAAGTGTTCTGTATTTGTCTTAGAGCAGGGGTAGGCAACTGTGGAAGGCTAGAGGGCTATGTTGACATACTCAAAAAAGGATTATAGCCCCACACTATACCTCCTGAAACAAATAATTACTCTCAAATGCCCTTAAAAGCATGCTATTTTCTCCCATGCATTTAGACATGTCTGGTCCATTAGAGGTTCAAAAGAGGCCTTTTTTAACAGCAAGGAGTGAGTGGATGTCCTGTTTTTAAAAGGCTGTCTTTAGAGCCAAAATTTGCCTGGGCCCTTCATTACATTGCAGACATTTTCTCTGCATCCTTGGAGGCATTTGGAGGCACCCCCCCCCCCCCCATTTTAACCTGAATTGGCGAGGCAAACATACTAGAAATGCTCTTTATATTCTCCAGAGGTTGTTTTCTGATATATATTTTTCATCCGAGGAGGGGGTATCCTGAGTGCCATTTAAAAGAAATTTGTGTGTTGCATCCAGCCAGCAGGCCACACTTTGCCTACCACTTTTTCCATAGAAGTGTGTGGACTCTTAGGGCAGTAACTTGGACATGATTATCTTTCAGTCTCTTCTAGTCTCATAATATGCCCCCTCGTGGCACAATGGGTTAAACCTCTGAGCTGCTGAATTTACTGACCAAAAGGTTGGTGGTTCGAATCCGGGAAGTGGGGTGAGCTCCTGCTGTTAGGCCCAGCTTCTGCCAATCTAGCAGTTAGAAAACATTCAAATGTGAGTAGATCAATAGGTATCGCTTTGGCGGGAAGGTAACAGCGCTCCATGCAGTCATGCCAGCCACATGACCTTGGAGGTGTCTATGGACAATGCCAGCTCTTGGTTTCAGAGTCGGACCCGACTAGACTTAATGTCAAGGGGAAACCTTTACCTTTAGAGGAGGAACAAAGTGGACATTTCCTTGGACAAAAGGCTCATTAGTACCGTAATGTATTATGCAGAGTTTAATATAAACAACTAAATGCAGGCAATGCATTAATTATTTTTCAACTCCATGGAAACTACTACTCTATCCAAAATGCTTTTAAATGCTGAATGTTACTTTTTTATTGTTTTGATAGGCAAGACGCCATCAGGTACCCAGTTTGTGGTGTCTATATGCCAGAGCCTGCAACAAGTGGCATTTAAATGTCAGCAAGATCCGCAGAGTTACTGGTTCTTTCACCAGTCTGTGGTGCCCTGCCTCTTGGGCTTAGCTGTACAGGCTGCTATGCAAGGTAAGACGTGGAGATCGGCATAGAACTCATCCTCTCTGTATTCTGCCAGTGCCTGTAGCTAAAGCAGAACTGTCCTTACTCCATATATTAACGAGTGTAGTTTTTGGTCTTCTACTTTATGTTCCTGAATCCCAAAGGGAACGTTGCCTTCCTTTTGAGATGCGTATGTATGTCCCAGATCCATTATTTTCAATCTTATCATCTCAGTTTGCACCAACTTCAATTTCTTGGGCCAGGTAGTACCAGCTCCTCTTTATCAGACAACTATTCTGCAAGTGATAAATCAAAAAGCGTGCTTTATGTGTGCAGCTGTGGCCATCTAGATGCTTCTGGTCTGCAGGTTTCATTCAATATTGACTGTGCTAGCACTTGCTAAGAAGGTATCAGCCCAAAACATCTGGAGGGCTACATCTGCTTTGGAAGAAAATGTAGGAGTAAAGGGAAATTTCCATTCTCTCTCATTCCTGTTTTTGCTTTGCTCTGTTGTTTTTGCTCTCAGAAAATTCCCACACAATTCTAAGCAAGGTGCTGCTGACGGAAGAAGCTTTATCAGCCATGGTACCAGTCATTAGTGCTGCCTGTATACACTTAAGCCCAGAGTGAGTAACTTCCGGTCTCTCCTTGTCCCTGTCCCTACAGTGTATTTTACTTCTTATGTGTTTGGATATGGTCCAAACACATAAGAAGATGATGAGAAGGTGGTCTAGTAGTCACCCTTCTCACCCATTTCCTGGTGTTTCGTATTGTACAATAAGACAACGTTCCTTCCGCTACTTATGTCTTTATGGCAGATTGGCTTCCCAGAGTGTTTCCAAAGTGATACCCCTCTTCCTAGATGGAGAGCTGTCCTTTCTGCCTGGAAACAGCTTTCCAAGCACTTTCCAGCCTTTTCAGGTCTGTTGGATGAATGGGGTGCTGCTTTTGCTATGTTTGGGGAGGTTATGGTGAGAAGCTTCAAAATGGTCTCTACTGAAAGTGATTGTGTCTCCTCTACAGGATGGGCAGTCTCCAATGGCAGCCCAGAGAAAGCTTGTTGCTCTCCTCATGGCCTTTGTCTGTTCATTGCCAAGGAATGTGAGTTCTGGGAGATATTGTGGGGGCAGCATGGTTGAAATAATGGATCTGCTCAATGCCTAGTGCCTATGCAGGTCGTGCTGGGAACCAGAGGATAGTATGAAGATTTGCCTCCATAGCTTTCCTTCCTTCTTGTTTCTTGGCAGGTTCCAATTCCTCAGCAGGACCAGTTGTTACGCGAACTGCTTGCCCTGAGCTGCTTTTGCGATTGCCCATTTACTGCTACAGTTGCAGCCAAATGCTTTGCAGGTCTTGTTAACAAACACCCAGCAGGTAATAACTGGATTATATAGAAACTTAATCAACAGAGAGCTCTGATATTTATGACACATTCAGTGCTGGTTGGATAAAACCTTGTTGATTAACACAAGGGGATTATTATTAATATTTTCAAATACTTTTTTATCTATTTTCTTGATTACATTATCTTAAAAAGAAATAAAGGAAGGAAATAGATAGAACTTAGGAATAGAATGGGAGTCAGAGGGTCGAAGCGGTAAGAATAATGATTTTTAAAAACTGACCAAATTGGTAGGGATCTCAGGGAGGGATTTAGAAAGTGAGAAAAGGAATAGATAAAAAGTTTTTTAAAAAATAGAAAACTTCTGGTTTTCTCCACCATGGTTTGTATTTTCTTAATTATTGCTGTCCCCTTTCTTCTTTTCCTTTCTGGAGAAAAATTCTCTTTATTTTCTTCAATTTAATTATATTATCGATTATATTTTTTCTTTTATCATATAGTCTCTTATTAAAGTCCAGTCCGTTGTTTTTTTTAAAAAAAAATTCCTTCCATATGCTTATTTAGTGATGGGGTTAATTTGTCTTTAGACATTATATTTATTATTTTAAACATCATTGTTGTTTTGAAGGGATTGCTTTTATTCTCCAATAGAGGGCATAGTTTCTTTATTATTTATTATTTACTATATTATTTACTATATTTATATCTCTCCTTTCTCAATCCCGAAGGGGCCTCAAGGCGGCTTACAGATAGGCAACAATTCAATGCCTTAGCAACAATATACTATTAAAAGTAACATTTAAATTAAGTTAAGATCAAAATTGAAATACATTAAAACATTTTAAAAACATTACAATCATTACTTTAAATCCACGCTATCCACAATCATAATCCACGTTATTTATATCCCGCTTTTTCTCTTAAAAAATAGATTCAAAGAAATACACAATAAAACCAATATAATAAATTTAAAACCTAAAAATATGCAAACATTAAACTTGAATTAAATATTAACAGTATTATAAAGTAAACAGTTAAAATGCTTAAAAATCTAGTTGGAAACATATTCAAAGCTAAAATCATAGCACCTCCTGACTTGATCTTAAAAGTCGTCTTCTTTAAAAGCCTGCCTAGATAAAAAGGTTTTAGCCTGGTGCCAGAAGGACAGCGGTGGGGAGGCCATCCTGGCTTCCCTGGGCAGGGAGTTCCAGAGTTTGTTTTTTTTAAACTTTAGTTTTCTTTTTTATTATCAAAATTATTGTGAATAGTGCTACACAAAATTATACAAGCATTCAAAACATTTTCTATTGGTAACACATGTTTACATCATTCCCTCCCTCCCTCCGTCCCTCCCTCCCTCCGTCCCTCCCTGGAAACAGTTTACACATTTTGCTGTACTTATTATGATTGTTCAATCATGAGGATAATCTTGTTTAATTCTTTATATATATCTTCTTTATTCTATAACTTAAGTCTTTCCATTTTGTCTCGTATGACTTTCTGATTTGGCCCATCCTGTAGTAAGTTTTCCTTTTGCTAATGTAGTCTTGGAGGAGGTCGTCTGCTAAATATTTATACCATGTTTCTGTGCCCCATTTCTTTTGGTTCAGAGTTCCAGAGTTGAGGGGCAGTCACCGAGAAGGCCTGCTCTCTCATTCCCACCAACTGAGCCTGAGATGGAGGTGGGACCGAGAGAAGGGCCACTCCTAAAGATCTCAGGGCCTGGGCAGGTTTGCACAAGGACGTGTGATTAGCTAAATAGCCTGGACATGAGCTGTATAGGGTTTTAAATGTCATAACCAGCACTTTGAATTGTGCCCAGAAACAAACTGTTAGCCAGTGGAGCTGCTGAAACAAGGAGGGGGGGCTGTCCGTTCCCTGTTGACAGCCTCAGTGAGCAACCTGGCTGCAGCTCTTTGGACCAGCTGAGGTTTCCAAACACTCTTCAAAGGCAGTCTCACATAGAGCGCATTCCAGATATCCAGACAGGATGTAACTAAAGCATGTATCATCATGGCCAGACCCGGCATCTCAAGGAATGGACACAGTTGGCCCACAAGTTTTAAATGTGCAAAGGCCCTCCTGGCCACCACAGATACCTGGGCTTCCAGGTTCAGTGCTGAGTCCAGTAGGACCCCTAAACTATGAACCTGTGTGACCCTATCCAGCGCTGGCTGAATTCCTATTCCCCGATCTGCCTTCCAAATTATCAGGAGTACCTCTGTTTTGTCTGGATTAAGTTTCAATTTGTTTACCCTCATCCAGTCCAGTACTGAAGACAGACATTAGTATAGGGTCAGAACAGCTTCCATGGCTTATTGTTTGGATACAAAAGAGCAACCAGCAGTCATTGTCCCTCTCCCCTTAACAGGGACTCAGCTAGATCATCTCTTGGAAATGACCATGAACAAACTGGAGCAAGGCTTGAATGAGGGTCCCCATCAAAGCCAGGCCCTCACTTTGTTGTTATGGGTAAGTTTGGGTCATTTTGCCCAGTCTCTCTGCTAATAATGCAGAGTCTAGTTCATCTTTCTTTCCATGCAGGTTTGCAAGGCTTTGTTGCTACGTTATCATCCACTGAGCACTCAACTAACTGACAAGGTGAGTTTCAGAGAGGAGCTGTGACCTTCAAGAAGTCCAATACAGTGCTAACTTTGTGTTTTAATGGCTCTCGTACTTCTGCCCTACAGCTGCTTGTGCTTTTGGGGGATTCAGTCCTTGGTCCAAAAGTGGGTGATGGCTTTGTGTTGCTCATGGCTGACTCTCCAGATGTTCTGGGCAAGAGCTGCCATGCAGAGGTGCGACTCATGTTCCGACAGCGCTTTTTCACAGAGTGTGTGCCGCAGTTGGTGCAAAGGTTCCATGCAGCTGCACCTGGTGAGAAGTTCTTTAGTCTCATTGTTTGATAAAAGCATCTCAGAGAATTTACATTACACTTAAATCAGAGGTGGGCAAAGTATAGCCCATTTTTGTAGCCTTCTAGGGCCCTGGCGATGGGTGTGTCATAATAACCTATTTTTTCCTCTAAAATGCTGTTGAAGTCCTCTTGGGGACATTTTTACACATATGGAACACCCTTGGGCCACTCAGGTTAAAACAAGATGAATGTAAATTTTTTCAATAGTTTTTGCCCCAAAATGCCCTCTGGGAGACATTTCTACCGCATATTGAGGTCCACCCTGGACTAATTTTGCCCAAATAATTTTTTTATAGATCAGAAGGTGACCTTCCATCAACTTCTGTTGTAAAAAATTGTCTCTTATAGGCCTAAAATGCCCTGTAAAGACCCCAAAACATGGTTAAAGTGCCATCTGTACAAAGTATGTTGATTTTCTTTTCCTGTGAGTGGGAGTGGGACAGTGTTCCTCCAAGGTCTCGTGGGGAACTAATACAGCCCCTACACTTTGACAATTGCCCACCTCTGGTTTAAGTTGATCTAACTCCCTCAGTTTTACTCAGAATTCTCATATTTTTCCGCCAATTTCTTGGACTTTTACATGATGTTGTTCTGTTATAGAACTAAATCCAATTATTCAATGGGCATACTCAAGTCAGAACTGACAATAAGATTTAGTTCATTAATATTCTAGACCTGATTTTAGCTCTTCTTAAGGTGCATCTACACAGTAGAATTAATGCAGTTTGACAGCATTTTAACTGTTCTGGTTCAGTGCTATAGAATCCTGAGAGTTGTAGTGTGCTAAGGCTCCAGCACTCTTTGGCAGAGAAAGCTAAAGATCTTGTAAAACTACAACTCCCATGGTTGCACATTATTGAGCCATGGCAGTTTAAGTGTCAAACTGCATTAATTCTACAGTGTAGATGCTCCTCCCAATACAGAATCAAAATATATAGAATTAAGTGAATGTTTTGGTGCTTCCTGTCAAATATTTTGTATTCCTCTTCGTTGAGTCTGTAAAAGACGCACATATGGGTTATCTTCTGCGCATGTGCAGCCATTCAGAACCTTCTAGAATCTTAGAATGAAAACATTTTGGTAGAGGTTTTATTTTCTTTCAAAATAGTACAGTTGGGCTTGTTTTCTTTACAGGCAGCTAGAGGTTTTCATTGTATAATTCGCAAGTATGCAAAAATATTTTTTGAAGAATATCCTCTGAAGTAGAGAACCGAGTACCTATGCTCCTCTTTTCCCCAGATATGAAACCAAATTATCTGAAAGCCTTGTCTCACATACTGAACCACCTGCCCAAGCCTGTGCTGGTGACAGAGCTGCCTTCGGTGAGTGTAGTAGACTTTGTAGTCATGCAATCAGATACTAGGAACTCATAGCTGTGTCTTGCCTAGATGGGTTTATAGTAGAATTACATTCCCCTCTTTGTTTTTTCTACAGTTATTATCTCTGTTGTTAGAAGCTTTGTCATGTCCTGATCGTGTGGTTCAGATGTCAACATTGCACTGTCTACAGCCATTGTTACTTGATGCACCTCATATCATGAGTCTGCATATTGACACACTGGTGGGCAAATTTCTCAGTTTGACAGACAGCCCTACTATGGTGAGTAATATGTAACCTTTCGGTATGCAGCTGGCTCAATCCTGTCCAGTGTAGTATTTCCTTCTTGTAATGAAAGACTAAAAGCCTGCCATCTTTTGTTTTGCAGGCAATCCGCATTGCTGCTCTTCAGTGCCTTTATGCACTTGCCTCTTTGCCCACCCCAGTGGTAAGTGATGCCTCTGCCTTTGGGTAATAACTTGCCAATTCTTTTCTCTGGGCATTACAGTCTGCCCTTGACATTTGTGGATTTCACATTTGTGGTTTTGATTATTCATGAGCATGTACCACCACCTCTTGAAGTTGGAGCTGGTATGTGAACATAGGCATTCCATCTTCAAGAGGTGAGTGTCATGTTTTGTCAAGTCCTGGTTCTCCAAACAGAAGTTTCACAAGCAGCAGAAGAACAAAACAAATGCTAGAGTCCTTGTAAACTAGCCATATGAGGGTACGTGTATACACAAACCGTTGAGAGCGAGATAAAGCCAAAGTCCTGAGTCCAGGTTGCCATGGACATGCCATAGGAGTTCAGAATTGAGTCAGGAACAAAACAAGCCATAATCTCAGCCCAAGGTCAAGAAAACTGGTAATCCAAAATTCAAGGCAGCAATCAAAATAAAATAGTCAAGGTCACAGTCGAGGATCAACAAAACAGATAATCCAAAGAGTCACACCACAAAGCAACCATGTTGTCTCCTATCACAAGGCTTCACCTTGAGAGCCTCTTATCCTAGGTGTCACATATGTAAAACTTGTTTTTCTTCTAATTGAGCAAGAGGCTGCAGCACCTAGTGAAAGTGGAGTATTTTCTTATTACACAGTTGGTTTGTTTTTCACCTCTTGTCCCCAGTAGAAGCTGTAGGTCCCCTAGTAATTCCGTTTTCTCCACACTGTCAGGTAATTCCCTACAAAGCACGGGTGATCAAGGCACTAGCCAAACCCTTGGATGACAAAAAACGTCTGGTGCGAAAAGAAGCTGTGGCAGCACGAGGAGAGTGGTAAGTAGATAATATTGTCATAGGCAGTCCCTCCTAGCCAAGTATGGTTATCTTCCAAAGGTATAGAACAGAACTGAGCTACTGCATTGAGGGTCTGCATTGGCTCACTGGAACATTCCTCTCTAGTGCTGCATTCCTGAATCTTAAAATCTTAGGCCAGGAGCAGAGTTTTTCTCCAGGAAGAAGTGATTGGGAGGTCTCACGGGCAGAAAAAATATGTGACCCAGAAGCGAAACGTTTTCCATCTCTGCTGTGGAAAAATGTTCACTGTTCTTAAATAGTAGTCTTAATCATTATGTTCTCTTGATGCTCACTGCTATAAGCCAGGTGGCTAATATGCAGTTTGGATATTTGGATTTGGTTCAGGGTTTGATTCATTGCTGTCATCAAAACTAATACTATCTTCTTGCTCTTCAGGTTTCTGCTTGGGACCCCTGGCAGGTGAAGATGCACAGTGAGGCTCAAGATTGAGAATCTCACCTGCCAAGTTATCTGCCTTGACATCATGTGTTCTGTATTTCCTTGAAAGCAGCAGGGGTCTGGGCACAAGTGGAGGACCTTTTTTATGGGCTGCCATTTCTGTGTGCCGGCACAGTCCTAACCTCATCTGGGTCCAGTAGGATGCAGTGGCCAGCTGAATCTTGCCGCAGTAATGCAGTTCGTGGAGATGACAGGACGCCTGCACACTGTGTGTGTGGAGCCAGAAGAATAAACATTTGTTTCCTAACAGCCTCTGAAAAAGGTGCATCTTGTGGGAAGGGAAACAGTGGAGGAAGAGAGCTCAGTGCTGTTGTTGGCCTTTGTCTCAACATGCATTTTAAATCCCATTATCCTAGATTTCTAGCAATTGCCACAAGTGTATCAACAAAAATAGAAAGCTCACCTCTTGGGAGAAGCTGTTTTGTGTCTATTTATTCAAAATCCATTTTTGCATAATTGATCTTCCCCAGCAATAGCAAATGGTTGGAATGGGGGAGGTTTAAAGTTCAAAAAGGAATACTCAATGGCTTCTGAGTATTTTGTTACATCATGGAATTTCTCAGATAAAATGTAGCAGAACAGGGACCATTTACTATATAAGTTTAACTCTCAGTTGGGACAGTTTGCAACCAGTGTTAAACCTGCCATATGCAGTCCTTTCCTGGCACTATCCTATATAATTGCTGCTCGCTGTCAAGCAGTCGCTATCCTGGGTTTAGGATATATAGAAATCCAGCAAGGCTTCTGGGAGAGACTCTACGTGGAGTTTTTTTTTTGTTTGTTATTTATTCATTGTCAGACCAGCCCAGGCTGGCAGCCCCCCCCAGCTCCTTCAAGGTCAAGCCAGTCACTTCAAGAATACCATCCCTCCATCTTGCCCTTGGTCGGCCCCTCTTCCTTTTTCCTTCCATTTTCCCCATTGCCTTCTCCAAGCTTTCCTGTCTTCTCATGATGTGGCCAAAGTACTTCATCTTTGCCTCTAATATCCTTCCCTCCAATGAGCAGCCAGGCATTATTTCCTAGAGTATGGATTGGTTTGATCTTCTCGCGGTCCAAGGCACTCTCAGAATTTTCTTCCAACACCACAATTCAAAAGCATCTATCTTCCTTCTCTCAGCCTTCCTTAAGGTCCAGCTCTCGCATCCATATGTTACTACGGGGAATACCAGATCTTCGTTGCCAGTGTGATCTCTCCACTTTAACCATTTTATCGAGATTGGTCATTGCTCTCCTCCCAAAAAGTGTCTTCTGATTTCCTGGCTGCAGTCTGCGTCTGCAGTAATTTTTGCACCTAGAAATACAAAGTCTGTCACTGCCTCCATGTTTTCTCCCTCTATTTGCCAGTTATCAATCAGTCAGGTTGCCATAATGGGTTATTTAATGTTTAACTGCAAACCTGTTTTTGCATTTTCTTCTTTCACTTTGGCTATAAGGCTCCTCAACTCGCTTTTAACCATCAAAGTAGTATCATCTGGATATCTAAGTTGTTAATGTTTCTTCCAGCCATTTTGAGTATTTTTTGAAATACTCTTATGATTAGAATGTTGCACTATCACAAGCATCTCTTTCCACTTTAGATGTTGCATAAAATATCCTTGTAGACACATCAGCTAACATATCTGCTAGTTTATGCAGTATTCATTGGTTTGATCTTGATAAACAGTTGGAACTCCAAGGCACTCTGAATATTTTCTTCCAACACACAATATAAAAAAGCATCTATCTTATTTCTCTCAGCCTTCCTTAAGGTCCAGCTCGCATCCATATGTTATTCTACGGGGAATACCAGATTCTTCTGTCATCATTGTTTGATCTCTCCACTTTAACCATTTTATCGAGATTACAACATCATTGCTCTCCTCCCAAAAAAGTGTCTTCTGATTTCCTGGCTGCAGTCTGTCTCTCAGTAATTTTTGCATAAGAAATACAAAGTCTGTCACTGCCTCCATGTTTTCTCCCTCTATTTGCCAGTTATCAATCAGTCAGGTTGCCATAATGGGTTATTTAATGTTTAACTGCAAACCTGTTTTTGCATTTTCTTCTTTCACTTTGGCTATAAGGCTCCTCAACTCGCTTTTAACCATCAAAGTAGTATCATCTGGATATCTAAGTTGTTAATGTTTCTTCCAGCCATTTTGAGTATTTTTGAAATACTCTTATGATTAGAATGTTGCACTATCACAAGCATCTCTTTCCACTTTAGATGTTGCATAAAATATCCTTGTAGACACATCAGCTAACATATCTGCTAGTTTATGCACTACTCTTCATCAGTGGCTAGATATTGATAAACAGTTGGAACTGCCTAGAGAGAAGATGTCTGCATATTCTCAAGGGAAAGCCATCAAATAGTGCTGTACCTCTAGATAGCAGTTTCTTCCAGCAGTTGAGTTTATGGTCTGCACCAGGAACGTTCTGTGGTCAGCACTGCTTCATCTAAGACTTTCAGAAACCAGGGTTGGGATAGATTGCTGCTGCTGACAGAATGAACACATCTCTTCCTGTTCTTAAATGATTAATCATAACATTTTTTTTTTAAAAAACCTCATCAGATACTGAATTAACCTGCAATAAATGCTAAGGTGCTAAAGGAGCCTTAATAACTCCTTAAGACTTGTGTGAGTTGCAAAGGAAGTGAGAAGTACTTACTGGAAATGTACATGCTGAACTCTGAACTCCGCTTCAAACCAGCCGCATGTCTCTTCCAATTTCTTAAATTTTTATATAGCTAAATTTCACATGGTAGTAATGAAGCATTGCTAATTTATTGGGTTTTCTGCACTCACACCCCACACAACTCTACTGAACCACTAGTAGTTGCATATGAATTACACAGGTAGTGTGTCCACTTCCAGGTCTTTCTTTCATCTGACAGCGCGAACATGAGCCTCTCTATGACAGGAGCTTGCAAGGAGTGTAATTTGAGGCTAGACTAGATAAATTAAAATGGAAATTGGCAGAAGCTGAAGCGTCCTGGTTAATTTATCTGCAAGGGGGGAAATCCAATTTATACAGTGCCTGAACCTATTTATTAATTGTTCTGCAAGTTCTATGAAGTCATGTTACTGAAGGATTCTACCAGTTTGTCTTGCTTAGATATTATCATCACCCCATCCCTTTTCTCCCTGTAGAGGAATTGGCAGCACATGTTAAAAACATCTTTTATTTTTACATTTTTTTAAAAAAAAAATCCTGCCTTAGAGGGGCGGCAGCAAGACCCTGGCATGTCAGCCGGCTCCATGAGTTTTGGGGGTGAGGATCAAGGGGGGGGCAGATGCTATCATCCCATTGGGAACAACACCACTTTGTCCTAGAGGTTCAGGCAGGGATCTTGTGCAGAAACACAAAACAGATGTGGGCACGACATCCTTGTTTCACCCCAGCCGCCTGCAGCTGGGGGTTTCTCGGCTTTCCTCCTAAGGCTGTTGCAGTAAGCAGTTCACTTCAGATGATCCTGCAAAAGTGAATTAGGTCACTTCAGGCACTGAACTTGCTTCTCAGTGAGAGCAACCTGCGGCCTTTAGTCTTGCATCAAGTCAGATCGCCAACAGAGGAGCCTTCTGTTCAGCTACGCAGGGTGGAGTGTCCCAATGCAGGCCAGTACCATAGGGTGGGTGGGTAGATGGCAGCAGAAATCGAGTAAACCAGTGCCTAGAAGAGAGCAGATCCTTCAGTAGGACTGTCGGAGTACAGGATCCCATACAGAAAGGTGTTTATAACCTAAGACCTAGGATGCAGTAAAGAACCTTGAAGGCTACACCATTACTTAGAATCCAAAACTACATACAGAAGAATCTCACTTATCTGACATTATGCGCCCCACCCCTTTTCCTCCAGCATTTCCCCTTCAATTAAAGGAGCGCTCCCCAACACTCTCTCCATTCCCAATAAGTGAAAAATGCAAGAGGAGGAGGAGGTGGGAGGAAAGGGGGGTAAAGAGGCAGGACCAGAAGCAGAAATGTCCTCCCTCCTTCCCTCTGTGATGCTCCTCTTCGGCATCCGGGCACTTCCTGCTGGGCTGCTCTAACCCAAGGTGTTGCCTTGCCTTAACCCTTTGAATCCCTGTTGTTAGTATTCTAGCTGCCTAGCATGTCGGACAGGTAACAGTAGGAGACTCCATATTATCCAACACTTTTATTTATCCAGTGTTCTGCTGGCCCATTTATGTCGGATAAGCAAGACTCTACTGTAGATGTAGCTGCTTAGCCAATTGCAACCACTTTGTCTATTCACCACACACAAGTAAGCAACTGTCAGTTTCTTCTTATTCCTCCAGTTTCTTACCTTTGTGTCTCCACACCCAGGAAAACTTTCCAATTCCCTAAAGGGCCATAGTTGTATGGATTTCGAAACGCCTATAAATGAAGGGAAAAACAGAATCCTATTCCAGCAGTATTTTTCTGCACTGAAAGAGCCCAAAATGCAATGCAACCAATGGAATTATTCAGCTGATCCAATAAATGCGAATTCCTGAAATCTCTTTTGAGGTGTTACAGCCGATCTCAGTATTTATAAAATAAAAACAATTGCCGTGAGCCTCTCCTCTGGGATTACTTCGTGAACGAAGGTTCTAAGGAAGGACTCATCACACGCTTTCTACAAGTGCATTGATGGCTAAGGAGGTTGGATGTGTCCTTCGAGCCTGTGCAAAGGATTTTTTTGGTGGAGTGCAGCGTACACAGAACTGGCCTCACCCTTTAAACCAGAGGTTCGTCTGCAGGGGCCTAGCAAGCTTAGGACGGTGGCAACGAGGTCCTCAGGTCGTAGGTTTGATTTGAGTTTCCTTCTCTAGATGGTTGACCTTACAGGGTTAGATGAGCACCATCTGCCCGGGTTTGAAATTAGTTTTCCTTCTCTTAGAATGGTTGCTAAAAAGCTAGAGAGCCCATCCTGCCCGCTGACGCTCTTTATCAGACCCTTCGGTTGTGACCTGTCTGGCATGGGAGGCCCTACCGGTGACTATTATGCCACCACCAGCATAGCTCACAACTTCATTAAGGTACGCAAACCTCTCCCCCGCGACAAGGGGGCACCAATGAAGAGGCAGTGAGCAGAGGACATAAAAAATGCAAATCTGAGGAACATGGCAGAGTCAAACTTGGAAGAGTTATTTTTTGTTATTACAGCTCCAATTTTCCCACTCATTATAATTTCAGGCCATGCTGGCTAGGGGATTATGAGAGCTGTAGTTCCAGGTAATTAGCATGTGTTTGATATGAGGGCGGGTCAATAAGTGTGATTTTTTGAATTTCCCGCCTCTTAACTGAAAGGGCAACACGGCTCCTGCCAACAGGCATCTGTCAGTTGACTCCTGTCAAAATTTGAACAAGCTGCGTCATTTAGTTTGTGTTTGACAGCCATTGATAGCAGACTACCGCTAAAAAAGTGAATTTCATGTGCTCATTGAGCATTATTTTTTGCAGGAAAAAAAGCACTCAAACCCAGGCTAAGCTTGATAAATACTATGGGGACTCTGCAGCATCAATTTCAATGGTTAAAAAGTGGTTTATTGAATTTCGTTGTGGCCGTACAAGCACGGAAGATGCCAAACATTCTGGATGCCCAGTTGAGGTCTCTACACTCAAAACAATTGAAAAAAACCATGATATGGTGCTGGCCAATCGGATATTGAAAGTGCGAGAGATTGTGGAAGCCATAGGCATCTCACATGACTCAGTGGTTTCAATTTTAAATGATCACTTGGGTATGAGAAAGCTTTCCGCATGATGGGTGCCGCGTTTGCTCACAATCGACCACAAACGTTCCAAACCTCATGTATTCCACACAATGAAATAAAGGAACCTTCATGGGACCACTTCCCTAAACAAACAAGCTCAGTTACTTTGCCTTGACCCACCCCAGTCAATTCATCTGATTTCTCACCTTGCCCTTCAATCTGAGTCTTCTTTTTTCTTTGCGGTTGATGTGTCTTTCAATGCTGGTCTCGCCACGCGTGATGAGGACAAAATGCCAGATCATGAGGGCACCTAAAGCCAAGGCTACTGAACTGGAAATTGAAGGAGGACAGTTGTAACATGCCAAAGAGCTGAGAAAATTATCAAATGCTCAGAAAGTGTCAGTTGGGGAAAGCAATGGGCTGTTGACTTTTGCAAAGCATAGAGGGCAAGACAGATGGAAAGAGTTAAGTAAAAAGGTTGACTTGTCAACCTTCAGAAAGCAGTCTGGACAGTCGTCCTCCTTTCTCCCCATAAGCAGTATCAACCAAACAGATTAGTTACCTGCAAAGGACCCAGGCATACACTATACTCTTGTGGAAAGCTCTCTGGCGGAAGGAGAAGGTAGGTGGTGGTGTCTGAGAATAAGTCTGCAAGAAAAGGCAAAGATGTTGCAGTGATCAGAGGTCAAAAAGACAGCCATGGCGGTTATGAGGATGACGCAGAAGGCTTTGAAGGGCAGATGAATGGATGGACAGCACAGCAGACAAGACTACACCTGCCAAGTAACAAGGACCTCAATGATTATGAATCGGTGATGGACAGAGCATGGGTACTGAGGCCCAGTACTTGTGTCCCCTATCTGTTCCTGGCATTCCAAAATTCAGCAAATGTTCGGATGCCAGCTGAAATGGGGCTCTGGTATTCCCTTGTGAAGAAGAGGGAAGGAGTATTTCTGCCCAGGAAAGGGAATCTGAGCCACTGCAACTACTGCTGTAGATTCTTTCCTGGGACAAAGCACCAAAGCTCCCATACCATGCTCTGTCCTCTCCCTGGCTTGAGCAGCGGAGGAGCAGGTACCCCACCTGATTGGCAGCCACGTGCAGTCTCTCCTTGTCAAGTAGTTTCATTTTCTATCGGATGGAAAAGAGGCCGCCAGTTATACACACTCAATTCTTCTCGGCCTACATACCTCTCTCTGACACAGGTCAGCACCTTGTGTGGTGTCAAGACCAGAAAGGGAGAGCCATGTTCCTCACACAGAGAAAGACAGACCAGCCCCATGCGCCTCAGTGGCCATAGCTCGGCAAGGAACCTCACCTCAATGGCCGCGTAGGCCTCCCAGAACAGGTCCCAACCGCTGACACTGCTGTAGATGCAGCCCATGGTCATGAACAGCATGAAGGAGAAGAAGTAGCGATGGTTGAAGTGCCCCACGCAGTTGTTCAGCCATGCTGTCTCATGGAGTTAAAGGACAGTAATTCTGGGCAGAAAGCCAACCTTCCTTGCTTCGCAACAGAAAAACGCCAGTTCTGGAGTTCCCACATTAAATTCCACCAATTGAAGCAACTGACTCAGCCTAACATCCATCTATGTCATCCTGGCAGGCTACCAACATGCAATACTCCTAATCTTGAGGATCTGCTTCCCCCAAATTAGATCTACAGTGTTCCCTCACTTATCGCGGGTGTTCCGTTCCAGGACCACCCGCGATAAGTGAAAATCTGTGAAGTAGGGACACTATATTAATTTTAATATTTATACATTATTTTAGCATACCTCAAGAAGGGAGGCTAATGTGTAGGCCGGAACTCTCTTCGCCAGCTCCACTTGCCCTCCCATGACTTGGAGGCTTGAGTGGCCACTCTTTCTCCCGACCTATCCCAAGGGCACCTGCCTGCCTCCTGGGCCTCCGCAGACCGTGGCAGAGCCTCCAGAGCCATACAGGCAGCAGCAGGCAGGCCTTCCCCACTAATACTCAGGCCGTCACTCAGAGTAGAGGCCCAGGAGGCAGGCAGGCGCCCTGAGAAGGGGCAGCCGCACAAGTGCTCCAAGTCGCAGGAGGGTATGCGGAGCTGGCAGAGGGAATTCCAGCCCACACACCAGCCTCCCTTTCTGAGGCTCGTAATGTATGCAAATATTTTATAATTTATATTAATATTTACAAAAGCCTGTGAAACAGCGAGTCCGCATAAAGCGAACCGCGAAGTAGCGAGGGAACACTGTACTTCCTTGTTCTGCACACTTTAAAGCCCAAACCCATCAAATAAGAAAAAATACACTACACAGGTGGAAGCCACAGGAAAAGAAATGATTACAGAATTATTTCCCTTTCAGGCTGAAGTAGGAATGATTTTGATTATCATAATATTGACAGAAATGTTCTTTGAATAAGATAAACAGAAATCTCTTTCTGACATAGCAGGCTACGTCTTTTAGCCTGTTAGTGTGTAATGATCCCATACTTTCCCCAAGGACACACATGACTCCTGAGATAAGCAGCCCTGTAACAGACACACTAAACAAATCCTAGTGGCCTGTGGAAGGATACGGCAGTGATGGTCCATCTTCAGTATACACCTGTAGGAGGGAAGTAGCATCAACTTTGAGCTTTATTGCATGCAGAAAGACAAGGTGATGTAAGTAGAGTAGCAAGAGAATGGGGCAGCCATGGCGCATAAGGCAAGCAGCACAATGTAAAAGAAATAGCCCTTTGCACCTTAGTATACATCTAAGCAAGAGACCTGCTGGAGGCTCTTTGGGGGCAACTAGGTATTAGTTACTCACTGATATGAATACAAGCTCATATTGCCACTTTCCATAACTTACATATGGATTATTGTTGTTTTTCTGTGCACTCAAGTCATTTTGACTCATGGCAATAATGTGGCAAACTTGTCACAAGAATTGTTCAGAGGTCGGGTTGCCTTTGCCTTTTTCTAAGAGTGTGGCTTCCTCAAGGTCACCCAGTGGGTTTCGATGTGCTAGTCCAGTGCTTCTCAACCTCCCTAATGCTGCAATCCCTTAATACAGTTCCTCATGTTGTGCCCCCCCAACCATAAAATTATTTGTGTTGCTACTTCACAACTTGAATTTTGCTACAGGTATTAATTGCAATGTAAAATACCTGATATGCAGGATGTATTTTCATTCACTGGACGAAATTTGGCACAAAATGCGCAAATTTGAATACTGGTGTGATTGGAGAGGGTTGATGTCATTTGGGAGTTGTAGTTGCTGGGAGTTATAAGCAACCTACAATCAAAGAGCATTCTGAACTCCAATGATGGAAGTGAACCAAATTTGGTACACAGAACTCCCATGACCAACAGAAAATACTGGAAGGGTTTGGTGGGCATTGATTTCGAGTTTTGGAGTTGTTGTTCACCTACATCCAAAGCACTGTGGATTCAAACAATGATGGATCTGGGCCAAACTTGGCATGAATCCTCAATATGCTCATCAAATGGGAACACTGGTAGAGTTTGGGGAAAATACACCTTGACATTTTGGTAGTTGTAGTTGCTGGGATTTATAGTTCACCTACAATCAAAGAACATTCTGGGCCCCACTAATGAGAGAATTGGGCCAAACTTCTCACACAGAACCCCATGACCAACAGAAAATACTGTGTTTTCTGATGGTTCTTGGCAACTCCTCTGTCTCAAGTCCCGACCCTCAGGTTGAGAAACACTGTCCTTGTGGAATTCCAGCCCTGATTTCTAGAGTTGTAGTCCAACGCTCCATACTGGATGGACACTTCCACACAAACTTGTAGGTAAGGCCAGCATGTAATTTGTAGATATGCCATATACATTTGTGGTATACCAATATTTATGTAATATAGCTGTTAGTTGAATTCTGCCAATTAAAAATGTTAGTTTTTTAAACAAAAACACACAATGGAAAAATAGCAGGCAAGATAAAAAGAAGGGAATGGAAACAACAAAGACCTTTGAAGGGAGCAGAGTACACGAAAGCAACCTTCCCAAGCTTCCGTGATCTCTACAATCCTTAATTCCAAGAGCAGCTGAGATGATGAAAAATATGCACATGCAAACTGAAAATACTTCCTCATTTATTTAGGGCACAAAATCAGGATATTTTTCCTCCCATGCAACTCTGCATATGCCTATTTTCCATTTCATTGCAGAACTTGCTCTGGGAAAAAGCTATGCTGATATCTTTTTCTCTGAAAAGAGCAAAATGGGGATTATATCCTAGGACCCAAGCATAACAGGCACACAATATCATGCACACAATTTAATCATGTGCCTGTTGTGCTTGAGAGATGTTGACAAGCTGGAATGTGTCCAGAGGAGGATGACTAAAATGATCAAGGGTCTGGAGAAAAAGACCTATGAGGAGCGGCTTAAAAAGCTGGACATGTTTAGCCTGCGGAAGAGAAGCTTGAGAGGAGAACTCACAGGGAGGAGGGAGCAGGCTTGTTTTCTGCTGCCCTGGAGACTAGGACGCAGAACAATGGCTTCAAACTACAGGAAAGGAGATTCCACCTGAACATTAGGAAGAACTTCCTGACTGTGAAAGCTGTTCAGCAGTGGAACTCTCTGCCCAAGAGTGTAGTGAAGGCTCCTTTGGAAGCTTTTAAACATATGGCCCTCTGTCAGGGGTGGTTTGAGATTTTCCTGCTTCTTGGCAGGGAGTTGGACTGGATGGCCCATGAGGTCTCTTGCAACTCTATGAGTCTATGATAATTTAATGTGGCAAAAGAGACCCCAGTGAGCCTGTATTTATTTATTTATTATTTTGATTTATATACCACCCTTCCCAAAGAGGCTCAGGGTGGTTCACACCAGTGAACAACATAATCACAACATAGTTAAAAACATAATAAAATAGATTGAGGCAAGAGTGGAATTTAACAGCCTTTAAAGGTTAAACGCCTGTCTGAAGAGATTGGTCTTGCAGGCCCTCCGGAAGGCCTGTAGGTCAGTTATTGCTCGAGCCTCCTCTGGGAGGGCGTTCCAAAGGGTAGGCGCTACTACAGAGAAAGTACGCTGCCACGTCAAGGACAGGCGGCAGATCTTAAGTGATGGAACCTCCAATAGGTTTTGATCCATAGACCGTAGTGGTCTCTGGGGAATGTGCAGGGATAGGCGGTCCTTCAAGTACACTGGCCCCAGGCCATGCAAGGCCTTAAAGGTTAACATCAGCACTTTGAAGGCAATCTGGTACTCGATGGGGAGCCAGTGCAATCGCTGTAGGACTGGAGTGATGTGGTACGATAGTGCCGCACCAACCAGTAGTCGAGCCGCAGCATCTTGCACCAGCTTAAGTTTCCGGATTACCGGCAGAGGAAGGCCAATGTAAAGGGTGTTACAGTAGTCCAGTCTCAAGGTGACCGTGGCCTGGATTACCGTGGCTAGGTCGCCACCGGAAAGGTAGGGCGCCAGCCGCCTTGCCTGGCGCAGATGGAAAAACGCCGCTCTGCTCATGGTGAAGACCTGAGCCTCCATCGTCACCAGAGGGTCCAGTTGGACCCCCGAGCTTTTAACCTGGGCCGACAGGCTAAGCACTTCGCCATCCATTAATGGCAGCTGGAGCTCGCCCCCCCTTGAGATCACAAGGAAGCTCTCAAGCCATACTCCATTTTTTTGAAAATAATAAAAGTGTGCATTATGTGAAATAACTAAAAGATTCAGATATGAGCTGCTTATTTTATATAAGGGAGAAGTATACAGAAAGGGACTGTGAAAATCAAAAGACACACTAATATTGGCTGTATCCAGTTCTTGCCATCCTCTCAGCCTCTTCTAAATGGATTCAATTCTCTGGTTTAAAAAAAAAAGTTTCCCATCCTGCATTACCAAATTATTGGGAATCACTGCTAGACACAGGATTCTGCCTCTAGAACTACATGGCATTCTACACGTGAACTGTGGGAGATAAATATAATTACCATCTGTCACTAGATTCTCCCAGAATTTGATGGGGAAACAAGAACTGAGGTCTGTCCATTGCGCTCTGTGGGGGAGGAAGAAGGACAACTCAGCTCACGCATTGCGTGCAGAACAGCCCAGAGGCAAACTAAGCTCTCCGGTTAAAAGGATCAAGAGCAGAGCTAGAAAAATCTTGGCCCTAAATTGGAAAGTGCTGTTGCCTGACAGGATAGGAAGTAATGAGTCAAATGAATTAAATGACTTCTTTTCCATAAATCACCCAGGCAATGTGACTGAAAGGTAGCATTAGACAACTATGAATGTTCATATCCATAGTTGAAGTCTGCTTCATGCAATAAGGAATTTAAGCATTAATTATGCTTTAGAAGGGCCCCCTGGTGGTACAGTGGGTTAAACCACTGAGCTGAACTTGCTGACTGAAGATTGGCAGTTCGAATCGGGGGAGTGGGGTGAGCTCCCACTGTTAGCCCCAGCTTCTGCCAACCTAACAGTTCGAAAACATGCAAATATGAGTAGATCAATAGGTATTGCTTTGGCGGGAAGGTAACAGCGCTCCATGGAGTCATGCCAGCCACATGACCTTGGATGTGTCTATGGACAATGCCAGTTCATCGGCTTAGAAATGGAAATGAGCACCCACCCACCCCTAGACTTAATGTCGGGAAACCTTTACCTTTTTTTCTTATGCTTCAGAAGGAGTTCACATTTTAACATATTCCTTTCAATTTAAATATTTTTAATATTTAAATAAAATATTTAAATATTTTTAAAAAGAAATTACAAGGAAATACAAAAAAGTCCTTAAATCTCAAATTGACACAAGAGAAATACCCACTTGTTGCAGATGCTGCAGTGGTGGGTCCGGGCAGGCTTTGGGGAAATGCATTTCCTGCAGATGGAAACAGCAACAACATCGCTCTTCGACTGCTGGGAGAAAGGAATAGCAGTAGCTGTTTAGCATTCTGTTCTAAAGATGTCCTCTCCTCACATACACCTGGAACAGGCTGCATTGACAATACATCACTTCTCACCCACAAACATTTGCGTAGGTATTTTTGGTGAGAGAATAGAATGGTCAAAGTCGTTTCATGCAGCCCTGCTTTAAATTCAGGTACAGTGTTCCCTCACAACTTCGCGGTTCGCTTTTCGTGGACTGGCTGTTTCGTGGGTTTTTGCCTCCCAGTTTATGAATGGTTGCCATTGCCCAGAGCGGTATTCTAATCCCGCCTCCTGGCAACGATGGAGTGTGGAAGGGGATTTCACTCTCCCTGTCAGGAGAGAGGCAGCCAATCAAGAGAGATTGCAAAGCAAAGCAGAGATAGCTAGCCAAAAAAAGTGTGCCGTGCCTTTAAATCTCCCCTCGTTTCTGCCTCACCCTTGGAACACGATATAATATATAGCATCCCTACTTTACGAATTTTCACTTTTTGCAGTTGGTCCTAGAACACCCACGATAAGTGAGGGAACACTGTATTGTTTGTTTGAAGCAAGGTGGAAATACAAAGTCGCTGACCTACCTGTGGGGGACAACCTGGCTGCATTGTAATGGCCATGTAGTAGTGGAAGACAATCATGACCAAGTTCCAGTGGCCATAGATGAAATGCCAAAAGACCCAGAGAAGGGGATACGTCTGCAGGACGAGTGGCAGGAGGCAGACGTACACTATGACCACCACAGAGCTGGTCAGTGTGATCACGAGAGCCACAAACACCTGTCAGGAGGAGGAGGAGAAGCTCTCAGTCACAAGCCCTTTTTTTAAAAAAAAAAACCGAAACAAACCTCAGACTGGGTTGCTGTGGGTTTTCCGGGCTGTATGGCCATTGTTCGAGAAGCATTCTCTTCTGACGTTTCACCCACATCTATGGCAGGCATCCCGAGGCTGTGAGGTAGAATCATAGAATTATAGATGGGCCATCCAGTCCAACCTCCTGCCAAGAAGCAGGAAAATCCCATTCAAAGCACCCCCGACAGATGGCCATCCAGCCTCGTTTAAAAGCCTCCAAAGAAGGAGCCTCCACCACACTCTGGGGCAGAGAGTTCCACTGCTGAACAGCTCTCACAGTCAGGAAGTTCTTTTTAATGTTCAGATGGAATCTCCTTTCATGTAGTTTGAAGCCATTGTTCTGCGTCCTAGTCTCTAGGGCAGCAGAAAACAAGCTTGCTCTAAGGATGCCTGCCATAGATGTGGGCAAAACGTCAGAAGTGAATGCTTCTGGAACATGTCCATACAGCCCAAAAAACTCACAGCAACTGAGTGATTCTGGCCATGAAAGCCTTCAACAACACATCAAACCTCAGACGTTTAGTAGAACATTTGTGTGATAGATGGATTCCCTCCCTAATGCTGCTTGGTTCTCTTGGAAACTGAAATATTATGGATTCCTATCTGGCTTGAAGCCAGGGGCCACTATCAGTAAAGCAAAGTGAAGCAGTCACTTCATGAAGCCATGGGCTAAATGGCAGGGAATGGCGGTTAGGCACTCGGTATGTGCCTCCTAAGCCAGTATTGTTCAAAATGGTAGATCATGTACTGCCAGTTTATGAGCCGCTGGCTGCTGGTCCCTGTGAGTTTTCAGAAAAAAATATGCCCAATTAACACAAATTGTACCATGTATTAGGGGCAGAAATAGCAAGTCCCCCACATCAGACAGCTTGAGACACACTGTCCTTAGCAGTGGTGGAAGATACTGTCCTTTCCACAATGGTGAAGCAAGAATCAACTCATCTTCTGTACAAGGAAGTGTCCTTGGGCTGGCTCGAAGTTCCATGATCTTTCCTAGATACTCACCACACCAAACCACCGGGTGACATGATCCACCAGCCAATAGATAGGTTCAAAGAGGGCATCAAGTGCGGTGTCACCATCAGCGAAGGAATTGTAGACCAACGAGCGCATGCAGAGACGGCCATACAGCCACAGCTGTTGGATGTGCCGGGTCAGCCAAAACCGGCGCCGCTGACCTATCCGCAGGCATTTCAGGAAAAAGCGCATGACAGCAGAGTACATGCGCTGGCGGCTCCTCATCCCTGCCACTCAAAGCCTGGGAAGAGAGGAAGTAACATTAGCATGCATTACACAGGGAGGATAGACAAATCAATGAGGGACCTATTATTCCACCTCCATGAGATTTAGGGATGTAGTAATCCTGTGACTTTACTCATAATCCTTTTTTTAAACTCCAGAAGGAAAAAGAAGACTTCTTGCAAAATGAGATTAAACGGCACAACACTTGCCAGACCACCATTAACACCCTCAAATACCAAAGGGGCACACCTTAAAGGGCTGCATTCATCTTTGCTTTCCTGAGTGTCACATGGCTTATAGAAACCCAGCAAAATTGTGAGTGGTAGAGAGTCCCTGCCTTTCCCAATAGCTGTTGGGAAATGTCCCATCCAGAATTGTGCAGGGCATTGGAGATACTCAGGGTTAGGAATGAACTCTGTATTCAAACAAAGGGGTAGTGCTGATAAGGTCTGCTTTGAGTGAGTTAGGAATGAACTCCCTGATGTTACCTCCTGGTATGTTCTCTATAAACCCCACTACCATCCAATCAGAGTAACCAAATTGATTAGAAATGGTGGGGGTTGTAGTCCAACGTCGGCATACTAGTGTGGGGAGGGCAGCTTTTAAGAAATAAGTAGTGTTCCCTTGCTACTTTGCGGTTCACTTATTGCAGACTCGCTGTTTCGCAGATTTCAAAAAATATTAATTTAAAATATATATCATGGTGTTTTTGCTGTTTTGTGGGGTTTTGCCGCTGCCGTTCTCCAAGGCGCTTTCCCTCCTCAGTCCTCCCTCCCTCCAGCCTTTAAGGGCCTTTCCTTCACTTTATTCTAAGTTTATAAACACTTAAAATAGTGTATAGCTACTAAAATAATGTATCAATATTAAAATAAATAGATACATTGTGGGAGGTCATGGAACCTAACCCCAGCATTAAGTGAGGGAACACTGTAACGCTAAAATGTACATGACTATCATATAGGGAGGGGACGTGGTGTTGCAGCAGTTTAAACCACTGAGTTGTGGCACTTGCTGACCAAAAGATTGGTGGTTCGAATCCATGGAGCAGTGTGAGCTCCTGTTGTTAGCCCCAGCTTCTGCAAACCTAGCAGTTCGAAAACATGCAAATGTGAGTAGATCAATAGATACTGCTCAGACGGAAAGGTAACAGCAATCCATACAGTTATGCTGGCCACAAGACCTTAGAGCAGTGGTTCTCAACCTTCCTAATGCCGCGACCCCTTAATACACTTCCTCATGTTGTGGTGATCCCCAACCATAACATTATTTTCGTTCTTGCTTCATAACCGTAATTTTGCTGCTGTTATGAATCGTAAAGTAAATATCTGATATGCAGGATCTATTTTCATTCACTGGAACAAATTTGGCACAAAAATGATACGCCCAAATTTGAATACTGGTGGGGTTTGGAGGGGGGGTGATTTTGTCATTTAGGAGTTGTAGTTGCTGGGATTTATAGTTCACCTACAATCAAAAAGCATTCTGAACTCCAACAACGGAATTGAAACAATCTTCACACATAGAACTCCCATGACCAACAGAAAATACTGGGTTTGGTGAGCATTGACCTTGAGTTTGGGAGTTGTAGTTCACCTACATCCAGAGAGTACTGTGGACTCAAACAATGAAAGATCTGGACCAAATTTGGCACAAATTCTCAATAACCCAAATGTGAACACTGGTGGAGTTTAGGGAAAATAGACTTTGACATTTGGGAGTTGTAGTTGCTGGGATTTATAGTTCACCTACAATCAAAGAGCATTCTGAATCCCACCAACGATAGAATTGGGCCAAACTTCCCACTCAGAACCAACATGACCAACAAAAAATACTATGTTTTCTGATGGTCTTTGATGACCCCTCTGACCCCCCCCCTCACGACCCCCCCCCAGGGGTCCCAACCCCCAGGTTGAGAAACACTGCCTTAAGCATCTATGGACAACGCCGGCTCTTTGCTTTAGGAATGGAGATGAGCACCACCCCTCAGAGTCAGACTCAACCAGACTTAATGCCAAGGGGAAACCATTACCTTTACTATCATATTTATTTATTTATTTATTCAGACTTATTAGTTGCCACTCCCGTACGGCTCGGGGCAACTTACAAAATACACTGGACAAGACCAGTGGGGTAATTACAGCAGCACAGTACACACTACAATTTTCACAATATACTAAGAGCAAATATATGGGTACAATACAACAAACTAGAGTCCTATCTACAGGGTCAGAAGTCATGGGAGATGTTTGCCTAAGTGACAGGGCTGAATCTTTGCTTGCATCTTTCCTCTCATCTCCTCAGAATATTTTCTGGTTGGGAATTACTTAGATGAGAAAAACGAGCATCAAATCCTCTAAAGCCTAATTCTCATGAAAGAAGAGAGAGAGGCTGCACACTGGCACTTACCTGCTTGCAAGAGTCCAGGATCAGCTGCAACTAATCTAAGAGCCAGGAGGAACCTGAGCTTGATCAGCACCAGAGAAAGCTGATCTTGGTCAATTAATATTAACCAAGAGTGTGACCCTGGGAGCCCCTCGGGGTTGGTAAACCAAAGTAAGGAAAACCCCAGAAGAGGGGTGATGAAGCAGGAACAGAACAAAGAGCTCCGAGAAGGAACATCACTCTATATTCCCAGGAATCAAAATATTTTTTAAAAACTATGCAACTGTAACTTAACAGATTTCACTGCAGCAACAACGACTTCCACTCTCCAGTTAATCTTACTGTACCAGCGAACCTTATCCAACCAACACTCACATCCACCCTGTATCCTATCAAGTTCTGCTCCGTTCAAAAAGGTGTTTGATGTCTCTCAAAGATGTATATACATTCAAGGGTCAGCCTAGGTCTGGACCTTCTTAGACCCCTTCTACACCGCTATATAATCCAGATTATCAAAGCGGATAATCCATATTTTCTTCTTTGAACTGGATTATATAGCAGTATAGACTCATATAATCTAGTTCAAATCAGATAATCTGGATTGTATGGCAATGTAGAAGGGGCCATAGTTTCCTAACTGCAGAAGCTCACATTTCTGGGCTTGCCAGGTAGGCACAGATTTCCTGCCTTGGTCAAGCAGCCGAATGCTTAAATTGAGCTGCCATGTCAACCCCGAAAACATCTGTGTGGACAGGCAGATTGTCAAAAATATATTTAATGATCTGGGCCATGTAATTAGTTTTCTTTTGATGGAAAACATAGAGGCAAAATTAAGAATCTCAAGTTAATTACTAAGGGCTGAAATAAGACATGCCTAATTATCTAAAGGTCCCAGATTGTGTCTGATCTTGGAAACTAAGCAGAGACAGCTCTGGTTAGGACTTTGATGGCAGCCCACCAATTAATACTAGGTGCTGCAGATCATATTTTGGGTAAACAAAGGAACAGGCAAAACCACTTCTGAGCAGTCCTTGCCTAGGAAAACCCTATGAAATTCATGGGGTAAAATGATAAGTAATTTAAAAGCACACACTCACATATATCAAACAGATTTAGTCCAGTCTATTTGAAAGACAGTATCACTCTTTATGACCCTGTCAGAACACTACAATTACATGGAGAAGGCCTTCTCTCTGTCCCACCACTTTTCCTAGCTTGATTGGTGAGAAGAAGGGAAGAGGGCCTTTTCAGTGGCTGCTCCCAGACTCTGGAATTCCTTCCTTAGGGCTCATTCCTGCTTGACTTTTGAAGGCAGGTAGAAATGTACCTGCCTTTGGGCATATATGGATTGAAGAATGGTGGGCTCTTTGAGATAATGTGATTGGGATTTTGGGGTTGTGTGTGGAGTTTTAATGCATTTTAATTTTTGAATGTTTAATGGTTTTGATGACACAAGTTTAATTGTGTATGTATATATCTGTGTATATAAAAGGTAAAGGTTTCCCCTTGACATTAAGTCTAGTTGTGTCCAACTCTGGGGAGTGGCACTCATCTCCATTTCTAAGCTGAAGAGTCAGCATTGTCCGTAGACACCTCCAAGGTCATGTGGCTAACATGGCTGCATGAAACCCCATTATCTTCCCACCGGAGCAGTACCTATTGATCTACTCGCATTTGCATGTTTTCAAACTGCTAGGTTGGCAGAAGCTGGAACTAACAGCGGGAACTCACCCTGGTCCTTGAATCAATTTTATTTTTATCCTAACTTTCTCCCAACAAAGGACTCAAGGCGGTTAACAGGAAATTATGTAGCTTATTGCTACCGTTTTTAATCCTATTATATGGTTTTAATATGATGTTGTAACTGTTGCTTTATTATATGCAAGTCGCCCCGAGCCAGCCTGGAGTGGCGACGGATAAATTTGAATAAATAAATAAAATGACACAGTACAATTAGAACAGGACAAACACATTAATGAAAATAGGAATATAAAAACTATAAAGGCAATCAAGTCCTTGTATCATACATTTAAAACTGCACAGCTCCCAAAAAATCCCATTCAGCAGCCTGCGGGCCCTTCCACACAGCCATATAACCCAGAATATCAAGGCAGTTAATCCACAATATCTGCTTTGAACTGGATTGCCTGAGCCTACACTGCCATATAATCCAGATCAATGTGGATTTTATACAGCTGTGTGGAAGGGGCCTGCCTTTCATCAATTCCATGAATGCCCAATAGAACAGGAAAGTTTTTACCTGCTTATGAAAGGCAACCAAGGATGGTGTTACCTGGGAGGCCCTTCCACACATCTGAATAAAATCTCACATTTTCTGCTTTGAACTGGAATATATGGCAGTGTGAACTCAGGGCCCTTCCACACAGCCCTATATCCCAGAATATCAAGGCAGGATATTCTGGGATACATTCCACATTATCTGAGTATGGACTCAGATAACCCAGTTCAAAATAGATATTCTGGGATATAGGGCTGTGTGGAAGGATCCTAGGTGTCTCTAGGGAGGGAGCTCAAGAGTCTGGGAGCAATGTATTTTCATTGCTTCAACCAGCATTGTTTTGTATTTGTTGTTAGCTGCCTTGAGTGCCTCTATTGCAGGCATGAGCAAACTTTGCCCTCCAGGCATTTTGGACTTTAACTCTCACAATTCCCAACAGAAGTTTTCCCATGCCTGATCTATTGGAAGAAATGTGGGATAATAATAAAAATAAAATAAGTAAACAAAGATTGGGTGATAAAGACCTGGCTTCAATTTGCAGGAAAAGTGATTCCACTTGAACATTAGGAAGAACTTCCTGACTGTGAGAGCTGTTCAGCAATGGAACTCTCTGCTCTGGAGTGTGGTGGAGGCTCCTTCTTTGAAGGCTTTTAAGCAGAGGCTTGATGGCCATCTGTCGGGGTTGCTTTGAATGCAATCTTCCTGCATCTTGGCAGGGGGTTGTACTGGATGGCCCATGAGGTCTCTTCCAATTCTATGATTCTAAGCAGAGGGTGGATGGCCATCTGTTGGGAGTGTTTTGATTGTGTGTTCCTTCATGGCAAAATGGGGTTTGAGGCTCAATGTGGTCTCCTGCAACCTTATAGATTCTATTCTATGGTAGTAAGACCTTTCCACGCAGTGTGAGCCTATCTCTGGTGGAATCACAGCACACTGTCTATGTGTGGCGTATTAATATCCACTCACATAGACAGACAGAGAGGCATTGTCTTCCCAGAGGTCAGCCCCTCCCTTTCGGCCAGCTGGGCCGAGCTGGCAAGGTTCCTGGGCACAGATTACCAATGACTTTTGAAGCCCCTTTGCCAGATGGCAGCATCAGCGGCACAAGGGGAGATTATCCCAATAGAGATGCTCCCAGGGAGCAGGGGATGCGTGGGAGGCTTAATGGGCTCCCTGCAAGCAGAGGAGCAATGCCTTCCAACCCATGTTCTGTAGAGGAAACAGGACCCAGGTCAATGATAGTCATCACCTCCTTAGTCAGAGCATACCAGCACTTGGAGCAGTCTACACTGTAGAATTAACACAGTTTGACACCACTTTAACTGCCCTAGCTCAATGCTATTGGAATCCTGGGGTTTTAGAAGCACAGTGGTGAGCTGCTGAATCTTCTGACCAAAAGGTCACAGGTTCAAATCTGGTGAGAGGAGTGAGCTCCTGCTGTTAGCCCCAGCTCCTGCCAACCTAGCAGTTCAAAAGCATGCAATTATTGTCTGTTGTCTCTCGACATTACTTCGCGAACGAAGATTCAGGAAGGACTCATCCCACGCTTTTTACAAATGCGTTGATGACTAAAGTTGGATGTGTCCTTCGAGCCTGTGCAAAGGATTTTTCTGGTGGAGCGCAGCATGCACAGAACTGGCCTCACCCTTTAAACCAATGGTTCGTCTGCCGGGGCCTAGCAAGCTTAGGACGGTGGCAGCGAGGTCCTCAGGTCGTAGGTTTGGTTAGAGTTTCCTTCTCTTAGGACTTAGATGGTTGACCTTAGTAGATTAATAAATACATTAAATCTGAGTGAGCTCCCGCTGTTAGCCCCAGCTCCTGGCAACATAGCAGTTCGAAAACATGCAATTATGAATAGATCAATAAGTACAGCTCCGACTGGAAGGTAAACGGTGCTCCATGCAGCCATGCTGGCCATATGACCTTGGAGGTGTCTCTGGACAACGCCGGCTCAGAAATAGGGATGAGCACCAACCCCATGAGTCGGAAACGACTGGAGTTAATGTCAGGGGGGAAACCTTTACCTTTTACTTGAAGCACCAACACTCTTCGGCTGAGAGCTAGCATCGAGCCAGGGCAGTTTAAAGTGGTATCAAACCGCGTTGACTCTACAGTGTAGACGCACAAGCTGGAGGAAGAAAATACTGCACATCCACTAGGAGCTGGAAGGCGATCTGGGGGAAGCCAAGTCATTATGAAGGGAAGGAAGGAAGGAAGGAGGAAGGAAGGAAGGAAGGAAGGAAGGAAGGAAGGAAGGAAGGAAGGAAGGAAGGAAGGAAGGAAGAGAAATGATCACACAAAGCCTCCTCTTTGTGATTGAAAGGGTGGTGGTGGTGGGGGGGGGGATGTCAAAGGCTTGGCAAAGGAAGACAGCCATGGACAGACACAAAGGAGACTCCCCCTTGCAGGGTCCAAAGCATGCAACACAACGAGGCCAAGGCAGCTTACCTGTTCCTGCCATCCTCAGCCCCTATGGACAGACGCTTCCCGGTTCCTGCCTCACCTGAGCATCTTCTCTCCCACCCTCTCCCTTTAAGAGCCTCCTCCGCGCATGCACGCCGCCTGTCCCGAATGGAACTACGATCCCCGTCGTGCCCCGCGCGGCACCTCATACTCTTCCTCCGACACCCCCCCCCCCCTCTCTCATTGACCACGAGAGCGGCCAATGGGAGGCTCGGAGGCCTGGCTTCTGCACACAGACAGAGCGAGAGCGAGAGCGAGCGCGCCTTTCTGCCATGGCGCCCGCGCGGTGCTGCGTCCCTGGTGGGTGTCCCCAGAATATTGGGGAGAAGGAAGAGGAATGGATTAAGGGAGGGGCTCTTGGAAACGTGGGAAGGGGGGCGCAGGTTATGGGGGAGAAGAGGGCCTTCTGGGGATGGTAACTTCTTCTGTTTTAGCTGTTGGAAAGGTTGGTGCCATTCTTCTAGGCCGCATCAAGAGGAGTATAGTGCAGTGGTTCTCAACCTTCCTAATGCTGCGGCCCCTTCATACAGTTCCGCATGTTGTGGTGACCCCTAACCATAACATTATTTTCATTGCTACTTCATAACTGTATTTGTGTGTTGGGGGGGTGGTGATTTTATCATTTCGAAGTTGTAGTTGCTGGGATTTATAGTTCACCTACAATCAAAGAGCATTCTGAACTCACCAACAATGGAATTGAAACAAACTTGGCACTCAACATTCCCATGACTAACAGCAAATACTGGAAGGGTTTGGCGGGCATTGACCTTGAGTTTGGGAGTTGCAGTTCACCTACATCCAGAGAGCACTATAGTCTCAACTAGGGTTGCCATTTTTTGATATGAGAAATAAGGGACATTTACGGGATTTTTCACAAAAATAAGGGACACTTCATTAAAAACTTGAAACTCAAACATTAGGTAGAAATAGTTTTATTAACAGAATAAGATAATGATTGAAACTCACAAAAGAAACTGACTTACACCCTCTTAACAGGACATGGTATGTTTCTGCATGCTTTGTCATGCAGAAAAAACATTATTAGAACTACCTAATTTTCTCCATCTGTATTTAGTCCTTGACTTTGCTGACTTTAAAAGTGCACTGTCTAAACATTAAAATAAAATTAATTTTATAAGACAGTACATCTTCATGATTATTATGTCAATAGTTAATGGTATAGTATGGGATACACAGCATTGTATTGTATTGGGATGCACAGCTAGGCCTATTTTAAGAGTAACTCTCAAGCAACCAGAAACTATCTTTATCCAACATTCCCCTTGGGTAACGGTTAATTAGTCTACTGTACTTTGAAAAAGTCCTGTGTCGCCTCTTCCTTCCAACGGGGACGCAGGCTGCCCTGCGAGTTGGAATCCCCGGGCAGGCATTGCTGTGGAAACCGCAGCGCGCACCTTCCTCTGGTCAACCCCGCCCAGTCCTGTCCTGCTAGTCAAAAATAAGGGACATGGCCTGAAAATAAGGGACACAAATTTTAGGGCCAAAATAAGGGACGTCCCTTAGAATAAGGGACATATGGGAACCCTAGTCTCAACAAGGATGGATCTGGACCACACTTGACACGAATTCTCAATATACTCAAATGTGAACACTGGTGGAGTTTGGGGAAAATAGATCTTGGCATTTGGGAGTTGTAGTTGCTGGAATTTATAGTTCATCTACAATCAAAGAGCCCCTTGCACCCCACCAATGATAGAATTGGGTCAAACTTCCTATACAGAATCCTCATGCCTTGAAGGGACTACCTGGCGTGAGCCTCCCTCCCACCTCTCAGACTCTCCCTCACTCACACCTGCGCATCATGCTGCCATGCGCCAAGCATGCCTGTTCTCCCCTCCCTGCTTGGAGTCTCAGAAACAGCCCTCCTTGGCTGGGAGGCCTGCCAATCAAAGCAAAGTAGAGGTTTAGGTGGGAGAATTTGCAGTCTGTTTCCAAAAAGAAAGAGAAGGACAAGTGGAGAGATCTTCAACCTTCTCTGCCAAAGGGCTTCCTAAGCCTATCAGAAATATGTTTTCAGATGGCCTTTGGCGACCCCTCTGAAACCCTCTCACGACCCCTCTGGGGGTCCCGACCCCCAGTTTGAGAAACACTGGTATAGTGTCTATATCATCATCCAAATTGGCTTTTAACAGGTTAGAGTAGGTATAGGCCAACTTGGGCCCTCCTGGTGTTTTGGACTCCAACTCCCACCATTCCTCACAGCCTCAGGCTCTTTCCTTTTCCCCCTCAGCCGCTTAAGGAAAGGGCTTGTGGCTGTTAGGAATGGTGGGAGTTGGGAGTCCAAAACTCATCGCTGAGCCTGGAACCCCAGGTCTCGGCGGTGGCCAGGGGAGCTTTCGCACAGTTAAGACTCGTGCGCCAGCTGCGCCCGTACCTTGGGAAGTCGGATCTGGCTACGGTCGTCCATGCTCTGGTCACATCCCGAATAGATTACTGCAACTCACTCTACGTGGGGCTGCCTTTGAAGACAGTTCGGAAACTGCAATTAGTCCAACGGGCAGCAGCCAGATTACTAACGGGAGCTACATACAGGGAGTATACCACCCCTATGTTGTATCAGCTCCACTGGCTGCCTGTCCAATTCCGAGCTCAATTCATATTGCTGGTTTTGACCTTTAAAGCTCTATACGGTTCTGGCCCAGCTTACTTGTCCAAACGCATCAGCTGCTACGTCCCACCTCATAATTTAAGATCATCCGTGGAGGCCCTGCTCTTGCTCCCGCCTTCTTCTCAAATGCGGTTGGTGGGAATGAGAGACAGGGCTTTCTCGGTGGTGGTTCCTCGTCTGGAATGCACTCCCTATGGATATACGATCAACCCCATCCCTCCTGGCATTCAGAAAAAAAGTGAAATCCTGGTTATGGGACCAAGCATTTGCACATTAGCACGATACGGCACTTTAGATTGGATTGAAATGGCAAACTAGTGGACAAGACCCAATGCCTCAATTATGGACGGAATACTGTTTTAACTGATGTGAATATATATGATGTATTTAATGTTAATTGTATTTTAAGGAATTTTAATGCCAGCTGTAATTTAATGTATTTAATTTTAACTGTTTTTGGGTTTTTATTATATGTATGCTGTGTTGGCATCGAATTGTTGCCGTTGTTAGGCCACTCTGAGTCCCCTCTCGGGGGTTGGAAAAAAGTGGGGTAGAAATGGTGGAAATAAATAAATAAATAAAACACCTGGAAGGCCCAAGCTGGCCCAGGCCTGCTTTAAACGCACCTGGAATTCCAACAGGGAGAAATGTAAGGTTTTTACACCAGGGCAATAAACATGAAATGCACTCCTATAGGATGGGTGACACCTGGTTTGAAAACAAGGCATCTAGAAGTCAGTACCCAATAATTTCCATCGCTGCCTCGAGGCCGTTACTGGATGGCTGCGAGCCAGTAGGTTGAAGGTGAATCCAACAAAGACGGAGATCCTGTGACTGGGTCCTCCGGGTGAAGGGGATGTTCAGCTTCCAACCCTGGACGGCGTGGCATTATGTCCATCATCATCAGTAAAAAGCCTTGGTGTTACCTTAGATCCTCAGCTGTCGATGGAGTCTCACATCTCCACCGTCAGCAGAGTGGTGTTCTTCCATCTTCGTCAGGTTAGGAAGCTGGCCCCCTATCTATCCCGTCACAATCTGGCCACAGTGGTCCAAGCTATGGTCATCTCAAGGCTGGACTACTTTTTAGTTTCTTTCTAAAGGTCTCTACTTTCTACTTAACGCTCTCTACATTGGCCTTCCTTTGTCGGTGATCCGGAAACTTAACGCCCGGCTGCTCGCGGGAATCCCGACAAGCTGCCATATTACACCCATCCTGCGGGAACTGCACTGGCTCCCTGTCGAATGCCGGATTACCTTCAAAGTGTTAGTTCTGACTTTTAAGGCCTTGAATGGTCTGGGGCCAGTGTACCCAAGGGACCGCCTTATCCCATACTGTCCCACCAGATCCTTGTGCTCTGAGGAACAAAATCTCCTTGCTGTACCAAGTATTAAAGTATATCACCTGACAGCAACACGGAGAAGGGCATTTTCAATCATAGCTCCGGTTCTTGGGAACGCGTTGCCCTCCGAAACCCGTGCCCTTCGGAGCCTTCCAGCATTCCGGAAAGCCTGTAAGACGCTATAGTTCCGGCAAGCTTTTGGGTCCTGAACAATTGCTGGATTCCCCTTCTGTTGTTAATGCTGTCTTATCGTCGATGCTGTCTAATGTGTTTGATGTTGTTTTAATGTGATGTCTTAATTGTTTTTTTTGGTTTTTTAAAAAAATAAGTCTTTATTAGTTTTTCAGAACAAATAAAAGATTAAGAAACGGAATACACAAAGTGTGTGGAATAAATCATACAAAGTAGCTGTGGTCCTTCTAGTGGAGGTCACAGCAAAGTACAGAAAAGAGAAAGCTTGGAGTACAGCAGTGCAATGAAAGTGTTTGATCAGCGAGGCGTACTAAAGTTATTCAGGTTGGACCAATCTAAGCATATTCTTGTTTTTCTTATTTCACTCAACATCGGGACTTAGTGCCCATGGTGTCATTTGATTACCTGAAATTTAAGAGACAACATGAATCTATATCCTGCTAGCACATTGTATTCATTTACAGTTCATTTTCCCTTCCCAGTCTACTCCACCACGGTTTTTTGTTGGATTTTACCCTACTGCCAATTGAGTACCAGTTCTAAGTTATATTCTATCTTACAATAATCCTGAACAAGCGACCAGTCCCCTTTTTCCTCTGGAGCTCTATCGTCTTTCTTTTCTTTTAGCGCTTCAGTGAGCCACTCCATTTTGATAGTGTCCATGACCCTTGTAATCCATTCTTCTCTGGTCGGGAGTCCTTCTGCTTTCCAATACTTGGCGTACACCAATTTGGCTGCTGTTGTTAATAATATAAATATCTTTCTCTCATTAGTACTTAAATCCAATTCTTGATCCACTATACCTAGAAGAAAAAGATCTGGCTTCCTTTCAATTTGCTTTTTAAAGATTTTCTCTAATTCTTTTTCAATCATTGTCCAATATTGTTTTGCTTTTTTACACATCCACCAGAGATGGAAGAATGTTCCATGCTTTTCATTACAATTCCAACAATTTGTTTTGGAATTTTTGTACATTTTCGCAATCTTGTCAGGTGATATGTGCCATCTATGTATAACCTTAAACCAGTTTTCTCTATAGTTATAACTTGTTAAGATATTTGCATTCTTTTTCCATATAGTGTTCCATACCTCTGGCTTGATCTTATAGCCCACATTTCTGGACCACTCCTTCATACAACCTTTAGTATTGTTTTCGTCTGTTTCTAATTTCAGTAATATTTTATATAAATTTCCTACCAATTTTTTTTCTTTACCAAATAGTATTCTTTCCATCTCTGGTTGGTCTTCCCTAAAGCCAATAATTTTATCTTCCTTAAATTTTTGATTAATTTGGTAATATGGAAACCATTCTATTTTCTTATTCTCACTTTTCAACTGGTTAATAGATTTCAGGGTGTATCTGGTTCCATCCCAATAGGTTAAGTCTTTATATGTCCACCAATTTTTGTCATCCATTTGTCTGATTCTGTGTGCTTCCACAGGGGAAAGCCATAGCGGGTATTCATGAAGCACCTTTTGGTGATATTTTAGTCAAGTTTTCAACAATACCCCTCTTACATAGTGATTTTTGAAATTTGAGTCCACCTTTACCTTATTATACCATAGATACCCGTGAAATCCATATTTTAGATCATGTCCCTCCAAATTAAGCAGCCTATTGTTCTCAAGCTTACACCAGTCCCTGACCCAGGCAAGACAATTTGCTTCAAAGTGTATCCTTAGGTTGGGAACTCCCAATCCTCCCCTGTCTTTTGAGTCATGTAGTTGTTTTAGCCTGACTCTGGGTTTCTTCCCAGCCCATATGAATTTGGAGATGACACGCATCCAATAAGTAAATTGTGAGTCTTTCTTGATTATTGGAAGGGCTGCAAATAGAAAGTTTATTTTTGGTAGGGACATCATCTTTACCGTGGCTATTCTGCCGAAAAAAGAGAGGTTTAGCCTTGCCCACTTTTCTAGTTCATTAGTTACCTCTTTCCACTTGTATTCATAATTATTTTTGTACAGTTGGGAGTTTTTGGTGGTAAGATATATCCCAAGATATTTCACCTTCTTAGTAGCCCGTAGTCCAGAGTCTTTCTCGAGTTCCACTTTGTCTTTTTCCGCAATGTTCATTGTTAACATCTGGGTTTTTTCTTTATTAATTTTTAGTCCCGATACCCTGCCGAATTGTTCTATTTTATCAAGCCATAGTGGGAGGAGTTCCTTGGCATTTTATATTACCAGGACCAAATCATCCGCATAAGCTAACACTTTAAACTCTTCTTTTTTATTTTTAGTCCCTTCAGTTTGGCATCTTCTCTTATATCATCAAGTAATATTTCTAGGGACTGGATGAAAAGGATGGGGGACAGGGGGCATCCCTGTCTCACCCCCTTCTGTACTCTAATGTTGTTAGTTTTATTTTGGCTTACTATAATTCTAGCTTTTTGTTCTCCATAGATTGCGTTGATTACATTGTTAAAATTGTGTCCTGAGTCAAGTTCTTTATTCAGGGTTTTGATGAAACTCCAGTTCACCTTGTCAAACGCTTTTTCCGCATCAAGGAATATCAGAGCCATTCTATTGTTGATGTTTTTATTATAGTATTCAATAATATCAATTATGGTTCTTATATTCGTTTTAAGTCGCCTGCCCGGAAGAAAACCATTCTGGTCTTTTTTTTATTTATTTAAATGTAGCTTCAGTCGCTCTGATATTACTGATGCGAAGATCTTATAGTCAGCGTTTAAGAGTGCTATCGGCCTGTAGCTGGCAGGGTTGGTATGATCTTTATCAGGTTTCCCAATTAATGTTATGTATGAGTCCTTCCACGACTCTGGGACGGAGCCTGTTTCCAAAACCTGGTTGAAGAGTTTCTCTAGTGTATCTATTATTTCTTCTCCGAAATCCTTATAGTATTCAGAGGTCCTGCCGATTTTCCGGTTTTGGCGTTCCTTATTGTGAGCTTGATTTCCTCCCTGGTTATCTTTTGATTCAGCTTTTCCCTTTCCCCATCTTCTATTTTTTTTAATTTTCCTAGCTCCAATATATTCTCCTACCTCTGCATTGTTTATATTATCTCTTTCATATAGTTCAGAAAAGATTTCAAATGTCTTTCTTATTTCCTCCTCTGTAACTATTTCCCTTTGATTTATCACCAATTTTGATATTGTGTTTTTTTTCCTTTTTTCCTTTAGCTGCCAGGCTAAGAGTTTCCCCGCTTTGTTGGCCTGTTCGAAATGTTTTTGCTTAACATACTTTAGATTATTGCGTATTTTTTCCAATTCGTAAAAATCCATTTGTTTTCTTAATATGTTAAATTCATTTCTAGCCTTGGTGTCTTTGGGTTTGTTTTTAAGTATTTTTTCAACAAGATCTATTTTAGCTTTGATTTCGTTTAGATTTTTTTGGCATTGTTTTCTCTTATGGGCTTGGAATTTCATACATATCCCTCTCATAAACGCTTTGCTGGTATCCCATATTAGATTCCAGTTAGTATTATTTCTACTGTTTATTTCGAAGAATTCCTTTAATATTTTTTTAGACCCATTCTCAGGTTTTTATCTTGCATTAGATAATACGGATATTTCCATCTAAATTCGGTCCTGCACCCATAGAACTCCATCTCCATTGCATTGTGATCTGAGATATATCGTGGTAATATTTTTTTTTTAACTCTTGGGAGTATATTCTCTGAAGAAAATATATAATCAATTCGGAACCACGACAGGTGTCTATTAGAAAAGAAGGTGAAATCTTTTTCATTGGGATGAATCTCCCTCCAAATATCTTTTAAGCCCAGTCCCTCTTGCAAGTCAAAAAAACTTTTCGGAAGCCTTACATTTTGGCTCTTAGTCCCCTTCCCTCCTGGGTTTTTGTCAATCTTTGGGTCTACCACCCCGTTAAAGTCGCCCAAAATTATACAACTATCATATGTTTGTTCATTGAGTTTGTTTTGCAGTTCCACAAATTTTTTTGATTTAACATCATTTGGAGCATAGATATTGCATATTAAGATAGTTTCTTTTTCCACAGTTATCGAGATGGCTACATTTCTTCTTCATGTGGTCTGTGAAATCCACACACATGGGTTTTCCCCTGCGCATGCGCAGATTCTCGGATACTCTACTAGAAAGATCTAAATACAAGCACCGCCCACCTTCCCATCAGCCCCAGCGCCCAGGCGGGGCTTGCTCCTCAGTCCTTTTTTTCCGCGTGAAGCAGGACACATCTCGGATTGCCCCCCCTCCCTTGCAGGAGAGAGCTCACAACCTCCTCCGCAGCAAGAAGACCCATTGGAAGGCCCCTCTCCTTCCCAGGGCGAGCCACCAAGAAAGCAGGCAAAGCCGCCCAAAAAGGCAGCTCAAAAGACCAAACACAAGGAGAAGGAAAGGCAACAAAAAAAGAGACACCTCACTGCCCAACCGGCCTTGAGATCTCCTGTGGCTGAACCGCCAGCAGTCTTCCTTGAACTGCCTGAAATGGAGCAGGACACAGCGTCCTTTCTGGAGCTCCAGGAGCCTCCCCAATTGCTCCCCATTGATGTGCTCACGTCCCAGGTGGACCCGAGCCTTGCCTTATCCCCTCCTCTTCTCCAACCAGCTCAGCTGGCTCCAGTGCCTGAGCGCTCTCCCTCCCCGATACTGGCTGCCCGTGCTGCTTCCCCAGCCACACGGCGCCGCTCCAAGAGAGCCTCGAGGCGCCGCTCTCCTTCTTCCTCCTCCTCCTCCTCCCGGTCCCGCAGCCCTCCTCCTAAACGTCGGCACAGTCGCTCCTCGCACCGTGCTTGGCCCCAGGAATACCCTTTTCCTCCCTTCCCTTACCCGCCTTTCCCTTATTATCCTCCCTATCACTACCAGGAAGGCTTTGAGAGCCATGTGGAACCACCCCCTCGCCCTCAGGCCCGCCCTCCGCCTACAGCCACTGTTGCTTCTCCTCCTCCCGAACCGCCAGCTACTCCCCACCAGGTGGCAGTGCCTCCCTCCCTTTCTACTCCCATTCAGGCAGAAACTCAAGAGGCTGATGTTTCTGCTACTGAACCTTCCTCTGATCCCACCGCCTCTGCCTCAGTTCAGCAAGAGGCTGATCCTGATCCCCTCCAAGCAGAGGAATACAAGGCATTTGCAGCATTGCTCATACGCCTGTCTAGAGCCATCAATTTGGCAACCCCTCCCCCACCCAATGCTGTTCAAGATCCATGCTTTACCACCTCAGAACAGCGACCTCCTATGGCTGCTGTATTACCAACTTTGCCCTATCTATTACAAATATTAAAAACCACAGGTGTGGCACCAGGCCTGGTTCCAGCAACCTCCAAAAGGGCTGAAAATCTTTACAAGCTTGACCTTAAAGAAGCCACATGGCTTGCTAAACTTCCTAATGCCAACTCTTTGGTGACGGATGCTCAGCCGAGACCAATACAGAGGAACCAAATCTCCCCTTCCGATAAGGAAGGAAAAAAGCTTGACAACATGTCAAGAAAGTTTTATTCCTCAGCCTGCCTATTCGCTAGAATGGCCCATTATGGGGTATATATGAGTTGCTATCATACATACATCTGGAATAAGGTAACTCCCTACCTCGAGTTGCTACCACCGGCTGAACAAGCCATGGCTACCGCCTTTGCCCAGGAGGCTGCCCTTCTCTCTAAGCTCCAAAAGGACTTAGCTAAAAATACCGCGGATAACGCGGGGAAATTGATTGCGGGATCTGTGGCCTTGAGAAGACATGCTTGGCTTAGGGCATCTACACTATCCCAAGACCAACGCAACCTGATTGAAGACCTCCCCTGGATGAGACAGGTGTGTTTAACACAGAGACTAATTCACAACTTGAACAGTCACACAAAAATAAACAAATTGTCAGTGGCTATGGTCAACGCCCTTACCAACAACGCCATAGGTGGAGACCTTATAGTAGATACCCTTATTCCCGAGGAGGTTACTACTACCAAAACTATAGAGACAAACAGCGTCCCCAGACGCCCCCCTCTAGCGTTAGGAGGCCCCCTCTGCCCTTTCGAGGACAGTCACGCGGCTCCAGGCCTCCTTACAATAACAGACGGCGGTTTTAACCCGTCACTTTCTCCCCCTCCCTCCCCTCCACTCACACCTCCTGTTGTTCCACACTCTCAACACTTACAGCATACTGACACCATCCCACACCTCACCTTCCTTGATAGACTCCTACCCTTTGCGTCAGCTTGGTGTTCCATCACTACTGACAGGTGGGTCCTCAACATAGTTCACTATGGCTACACTATTGAATTTGACTCATGCCCCCACTTGGGCACATACTACTCACTACACCTTCACCTGCCCTATGGGAAGAAATTGACTCCTTGTTGCACAAGGGGCCGTCTCCCCTGTCTCAATAGATGATACTGCCAACTGCCTTTTTCTCGCTACTTTTTGGTAGACAAACGAGACGGTGGCCAGCGGCCCATCCTTGACCTCAGGGAGTCAACAGATTCATCAAGCCCCGCAGGTTCCGTATGGTTACCCTAGCGGTTATCCTCCCTTTTATCAAACGGGGAGACTGGATGGCCACCATTGATTTGAGAGATGCCTACTTCCACATTTCTATTGCCCAAGACCACCGTAGATACCTCTGCTTTGCCCTAGAAGGACAAGTTTTCAAATTCAACTCCCTACCTTTTGGCCTTTGCACAGCTCCCCGCGTGTTCACGAAGTGTCTCGCGGTTGTGGCGGCTCATTTGCGGAAACGCGGAATCTCCGTATTTCCATACATTGATGACTGGCTTTTGATCTCTCCCACTAGAACTCAGCTCCTCTCTGACATATCATATACCTTATCTCTTTTACAGGACCTTGGACTCATTGTCAACCTCGACAAATCTCAACTGATTCCTACACAACACATTCATTTCATAGGTGCCATGATAGACTCCAACGCCCAGAAGGCATTCCTCCCAGAGGACCGGTTCCTCAATCTCAAGCGGGCCATCACTGGCCTCCTCTCCCAGAGACATGCTTCTGCATGGACCATTCAGTCCATCCTGGGCCACATGGCTTCCACCACAAGTGTCACACCCTTTGCCAGGCTCCGACTCCGCCCGCTTCAGGCTTGGTTCCTTGCTGCCTTCAATCCCCTTGCAGACAGTCAGTCTGTCATCCTCCACCCTCCCTCCCTGTCCTTCGGTCACTCATATGGTGGACAAGGGAATCCAATGTGTGCTCGGGCATGCCCTTTCTTCCCCCACCCGTCCCTGTCAGTGACCACGGATGCCTCCGAGGGAGGCTGGGGAGCCCACACGCTACACCTCCAGATCAGCGGCCGCTGGTCCCCGGAGGAGATGCAACTCCACATAAATTCACTCGAGATGTTGGCAGCAGAGAAAGCCCTTCGGGCGTTCTCGAACCTAGTTCACAACCGCACCGCCCATATAATCACAGACAACACCTCTGTCCAGTTTTATCTCAACAAACAGGGTGGGACTCACTCGCACAACCTCCTGGCCCTCTCAATTCGCATCTGGGACTGGTGCATACAGAAAAACATCTTCCTGGTGGCAGTTCACCTTCCAGGCAAGGACAATACCTTAGCAGACTCCCTCAGTCGGACATCCTTGACCACTCACGAGTGGCATCTTCATCCCAGAGAGTTCAGGTTCCTAACCCGCCGATGGGGCCACCCACAGGTGGACCTGTTTGCATCCCCGACAATGCTCACTGCCCCTCTTCTGCGCAAGGCTAGACCCTCGCGCATCCCCAGGTTGCCTGGGAGATGCCTTCCTTTTCAAGTGGTCCCTAGGCTTCCTTTACGTATTTCCACCCCTCCCACTCCTCTCCAGAGTGGTAGCAAAGATTGTCTCAGACAAGACCGATTGCATCCTCATAGCGCCATGGTGGCCCAGGCAACCATGGTTTGCCCCCCTCCTCCATGCAGCCAGGGCAACTTTCTGCGCCTGCGGTCCAGCCCGGACCTGCTGACGCTACAAGACGGCCTACTTCAACACCCAGACCTCCCAACCCTCCGCCTGACGGCTTGGAGGATAACCCCTTAGACCACGTCTCTGATGCGGCACGCCTCATCTTGTTGGCGGCCCAGAAGGCCTCGACTAAAAAGTCCTATACCTACAAATGGAAAAAGTTCGCTACTTTTTCCGAATCCCGGGGCCACCCTCCTCTTTTAGCCCCTATTCCGGTGGTAATAGACTTTTTGGTTCATCTTTCATCCCTTAATTTTTCTCTCTCCTCGATAAAGTGCTATCTAGCTGCCCTATCATGGTATAGGAGGAGAGGTGGACTCCCGTCCCTCTTTCAAGATCCTATTATCCACATGTTCCTAAAGGGTTATAAGATGATCCACCCCCCGTTTCCCCACCACCTCCAGCCTGGAGCCTTGAACTTGTTCTCTCCCAGTTGTCTAAACCCCGTTCGAGCCCATGGCTCACGCTGATATCTCCCATCTCTCCTGGAAAACAGCGTTCTTGGTTGCTATTACCTCAGCCAGGAGAGCTAGCGAGATAACAGCCCTTAGGGCTGATCCCCGTTTATAAGGTTCCACGAAGACAAGGTTGTTCTTCGGACCGATGTTACTTTTACCTAAAGTTGTATCCCATTTTCATAGGTCCCAGGACATCACTCTCCCTGCCCTATTCCCTCAACCACCCTCTCAGTTAGAGGTGTCCCTACACTCCCTGGATGTCAAAAGGGCACTTTCCTTCTATATTGACAGGACTGCCAGTTATAGGAAGTCGCCCAGACTTTTCCTTAAATATAGAAAGGATGCTCTTGGCACTCCGGTCTCCTCACAGCGTCTGGCGTCATGGATAGTTTCCACAATTCGGTTGGCCTATCAATTGGCAGGTAGAGATCCTCCCCCGACATTACAGGCACATTCCACGAGGTCAGTTTCTACCTCTCAGGCCTTTCTGCGGGGAGTTCCAGTTCATGACATCTGCAAAGCGGCAACATGGTCAACTCCTTCCACCTTTGCATCCCATTACAAGCTGGACATCATCGCCAAGAGGGATGCAGCCTTTGGCAGAGCCGTTCTCTTTTCGTGTGTGGCATGACCCACCTCCAGGTAAATAGCTTGTTACTCACCCATGTGTGTGGATTTCACAGACCACATGAAGAAGAAGTATGGGTTGCTTACCTGTAACCATATTTCTTCGAATGTCAGGTCTGTGAAATCCCTAGGAACCCGCCCATCCTCCCCACGGTCATGCCTCTTTTCGTTCTGCGTTTCGCGGAAACGGACTGAGGAGCAAGCCCCGCCTGGGCGCTGGGGCTGATGGGAAGGTGGGCGGTGCTTGTATTTAGATCTTTCTAGTAGAGTATCCGAGAATCTGCGCATGCGCAGGGGAAAACCCATGTGTGTGGATTTCACAGACCTGACATTCGAAGAAATATGGTTACAGGTAAGCAACCCATACATCTTCCCTCACTATCCTGAAGTATCATTTTTGGGCTTAGGGCTTTGTCTGCGTATAGGGCAACCCCCCTCCTCTTTTTTCCGGCCGAGGCCACAAAGACTTCGCCTGATGTTTTAATTGTTTTTGTTGTGATTGATATGTGAGCCACCCGAGCCGGCTGGGAGTGGCGGCGAACAAGTTCAAATAAATAAATAAATAAATCAGTAGATCCCACACTTTACATGAGTCAATAGTGTGATGCAGCAGGTAAAACAGCCAATGCAATTCTAGGCTGCATCAATAGGATAGTGTAGAGATCAAGGGAAGTTCTAGCCCCCCCCCCCCCCCCATATTTTGTTTTTTGTCAGAGCTCACTTGGAATCATAATCCAGGCCCAGTTCTGGGCACCACAACTGAAAAGAGATATTGACAAGCTGGAGGGTTCTGGCCCAGCTTACCTGTCAGAATGTATCTCTATAGACCACCTCGGAGGTTAAGATCTTCTAGGGAGACCCTGCACTCGGTTCCACCTTCGTCACAGGTACGGCTGGTGGGAAAAAGAGGCAGGGCCTTCTCGGTGGCTCCTTGGCTGTGGAACTCCCTTCCCAAGGCCCTTCCAGACATCTTCAGGTGTAGCACATGGCAATATCGATTGGGACAAAATAAAGGCCCTTCAAGACAGGCCCTATATCCCAGGATCTGATCCCAGGTTTTCTGCTTTATACTGGATTATATGAGTCCACACTGCCAGATAAACTGGGATAAACAGATAATCTGGGATCATATCCTGGGATAAAGGGGCAGTGTGAAAGGGGCCCCAGTAAAATCAGATCAGCTCCTTCCCTCCTGACCTTTAGAAAGAAACTAAAAACCTGGCTGTGGGACCAAGCTTTCGGAGAATAGTTAGTGCAATAGGCAGTTATGAAGCAATTGCAACACAATTGGAATGCCTCCTGGATTATGACTACGGATCTTGTATGGTTTTTAATAGATATGCTATTTTTTATTTTTTAATGATTTTAATGTATGTGTATATTGTATTTGTATGTTTATGTTTGTATTGAGGAGGAGGAAAGCTTGCTTTCTGCTGCTCCAGAGATTAGGACGTGGAACAATAGATTCAAACTGCAGGACAAAATATTCCACCTAAACATTAGGAAGAATTTCCTGATGGTCAGAGCTGTACAGCAGTGGAATATACCGTGATGGTCTCTGGAGGTTTTAAAACAGAGGCTGGATGGCCATCCCTTGCGGGTGCTTTCATTGTGTTTTCTTGCATGGCAAGGGGATGGACTGGATGGCCCTTGAGGTCTCTTCCATCTCTGTGATTCTACAATTCATGGGTTCAATCCCAGGAATTTTGTTAGGACTAGACCAGTGGTTCCCATTCTTGGTCCTCCAAATGTTGTGGATGCCAGCTCCTAGAACTGGTGGCAGTTGGTCAAGTTGGCTGGGGTTTCTGGGAGTAGAAGTCCCAAATAACCATAGAAGTCAATGTTTTGGCTGATCTATGGCCCAGCATTTAGGTGGGTGGTTAGCCTCATGTGGCCTGTGGAAAAGAGAGCTGTGTCCAGATGTTGGGGCATAGAATGCTTACCTCTGTGGTTGTGTTACATCACAACAGTGGCAGTTGGGCCTTTCACCAACTGGTTGGCCTAGGCATGATTGAGCTGGGCCTGTCTCTTCTGTGGTGTAGTCTCCATCTCTTGAGGTTTTTGAGCAGAGGCTAGATGGTCATCTGTTTCGAGTGCTTTGATTGTGTGTTCCTGCATAGCAGCGGTTGTACAGATCACTGTTTCTCAAACTGTGCTCATCCAGGTGTTTTGGACTTTAGGTCCCAGAAATCCCAGACAGCTTACCAGCTGTTAGGGAATTGTGGGAGCTGAAATCCCACAACACCTGGAGGAGCACCGTTTTGAGAACCACTGGACTAGATGGCCCTTGTGGTTTCTTCCAACTCTATGATTCTGTTCTTTCTCTCATAGGTCACAGCAATGACAGCTGGAATTATCTTTATTCAGCTGCTTGGGCCAAGTTGTTCTAAGTCATTGTATAATAAGAGTAGAAATGTATTATGTTGCAGTGCTGTTCAGTCACTGAGAACAGCACTACAGATTGCACGTAGCACACTTTTCCCTGTGACTATCCTGTTAACAGCACAGATGTCAATAATAGATGTTGGGAAGTACCTGAGATGGGCCACCTTTCTCTTGTGATGTCTGCTGCTACCTAATATAAATCTCAGAGCTAAGGAATCTTATATGCTATGCAATGAGCCGTGTTCAGACAATGCTTCACAATGCAGATTTCTTCCTGTTCATCCAGCTTGTGTTTTAATTTGCCACATAACTGTCTGAGTAATGAGTGGACAATTATCTGTCTCAGGCAGGGAATGACTAAAGTTTCTAACCTGGGCGTCTTTTGTCTTTTCCTTTATCTCTCAGGAGAGCGACTGTGTAGCTTAGAGGAAGGAATTCCTGGGAGTGGCACCTACACACGTCATGGTTTTATCTTTGCCTCTTTGGCTGGTTGTCTTGTGAGGAAAAGTGAAAATGGCACGGTGAGAATCAAACACTCGCATAGTAGCAGTCTGGTGGTTGGATCTGAGGGTTGCAGATCCTGAATAGTTTGATGTGAGTTGGATCAGTTCATCAGTGGGGATACAGAAAGGAGGAACCAATTCACAAGGTGGGGAAAAGGGCCAGACTGATTGAGAAGAATATGTAAGTGATCAACTAGAAATCTAGAAGGAACTTAGAGATACTAAAGCAATGCACCGACTGAGTGATTAAAAAGCTATCATCTTTGTTCCCCTTCAGCTCCCTGTTATCTCTGTGATGAGGGATGTGGAGTCTCAACTTCTGCCTGATGTGGGAGCCACAGTGACATGCAAGGTAATATCAACAGTTCTAGCTAAGTGTTGTAGTCTGGCAAGCATCAAATGATTTTCTGAATGTTCAGAGGATGAGGGGGAGGATGGGGTTCAAAGTGAGGAGTCTGTGAGTGATCGAAGAGAATTGCAGGCAGTGCAGGCTGATATTTGGGATTCTTCAGCTCGTTCCCAGGCAACAGAAAATGCAAATATCAGTTTCCCGAAGAAAGGGCCTAGGGCCGATGGGTAGGTTTCACGGGAACTTAGATTAGACCTGAGAATGTAGGGAGTGAAAAACAGATAAACTAGATATTCTCAGAGAATTTGAGATAAGATGCTGAAGTCCAGGTGTGTCAGGAATGGTGCCGTGGGTGTCTTAGAGAGCTTAAATTAAGTGGTTTTGTTTCAGACCTCTCAGAGGAGATTGTTCTCCTGTGTCTGCTCTCAAATCCTTGGTTCACGTATTCTCAAGTTTCCTGTTCTTGTCTGTGCCTGTGTTTCTTGGAGAGTTTACCTTGGAAAAGTTCCTGTTTTCATGTTCATGGATTTATGTCTGAAGTATTGCTGTGGATTTTGGTTTCCTGAGCTTTATGTTCCTTGTCATTTTTGGATTACTGCTCTTTTGTATTTTCTGTTCTATGGATCCTTTTGGAATTGCCCTTTCCCCTTTTTATCGACTTTCTTTAATAATCATTTTAGATTGAATTACTGGACTCTGGTGTGGTTCTGGATGAGAGGGTATTCCAGTGCTAGAATCCAACACTAGGCAAAAAGGAATTATCCTTCATTCAACTACTGGTGTGTTTTTAAAGGCCAAAATTACAACAGGACACATTCCAGCTATTGCATAAGGGTAGAATTGTTTCTCTTTGTATTTATAACCAATGTTCACCCTGTTTAGCTTACAATTTTCCATAAGCTCTAGAAGGCCTCACAGAATCCTGGATATTTACCCTTTATATTTTCTAGAAGTGAAAGGAAAAAGGCCCCAATAAGGCACCAGATCCTGTGTGATCGTGGAAGCTAAACAGGATCAGGCCTTGTTAGTATTTGGATGGAAGACACCAATGCATAAAAGGTGCTGTAGGTTATATTTCAAATGAATGCAGTGGCATCTCTAGAGTATTCCTTGCCTGAGAAAATCTTACGAAATTCATGGGCTACTACAAGTTGTCATACAGCTTGAAAGTGTATTCAGTAGTTCCATCCTTATCCACAAGGGATACACCCTAAGCCCTGTGAATGCCTGAAACCATAGCTAGTGCTGAACCCTATACCAGTAATAATTTCAGACCACAGTTGACTGTGCTTAACTGAAACAATGGAAAGCAAACCCACAGATAGGGGAGAGATTGGGTAATGTTTTTGGACAGAAGTTGATGGCGGATAATTGAAACCATAGAAAGTGAACCAACAGGTAAGAAGAAGCTCCTGTACATGGAAGGGAAGAAAGACAAAGTAGCTCAGAAGATCCCTTCAACAGTGACAGCAATATTTTGTTACAGAGAAAGAAGGGAAGAAAAGGCTAGTAATGTAATGGAGACAGTGTTGCTGGATCCTCATATTAACTCTGTTTCAAATTAAGCATATCAAATTCACAGCCATAACCATATACCGTTTTCTTGTCCAACTCTGTCCAGGTTTGCAGTATTAACTCTCGTTTTGCAAAGGTGCACATCTTGTATGTTGGCTCTTCACCACTGAAATCCCCATTCCGTGGAACAATCAGGTAAGTCGTGGTTGGTGGCATTTTCTAAGCATTGCAATAGCTGTAGTGCTCGCGATGGCAAATTAAACTAGAAACTATTGTTATTAGCACACAAAGTCTTCTGGTAATTAAATAGTGATGAATTGGGTTGTTGTAGGTTTTTCAGGCTATATGGCCATGTTCTAGTGACGAATTGCTCAAAGAATCTGTTCTATTGCTGCCAAGTTTCTTGTTACGTGCTGTCAAGTCATTTATGACATGGGGAAACCATAATGGATTTTTCTTGGCAGGATTTGTTCAGAGGGGGGTTGCCTTTGCCTTCCTCTGGGACTCAGAAAATGTTCCATGTTCAGTGGGTTTCCATTTGTATTCTGGTCTTCTGAGCCATAGTTCAGTGTTCAAACTATTCCACTACATTGGCTCTCTACTAGCTATTTTTTCCTGCGCCAGATCAACTGTGACACATAAAGTAATTTGTCTTATGGAGAAGAGAGATGGCAGGTTAGGTCTCACCTTCTCTTCTCCCATTACAGGAGGGAGGATATTCGAGCTACAGAGAAAGACAAGGTCAGTGAAATAAACACTTGATCTCTCATGTGATGAGAGAAAAGAAAGCTGATGCACAGATCAGAGCATTTTATCCTGATGCTAATAAATCTCTTTCCTTAATTACTATTTGGGAAGGTTAAAATGTTGTTGAGACAATGGTCTTTTTTTTTTTAGCAATCCTGCTATTATTGGTTTGCAGGGAAAGAACAACAGTAATTGTCCTTTTTGGACAAAGTGTGTCCTAGCACAGGAGTGGGAAACAACTTTTCCTCACTGTTGATTTTGCTGATCAGGGCTGCTGGGAACTGCAGTTCAATATTTGAAGGTCACAGCATTGTAACCCGGTCCTTCAACAAGATCAGATGCATGTTACTGAGATGCTTTCAAGCTTCCTTTATGTCCAAATCGGCCTCGTTTCGCCTCACACATCTCCTATATTATCATTGTCTTGAAATTGTCCCAGAACTGACCATTCTCTTTTTCTCCCCCACTCCGGCTACTATTAACTTGATGGCAGGTAGAGGTTTACAAAAGTTTTCGCCCTGGAGATATCGTTTTGGCCAAAGTTGTATCCTTTCTCTGTTGCTGCCTTTATATCCTAGCTTGAAATTGTGAATAGGAATGGAGATATTCATGCTAATTCCCTTAATTCATCCTACTGGGTTAGATCTCGTTAGGTGATGCACAATCCAACTACTTATTGACCACAGCAGAGAATGAACTGGGAGTTGTGGTGGCTCATAGTGAAGCAGGTAAGAGCACTCTTGTTCCAAAAAGCTTGAAGGCAATGCTGAAAGGTGTTGTATCTGATGGTATTTCCAAGGGCTCAAGATTCAAGTGTGACCAACCAGGAAGTGCTGTGTACAATCTAACATTGTTTTTGATTGAAGATAGATATTTAGAATATATAGTAAATTCTCTGTAAGTTGAAATGGAGAGTTGGTGATGGGTGTTCAGTTTTGTGGAAGCAGAGTTGCAGAATGACAGGATAAGCACTGGTGAAAGAAAATTGCAAGTTATTTTCACTGAGTGGAGAGGAATCTGTTTTCCAGGGTAAGTATAGTGTAAATATTGATTTCTGTTTTCTGTCTCAGGTGTACAGATGGTTCCAATCAGCTGGTGTGAAATGCAGTGCCCCAGTACACATGGCAAGGAGCTGCGCAAGGTAGCCCGGGTACAGCCCCAGTTTCTGCAAACATAGTGGTTACATCTATTAAGTTTCACAACTAATAGATAAAGATGTAGCTCTGTCATGAGCAAGAGAAACTCAAAAGGAGTCTCCTCAGCTATTGCTGGAAATAAGGATGCAAAGCCAGAGCTAGGACTCTAGAAACATCTCTTTGCTTCCGCCTCTGGACCGAATGAGGCTTTGACTACAGGCGATTTCTTCCAGTTTTGTACCATTTTGTAAACCAATAAACTTTTCTCATAATCTCTCTGGATACTACCTTGAATTGCAACCCGGTCTAGAAAAGATAAAAAAGGACAATCTAAAGCAGTGTTTCCCAACCTTTTTTGAGCCGCGGCACACTTTTTACATTTGCAAAATCCTGGGGCACACCACCAACTAAAATGACAAAAATGACACTCTAACACAGTAATACATACAGTTAATATGTTTTTAAATGTATTTATACACTCAGTGTGAAACCTGGGCCTGTTTCAATGAACACAACATAGATATCCTGGCAGGAATGATAGAAAGACACAAACTTCCCACACAGAACTCCCATAACCAAGAGAAAATGCTATAAGGGTTTGGTGGGTATTGACCTTGAGTTTTGGAATTGTAGTTCACCTATATCCAGAGAACACTGTGGACTGAAACAATGTTGGATCAGGACCAAACTTGGCATGAATACTCAATATGCCCAAATATGAATGCAGATGGAGTTCAGGAAATAGACCTTGACATTTGGGAGTTGTAGTTGCTGGGATTTATAGTTCCCCTACAATCAAAGAGCATTCTGAACCCTACCAATGATAGAACTGGGCCAAACTTCCCACACAGAACCCCCCAGGAGGCAAGAGGAGGTCTCTACTTGGGGAAAGGGAGGCAGGCCTTCCCAATGCATGGAGAGGGAGTGACCAAGTAGACAACGGGTGGGGAGGGGGGGTGTTTGTAATTTTGTGCCTTTATCGAGGTAGGTTTCTTAGGGTTTTTATACTTCAACACACTAGAGTCTTCCCCCCCCCCCCTTCCTGGAGGTTCCAATTTCCCACGGCACACCTGATGATCGCTCACGGCACACTAGTGTGCCCCGGCACACTGGTTGAGAAACACTGATCTAAAGGATTTCCTTAAAAAAAAAAAAACTTTCTGAGCTGTATATTGTTTCATTTTTCCCAGGACCAACTATCTCGTGATAGGAAGGATTGTAAGGCACCAGAGTATTGAAGATAAACTGCTGAAGAGAATAGTACCGGTCTAATATATTCCTGCACTATACTGATCATTCAGTCTTTATATTTTTCTGCATGTTTATCATTGCTTAACAGTGAGTCTCCTTACAGGCCATTTACATGGTCACAACCAGCATGCACACTCAACAAATAGCTAATTGGTCTGCAATTTAGAAAATTGATATTGCTTTGAAATTAGTATATTCTTGTCCAAGTTATTCATAGTTAATATGTATAGCTCCATCTCTAATTTCAAATGCTTACATCTTGTTTATGCTAGTGATTTACGTATGGTCATAATGCCCCACAAAGGATGTCCCTTCTGTAGGATGTATTACTGTATGGAGGGAGTGAGGAAAGCGTGGCCTTCCAGAGGTTTTTAGTTGTTTCCTAAATACTTACTAAGGAATGTTGAGGGAAATTTTGCCAAGTTTTGACTTTGTACTTGTGAACAGAAAATATTTCATTTTTTCCCAAGGGATGTCACAGCAGTGTAAGGCCTTCAAAAGTTCCCTTGAAGGGCCAGTGTAGCTCATTTACCCCCAACAGTTGCCCACTTCTGCTCTGTAGGGACTCTGAAGATACCCTGAATGGGACAGTTATCTGCAATGCATAGACAGTGGCATTGAGATGAGCTACAGGTGAATATTTGGATTTAACAGCCAGTACTTTTTTTTCATGTCAGGAGTGACTTGACAAACTGCAAGTTGTTTCTGGTGAGAGAATTGGCAATCTGCGAGGATATTGCCCAGGGAACGCCTGGATGTTTTACCATCCTGTGGGAGGTTTCTCTCATGTCCTCACATGGGAAGCTGGAGCTGACAAACGGGAACTCACCACACTCCCTGGATTCGAACCAACAACCTTTCAGTCAGCAGTCCTGCCAGCACAATGGTTTAACCCACTGTGCAACCAGGGGCTCCACAGCCAGTACTGTCAAGATAGAACAAAAGGCAAGAGGACCACTTGCAATTGAGAGTCACTAGCTGGGAAAAGTAGCAAAGTCACAGGCCAGATGTCACCTCCATTATAGGTTACTTTCTGTAGGCTACATAAATGCAATTATACTGAAAGGACTTTTAGTATAGTGGTTTCAGAATTGGACTAGAGCACTGCCAGGCCAGGGTTCAGGAAAACTCTCTGGGTGACCTTGGGCAAACAATACTCAGCCAAAGGTTAAACCAGAGAAATGGAGAAGCCCCAACTCATGTGAAAATAGGTGAAAACTTTCATAGTAGTCAGTTGTCACTACTATAGCCCACCAAGAGTTCTGGATTCAGTCTCTTTTGAGAGAGGAAAATTGGATAGAAATAGATAAGAATAATTAGATTGCATTGATATCCTTTCAGCATTCCGAAATCTAGGCCGGAAATTGGGTCATCACAGTTGCCCATTTTGAACATTGGTATGGTTTTCATTAGAAATGGCCAAACCGAGTTATTCATGGTTCAGTGAACACTGGAGAAGATAGTTATCAGGAAGTCTTGCAGCATAGTAGGATTTGAAATAAGGCAAGGCTTAACTGACGAGGATAGCTGGGTAACTGATGGGCATTGCAGTCCTACAGCAGCTGGTAATTACAAATGTTGTTACTTGAGACTTCATTCTGGTTCTGGAAACAACTGAAAATGCAAAGGGCCACTACAATCGCAATACAGCTCTCTGCCCTACTTCACTGAATCCTGAGATTTCATTGGATATCACAAACTTGAAAAGAGTGGTGGCATTTTGCTACAGATTCTGGCAGGTAACAGTTAGCTCATTGGCATAGTGGTATTCTGAGATCCCCAAATGAAGTAAAAGACACCAAATGTATTGCACATAATTCCTTTATTTTACCGAGACTAGGGCAAATGCAGCCATTGTACAGTGAAGTGAGCTCCAGTGTAAACCTGCCTTGTGTCAGACATGGATACCACACAGATTGTTGAGCATAAAAGTAACACATGATATACAGTATCTGGGCTGACTGGCACTACAGCAATGTTATGGGGTCACAGTTGGAAATCACAGGGTAGGCGCTGTTCCCTTCTCTTCCCTAGCCTCAACCCTTCTTCCTGGAGTTTTGAAGGCAATCACATAAAAGTTGGCTATTGTTACCTAACACAAAACCAGATATAGCTGCAAGGACAGCTAAAAAATGGCCTTTTAGTTAAGTGGCAAGCTGTTTTCTAAAATAACGGGCCTTGTGTCACAGCTGTGCTATTTCAAACATCCCTAGTCTTGGATCACAAAAGTGACGACAAAGCCACATGAAGCAACATTTGACTGATGCATCTACAGCTGCCACGTGAAATGGAATGAAAGCGGGAGGGACTCTGTTTTTGGGAATGCTGGGGAGTATCTGAGTCCCTTTTCACTTAAGCAGCATCACATTCCATTGCGGTGGGCTTACTACTCTCCCAGAGCCTCTGCTGGACCATGGTCCCCATCTTTAGGTATCTAGCCAGGTCTGGTGGGAAAGGGGAGTGAATGTGGAAGGAAATGGGTCTTGGAAGGAAAGAACATGGCCCCAGAAAGCTTCACCTCCTTTGGCTCACCACCTAGTCCCTTAGGCTGTGGTAGGCATGTGCTGGGGAGGAAAGGGACAAGGAAGGGGACCTCCTACAGATGTCTTTCCGCGGGCCTCACTTTTTGACCTTGCCCTGAGCTGCCACAGCTTCCATGGCCTTGCGGACTGTCTCCTCATCTCCCAGGAACTGCATGGGTTTGATAGGCTTCAGGTTTTTGTCCAGCTCATACACAATAGGGATCCCAGTGGGCAGATTGAGTTCCATGATAGCTTCTTCAGACATTCCTGCAAAGCATAAAATGATAAATCATATGGAAACTTTGCAATATTGCCCTCCTTAATAACGCTTTAGAAAGAACCACCTTGAAGTTTCCCTTCAAACCTGACCAGACTTGTGCTGATTTGAGACAGATTCGTCTCACATCCTGAGTAGACTCACCTTCTAGGTGTTTAACTATGCCACGGAGACTGTTGCCATGGGCAGCAATGAGCACCCGCTTGCCTTCCTTGATCTGTGGAACAATTTCCTCATTCCAGAAGGGCAAGGCCCGGGCAATGGTATCTTTCAAGCTCTCACATGTAGGCAACTGATCTTCAGTTAGGTCAGCATAGCGACGGTCCTGGGGAAGAAAATGTAATGCCACTTAAGACACAACAGCAGCTGGTTTTACTTTCAGGGACTATCTAAACAACCTGTTCAGTGAAACCAAGGAACCCCTTGTCTTTAGGAAAAAATATTATTTTTGACCACTGCTACAGACTCAGCAGAAAACACCAGGCCCTGTTGTTATAAAACCCATGGGAAGGTTTCCCTGCTTGTATTGTGATCTCCACCCAGCATACCTTCCTTCATCGATAGCACTATTACTTAATATTTACTGTCAACAACCTGCTAGGTTTTAAATGTCTGCTTGGCAAAAAAGATCTCCATTAGAGGTCATAAAACAGAGTATAACTTTCATTATGATTCCACACCCAAGTTTGTCTAATACGGATTCGTTTGTCTCTCTAACAGTTCTAATTATAACTGATGCAGACTGTTGTATTGAACCTGTCTAGCAAAAGGGTGGCACCTATAATCCATTATTCTAAATCATATAGTTCTGTTCTCAGTACATGTGCTAGTGACCCCTCTATAACTAGTCTTCTATGTGTTTTTGACTTTAATGCCCAGGAACCTCAGCTGCCCTGGCCACAAATGATCAGGGATCCTGGGAGCTAAAGTCCAAAATACTGGAAAGACCAGACTTCGAAAAACTGCTCTAGAAATATCTTGCATGTAATGTACGAACTGTGTCCGTTTTCACAGTTAAGCATTGACGATATATATACTGTACAAATGAAAATCTCTGTCACATCCACCCACCACAAATAGCCTTGACATCTGTTGCTACATAGTACATTCACCAAGGAATGAAATGTGAATTATTAATTACATGAAATAAATTGCTCTTTTCCTTACCGAGTCCTAATGTAGTCATCGAAATGCACAGTGCAAGGTTCAGTTCCAACACAAAGCCAACAATTAGCAAAGCAAATGGTAAGGTTCCCAAAATCACTAAGCTAAGGTAAGACCACATGATGAAGATGGGGGCACATTAAGCCAAATCAATCCATCATAGGAAAGGAATAAGAACATGAGACTATGGAATTCAATGTTATGTTTATCCACAGAGTTTTCCCCAAATGACAATTCCGTCACTTTCACAAAACTTAAAAGATCTCCCCGCTCACCTTGCTGATGGCACTGTAGAAAGGGTGATCCGGCTCCATGGGAGGAGGTGGGATGTCAAAGGAACGCCTCCAGATCTTCACTTGGGCCTCTCCGTGTTTAGCAGCAGTCTCAGCCTTGTTAAGGCCTGTCAGACCCCCATAATGCCTCTCATTGAGACGCCAGGTTCTCACTACAGGTAACCACATTTGATCAATGGCATCCAGCACAGTCCAGAGAGTGCGGATTGCTCTCTTCTGCACGGATGTGAAGCAGATGTCAAACTCATAGTTAGCATCTAGAAGGGGGCACAGAAAGCAATGTCCATTCAATTTGCAGTCCACTTTATTCCAAACTTTCAAACACATTGTCTTTAGAAATGGAATACAAAGCGTATCTCTCTCCAGCCGACTGGACATATTAAAACCACAGAAAGTACCCTCGTACAGTTGCTTCACATTTTTCTCCAAATTTCAGTATCACACATAAGATGAAGAAATCACTAAATCTAGGGAGGGAGAGAATAAGGAATACACCATTCCTTATTACACTGTAGAGCAGGCATGGGCAAACTTCAGCCTTCCAGGTGTTTTGGACTTCAACTCCCATAATTCCCAACAGTCCAAAACACCTGAAGGGTCGAAATTCGCCCATGCCTGCTGTAGAGGAAAGAAACAACTTTGGTAAAGCAAGCACCGTAGCATCATGGATTTCATTTGATTACAACCACCAAGTTTCAGAGTGGAAAAGTAGCAACTAATCTGCAAGACACCAAATTTTACATTCTTCCTGCACATAGGTTGTACCATCTACAATATAGCTACTGTAGTTTGTGACTGGCTACACAGGCACCCAAGGAATTGGAAGTTGTAATGCTTATGTAATCCTTGGGCAGTGGCTGGGGGAGGAAGATCAGAGCAGCAGCCACTCCATCAGCAGGAGATGAAGCAATTATTCGTTTTCCCTTTAAGAAGAGCTAACTTGTGGCACACTGACAAGTGGTCCTTATGTTCTCTTGCCAGTTCTTCATGGTAGAAAGACAGAACAGGGCTAACCAGTATCACAGGGGCAGCAGTTGTGTCCATACAATGGAGCAAAATGCAATTGTGCAAGGACTGGACACCTCAGACATGATCAGATTCCTTATGTAATGCCCTTGATGTGACTGGTGCATGTGTCTTCATGTCGGCCATTGACTTATGGTGAGCCCATGAATTTTACAGACACGTTAATACAGAGTTGTTTTAATTATTAGTTATGACTAAATTTAAATCAGTGAAGCCAAGTACTATAAAACATTCTTAGTGGTAGAATATTTGCCCTGTTGTCTGAAGACAGGTAGAAAAAAATTAAGAAAGAGAGTTTGGCCCCTTGAGCCTGCGGGGCTCGATTGCAGAGCTGTTTCTTGAAAGCTCCCCACCATTTCCTGTAGTCAGAATTGGGCAGAATCTCTTCCTTTGTTGCAGCACCACTAAATGACTCAGCGCCAGTTGCATCTCCCTAACAAAGGCCCAGCGCTCTGTAGGATGGAGAAAAGGATGGGAGGGGGTTATCCCCCTAACCACTTCCTAAACCAGAGCATTTTAAGCTACTGCCAGGTTCCCTCCTTGGAAGCTCTTTGGCTCAGGCAAAAACAGTGCTCTGTTTTAGAAACAGCTACATGACCTATTCAAGGTCACTTGCTGCCTATTGCACAACTGGAGGACATACCTAGAGAGGCAACTGTCCTTTTTTATTGGGAGACGGCAACATACAGGTCAAACACCTTTCTCATGCAAGGCAGGAAATGTGACCAAGCAATTGATTCTACTGCCGGGTTGCTGTGAGTTTTCGTGCTGTATGGCCATGTTCCAGAAGCATTCTTTCCTGACGTTTTGCCTGCATCTATGGCAGGCATCCTCCGAGGTTGTGAGGTCTCTTGTAAACTAGGCAAATGAGGTTTATATATATACGAGGAATGTCCAGGTTGGGAGAAAGAATTCTTTGTCTCTTTGTAAATGTTGCAATCGACCCCCTTGATTAGCATGGAATAGTCTTGCAGTTTCAATGTCTGGCTGCTTCCTGCCTGGGGGAATTCTTTCTTGAGAGGTGTTATCTGGCCCTGGGTTCTTTCTCCCCACCCTGGACATTCCACAGATATATAAGCCCCACTTGCCTAGTTTCCAACAGACCTCACAACGTCTGAGGATGCCTGCTGTAGATGTGAGTGAAACGCCAGGAGAGAACACTTCTAGAACATGGCCATACAGCCCAGAAACCCACAGCAACCCAGTGATTCTGGCCATGAAAGCCTTCAACAACACAATCCTACTGCCATTTGGAGCCAGATGACAGTAAAAACATGAAGCAATGGATATGATGGTGGTAGTAGTGATGATGAAGTTATATCACCAGAGGCAGGAATTGGAGGCGAACAAGATTAAATTCTAAAAGGAAGGGACCTGAGGCTCCCGGATGGATTATGATGCCTCTGCTTAACCCTTGGAGGTGAAGAGCTGGTTCTCAGTGGAAGAGAAAACCAGGTGGAGCAAGGGAAGAAAAACCTCCTCTTTGCCCTACTTTACAGCCCTAGCTTGCTCTCTCACTGGTTGGTAAAAGCTCCATCACTAAGCTGAGGCTCTGAGAATGTGTGTGGGCCCCTCACAACTCAACACTGCCCCCTCCAGTCACCCTCTCCTATGCATTATGAGTGACTAAGTCACAGGGAAAGGCACATCCTTCCGCTGAGCAACGTGTTGCTGAAGACTCGCACTGCAGTCCTACTTATCCTCTTTCCTCAGCCGCCATGCTGCTTTGAGTACCTTCTAATCAACTTCCATCAATGAGACCTCCAAGTTTCCCTATCCTTAGGGTGTTGCAAACCCAGGGCACCCGTCTTCATTGGTGTCATCCATCCATCTCTTTTCTACTGCCTTTCACCGTACTAAGTACAATCGTCTTATCTAGTGTTTTCTCATGATATGCCCAATGTAGGACAACCTCAGTATACGCTTCCTGACTTCAGGCCTGATTTGATAAATGTCATTGTTTATTATGCTTATTTTATATAGTTTATGCAATGTATTTATGAAATGTGTTTTTATTTGTTTACTTGTTTTGGGTTGGGGGATGATGTTGTGTGTTTGTATTATGTAATTCCTGTTTTTTAACCATTTGTTCATGGCTGTGAGTCCCACCCATGGGAGAAAAGTGGGACAAAAATAAATAATAATTTGCTCTAGGACCCATTTATTTTTCTTTCTAGTGGTTCTTGGTATCTGCAGACCTCTTCTCAAACTCCACATCTTAAATGGGTTGATTAATAATAAAATAATATTTTCCGCTTCGTTGGCGCCCCCTTGTTGTGGGGGAGAGGCTTGCGTACCCTAATGAAGTTGTGAGCTATGCTGGCGGTGGCTACGGTAGGGCCTCCCATACCAGACAGGTCACAACCAAAGGGTTTAACAAAGAGCATCAAAGGGCAGGGTGGGCTCTCTATCCTTTCGGCAACCATCCTAGGAGAAGGAAAACTCTGATTTCAAACCCAGGCAGATGGTGCTCGTTTAACCCTGTAAGGTCAACCATCTAAGACAGTGGTTCTCAACCTTCCTAATGCTGTGACCCCTTCATACAGTTCCTCATGTTGTAGTGACCCCCAATCATATAATTATTTCAATGCTACTTCACAACTGTGATTTTCCTATTGTTATGAAGCGTAATGTAAATATCTGATATACAGGATGTATTTTCATTCACTGGACCAAATATGGCACATATACCCAATATGCCCAAATTTGAATACTCATGCGATTGGAGGGAGAGATTGTCATTTGGGAGTTGTAGTTGCTGGGATTTATAGTTCACCTACAATCAAAGAGCATTCTGAACCCCACCAATGGAGGAATTGAACCAAACTTGGGATACAGAATTCCCATGACCAACAGAAAATACTGGAAGGGTTTGGTGGGCATTGACCTTAAGTTTTGGAGTTGTAGTTCACCTACATCCCGAGAGCACTGTCAACTCAAAACAATGATGGATCTGGACTAAACTTGGCATGAATACTCAATATGTCCAAATGTGAACACTGGTGGAGTTTAGGGAAAATAGACTTGACATTTGGGAGTTGTAGTTGCTGGGATTTATAGTTCACCTACAATCAAAGAGCCTTTTGAACTCCACCAACGATAGAATTGGGCCATACTTCCCACACACACACACACACACCATGATCGACAGAAAATGCTGTGTTTTGTGATGATCTTTGGTGACCCCTCCAGGGGTCCCGACCCCCAGGTTGAGAAACACTGATCTAAGAGAAGGAAACTCGAACCAAACCTACGACCTGAGGTCCTCGCTGCCACCGTCCCAGCTTGCTAGGCCCCGGCAGACGAACCTTTGGTTTAATGAGTGAGGCCAGTTCTGTGCACCAGAAAAATCCATTGCACAGGCTCGAAGGACACATCCAACCTCCGAATCATCAACGCGCTTGCAGAAAGCGTGGGACGAGTCCTTCCTGAATCTTTGTTCGCGGGGAAAAAAAGGGCCAAGAATAATTTATTTTTCTTTCTAGCAGGTCTTTGGTATCCACAGACCTCCTCTCCATAGATGACTAACACATTACTACAGAGCAGGCATGGGCCAAGTTGGGTCCTCTGGGTGTTTTGGACTCCAACTCCCACCATTCCTCACAGCCTCAGGCCCTTTCCTTTTGCCCCTCAGCCGCTTAAGCGGCTGAGGGGCAAAAGGAAAGGGCCTGAGGCTGTGAGGAATGGTGGGAGTTGGAGTCCAAAACACCTGGAAGACCCAAGTTGGCCCATGCATGAACTATCTCGACCAAGTAATTTGAATATCATGTCTGATTGGCCAGCCTCAACATTCTAACACTCTTAAGCGGCTGTGGGGGAAAAGGGAAAGGGCATTTCCCCCATCTTCCACCTCCTCCTCCCCGGCTTCACCTCTCAGCGCCTCTCCGCCGCGCCTCGCCTCTTCCTGGCCGGTGGCGCTCAGGTCCGCGTCGTACCATCCGCTGAAGCGGTTCTCCAGGTTCCAGGCGCTCTCTCCGTGCCGGACTAAGACCAGCCTATACGCCGCTGCCGCCGCCATGCCGCCGGGAATCGAACGAAGCCTGGATGCGCCGCCTGGGATGAGATGATGCTCTCTGTGTGTGTGTGTGCCCTCCCCGACAAGGAGACTCTTCGGAGGCCAGGGCGCATGCACCGAATAACGCCCCGCCCACCTGCCTAAGATCTAATATTGTAGACACACACACACACAATTCGACACACCTTTAAAGAAGACACACACACTTCCTTATTGGCTATCTATTCCTTGCAGAGGTAGAGAGGTCTTGGGTGCGTCTAGGATTAATGCAATTTGACTCCATATAATTCAGTGTTTCCCAACCTTTTTTGAGCCGTGGCACACTTTTTACATTTACAAAATCCTGGGGCACACCATCAACCAAAATGACACAAAAGGACACTCTAACACAGTAATACATATAGTTAATATGTTTTAAAGTGTATTTATACACACAGTGTGAAACCTGGGCCTGTTTCGATGAACACAACATAGATATCCTGGCAGGAATGGCAGAAAGACACACACTTCCCATTGACCTTGGGTTTTGGAGTTGTAGTTCACCGACATCCAGAGAGCACTGTGGACTCAAACAATGTTGGATCAGGACCACACTTGGCATGAATTCTCAATATGCCCAAATGTGAACGCAGATGGGAGTTCAGGGGAAATAGACCTTGACATTTGGGAGTTGTAGTTGCTGGGATTTATAGTTCCCCCACAATCAAAGAGCATTCTGAACCCCACCAATGATAGAACTGGGCCAAACTTCCCACAAAGAACCCCCGGAGGCAAGATGAGGTCTCTACTTGGGGAAAGGGAGGCGGGCCTTCCCAATACATGGAGAGGGAGAGACCAAGTAGACAACGGGTGGGGAGGGGGTGTTTGTAATGTTGTGCCTTTATAGAGGTAGGTTTCTTAAGGTTTTTATACTTCAACACACTAGATTCTCCCCCCTCCCCTCCTGGAGGTTCCAATTTCCCATGGCACACCTGATGATTGCTCACAGCACACTAGTGTGCCCCGGCACACTGGTTGAGAAACACTGATAATTAACTGGTGGCTCAATCCTATGGAAACCTGGGAGTTGTAGTTTTACAAGGTCTTTCCTTCTCTGCCAAAGAGCCCTGGTGCATCAACAAACTGCAGGATTTCCATACATAGCACTGCTGGTTGCTCAATCCTATGGAAACCTGGGAGTTGTAGTTTTACAAGGTCTTTCCTTCTCTGCCAAAGAGCCCTGGTGCATCAACAAACTGCAGGATTTCCATACATAGCACCAGTAAAAATTCCACAGTGTAGACATGGATCTCTTGGCTGATCTAGCAGCTATGTAGGGTCAGCCCTGGTTTGTACTTGGATAGGAAACCCACCACAAATACCAGGTCCAGACAAAATTACTCCACTCATTTCATTACCTTCTTAGTAGAATAATAAGTATAATCTATAATAATAATAATAATAGGGAAGTAAAAAGTTTAAGCTCAAACGCTTGGATGTGTGAGTCTATCACTTCTATCTCTATGGCTATCTCAGGCCAGCTATTCGCGTTGCGAACTCGCAAGTGCGCATGCGCATGCTATGCCTTGGGGCTGGTCTTAGCCTGGAATTGAGACGTGCATTCTGTAGCCGGAACTATGACGGCTCTGCGCATGCGCACAGGCAGAGTCGCCCGCTTGCTCTCTCTCCCCCGGGCACGGAGCTCACGGAGCGCACGCGAAGGCCAACGTGACCTCCACACCCTTTGGGATGCCCCCCTGTCTGACCACGTGGCTTGGGCATCCCGGCTGCTCCACTTCTGCATCACTTTGAGTGGCTTAGCCTCGTTAAAGCTATAAGGAAAGAGAAGAGGTCTTTTTGGGTGCCTGAGCTACACTGTAGAATTAATGCAGCTTGGTGCTGCTTTAAGTGCCATGGCTCAATACTGTGGAATCCTGGGGATTGTTTTGGACAGGATCCAGACTGCTGCAGAGTAACCCTTGACATGTGTGTTCCCAGTTGTTTTGGCCTTCAACTCCCAGAAATCCTAACAGCTGGTAAACTGGCTGGGATGTCTGGGAGTTGAAGGCCAAAACACCTGGGGAACCACCATTGAGAACCCCTGAACTCCTAGATAATAAGCATATAAGACTCATTATGCCTCGTGTGGTACTTTTCTGTGGACAAGGAGTTAACATGAACCCTTTTGGAAGCATTGCCTCCAAAAAAATCCTGTAAATATCCTGGGAAGACAGACAGACAAATGTCAGCGTGGTGGAAGAAGCAAAAAGACCACCAGCATTGAAGCGATGGTCATCCGCCATCAACTCTGCTGGACCAGCCATAGGGTTGCCATATGTCCCTTATTCTAAGGGACGTCCCTTATTTTGGCCCTAAAATGTGTGTCCCTTATTTTCAGGCCCTGTCCCTTATTTTTGACTAGCAGGACAGGACTGGGCGGGGTTGGCCAGAGGAAGGTGCGCGCTGCGGTTTCCACAGCAATGCCTGCCCGGGGATTCCAACTCGCAGGGCAGCCTGCGCCCCGTTGGAAGGAAGAGGCGATACAGGACTTTTTCAAAGTACAGTAGACTAATTAACCGTTACCCAAGGGGAATGTTGAATCATGTTAGATAAAGATAGTTTCTGGTTGCTTGAGAGTTACTCTTAAAATAGGCCTAGCTGTGCATCCCAATACTATACAATGCTGTGTATCCCATACTATACTATACCATTAACTATCGACATAATAATCATGAAGATATACTGTCTTATAAAATTTATTTTATTTTAATGTTTAGACAGGGCACATTTAAAGTCAGCAAAGTCAAGGACTAAATACAGATGGAGAAAATTAGGTAGTTCTAATCATGTTTTTTCTGCATGACAAAGCATGCAGAAACATACCATGTACTGTTAAGAGGGTATAAGTTTCTTTTGTGAGTTTCAATCATTATCTTATTCTGTTAATAAAACTATTTCTACCTAATGTTTGAGTTTCAAGTTTTTAATGAAGTGTCCCTTATTTTTGTGAAAAATCCCGTAAATGTCCCTTATTTCTTATATCAAAAAATGGCAACCCTAACCAGCCATGTTGTCCAAATGCCCAACCACCGACTCCAAAGCAGTTGCTCTACTCCGAACTCAAGAATGGAAAACGGAATTAAAGAGATTTAAAGATGGGCTCAAAGCCAACCTTAAACATTCTGGCATAGACACTGAGAACTAGGAAGCCCTGGCCCTTGAGTGCTCTAGCTGGAGGTCAGCTGTGACCAGCAGTGCTGTAGAATTTGAAGAGCCATGAATTGAGGGTAAAAGAGAGAAACGTGCCAAGAAGAAGGCGCATCAAGCCAACACCGACCAGGACCGCCTTCCACCTGGAAACCAATGCCCTCACTGCGGGTGAACATGCAGGTCAAGAATAGGGCTCCACAGTCACCTATGTACCCACCGCTAGTACATCGAACTTGGAAAAGGCAATCTTACTATGTTAACAAGGGATCGCCTAAATAAGTAAGTAAGTGTCCCCAAGAAGAGTAGTTCAGACAGGAGGCCTGCAACTTGAATTCTCTATATGTACACAGCTGCCTCTTATCACTTCTCTGTCAGGTTTAGAGCATGTAAAAATGTCAGAATGAGCGGAAACTTGGAGATCAATAGAAACCCAGCAGGTTGCCAATGGAATGCTGCTATAGGCAATCAGTTCCAGAAGAATGGGTTGAACAAGTCTTCCAGCACTTGTTACAGCATGCTGCATGACTTTTTCCATCTGGCCCCAGCCGTGTGTGCACATAGTCTTTTACAAGGTAAGTCAGTGAGATATAGACACCAAATCAACATTCCCAACAAGCATCTTTTGGAGACACTAGGAAGGAAATGAGATTGTGCCAGATGGAATCCCCATTGCTGACTGAAGAACACGGGTTTCCCTCAAATCTGGACGAAAGCAAGAGTCATAGCCATTTTGAAACCAGGCAAAGACCGCAATGATCCAAAAAGCTATAGACCAATCTCCTTGTTGTGCCATCTCTACAAAGTTCTGGAGAGATTGGTTTTAGGGAAGGCAAAAGCTGCACATCACAAGTGCTGAACATGACTCAGCACATAGAAGATGATTTTGAAAGGCATCAGATTACAGAAGCTGTGTTCATAGACCTGTCAGCCACATATGATACTGTAAATCATCACCTTCTCCTGAGCAAGATTTATAATATCACAAAGGACTACCACCTCACCCGCTTCATAGGAATTCTGCTACCAAACAGGAGCTTTTTTGTTGAGTTCCAGGGCCAAAGAAGCAGATGGCAAAAACAAGAATGACGTGCCTCAAGGGAGTGTGCTTGCTCCATTCATGTTTAACATTTACACAAATCACCAGCCACTGCCAGAAGGGACAATCATCGCTCAAGCAGGGAGCTTTGAAGTGGTTGAATAGAAACTCCAAAGCTTTAGGTGCTCTTACTGCCTATTATAGGGAAAACCAGCCGATTCCTGATCAATTTCTCAGCCATCTAAAATGCAGACGTGTGTTTTCCATCTTAAGTACACAGACAAGTATCTCGAGCTCTGAGAATTACATGGGAAGGAATCCCACTGGAGTATTGCAGCACACCTAAATACCTGGAGTCACTCTGGACCATGCTCAGACTTATAAGAAGCACTGCTTGATTATCAAGCAAAAAGTGGGTGCTAGAAATAATATTGTACGAAAGTTGACTGGCACAGTCTGGGGATCACAACCAGATACAGAAGACATCTGCCCTTGTTCTTTGCTATTCCGCTGCTGAATATGCATGCCCAGTTTGGAATACATCTCACCATATTAAAACAGTAGATGTGGCTCTTAATGAGACATGTTGCATTATCACAGGATGTCTATGTCTTACACCGCAGGATAAATTATACTGTCTAGCCGCTATTGTACCACCTGATATCCACCAGGAAGTAGCAGCCAGTAGTGAAAGGATCGAGTCATTGACATCTCTGACCCATCCTCTGTTTGGATATCAGCCAGCAAGCCAACGTCTTAAATCAAGAAATAGCTTCCTATGATCTACAGAGAAACTAGCAGGAACACCTCAGCAAGCGAGAATCCAAAAGTGGCAGGTTAAAACCCAGAACCTCAATCCATGGCTGATGCCGGATGAGAGACTCCCTCCTGAGCACACAGAAGACTGGACGACTTGGAAGGCACTGAACAGACTGCGCACGGGCACCATGAGATGCAGATCCACATAGCCGTATATCCCAGAATTTCTTAAGAGCTAATCTTAAGAAATGGGGAAACAAAATGTGGTCCACAAAATGCAAGGCCTCATACTACTAAGCAACCTGAGCCCCACCACATGTACAATGGAGGACCTTCTCACAGCACACCAGAGGCACTTGAACTGGCCAGCTTCTGGTTCAAGGAAATTTAGCATAATGCTAGGTACTTAACTTTGTTTGTGGTTTTTCTATACATTATAAATGTATTCTCAATTAGCGTCTGACATGATAAATAAATAATATTTCCAAGCTGCAAATTTCTTGCAAAATTCTTTTCCCAAAAGCAAATCGATTGTTTTTGCATCTGATAGAGTAGATCTAAGTCTACGCAAGGCTATGTAGTTTTTTTCTGTTTCAAAGGTCTTCCGACATCTAAAAAAGTGCCCACAGTCAGTTGTTACCCTGTTATAATAAGTTTTCAGTGTCAACAAAACAATAACAAAGAAGGAACCATCTCCACCAGGGAGTTCCAGTCTGAAGCTGTCACCGCAACCTCACAAAGGTGCAGCATTTTAACCCAAACAGACAACAGGCGGTCTCATTGATCTCAAGATAAAAGGTTTATTTTGGAAAAATAAGTAAGATGTGAAGAAAAAGGAGAATAGGAAAGAAAGACACTGGCCAGCGGGTGCCAGGAGAGCTGGAACATTTAATGATGTCGTTACATTTACTTTTAAAGGAGGAACAATGTAAAGATGCCTCCTGGGACATCTCTAAGTTAATGTCTAGGAATAGTTGAAGGCTTTCACGGGTGGAATCACTGGGATGTGTGTTTCCTCTGAAAATGACAGCCACAGATGCAGGCGAAATGTCAGGAGAAATCGCTGCTAGAATATGGCCATACAGCCCGGATGTCTAGTATGATTGTTCAAAAGTATAAAAGGTGAGAACACACATTGCATATAATGAATATCTCTCTATGCGCCTTTTGTTCTTTTAATCAATAGACACTGTTCTCCATTGGCTCATCCCTTAGCTCGTTACTTTCAAGGTTAAATGTGACACATCTTAGCAGAGAGGGGACAGTTTCTGATTTCTAGAGAATTACTGTAAGTTTTTTTGGTGTGGGGGGCAGATACCTGCTCTCAAAGCAGTCACCAAGAAGTCCCTCTTCCGCAGTATTTCTCAACCTGGGGGTTGGGACCCCTGGGGGGTTGCCAAAGATCATCAGAAAACACAGTATTTTCTGTTGGTCATGGGAGTTCTGTGTGGGAAGTTTGGTCCAATTCTATCGTTGGTAGGGTTCAGAGTGCTCTTTTGATTGTAGGTGAACTATAAATCCCAGCAACTACAGTACATCTCCCAAATTTCAAGTTATTTTCCCCAAACTCCACCAGTGTCCACATTTGGGCACATAGAGTATGCATGCCATACTCTATCTCATCATTGCTTGAGTCCACAGCGCTCTCTGGATGTAGGTGAACTACAGCTCCAAAACCCAAGGACAATATCCACCAAATTATTCCAGCATTTTCTATTGTTAATGGCAGTTCTGTGTGCTGAGTGTGGTTCAATTCCATCCTTGGTGGAGTTCACAATGCTCTTTGATTGTAGGTTAACTATAACTCCAAGCAACTACAACTCTCAAATGACAAAATCAATCCCCCCAACCCCATCAGCATTCAAATTTGGGCATATTAGATACAGTATTTGTGCCAAATTTGGTCCAGTGAATGAAAAGAGATCCAGCATATCAGACATTTACATTACAATTCATAACAGTAGCAAAATTACAGTTATGAAGTAGCAACGAAAATAATGTTATGGTTGGGGGTCACCACAACATGAGGGACTGTATTAAGGGAATGGTTGGACTCCAAAACACCTGCAGGCCCGAGTTAAGAATGGTGGGAGTTGGAGTCCAAAACACCTGCAGGCCCAAGTTAGGAATGGTGGGAATTGGAGTCCAAAACACCTGGAGGGCCCAAGTCAGGAATGGTGGGAGTTGGAGTCCAAAACACCTGGAGGGCCCAAGTCAGGAATGGTGGGAGTTGGGGTCCAAAACACCTGGAGGGCCCAAGTCAGGAATGGTGGGAGTTGGGGTCCAAAACACCTGGAGGGCCCAAGTCAGGAATGGTGGGAGTTGGGGGTCCAAAACACCAGGAGGGCCCACGTTAGGAATGGTGGGAGTTGGGGTCCAAAACACCTGGAGGGCCCAAGTTAGGAATGGTGGGAGTTGGGGGTCCAAAACACCTGGAGGGCCCAATTTTGGAATGGTGGGAGTTGGGGTCCAAAACACCTGGAGGGCCCAATTTTGGAATGGTGGGAGTTGGGGTCCAAAACACCTGGAGGGCCCAATTTTGGAATGGTGGGAGTTGGGGTCCAAAACACCTGGAGGGCCCAATTTAGGAATGGTGGGAGTTGGGGGGTCCAAAACACCTGGAGGGCCCAATTTTGGAATGGTTGGAGTTGGGGTCCAAAACACCTGGAGGGCCCAATTTTGGAATGGTGGGAGTTGGGGTCCAAAACACCTGGAGGGCCCAATTTTGGAATGGTGGGAGTTGGGGTCCAAAACACCTGGAGGGCCCAATTTTGGAATGGTGGGAGTTGGGGTCCAAAACAGCTGGAGGGCCCAATTTTGGAATGGTGGGAGTTGGGGTCCAAAACACCTGGAGGGCCCACGTGAGGAATGGTGGGAGTTGGGGTCCAAAACACCTGGAGGGCCCAAGTTAGGAATGGTGGGAGTTGGGGTGCAAAACACCTGGAGGGGCGCTTTTTGGAATGGTGGGAGTTGGGGTCCAAAACACCTGGAGGGCCTAAGTCTGTATTTGTGGGAGTTGGGGTCCAAATTGGTGGGAGTTGGGGTCCAAAACACCTGGAGGGCCCAATTTTGGAATGGTGGGAGTTGGGGGTCCAAAACACCTGGAGGGCCCCATTTTGGAATGGTGGGAGTTGGGGTCCAAAACACCTGGAGGGCCCAAGTCAGGAATGGTGGGAGTTGGGGGTCCAAAACACCTGGAGGGCCCCATTTTGGAATGGTGGGAGTTGGGGTCCAAAACACCTGGAGGCCCAAGTTAGGAATGGTGGGAGTTGGGGGTCCAAAACACCTGGAGGGCCCAAGTTGGGGTGGTGGGGTCCAAAACACCTGGAGGGCCCAAGTTAGGAATGGTGGGAGTTGGGGTCCAAAACACCTGGAGGGCCCCATTTCAGGAATGGTGGGAGTTGGGGTCCAAAACACCTGGAGGGCCCAAGTTAGGAATGGTGGGAGTTGGGGTCCAAAAACACCTGGAGGAATGGAATGGGGAGTTGGGGTCCAAAACACCTGGAGGGCCCAAGTCAGGAATGGTGGGAGTTGGGGGTCCAAAACACCTGGAGGGCCCCATTTTGGAATGGTGGGAGTTGGGGGTCCAAAACACCTGGAGGGCCCAAGTTAGGAATGGTGGGAGTTGGGGGTCCAAAACACCTGGAGGGCACCTGGAATGGTGGCCCAAGTTGGAGGGAATAGGAATGGTGGGAGTTGGGGTGCAAAAAACACCTGGAGGGCCCAAGTTAGGAATGGTGGTAGTTGGAGTCCAAAACACCTGGAGGGCCCAAGTTTCAGGAATGGTGGGAGTTGGGGTCCAAAGGAAGGGGCCTGGGCCCAAGTGAGGAATGGTGGGAGTTGGGGTCCAAAACACCTGGAGGGCCCATTTTGGAATGGTGGGAGTTGGGGTCCAAAACACCGGGTGGGCCCAAGTCAGGAATGGTGGGAGTTGGAGTCCAAAACACCTGGAGGGCCCAAGTTAGGAATGGTGGGAGTTGGGGTCCAAAACACCTGGAGGGCCCAAGTTAGGAATGGTGGGAGTTGGGGTCCAAAACACCTGGAGGGCCCAAGTCAGGAATGGTGGGAGTTGGAGTCCAAAACACCTGGAGGGCCCAAGTCAGGAATGGTGGGAGTTGGGGTCCAAAACACCTGGAGGGCCCAAGTCAGGAATGGTGGGAGTTGGGGTCCAAAACACCTGGGTCCAAAACACCTGGAGGGCCCAAGTTAGGAATGGTGGGAGTTGGGGTCCAAAACACCTGGAGGGCCCAAGTCAGGAATGGTTTGGGGTCCAAAACACCTGGAGGGGTTAGGAATGGTGGGGTTGGGGTCCAAAACACCTGGAGGGCCCTAGTTAGGAATGGTGGGAGTTGGGGTCCAAAGGAAGGGGCCTGAGGCTGTGAGGAATGGTGGGAGTTGGGGTCCAAAAACACCTGGGCCCAAGTCAGGAATGGTGGGAGTTGGGGTCCAAAACACCTGGAGGGCCCAAGTCAGGAATGGTGGGAGGGCCCAAGTCAGGAATGGTCCAAAACACCTGGAGGGCCCAAGTCAGGAATGGTGGGAGTTGGGGTCCAAAACACCTGGAGGGCCCAAGTTAGGAATGGTGGGAGTTGGAGTCCAAAACACCTGGAGGGCCCAAGTTAGGAATGGTGGGAGTTGGGGTCCAAAACACCTGGAGGGCCCAAGTCAGGAATGGTGGGAGTTGGGGTCCAAAACACCTGGAGGGCCCAAGTTAGCAATGGTGGGAGTTGGGTCCAAAACACCTGGAGGGCCCAAGTCAGGAATGGTGGGAGTTGGAGTCCAAAACACCTGGAGGGCCCAAGTTAGGAATGGTGGGAGTTGGGGTCCAAAAAACACCTGGAGGGCCCAAGTTAGGAATGGTGGGAGTTGGAGTCCAAAACACCTGGAGGGCCCAAGTCAGGAATGGTGGGAGTTGGAGTCCAAAACACCTGGAGGGCCCAAGTCAGGAATGGTGGGAGTTGGGGTCCAAAACACCTGGAGGGCCCAAGTCAGGAATGGTGGGAGTTGGAGTCCAAAACACCTGGAGGCCCAAGTCAGGAATGGTGGGAGTTGGAGTCCAAAACACCTGGAGGGCCCAAGTTAGGAATGGTGGGAGTTGGGGTCCAAAAAACACCTGGAGGGCCCAAGTTAGGAATGGTGGAAGTTGGAGTCCAAAACACCTGGAGGGCCCAAGTTAGGAATGGTGGGAGTTGGGGTCCAAAACACCTGGAGGGCCCAAGTCAGGAATGGTGGGAGTTGGGGTCCAAAAACCGGGAAGGCCCAAGTAATGAATTGGTGGGGGTTGGGGTCCAAAACACCTGGAGGGCCCAAGTCAGGAATGGTCAGGTCCAAAACACCTGGAGGGCCCAAGTCAGGAATGGTGGGAGTTGGGGTCCAAAACACCTGGAGGGCCCAAGTTAGGAATGGTGGGAGTTGGGGTCCAAAACACCTGGAGGGCCCAAGTCAGGAATGGTGGGAGTTGGAGTCCAAAACACCTGGAGGGCCCAAGTCAGGAATGGTGGGAGTTGGGGTCCAAAACACCTGGAGGGCCCAAGTTAGGAATGGTGGAGTTGGGGGTCCAAAACACCTGAGGGAATGGAATGGTGGGAGTGGGGGTCCAAAACACCTGGAGGGCCCAAGTTAGGAATGGTGGAATGGTGGGAGTTGGGGTCCAAAACACCTGGAGGGCCCAAGTTAGGAATGGTGGGAGTTGGGGGTCCAAAACACCTGGAGGGCCCCATTTTGGAATGGTGGGAGTTGGGGTCCAAAACACCTGGAGGGCCCAAGTAAGGAAGTTGGGGGTCCAGGAATGGTGGGAGTTGGGGTCCAAAACACCTGGACCTGGAGGGCCCAATTTTGGAATGGTGGGAGTTGGGGTCCAAAACACCTGGAGGGCCCAAGTCAGGAATGGTGGGAGTTGGGGTCCAAAACACCTGGAGGGCCCAAGTGAGGAATGGTGGGAGTTGGGGTCCAAAACACCTGGAGGGCCCAAGTTAGGAAAGTTGGGGTCCAAAACACCTGGAGGGCCAGGAATGGTGGGAAGTCCAAAACACCTGGAGGGCCCAAGTCAGGAATGGTGGGAGTTGGGTCCAAAACACCTGAGGGCCCAAGTCAGGAATGGTGGGAGTTGGGGTCCAAAACACCTGGAGGGCCCAAGTTAGGAATGGTGGGGAGTTGGGGTCCAAAACACCTGGAGGGCCCAAGTCAGGAATGGTGGGAGTTGGGGTCCAAAAAACACCTGGAGGGCCCAAGTCAGGAATGGTGGGAGTTGGAGTCCAAAACACCTGGAGGGCCCAAGTTAGGAATGGTGGGAGTTGGGGTCCAAAACACCTGGAGGGCCCAAGTCAGGAATGGTGGGAGTTGGAGTCCAAAACACCTGGAGGGCCCAAGTTAGGAAAAGTTGGGGTCCCAACACCTGGAGGGCCCAAGTTAGGAATGGTGGGAGTTGGGGTCCAAAACAAGGGGAGGGCCCACGTGAGGAATGGTGGGAGTTGGGGTCCAAAGGAAGGGGCCTGAGGCTGGCCCAAAACACCTGGAGGGCCCAAGCTGTCCAATGGTGGAAGTTGGAGCCCAAAACACCTGGAGGGCCCAAGTTAGGAATGGTGGAAGTTGGGTCCAAAACACCTGGAGGGCCCAAGTTAGGAATGGTGGAGTTGGGGTCCAAAACACCTGGAGGGCCCAAGTTAGGAATGGTGGGAGTTGGGGTCCAAAACACCTGGAGGGCCCAAGTTAGGAATGGTGGGAGTTGGGGTCCAAAACACCTGGAGGGCCCAAGTCAGGAATGGTGGGAGAGTCCAAAACACCTGGAGGGCCCCAGTTAGGAATGGTGGGAGTTGGGGTACAAAACACCTGGAGGGCCCAAGTCAGGAAATGGTGGGCCCAAGTTGGGAGTTGGGGTCCAAAACACCTGGAGGGCCCAAGTCAGGAATGGTGGGAATTGGGGTCCAAAACACCTGGAGGGCCCAAGTCAGGAATGGTGGGAGTTGGAGTCCAAAACACCTGGAGGGCCCAAGTTAGGAATGGTGGGAGTTGGGGTCCAAAACACCTGGAGGGCCCAAGTTAGGAATGGTGGGAGTTGGAGTCCAAAACACCTGGAGGGCCCAAGTTAGGAATGGTGGGAGGGTTAGGGAATGGAATGGGAGTTGGGGTCCAAAACACCTGGAGGGCCCAAGTTAGGAATGGTGGGAGTTGGAGTCCAAAACACCTGGAGGGCCCAAGTTAGGAATGGTGGAAGTTGGAGTCCAAAACACCTGGAGGGCCATGGTTTGCCCATGCCTGGAGGAGATGCACCTGAAATGTACAGAAATAACATAAACAGTAATAGAAGCAGGTGGCAGACAGGAACCCTATTTGAGACTCTTTGGATTGGAGGGAAGACTGGAGGCTGTTGCAGCTTCCGGCCAGGCGCCACCGGAAGTGCCTGGAGAGCAGGCTCCCGCACGTGGTTTCCTCAGCATGGGGCGCTCGGGAAGCTGAGGTCCGGCGGCGCAGGGAAGCTGAAGCGATGGCGGAAGGGGCACAGCAGCGTCAGCAACCGGAGATACAGGCCTGGGCCAACTTGGGCCCTCCGGGTGTTTTGGACTACAACTCCCACCATTCCTCACAGCCTCAGGCCCTTTCCTTTTCCCCCTCAGCCGCTTAAGCCACTCTATAGATCAGGCCTGGGCCAACTTGGGCCCTCCAGGTGTTTTGGACTCCAACTCCCACCATTCCTCACAGCCTCAGGCCCCTTCCTTTTCCCCCTCAGCCGCTTAAGCCACTCTATAGATCAGGCCTGGGCCAACTTGGGCCCTCCGGGTGTTTTGGGCTACAACTCCCACCATTCCTCACAGCCTCAGGACCTTTCCTTTTCCCCCTCAGCCACTTAAGCTACTCTATAGATCAGGCCTGGGCCAACTTCGGCCCTCAGGCGCCTTGGACTCCAACTCCCACCATTCCTCAAAGCCTCAGGCCCCTTCCGTTTTCCCCTCGGTCACTTAAGCTACTCTATAGATCAGGCCTGGGCCAACTTGGGCCCTCCAGGTGTTTTGGACTCCAACTCCCACCATTCCTCAAAGCCTCAGGCCTTTCCTTTCCCCCCTCAGCCACTTAAGCTACTCTATAGATCAGGCCTGGGCCAACTTGGGCCCTCCAGGTGTTTTGGACTACAACTCCCACCATTCCTAACAGCCTCAGGACCTTTCCTTTTCCCCCTCAGCCACTTAAGCCACTCTATAGATCAGGCCTGGGCCAACTTGGGCCCTCCAGGTGTTTTGGACTCCAACTCCCACCATTCCTCACAGCCTCAGGCCCTTCCTTTCCCCCCCCCTCAGCCACTTAAGCCACTCTATAGATCAGGCCTGGGCCAACTTGGGCCCTCCAGGTGTTTTGGACTCCAACTCCCACCATTCCTCACAGCCTCAGGCCCTTTCCTTTTCCCCCTCAGCCACTTAAGCTACTCTATAGATCAGGCCTGGGCCAACTTGGGCCCTCCGGGTGTTTTGGACTACAACTCCCACCATTCCTAACAGCCTCAGGCCCTTTCCTTTTCCCCCTCAGCCACTTAAGCCACTCTATAGATCAGGCCTGGGCCAACTTGGGCCCTCCAGGTGTTTTGGACTACAACTCCCACCATTCCTCACAGCCTCAGGCCCTTTCCTTTTCCCCCCCTCAGCCGCTTAAGCCACTCTATAGATCAGGCCTGGGCCAACTTGGGCCCTCCAGGTGTTTTGGACTACAACTCCCACCATTCCTCACAGCCTCAGGCCCTTCCTTTTCCCCCTCAGCCACTTAAGCCACTCTATAGATCAGGCCTGGGCCAACTTGGACCCTCCGGGTGTTTTGGGCTACAACTCCCACCATTCCTCACAGCCTCAGGCCCTTTCCTTTTCCCCCTCAGCCGCTTAAGCCACTCTATAGATCAGGCCTGGGCCAACTTGGGCCCTCCAGGTGTTTTGGACTACAACTCCCACCATTCCTCACAGCCTCAGGCCCTTCCTTTTCCCCCTCAGCCACTTAAGATACTCTATAGATCAGGCCTGGGCAAATCTTGGGTCCTCCAGGTGTTTTGGACTCCAACTCCCACCATTCCTCACAGCCTCAGGCCCTTTCCTTTTCCCCCTCAGCCACTTAACCTACACAAAAGAGCAGGCCTGGGCAAATCTGGGCCCTCCAGGTGTTTTGGACTCCAACTCCCACCATTCCTCACAGCCTCAGGCCCCTTCCTTTTCCCCCTCAGCCACTTAAGCCACTCTATAGATCAGGCCTGGGCCAACTTGGGCCCTCCGGGTGTTTTGGGCTCCAACTCCCACCATTCCTCACAGCCTCAGGCCTTTCCTTTTCCCCCTCAGCCACTTAAGCTACTCTATAGATCAGGCCTGGGCAAATCTGGGTCCTCCAGGTGTTTTGGACTCCAACTCCCACCATTCCTCACAGCCTCAGGCCCTTCCTTTTCCCCCTCAGCCACTTAAGCTACTCTATAGATCAGGCCTGGGCCAACTTGGGCCCTCCAGGTGCCTTGGACTCCAACTCCCACCATTCCTCACAGCCTCAGGCCCTTCCTTTTCCCCCTCAGCCACTTAAGCTACTCTATAGATCAGGCCTGGGCCAACTTGGGCCCTCCAGGCGCCTTGGACTCCAACTCCCACCATTCCTCACAGCCTCAGGCCCTTTCCTTTTCCCCTCGGCCACTTAAGCTACTCTATAGATCAGGCCTGGGCCAACTTGGGCCCTCCAGGTGTTTTGGACTCCAACTCCCACCATTCCTCACAGCCTCAGGCCCTTCCTTTCCCCCCCTCAGCCACTTAAGCTACTCTATAGATCAGGCCTGGGCCAACTTGGGCCCTCCAGGTGCCTTGGACTGCAACTCCCACCATTCCTAACAGCCTCGGGCCCTTCCTTTCCCCCTCAGCCACTTAAGCTACTCTATAGATCAGGCCTGGGCAAATCTGGGCCCTCCAGGTGTTTTGGACTCCAACTCCCACCATTCCTCACAGCCTCAGGCCCTTCCTTTTCCCCCTCAGCCGCTTAAGCTTCTCTATAGACCAGGCCTGGCCCAACTTGGGCCCTCCGGGTGTTTTGGACTCCAACTCCCACCATTCCTCACAGCCTCAGGCCCTTCCTTTTCCCCCTCAGCCACTTAAGCTACTCTATAGATCAGGCCTGGGCCAACTTGGGCCCTCCAGGCGCCTTGGACTCCAACTCCCACCATTCCTCACAGCCTCAGGCCCTTCCTTTTCCCCCTCAGCCACTTAAGCTACTCTATAGATCAGGCCTGGGCCAACTTGGGCCCTCCAGGTGCCTTGGACTCCAACTCCCACCATTCCTCACAGCCTCAGGCCCTTCCTTTCCCCCCTCAGCCACTTAAGCTACTCTATAGATCAGGCCTGGGCCAACTTGGGCCCTCCGGGTGTTTTGGACTCCAACTCCCACCATTCCTCACAGCCTCAGGCCCTTCCTTTCCCCCCTCAGCCACTTAAGCTACTCTATAGATCAGGCCTGGGCAAATCTGGGTCCTCCAGGTGTTTTGGACTCCCAACTCCCACCATTCCTCACAGCCTCAGGCCCTTCCTTTTCCCCCCTCAGCCACTTAAGCTACTCTATAGATCAGGCCTGGGCAAATCTGGGTCCTCCAGGTGTTTTGGACTCCAACTCCCACCATTCCTCACAGCCTCAGGCCCTTCCTTTTCCCCCCCTCAGCCACTTAAGCTACTCTATAGATCAGGCCTGGGCCAACTTGGGCCCTCCAGGCGCCTTGGACTCCAACTCCCACCATTCCTCACAGCCTCAGGCCCTTCCTTTTCCCCCTCAGCCACTTAAGCTACTCTATAGATCAGGCCTGGGCCAACTTGGGCCCTCCAGGTGTTTTGGACTCCAACTCCCACCATTCCTCACAGCCTCAGGCCCCTTCCTTTTCCCCCTCAGCCACTTAAGCTACTCTATAGATCAGGCCTGGGCCAACTTGGGCCCTGCAGGCGCGTTGGACTCCAACTCCCACCATTCCTCACAGCCTCAGGCCCTTCCTTTTCCCCTCAGCCGCTTTTCCGTGTCTTCAGGTCGTTCCCAATCTACGGCCTGGGACCCGGGCGCTGCCCGGGTTATTTGAGAAAGGCATTGTGTGCCAAGCTTGGTCTTTAGATCAGTTATTTATGTTGCTCACAGTGGTCTTCAGAAAGTTAGTGAAGGTACTGCAAGTCCCATCGTCCAAGGTTCATCCTTCTCCAAGCAGTACCAGGATGTAAAGTGGCTCATGGGGGCTCTGTGTGCTAAGTTTGGTCTTGATCAGTCATTGGATGAGGGTTGCAGCTGTCTCGGGAAGTGAGGGAAGGTATTTCAAGTCCCATCATCCGTGGTCCATCCTCAAAACTGCAACAGGGTGTAGAGTGGGTCATGGGGGCTCTATGTGCCAAGTTTGGTCTTGATCAGTCATTGGATGAGGGTCGCTGTGGTCTTGGGAAGTGAGTGAAGGTACTTCAAGTCCCATCATCCGTGGTCCATCCTCAAAACTGCACCAGAATGTTGTGTTGGCCATGGGGGCACTCTTTGCCAAGTTTGGTCTTGATCAGTCATTGGATGAGTGTTGCAGTGGTCTCAGGAAGTGAGTGAAGGTACTGCAAGTCCCATCATCCATAGTCCGCCCTCCCCCAAACTGCACCAGAATGTTGAGTTGGCCATGGGGGCACTTTTTGCCAAGTTTTGTCTTAATCAGTCATTGGATGAGTGTCACTGGTCTCAGGAAGTGAATGGAGGTACTTCAAGTCCCATCATCCGTGGTCCATCCTCAAAACTGCACCAGAATGTTGTGTTGGCCATGGGGGCACTCTTTGCCAAGTTTGGTCTTGATCAGTCATTGGATGAGTGTTGCAGTGGTCTCAGGAAGTGAATGGAGGTACTTCAAGTCCCATCATTCATGGTCCATCCTACTCGATACTGTACCAACATGTAGAGTGGGTCATGAGAGCTCTGTGTGCCAAGTTTGGTCTTGATCAGTCATTGGATGAGGGTTTGGGGGGGTTTTTTTGCGGCTGAAAGTATGTGACTTACCTAAAGTCAACAAATGGGTATCCATCACGGAGTGGGGAATCTGTTCCCATCTGTTGGTCCTTCCAGGCATTTTGGACTTCAGCTCCCAGAATTATTGGTGGTTGGCCAAGCTGGAAGAGTCTTCTGGGCTCTGAAGTCCCAAACACCTGCGAGGACCAAAGGTAGGGAACCTGTGCTCTAGAGCAGGCTTGGGCAAACTTTGGTCCTCTGGGTGTTTTGGACTTTAACTTCCACAGTAAAGCCATATGTTTGCATATGGGTTTTAAACTATGGATGTTGCTTTTAACCCAATTTTATTGCTGTTGCATAATGTGTTTTATTGGCTTTCATTAAGTTTTATTTTTATGATTGAATGTTTATATTGTTTATTTGTTTTGCTTAACCTGTTGTTTATTATTTCACCCTGAAGTCCCATAGGCAGATGGGGCAGGATATACAGTATTTTTCGCACCATAAGGCGCACCTGCTGATAAGACGCACCTAGATTTTAGAGGAGGAAAATTGGAAAAAAAGGGCTGGCTACTATATGAGACACTTGTGGGGCTTCCTCCTTCCCTCCCTCTCCTCCGGCCTCTCTTCCGTGGTGTCCTTACAGCTACTGTATGGGACACCATGAGCAGCAGCGCCCCGGAAGGGCCGAAGACAGAGGCGCATCTCGTGACGTCACTTTGTGACGTCGCGCCTCTGCCGAGGAGGAAGGGGGAAGGCCTCGCCGGAGGAGGGAGCCCTGCGGAGGCCCTGCGGCCTCTTCCTTCCTTCCCTCCTCCGGCCTCTCTTCCGTGGTGTCCTTACAGCTACTGTATGGGACACCACGGAAGAGAGGCCGGAGGGAGGGAGGGAAGGAGGAAGAGGCCGCAGCGCCTCCGCAGGGCTCCCTCCCTCCGGCGAGGCCTTCCTCCCCTTCCTCCTCGGCAGAGGCGCGACGAAGTGACGTCACGAAGATGCGCCTCTGTCTTCGGGCCCTTCCGGGGGCGCTGCTGCTGCGTCTCCGTGGTGTCCCATACAGTAGCTGTAAGGATACCACGGAAGAGAGGCCGGAGGAGAGAGGGAAGGAGGAAGAGGCCGCCGCGCCTCCGCAGGGCTCCCTCCGGCAAGGCCGCCCCCTCCGCCTGCTCCCCCTCGGGTCCGTGAGCGGCGAGCCCCGTGCGGCCCCTCTTCCGCCCCCGTTCCTCCCGCGCCGGGGGCAAAATAAAGTTCCTGCTGTCTTTGGTGAGTACCGGTATATCGCCGCCCCCCCCCTGCTCCAGCGCCTCCCCCCCTCCCTGCCTGCATCTTCGCTCCATAAGACGCGGCTGATTTTTCTTCCTACTTTGGGAGGAAAAAAACTGCGTCTTATGGTGCGAAAAATACGGTAAATAAAGTTTGATTGATTGAAGTTCAAAACACCTGGAGGGCCAACGTTTGCCCATGCCTTCTCTAAAGAATGCACCTATACTTTAGAATGAATGCAGCTTTTAACACCTTTTTACTTGCCATGGTTTAATCCTATGGAATCCAGAGAGTTGTAGTTTTACATAGGTTTTCACGTCTTCTGCCAAATAGTTCTGACTCCACACCAAACTTCAACTCCCAGAATTCCAATACATTGAGCCAGGGCAGGCAAAGTAGTGTCAAGCTGCACTGATCCTATAGTACAGATGCAACCTGAACCGTAGTTCAGTGCCCAGCTGTATGCTGGCTCTTATTTATTTATTACTTGTGACTTATCACTAATCCTAAAATTTGAATCAGTGCCCAATCCATATGAAGCCCTGTGCTTGTACATCACTGTGTAACTCCATTCCTGTCTTCTTTGGTCCACAGCTCATAGCCTCTTTTCATTTCAAACAAAACCGAAATTTTATTTATAGGCATAGGCCATGTTGTAGGTGAGGTAGTGCTGTCTGTTGGACACGTTTTTGAATTACTGTCTTACAGATAAAGATAAATAATGGACTTCTCTGTGTTTGTAGAAACAACAGAGTGTTGCCTTCAGCTTTTGGCTTTTTGAGGACATGCCAATGAGAGACTTTTGAAATACATGTCTCTTCTCCTGGTAGGCATATCTACCCGTGGGATTGTGTGGGATAGCTTGACTAATCATATCTAATTCCTAGTGTCATTATTATAACTCTTACAGGAGTATGGCCTCGATAGGGATATACAGTAAGCTTTCTGAGTTCTCCAGAAGTGACTGTTTGCTTGTCTTTTTCTTACAGAAAACAGCAACCTGACTGTAGATGCTCTGAAACTGCACAATGAGCTACAGTCATCAAGGCCTCTGACTACTTCACGAGATGGCAAGGGAACTCAGTCGCTTATGGAGGAGGATGAAAATGCCGAAACAGCTCAGACCCACAAATCTTCAGCCACTTTCCTGAGTGGTCTGACTGACTGTACTAACCTCACTTTCAGCAAAGTGCAGCGCCTGTGGGAATCCAACTCCGCCGCCCACAAGGAGGTATGTGAATAGTAGGGATTGTGAGGCCATAGTACGTGGCTTAAAGTGTTGGGGGAGAAAAGGGGAGAGGAAGGCAGCTGGAGGAGAAGGAGCCAAAGAGACAGAAGCAAAGAAGAAAGGGGGTAGAAAAGACATTAGGAAAAATGGGAGAACAGACATCACCTGAAAGTGTAACAGAAGCTTATTTAAATAGCAACCCTCAAACAAAATTGTATCTCATAACCATCATTGGATCATCCGTGGGTCATCTGTGTTACTGAATGGTTCAATTAGCTTTATGTAATTTCAGAGGTTAGAAAATAACAACAACAACTTTATTTATATTCTGCCCTATCTCCTCTGGGGTGATTCAGGGTAAATTCCAACGAACAAAAAGGCAAACATTCAGTGACTCAGTGACAATAAGTACAAGTATAATAACGCAGAATCACCCCACATAAAATACATCTTAAACATAACAACTATAACTTAAATAAAACATAGTCTATCAAAAATTATAACTAACATACATGTGAACATAAAACATCCAAATAATAAATTTAGTTCATATTTATTAGATTTAATGGGTGCAGTCTGGCTCTTCTCATTCAAGGCTGAAATCTGTGTCATTTGGTGTCACAATCATGATACTAGGGGCAAATGTGGTGCATTTTGGAATGTGGTGCCGCCTGTGCCAGATGCTTAGGATTATGAATTCAGCCTAGTGCCATCAGAAGTCCCCTCCCTCCCAAATATAAATAGGCAATCACGTCACATACCAGATGGAGGAGGATTGACCCTCCTTTTTCTTGGCAAATTTATATGATTTCTTTTGTTGTATTTAATAAAATATTTAAAATATTTCTGTCCTTTATTTTAAAATTAGCCATGTTTCTTGATGATTGGAGCCTGAGGGGTCAAGTACTGAGAAAGTGGGATAGCAATGTAGTGGTTACATTTATGAAGCCATACAATAGAAGCCAGTGAAGGAAGAGCATAGAATATTGAGGGGAAAGTAGGAAGAAGAGAGAGAGAAAAATAGAGAAGTGGGCCAATGAACAAAGCTTCAGAAAGGAGGGAATCTGAAATGGCTGTGATGGAAGCTGATAAACTGGCAACATGTAACTGTCATGGCTGCCATATTTAGACAGCCTTCCACATTTGCTGGGGTTAGGGACACAGGGCCCTTATGTATGTAAAAATAAATCAAGAAATTGCATTTTTAACCTGTGAGAACATCTCTCTAGGAATTTCTACATCTTGCAATATGAGTCTATAGTCAGCGACTATAACCATATATGAACAGATTACTAAAGTGTTTTTGCTGGTTATAATGACATCTTATCTGACATGTTAGGAAATATTGTTCAAATGTGTTAGCTTCCAGAGTCACTGTCAACCTGTCCTTCCACATTTTCAATAGAAAGCTGTGTGCAGTGCAGTGCTATGCTGGAAAGAAAAGGAAATAAACAAGGGAGATCAAGGGCTTGGGTTTTTAAAAAGGTCCCTCTGAGTGCCTCTTTCCCATTAATTATAAGCAGGTGAAATAGTGAAAACTTTTGTTGGGAGAAGCAAGAAATAATTGTGTGTGTAGTGATGGAATGAGCTTCTAACACTCACTGTTGGATTCTTTACAGATCTGTGCAGTGTTGGCTGCTGTCACCGAGGTCATCAGGGCACAGGGTGGCGAGGGAGTGAGACGGAATATTTTGGTGCACTGGTAACTATCAAGGGAAACATGGTGGGCAGGTATACAGAGTAAATGCATGTAATATTTGCTTGGGTATGTTTAAATATTGTTATAATCTATACCAGCAACCTCCCAAATATGGATTGGTCGTATAAATTCAACTCAGGGAGTGTGAAGGCTTTTCACAGGAAAAAAGAGCAGCTGGTCTTTGTTTCCTAAGGGAAGGAAAGAATGGGAATGTGTCCTCTTTATGTCCTCCTACTCTGAATTGCTTTCCGCCTATAACTGGCCCCTTTTGGGGCTTGACAGGTAACAGAGTGGCAAAAAGGCTTCAGAACTGTATGGGCAGATAATTACACTACAGTTCCTTGTACCTTGTCCATAATATTCAGATTTCTTCATCATGAACAATGCTACAAAAGGCACATTTGGGGGAATAGCAAAAAAAAAGGGAAAACCAGGCCTGGTATTGATGCCATGGTGTTTGCATGTAACCCACCCAGAGTTACTATCAGTTTATACCAACTGTTAACAATCTTCATCTCCTCCCTTGTCATTTATTTCATTCATACATTGTCATTTATTTCATTCATACCTTTGAAAATAGAAGCATGATTAATACCTATGCAGATCTTGCAGCTATAAATAGGATGCATTTGATTGCTCTCATTACAGCTATGGTGACAGATCAATTGTCTTGTGCAACCCCTTAGGAATAACTGTCTATAATGTGCTTCCTGATATAGGGTCTTAAACCCTGAACGATATGGAGTTAGTCTTTTCTTAGCAAACTGTGTTTTCCCAGACTTCTTGTGTTGTTAGTACAGTATGTGTGGCCTGAGGCCAGCAAAAGACCCACGCACCATGAGCTCCTTAGCTTAGCTTTGTACCTTGGTGAAGGTATACTGTGAGCAGGTGCTGAGTTTCACCATATTCTGTGGATGTCTTATACTCTGCTGTGAATGGGGTAGTTACCTTGTAAACTGTTAGTTTTTTATTAAAGCTCATGGAAGGGAATTGTCCTGTGCTGTCTCAGAGGTGTAACACTGGACTTTTAAGAGTATGAGTGTCATCTCAATATAAGATACAATGTAAACCTGTTCCTTCACCTATTGACACATACGGCTCTTGAGTTTATGCTTTTGGCTGTCTTTTGGGTGTATCCTCTTTTGCAAAACCTCTGGGAGTGTATATATAGTGGAAGAGTTTCCGGCACATTTCGTTGTGAGGGTTTTAACCCAAGTGGAGTCTTTGGCATTACTTCGTGAACAAAGATCTTAGGAAGGACTCATCCCACGCTTTCTACAAGCGCATTGATGACTAAGAAGGCTGGATGTGTCCTTCAAGCTTGTGCAATGGATTTCTCTGGTGGGGTGCAGCGTGCACAGAACTGGCCTCACCATTTAAGCCAAAGGTCGTCTGCCGGGGCTTAGCAAGCTTAGGACGGTGGCAGCAGGTACTCAGGTCATAGGTTTGGTTTGAGTATCCTTCTCTAGATAGTTGACCTTACAGGGTTAGACGAGCACCATCTGCCCGGGTTTGAAATTAGTGTTTTCCTTCTCTTAGGATGGTTGCCAAAAGGCTAGAGAGCCCATCCTACCAGTTGACGCTCTTTGTCAGACCCTTCGGTTGTGACCTGTCTGGCATAGAGGCCCTACCGGTGGCTTGCCACCGCCAGCATAGCTCACAACTTCATTAGGTACGCAGCCTCTCCCCCACAACAAGGGGGCGCCTAACAGAGAGGACCCAAGTGGGGTATACACTGAAAATTGTACAATATACACCGCCTATGGAACACACTCGACGGAGGTAAGATCGCTACCTCCGTCCTGGCTTTCCGGAAGTAACTAAAGGCATAGTTCTGGGACCAGGCGTTTGGACAGATGTAAGGCAGCACGTTAAAAGGACAATCTGGAATGACAAGACGATCGGCCGAGACTGGTTTACGGTTTTAATTGATGGCTTTGTATGGTTTTTAATTATGTATGGTTTTAACTTTGATATGCTTTTATTTGGATTTTATTATTGTATCATGTATGGGCCTCCTGATATAAGTTTTTCCTCTTGATGGGGCTTATTGTAAGTCGTTCTGAGTCCCCTCGGGGGTTGAGAAGTTGACGGGTATAAATACGGTAAATAAATAAATAACATATACCGAGAGGCTTTTATTCAAGACTCCTATGCCCCCATTTAAGAACACTAGTGGCAATCAGGAAAAAACCCTTTTCAAGAATGGTATCTTGTATGCGTGAATGCTCTTTCTTGAGGAAGTCTGCAACAAATAAAGCAACATTTTATGTACTAAGCCATGGCATCACAGACTTCCTCATTGGGCAGGCTGATGTGGAGGTAGATTAACCTTCAGACCAGAATGAATTTCCAGGTAACCAAACTGATTTGTCCATCACTCTGCCTTCTCAGATGACTACTCTGAAGCTGTGGAATCACCAGAGTCTCTGGCTGCTGTTGCTTATCTTCTGAATTTGTATTGAAACGGTAAAGCTATAAGTAAGGATAATCTGGTTGGTCTAGGCCACTAATTCGCTTAGGTTGGCTTCAGAGAAGCATTTAAAACAGCGTGCAAACTTTTACATTTTTACTTGTGCTGTTTTCAGGACCTGATCCGATCTTAGAAGGAGGATTTAACTATCCTTCTGGTTTTTCTTAACTTTTGTTAGTAATCATTTAGTTTGTTTCTTTAAATGTTTTTTTCAAAAAAGAAACCTCCAGTAATGTGTCTTTAGGATTATTAATAGCGAAATCTTGGAAGGGGGAAAAAGAATTACTTATAAAGGACTGAGAGAAAACTATTAAAATATATTCAAATATTTCAAACTAACAAACAAATGGTATTTGGGAAAATAATAAAGAATTCCTCAAAAATCAGAGGCTGGCATTTGGACATTTGGAAAGGAAGACAAATGTAGACTTTAAAGTAATTACAAGGGGAATTTTATTAAAACAGATATAAGGTGGGTTTAAATAGGTATAAGATTCTACATTGTGTAGTGTTGGAAGTCATAGGTTGTGGGTTCATGGGGTGGGGAAGGAGGTCTTGGTTTTGATAAGATGCTATAATTGTACAGTTTCTGTTACTCCTCTATTTGTACTTGATTTTTGTTTGTTGTTCATATACAATATTGTTTTTGAAAAATTACAGAAAATGTTTAGCTCCTGTTATGATTCTATTTATATCCTTGACCTTATCAATAAAACTTGGCTCGTTGTTGGTGGGGCAGAAAGGATGATTCTAAATACCATGTCTTGGTGTATTAGTGAAATACATTTCCATAGTATTTTCTGTGGCATTCATTTTTGTCCCTTGAAACAAAGTACACAATCTAAGGATACAGAGATTGAAAGTTCAAAATTTATTGGAAGTTATTTATTTATTCTATCAGAAGCAAGTAGAGAGTACAATTAAATGCATTTAAAAAACACAAATTTTTTAAAGCTTGGCATTATGCTAAATGTCCTTTGACCAGAGGCTGGGCCACTTGGTGTCCCTCTGGTGTTGCTGTAAGAAGGTCCTCCATTGCATGTGGCAGGGCTCAGGTTGCATTATAGTAGGTGCTCTTCCTCGGCACTTGCATTTCGTGGACTCCACTCTGTAGCCCCATTTCTTAAGATTAGCTCTGTGAATTGGTGGTGCTAAAGCACAGCCTGTTTAGCACCTTCTAGGTCGCCCACTCTTCTGTGTGCCCAGGAGGGAGTTTCTCATCCGGTCTCAGCCACTGATTGAGGTTCTGGCTTTTAGCCTGCCACTTTTGGACTCCTGCTGAGGTTTTCCTGCAAGTATCTCTGTGGATCTTAGGAAGCTGTTTCTTGATTTAAGGCATTGGCATGTTAGCTGATATCCGAACAGAGGATGGGCTGAAAGATGCCATTGCCTTGGTCTTTTTCATTGGAAGTGATAAGGCTAGTGGATTCTTGTAATCACTTCTGCTTCTATACTACCATTTTTATATCGCTCAATAGGGTGCCAGAGCCTGTATTGATCAGAAGTTCTCCGACACTCAAAGCTTTATGGGGATTCTGGATCACAAACACATGGAGATTCCACTGCCCTCGGCTAAGTGTTCCAAGAAAGGGACTGATGGGGGCAACAGAGGCATTTCTCATCATGACTGGGAGAAAGCATGGCCATCCAAATTTGATTAGCGTTCAATCGCTGTCACGGACGTAAGGGCCCCTTAATCACACACACAAAGACGCGTACTGAAGGCTAACTACTTTATTGAGTATAAAAACAGTTCCAAAGAGTAAATAGTCCAATAATATGCAAGTGTCCAAAAGGTAATAAGCAGTAGTCCAAAGTAGCGGCAAATAAGCTGAAGCGTGGCAAGGCTCCAACCAATGCATGTCAGGAAAAAGGGCCAGCTCTCGCAAACCACTATGGATCAGGAAACAGGACAAGGCCCGCAAACCACTGCGGCTCAAGAAACAAGGCAAATGCAAGGCAAGGCTTGATGACTACTGCTGGCTTGTGGTCCACTCCGCTTCACGCCTGTTCAGAAAGACGTGGCCGGAGAACTGGAGGATGCGTTCCCACGGGACCTATACTTTAATCCGCCTGTCGAGGTCCGCATGACGCCTAGGCTCCTTCGTCTCCAATCTCTGCTCACGGACTCGGGCCGTGTCTAGGACCCTCGACCAAGCCCTCCTGCTAGACTCGATGTCGTCTCCTATCAAGGAGCGCTGCTCTTGCAGCTGTGTTTGCTATCTTCCTGAGAACTTTCCTCCCTGGCACTTTCCCACCGGTTCGTCCATGTTTACATTCTCAGGCTCCTGGGAATTCCCTCCCCAAGTGTTCATAACTCCCATCGCTTCCCATCTCCACCTGGTGATCGAATCTAAGCTGGGCCCAAACAACATTTCATCCCATGCCAAGCTCTCTGTGGGAGACTGCGACCCCATCCGAAGGGCCCTGTGCTTCCACCCCCAGTCATCTAGCTCATCCTCCGAATCCACCTCTGCTGCTGCAGGCCCTATCTGCTAATGGAACCCCAGGACCTATTCCTTACCCAGGCACGAACGAGAACTGCCAGCTACACTATCCCCCCCTCATTAGGGCCCCTCCGAGGCCGCCCTCGAGGTTTGGGTTTGTCAGGTACTTGCGGTGAAAACGAGCCACGAGATCCGAGCATGGACATCCCGAGCCCGGTCCATGAACGTTCTTCAGTCCCAACCCCTTCCAGTCAAGCAAATACTCCAGCTTCCGGTAGCGGATGCGAGCATCCAAGATGTCCTGACCTCCAACTCCTCCCCGCCATCAGCGCATCACAGGGAGGAGGCGGCTCAATGGCCACGTCAGGCCGCACCCCCTTCGCTGGCGGAGCGAACAGCAACGATGAAACACCGGGTGGAGCTTCATGTCCGCTGGGAGTTGTAGTTTGAAGGAAACAGGCCCCACCTTCTCAAAACTTTGTAGGGACCCAAAATCTCGCGTCCAGCTTGCGGCTGGGGCGCTGCGTAACAAATTCTTGGTGGACAGCCAAACTTTATCCCCCACAAGGATGTCAGGACCCTCCTGGCGCCGCCGATCAGCCATCCGCTTGTAGTCGAACACTCGCCTGGTCAATTGAGTGCGTAGCAAGTCTTGAAGTGCAGTGAGCTCTCGAAGCCAATCCTTAGCCTCGGAAACGTCTCGGACGGGTCCACGGCGGTAGAACCGAGGGTGGTGTCCATAGTTAGCAAAGAAAGGAGTCTCTTTGATGGATTCCTGCGTCGCATTGTTGTGTTTACGAACTCTGCCAGGGACAACAAGGGCCAATTGTTCTGCTGATAGTTGACATATAGCAGCGCAGGTACTGCTCAAGGTGGCATTAACCCTTCGGTCTGGCCATCGGTCTGCGGGTGATGAGCCGTGGACATCCGCACATCAATCCCCAGCAACTTCTGGACAGCCTTCCAGAACTGGGAAGTGAATTGGGTGCCGGTCAGTCACCAGGCTCTGTGAAGTCCAGCAGCCGAAGCACATGTTGCACAAACATATCGGCAGTCTCTTTGGCAGTAGGCACCCCCACACAGGGGATGAAGTGTCCCATCTTGGTGGGGAAACAGTCCACTACGACCAGTATCGAGGTGAAACCCTTGGACTTGGGGAGATCGGTGATGAAATCGGCCGAAATCATCTTCCAAGGAGCAGAGGGGGTCGGGAGCGGCTGGAGCAAACCAGCTGGCTTGCCCCCCTGGTTCTTAGCCCGGTGGCACACAGGGCAGGATCCCACATAGTCCTCCACATCCCTCCGCACTTTAAGCCACCACCAAAAGTCCCGTAGGACCAGTTGCAGAGTCTTGAAGCCCAAAATGGCCTGCGCCCGGCTATCGTGGCAAAGCTTGAGAATGTCCTCCCGCTCGCCCAGGGGAAACATAGACAGAGTCCCGGTGGTAGGGCACCCCGTTCTTTACCTGAAAGGGGCTTGGGCCCTTGGTCAGCAGCTCCCCACGGATCGGTCCGCTGGCGAGCCTGAACATCGGACACTCAATGGTCTCTTGTCCCCAGGGGCTGGCGGAGCCACTGGAGGGCTGACAGGAAGCGCCCGAGCCGCCGCAAAGTGCTCCGCTGTAAGCAATCGAGCCTCGGACTGACCCGCCCTCACCAATGTACTCCGGCTTTGGGACAACGCATCAGCTTGCTTGGTCTGCTTGGGGTCACATAGTGAATGCGAAATTGAATCGCTCAAAGAACAGGGACCCTCTCCTGTTGCCTCTGGTTCAATTTGCGCTGGGATTCTCAGATGCTCCAAGTTCCGGTGGTCGGTGTGGACCTCCACCGGGAATGGCCCCTTCAAGCAGGTGTCTCCAGACCTCAAAGCCACCTTGATGGCCAAAAGTTCCTTCTCCCAAATGGTATAGTTCTTTTCCGGAGCCGTCAGCTGCCGGGAATAGTAGGCACAGGGCAACAAGTCCGTCCCCTGAGGCTGTAGCAGGATCGCTCCCACCGCCACATCGAAAACATCGGCCTGGAACGATGAAAGGGGTGCGGGGGGTTGAAGGTGCTAAAAGCGGCTGAGTGGTGAACAGCTGCTTCAACTTCCGGAACCCCACGCCCGCCCTGCGGAGTCCACCGAACAGCACCTTTCCCCGCAAACACTGGGTGATAGGATCAGCCCACTCTGGCAAAGTCAGGAATGAACTTTCTGTAGTAGTTGGCAAAGCCCAGGAATCTTTGAATGTCTTTTTTGCTAGCAGGGCCGCCCGGTCGACCCACGGCTTGGACCTTGGGTGTCATCCATGGCAATACCCGTAGGTGAGATACGGTAGCCCAGAAAGTCCACCTCACGCAGAGTCAAAGCACATTTCTCCAGCTTGGCATAGAGGCAGTGGGCCCCTCAGTCTCTGGAGCACTTCCTTGACATGGCGATCGGTGGGCAGCCCTGATCCGAGAAAAAATCAGCAGGTCGTCTAAGTAGACTGCCAAATAGCGGTCCAGCAGGTCTCGGAAAATGTCATTCATGAAATGTTGAAAACATGCTGGGGCGTTGCACAAACCGAATCCCATCACCAGGTATTGAAACTGCCCCACTTGGTCTGGAAGGCCGTCTTCCATTCATCACCTGGCGAATCGGACAAGGTTGTAAGCCCCCTCAGGTCCAGTTTAGTGAACACCTTAGCTCCCGCATCCCGCTCCAAGAGCTCGGGGATCAAGGGCAGGGGATACATTGCGGATCGTGATCTTGTTGAGTTCCCTGTAGTCATTGCAAGCCGCAGCTCCCCGATTTCTTCTGACGAAAAAGAATCGGAGCCCCGCCGGGGATTGGGGGCCGAATGAACCCCCTTCCGCAGATTCTCATCCAGGAAATCTCGGAGAGCCTGTTGCTCTGGTTCGGAGAGAGGTAGAGTCTCCCAGCGGGTTGGGGCTCCCGGCTGCAATTCAATGGCACAGTCATAGGGCCGGTGGAGAGGCAAGCGTTCCGCCTCCTTCTCTGAAGACATCCCAGAATCCGGCATACTTCTTGGGCAGGGTGGCCACACTCTCCACTTCTGGGCCAGGCACGCCCGAGCCGTCATGCAGTGGCCCTGGCAATGGTCCAAGAAAAATTAGCTGTCTCTTGGCCCAGGAGATCTGGGGTCGTGGAGCGCGAGCCACACAATGCCCAGGACAATGGGGAAATCTGGGAGCTTGGTCACAAGAAAAGAAATGTCCTCTTTATGGGAACTAGTCCACATCCTGGTAGGGCTGTATACTGAGTTACAGCCCTGTTTTCTCGTGACTCTCCCATCGATAGTCTGGACACCCTTGGGCTCTTGCAGATCAAGAAATGTTAATCCGGCAGACTTGGCATAGTCTGCATCGATATGATTGTTGGTGGCCCCGAGTCTATCATGGCATGGACCATCATCGCCCCTTCTCGGGTGACCACAAACTGACCATTACAAGGAACAATTGTCCAGTCTTGGGTTCAGGAGGGGAGGTTAGCGCCAGGCGGCCGAGTGGCGAACCTCTCTTACACCCGGCCCTTCCTTCCCCGCCTGAAGGGCCTCTTGGCCTCTGGGGCCCCCTCAAGGGGCGGCAGAGGCCCGAGGAGTCTTTCACTTTGCGGTTTCTGGGGGCACTCCTTTGAAAAAATGTCCAGCCCCCGCACCAGCATAAGTTGAGGCGCTGACGTGCCTTCCGCCTGGTCCACCTTGGGCCGAACTGTTCCCCAACTGCATGGGCTCCGGGTCATCCGCCGGCCGGCACTGGCAATTGCCGGGGTTGAAACTGCCCAGCCCTTCCTTCCGCGTGCCACCGGTTTCTCCATCACGCCCTTGTCCCACCGCCTCCTGGTCTGCAGTCCTGCTTCCACGAATGGCTCAAGGTGATGGCGGCTCCAGATCCGCGGGCCGGGATGTTTTAACATCTCCCATTGCAGTTCCGCAGGCAGCCCCGCAATGTAAGTAATACCGCAACGGACAGACCCCACTGTGTCTGGGAAGCCAGGACTCGAAAACAGGAGATGTACTGGGACGGGGATAGATCCTTGTCAGCCAGCCGAGCCAAATCCCCTCTCGGCCAGCTCTTCATTGACGGGAGCCCCCATGTCACCCTGATCAGCGTCTAGGAAAGCCCGCAGCGTGTTTGTATGGGGGGACTGCGCTCGGCCCCGGATCGGTGGCCCACGTTGCCGCTGTCCCTTCCATCAGGTTGTAAACAAAAACCACCTGGGCGTCGTTGGCAGGGCTACGTTGGGAAAGCGTTGCTCCAAATAAAGTTCCACTTGGCAAACAAAAACTCTCCACCTGGGCCGGGTTACCACTAAAGCGCCAGGTGGGGTTTCACCGGTGCCCGTCCGCCCGGTCCGCAGCTCACCCATTTTCGTTGCAACTCTTGCACTTGGGCATCAGTCAAGTTAGCCATGGCGACCACGGGCGTGGCGCTTCTTGCGGCGTCCCGAAGCGGCGTCCGTGGTGTGATATGGGTTCTTGAGTTCTCCGGCCAGCTGTCACGATCACGGCGTAGCGGACCTTAATCACACACACAAAGACGTACTGAAGGCTAACTACTTTATTGAGTATAAAAACAGTTCCAAAAGGTAAATAGTCCAATAATATGCAAGTGTCCAAAAGGTGACAAGCAAGTAGTCCAGTAGCGTAGCAAAATAGCTGAAGACGTGGCAAGGCCCGCAATCCAATGCGAATCAGGAAACAGGGCAAGGCTCAAAACCACTGGGCGGATCAGGAAACAGGACAAGGCTCCTGAAGCCACCACGGCTCAAGAAACAAGGCAAATGCAAGGGCAAGGCTTGATGACCACTGCGGCTTGGGTCCACTCCGCTTCACGCCTATTCAGGAAGAAGACGTGGCGGAGGAGAACTGAGGATGCGTTCCCCGGACCCCTATACTTAATCCGTCGGGCCGAGGTCCGCGACGCCCAGGCCCTTCGTCTCAATCTGCTCACGGACCTCGGTCGGTCTAGGACCCTCGACCAAGCCCTCCTGCTAGACTCGATGTCATGTCTCCCTATCGAAGGAAGCGACCTTGCCTCTCGGCAGCTGTGCCGCTATCTTCTGAGAACTTTCCTCCCTGGCACTTTCCCACTCGGGTTCGTCCATGTTTACATTCTCGGGCTCCTGGGAATTCCTCCTGGGGTGTTCATAACTCCTTCGCTGCTTCCCATCTCCACCTGGTGATCGGAATCTAAGCTGGGCCCAAACAACATTTCATCCCATGCCAAGCTCTCTGTGGGAGACTACGGCCCATCCGAAGGGCCCTGTGCTTCACCCCAGTCATCTAGCTCATCCTCCGAATCCACCTCTGCTGCTGCAGGCCTAATGCTAATGGAACCCCAGGACCTATTCCTTGCCCTCCAGGCACGAGCGAGAACTGCTGTGCTACAATCGCCATCAGCCGTAGCCAGCATAGACTACCATAGTTCCCCATCCCTTATATAGATACTAAGTTGGGGGAATTATTGTGATCATTGCAAATTTTTGTAGTGTGATGTGCGTGCCAAGGAGACAGGGGCCTTTTGATTAGAGATCCATTACTACAAGTCTGACATATTTTGTCCATGAGCAATGTTGATGGAGGACAGCTTGGCCAAAGTAGTCCTCTCCTGGACTTAAATGTGATAATGTACTATTTTGGTATTTAGTCCTGCCAGGTGAATTTGATGTTTGGGCTTAAAGGTTCTCTGGTCTAGCTAGCAAGAATGTGGATATGTTGGAAGACCACTACTTTTGAGAACATCACAACTATCTTTATTCCGTTTCGTTCCCTTTAGGTGATCTCCTGTCTAGCCACATTGCTGCGGAGGCAGAATCTAGTAGCTTGGAACTACCCTGTGACAATGCAGGTTTTCCATGGCCTTCTCAGCTTTACTGTCCATGTCAAACCCAAGGTGAGTCTCTAGCTGTACTGATTGTTCCCAACAATCTTCTCCACCTATATGATTCAGTTAATTATTCATGTATAATAGTTTGCATTGAGATTTGTTCATCCTTACAGTAGACTAATTAAAATCGGCATAACTTCTATGACTTGGCATTTTATATGGTTTTAATCTGTTTGAGTGATTGATACGTATTTTAATTGCTATATGTTTAGATTGTTTTATATTTTGAGGAGATGTGTTTTATTGTTTACCTGTGCGGTATTGAGTTTTTGCCAGATTTGTAAGTCACCTTGAGTCCCCTCCAGGGTCAAGAAAGGCAGGGTAGATATGAAATAAATAAATAATAGTCATGACAAACAAGCCTAATTGATTTCTGAGAGTTTACTCTAAACATGACTGAGGGTGTGTCCATACTGTAGAATTAATGCATTTTGACACCACTTTAACGGCTCATATAATGGAATTGTGTAAATTGTAGTTTGGTGGGGCACCAGCACTTCTGGAAGAGGGAAGGATAATGATTTAAAAAACCCAAAACTCCCATGATTCTTTACCATTTAATTTTGTCAGTTAAAGTGGTGCCAAACCTCATTAATTCTACAATGTGGATGGACCCGGAGTCTGCATCAAGCCCACAATAATGCACTCCAATATTACTGCAAGAGCATATTTAAGTCTGTATTCTGCCTCTTCTATGTAGAATGTGGCTGGTAATAAAATATGTTATCCACAATATGTAACCATTTAGAATTGGACATGTGGTCCTAATTCCGTATTCCTCCTCCATGTTCCAGGTTCGCAAAGCGGCTCAGCATGGTGTTTGCTCCATTGTTCGGGGCAGTGAATTCCTATTTGGAGATGGGGCTCCCTCACATCACCCAGCTGCATGTTCGACGGCCAAATTCTGTGTACAAGAGATTGAGAAAGCTGGAGGTACTAGTGATGGGAAATTAATGCAATGAGACATTGCTGTATTATGGAAATTACTGTAGATTTCCAAATCACTTTGCCATTTCAGAAATTTAAGCACTGGAATAATAGGTTTATTACTAGTTTTGTAGAAAGGTCACAAAATGTATAGTGTTGGAAAAGACCCTGAGACAACTGAGTCCATCCCTTTAATATTTCGTAGCTGAGCATTTTACTGAATTGTTCCACTGAAATGGAACTGTATGGGTTTTCCAGGAATTTGATAAATGACCTGGATTGCAAACATTGCTAGTGAATAAGGTATACTATGTTGCCTTGGGTTTAGTCAGAAGTCCACAACTTTTGGTGTGCTGTGAGCTCATCTAGACATTTGAGAAACTGCCATGAATTCATAATGGATTATTGTATTAATTGGGCACCATCATTAAATGCCTTCTGTGATTGCAGGACTGGTCACAAAAGGCAAAACTAAGAGGCCACTAACTTGTGCAAGGACTTGCGTACAAAACAGAGTTGATTTGAGCACATGAATGCAACATAATTTCTTTGAATCCAGTTATCAGTTAAAGTGAGCACTAGTTTCTCAGAAAGCAACCCAGTTAATTTACTCCTCTAAAATAATATTTTCCCCAATTAGTACAATAATCCATTATGAATTTCCAATCCCTCCTTGAAGAAGTCACACTCCAGCTCAGAGGAAGCCAACAGCTTTTGAACAAATCTTGCCAAAGAAAACTCCCTTATGATAGCTTTGCCTTAGCATCACCATAAGTTGTAAACAACTTGAAGGCACATGACAATATAATGTATATGATATTGGGGAAAATCTACCCATTTACTTAGCTTTCTAATACAATAATTTTATTCCCTTTCCACCCATTTTTATGATGTTATCGTCTATTATGAATGCTTATATATGTATCTCGTTGTATTTCTTATCATTGTACAGTTGACTTTACACATTTGTAGGTGTAGTTTTTGCAGAGTTGGTTAAAATGTTCACTCTAGATCCTCCAATGCTATTCTGTGGTTGACTTCCAGCAAACATTGACCATAGAGACATGCTGGAGGCCCTAGAGAAAAAAATAATAATAACCTGCATTGGAAAGTTAGAAGCACTGATTTTTTTCTGGTTCCCCAGGTGCCAAAGAGGCAACAACCACTTTACATGTGCTAACTTTGCTGCGTGATTTGCTGCCTTGCTTGCCTGCTCAGTCTGTCAAATCTTGCTGTGAGACTCTGCTACGGGTTATGACTCTCAGTCATGTGGTGAGTTGCCCTGTTCCTATTAATGGTGCTCTGTGACACTTATATTTTGGGTGTTTTGAGAGTACCTTGAATTTGGAGGACTTAGACCCCTTCAACACAGCTATATAAAACCCATATTGAACTGGATTATATGGCAGTGTGGACTGAGATAATCCAATTCAAAGCAGATATTGCGGATCATCGGCCTTGATATTCTGGGTTATATGGCTGTGTGGAAGGGCCCTTAGAGGGATTTAATGGGAAGGAAAGGAGGTGGTTGATCTTAGACTAGTTACATAACCAAATTTTACCTTTTGTGGGGTAACAACATTTGGGATAGAGCATCGTGTCACAATATTTGACCACTTGTATTGGGGTGAAGAAATACAGATGGGCAAAAATATCTAAATTTACACACCTTTCTCCCCTCCCCTCCAGCTAGTGACAGCATGTGCAATGAAAGCCTTTCACAGCCTCTTTGTTACTCAGCCTCCTTCATTCTGCCTGCCAGCTGAGCTTAATGCCCAGATCATCACGGTGAGTGCCTCATGAGCCAAATGGGGTGAGTGTGTGACAATCGTCTGTTGATGCTCCAGTAACACCCCCTTTTCTCCTCTGTCAGGCCTTATATGACTACGTTCCCAATGAGAGTGACCTCCAACCTCTGTTGGCCTGGCTATCTGTCATGGAACGTGCTCATGTCAATCTGGCAAAGTAAGGTTGGGGTAGTAATGGAGAGGGTGGGATGGGGGCAGGAGGTCTACTCTGCAAATACAGGCCACCCCCAAGTTATGAATAAGATGGGTTCTGTAGGTTTGTTCTTAAGGTGAATTTGTATGTAAGTCAGAACAGGTACTTTTAAAAAGTGTAATTCTATCTATCTATCTTGATATAATATGAAAGTGTGAATACTCCTGAGACATTTGTTTTGCTATCAGAAGATTTCATCACACTTCCTCTGATAATTGGATTTTGAAAAATGTGACTTTTCTCCTGACGTATCGCCCACATCTATGTCAGGCATCCTCAGAGGATGTGAGATCTGTTGGAAACTAGGCAAGTGAGGTTTATATATCTGTGGAATGATGTCCATGGTGGGAGAAAGAACCCTTATCTGCTTGAGGCAGGTGTGAATGTTGCAGTTGGTTATCTTCAATGGCCTAGCAGCTTCAAAGCCTGGCTAGTTGCTTCCTGGGGAGATCCTTTGTTGAGATTTGTTGCCCCAACCTGAACACAGCCTATTATTTGAGAACACAGAAATGCTGGACCACTCTAACAACTACCATGTCAGACTATACATAGAAGCCACTGAAATCTACAAGCATATGGAAAATTTCAACACAAGGAAGAATTTATGAAAATGAACAAAATCTGGCTACCAGTATTAACAGACCCCTCACCTCAACCTCTGAGGATGTCTGCCTTAGATGTAGGCAAAATGTCAGGAGAGAGTGCTTCTGGAACATGGCCATACAGCTCTGAAAATGCAGATGTTTGTAACTTGGGGACTGCCTGTACTCCATAGTAATATTTCTTTCTATTGTAGGCAGCAATGGGAGCTGTGCTGGGCTCACCTTCCCCGCCTATTCAGTACATCTATGAACTGCTTCCTTTCCCCTCACACCCAGGTGGTGTCTGCCGCAGCACAGACTCTCAAGGTACTGTGGTATTTTAATTCCTGGCTGGCAAGAGCTGTTTTTCCTGATGTTTGACAGCTTTTGATGAACTGGAGAATAGTGGGGCGTTTCAGTATGGGATGTGTGTGTGCTCTGATGTTCATCCTATATGGTTGTAACAAGCTTATATGCTCTTGTCTTATAGAGTGGTGCTAATTCTAATACCATACATTTACGTGCTTGCATCCTGCAGGTCTTGCTCACTGAGTGTCTGGCTCCACACATAACTGAACTAGGAAAAGTTTTGTCTGCCACTCCATCTGGATCTGCTGCTCATGTATGCAAGATGTTCAGGTAAAAGAAGCAACCAGCTGGTTTGAGGAAGATGAAAAGCTTGTCTTATCTTGCAGCTCTCAGATTGTATTACAAGTCATTAGTAACTTGTTTTTCTTCTTCTAGAGCAGTGGAAGAGGGCCTAACATATCGGTTCCATGCATCCTGGGCCTCTGTATTGCAAGTTCTGAGGACTTTCTTTGAGACTTGTGGGCAACAGTGTCATCCCATGATGTGTAAGGTAAAAAAAGTAGCTGCTGTCATGATCACAGATATTCCTAACCTTCATCCCAGGAAAGGGACTACTTGGACTTCGGGATCTTGTCTTGCATGTTGCTGAGATTATTGATTGCTGATATCTAGGTCATATAGTAGGGTCAAGGAAGCTTAAGTGTGGGTCATAATGCTGGAAATGAGTGCATGGGAAAGATTGCATTGGAGCATAGCCATCATTGATAATACTTCTCATTGTGTGATGTGTTTTCCTTCCTTTGCTGCAGTGCCTACAGTCCCTTGCTGATCTCCGTAGCTCCCCACACTTTCCTCACACTGTGCTGCTTGACCAGGCTATGGGGGCTGCAGTGGCCACAATGGGTCCTCAAGTAGTTCTGCAGGCTGTGCCCCTGGATATTGATGGCACAGAGTAAGTATCATTTTTGCAGTTCTGCGTTTGCGAGCAGCAGCATGTGAAGTATATGATGTTCTTACCCTTGTACCTTCTCCATCTGATTCTTGCTGCCTTAGATCAGTGAATTTAAGCACTCAAAGAGAATTTCAGTACATGGAAACTCAGGCCCCTTCCACACAGCCCGATATCCCAGAATATCAAGTCAGAAAATCCCACAATATCTGCGTTGAACTGGGTTATCTGAGTCCACACTCATATAATGTGGGATTTTTTGCCTTGATATTCTAAGATATGGGCCCCTTCTACGCTGCCTTATAAAATCCAGATTATTTTTATTTGAACTGGATTATAGGGCAGTGTAGACTCATATAATCCAGTAAAAAGCAGATAATGTTGATTATTTGGTTTGATAACCTGAATTATATGGCAGTGTAGAAGATGTCTTAGAGGTGTGGAGCAGAATTGGGCTCTTCTATTGCAATAACTTCACAAAGACATGAAAGTTTGTCAGCCTCGGTTTAAGACAATTAATGACTACTGGAATGTAGAATATAGAACTTGCCTAGTAACCACTCAGAGGATCTGGGTCACAGAGTGCCTCAAATCATTTGTATGATATGGTACAGAAGACCCTGCTGCTTCTCTGAAGAAAGGAATAGAGTGATGATGAGCAGCATTCAGCCAAAAGGAATAAAATTTTATGTGAAATGAGGCCCTTTCTACACTGCCATAAAAAAAAATCCAAATTATCTGATTTGAATTGGACTATATGACAGTGTAGACTGATATAATTCAGTTCAACACAGATAATGTGGATTATCTGATATGATAGTTTAGATTATATGGCAATGTAGAAGGGGCCCGAGATAAACTTAAATCAGGGTGAGATGTAACCAGCCATCTGTTCCAAGTTTTCATATGGAACTTTGCACTTTCTTAATATGCTCTAAATTCAGCGTGTTGTTCTATGTTTGCAAGTGTCTGTTTGGAGAACTCAACTTGGTGGAAATACTGATTGCTTGGAGGATTCACATTCCCATTCTTAAAGCACCATTGTGTCAGAAAGCTCTGGAAAATCCAATTGGCCCCAGAATCCAACATATCCCAGCGATATTTTCAGACCCCTCTTAACTGTGTCCTTTTTTCTGTTTTTTCCCTCCCATCCCACTAGGGAGACTCTGGATTTCCCTCGTAGCTGGCTCCTTCCTGTGCTCAGAGATCACATCCGAGATGCACCTCTTGCTTTCTTCTCTAGTTACTTCTTACCATTGACTGCTACTCTGAAAATGAGAGGTAATGAAGAGCGTGGTAGGGCACACCCAAAAAATATAGGAGCAAGCTCATGTTTTGGGCCTAAAAAGAGCAATTTTCTTGTGGTATCAATGTGGTCCATTCCACCCCATGAATTTTTTAAAGAAAAAAATGCAACACTGTGTTCTAAGAATAAACTCTACTCCTTCAAGGTAATTACTTCTTCCACTAGATGCCATATTGGGATTATATGAGTGTTTCCTCTTGGAAATTAATATACAGCTGGCTCTTCACTTTTTCTGCTTGGGAGGCATGCGCGGCATGGGATGTGATGGCTCCTCCCTGATCGCCTCCTGAGATGGGAAAACTATGTCAATATTGACAGGGCATCCCCATCTTCATAAGCTGAGCATGCCACATTGTTTGTTTTGGATGATACCGCCCGAGCTGCTTTCTAACTTTCTGTCAGTTTGGGGGATGCTGGATTGCCTTCCTATTTGAGCAAGGAACCCCACAGAATCAATATCCTTACTGTTGCTTTGAGGAAATAGTAACGATTTATTAACTGGTCTGGGTCTATCTCCTCCTAGTTACTAACTTGATTTCCCCACAACAAAGCCCATATTTAAAATTTGAAAGGTAACTCATTGTTCCTGAAGCTGCCAGACATGAATGTTTCTGAGAATAGATGACAGTTTTCCTTGCTCTCTGTCTCTGGTATAGGGGCTTCTGAGGCACACAATGCCCAAGGTGTTAATTAGTTACTGGCTAATTAATTATTGGTTGATAAAATTGACTTGAAATGGCTTGTCCAAGCCTGGATCTCACTGGGACCAACTGCAGACATGTCTTGCTTCCCTGGTGGTCTCTGATCTAAAATGGCTCACCTAAGGATGGGGCAGCCATGTAAATTTTAACACGGCAGTGCTATCTTCAGGAGCCATATGTGGCTCAGGGAGTGATGGCTCCCCTGCCCCACTGCTCGTCTCCTAAGGACAGGACTACCATGTGAATGCTCACAGGGCAGCTCCTACTTTGGGAGGCAGGGGTGATGATGCAGACTTGCAAATAATGAAAATCACAAGTAAGAAACACCCAAATGTGAAGGTCCACTAGTTGTATGTTATGTTAAACAGATGTGCACTAAGTACCTTGGTCATCATTTAATGTAACATGATAGCGGTTTAAAGGAAAAATTCTGGTGAGGTTTCTCACCACATGTGGAATCCAACTGCCCACAAATAGCATGTGTTAACACTGTTTATTGACTCGCTTTTTAAAGTTGTATTTTAATGCCTAAACGTGTGTTTTATTACTATTTTCTTGTTTGTTTTAATGCTGGTCATTTTATTTATTTATTTACCCTATTTATATCCCACCTTTTCTCTACTCTGAAGGGGACTCAAGGCGGCTTACATGTGGCAATTATTCAGTGCCTTAAAACACAGACAAAACATTACACATATTCATTCATTCATACCAGTTTGCTTCCCTAGTTAATAGTTAATGTGCAATATGACAATCACAGATTTCTCTTGATTTTGTGTAGCCACAGAGCTTGCCCAGGAAAAACGAGAACTGGAAGCCAAGATCTATGATACACTTCAATGGCAGGTGAGACTCTCCCTCTAATGTTCTTCCTCCAGTATCCATTGTTCCTGAACCTGCTGTGCTTAGTGAGTTTAGAGCTTGTCACTTGATATGAGACAGTGCTCCCCATTCCCTCTTTTAGATGTGGACGCTTCTACCTGGATTCTGCAGCAGCCCCACAGATGTGGTACCTTCATTCAAAGGAATGGCCCGCACCCTGGGTATGGCTATCAGTGATCGATCCGACCTTAGGCCAATAATATGCCAAGCTCTGCGTAGGCTGATTAACAAGGGTTGTCAAACAGGTAAGATCAGTATATCAAAGAGGTGCTTGCCCTTTTTACTCTAGGAAACTCATTGTTACTGGAGCTGCTTTTAGACCATTCTGCTTTTTACGAAAAATGCAGGAGTAGAGAAGGGCAAGTTGGGGTAGTTATTATTATTATTATTTATTCAAACTTCTATCACCGCCACTCCCCGAGGGCTCGGAGCGGTTCACAAGTCTGATCAACAAAACAATGGTCAACAAACAGACAATACAACATCAAGAGAGGAAGGAAAGAGGGGGAGAGAAGGGGGGGAAGAGGGAAGAGCAGGGGTAGAGCTCAGGATGTGGCAAGGGGGTGCTCAGGTAGAACTGGCAGACGCCACCTTGCCATCAAAAGACGGAAGCGTGGGAGGTCTCAGGGAGATCTCTCGTAACAGGCCACAGGAGAGACGGGTGGCCTGGCTTCCTTTGTCCAAAGGTCTGACGAAAGGAGTCAGATCTGCAAAAAGAGTGTCTATCTCCAGCCTCGGATGTGACTGGTGGAGCTCAAGCCGCCTCAGACTCGAGCTCCAAAAGGTTCTGGAGCGAAACGATCTCCTGAACCTGGGCTCAAGTGAGGGGGGCCTCCTCTCTCGTGGGTAGCTCGCAGAGGATGTGATAGGTCCAGGGGGACGGCAGCCTCGGCGGGGGAGCGATCCATGTTGTTGGCCCCTGGTAAAGCCAGGGAAATGAGATCTGCTGTTCCTTGGCTTCCGGCGCCGCTTCCTCCGATGGCCGTGTGGCTTCCGCTGCAAGGCGCCTCCAGGGTTTGAGTCCCCTGAAGGCGGGCACTTCCTCCCTGTGGTACTCTCTGGGTTAGCCGCCCCCAATCTTGTCTCACCCCGACCAGGGCTGCAACTCTCCCCCTGGCCACCAGAGGGCGGAGGAACAGGCTGTGGTCCAGGCGCAGCTTTGGGGGCCGCTAGCAGTTGGCAGGCTCGTCGCCGGGGCCTCTCCCCAGGGGCCCTCGTTGTTCCATGCGCATTCATAAAGTTTGTCCACTGGTTCTTTTGATTTGTTCTGTGCTGTGTGAAGTGCCTTACCAAGATCAGATAAATGATAACATCTAATCATCTGGGTTGCTGTGAGTTTTCTGGGCTGTTTGGCCATGTTTCAGAAGCATTCTTTCCTGACGTTTTCCTCACATCTATGGCAGGCATCCCCAGAGGTTGTGAGGTGTGTTAGAAACTATGCAGGTGAGGTTTATATATCTGTGGAATGTCCAGGGTTGGAGAAAGAATTTTTGCTTTCTGGAGGCAAGTGTAAATGGCCGCCTTGGTTATCATTTAATGGCCTTGCAGCTTCAAAGCATGGCTGGTTGTTGCCTGAATATCCTTGATAGGAAGATGTGATTGATTATTGTCTGGAATTCCCCTGTTTTCTGAGTGTTGCTCTTTATTTACTGTTGCTCTTTGGTTATTTTAGAGGTTTTTTTAAAGTACTGGTAGCCACATTTTGTTCATTTTCATGGTTTCCTCCTTTCTGTTGAAATTGTCCACATGCTTGTGGATTTCAGTGGCTTCTCTGTGAAGTCTGACAAGGTGGTTGTTAGAGTGGTCCAGCTTTTTTTTTGTGTTCTCAAATATTATGTTGTGTCCATGTTGATTCATCAGTGTTCTGCTATGGCTGACTTCCTTGGTTGAGTTAGTCTGCAGTGCCTTTCATGTTCCTTGATTTGTGTTTGGGCAATGCTGCGTTTGGAGGCCCCTACATAGACTTGCCCACAGCTGCATGGTATATGGTAAACTCCTGCAGAGGTGAGAGGATGCCTCTTGTCCTTTGCTGAACGTAGCATTTGTTGGTTCTTCTTCGTGTAGTCTGTGAAATGCACACAAGCGGGTTTACGTCCGCGCTTGCGCAAGAATCTCGGACATACTAGCTCTGAATAAAGAAATTTGTATAGGCCCTGCCCCTGCCCGCCCTACACAGCCCCCTGGTAGAGCTACCTAATCAGTTTCTTTTTCCGCTCGCCAGCGAAAGCATCTCAGACTGCTCTCTCCTCTCGACTCACTGAATAAGACCACGGATTGCCTTGACGCTCTTCTCCAACCTGACCAAAACAGATAAGATGGCTTCTCTTTCTTTAAAATGCTCTGCATACGGGGCTATGTTCCCCAAAGAGGATAAACATTTTAAATGTCTCCTCTGCCTGGACAAATCCCATATTCTCCACTCCTGCAATATATGCAGATCTTCTTTTCCAGAGCCAAAAAACCAGGGATTCCAGGCTTAAAGCCTCACTTTATAAGCAGGCTTTGGCTCCCAAACAGACTAGGCTGTCCCAGCTCTTGATGAGCCAGCCTCCCCTCCCATCCATCGTAGAGCATTCTACTCACCCCTATCCTCATGGGAGATATCACTAGCGGTCTGGCCTTTGACGATGTCACTGAGCCCCCGCTAAAAAGGCAGAGACTTCTAAACATGCTTTTCGGTCAAATCAAACCGAAAGAGAAACAAGCCAAAAAAACTACCAAGGCTCCTCGCCGGCATCAGCCTCTGAGTCCTTGCATGCCTGCCTTTCCAGCCAAGCCTCAACAAGTAGTACAAGACTAAGATATAAAATATCTATTTCATAACAGCATAAACAGCATTGGGTTATACAGATGTTACACACATTAATCAGGACTAGTCATACATAGAGAAACATCACAGGAGATGCTCTATACGCAATAGAACAATGGCAATAAATCATAGTAGAATCGCAACTCCTCAAATGATATAGTGACTGTCCATAGAATCGAATGATGTCCCCAAATACTGTCCAAATGGCGGATGACACAGGGATATAGGAGGTAGAATAAGCTCCAAAATATAAGTTCAAAAGAGGCCGACGGGTTGGCGATGCCAAAGTTTTCGGGGCCACTCCCCGTTTCGCCCCGGCGGAGGCTTTCTCAAGGCCATAAATGATATTTCCGTGGTCCAAGTGTCTAAAAAGAGAGGTATAGGTACATATCAAATACAATACAATAGTCTATAAAACAACCCAGAGTAAATTATAAATTAAAGGTAACATACCAGAGAAATGTCTACTCTCTAAAATATCTGATTTTCTCCTGTGGTTGTTGTGCCCTTTTGCTAGTGAGAGAATGCCACCCACTGGCTGGCAAAGATGGACTTCTACATTACCAGATAGCTAAGAGCACGGTGCAGAAAAACAGTCTATTTACTTTTTCCCAGTTCAGACAGTTTGCAGAGGTTGGCTTGCCTAGGTAAAAATAAAACACAACAATATTATTGTGTTTTTAATTAGAAATTTTTATCTCTTAGAGGAAAAGGTGAACCTACACTATACAGTTACCTGGTATGTTACCTTTAATTTATAATTTACTCTGGGTTGTTTTATAGACTATTGTATTGTATTTGATATGTACCTATACCTCTCTTTAGACACTTGGACCACGGAAATATCATTTATGGCCTTGAGAAAGCCCCGCCCGGGGGCGAAACGGGGGAGTGGCCCCGGAAAAAACTTTGGCATCGCCAACCCGTCGGCCTCTTTTTGAACTTATATTTTGGAGCTTATTCTACCTCCTATATCCCCGTGTCATCCGCCATTTGGACAGTATTTGGGGACATCATTTGATTCTATGGACAGTCACTATATCATTTGAGGAGTTGCGATTCTACTATGATTTATTGCCATTGTTCTATTGCGTATAGAGCATCTCCTGTGATGTTTCTCTATGTATGACTAGTCCTGATTAATGTGTGTAACATCTGTATAACCCAATGCTGTTTATGCTGTTATGAAATAGATATTTTTATATCTTAGTCTTGTACTACTTGTTGTTCTTGCACCCAGCACTCAGTGATTTAGATTTCCAGCCAAGCCTGCCAGCTCTTTCAGGCTGATGATGATGACCTTTGGGAGTTGAAGACCCCCCCAACTCCTGGTACCGACGGAGAATTTCCCTCTGGCTCTCCCGCGTCTCCGCCTCTCAATCAAGCCCCTCCTGCGCGCTCTCTCTCCCCGGAGACCAAAGCGCTGCAAGCGGCGGAGGCGCGCGCCTTGCGCCCCACAAGAGCGCCCAGGCGCCAGTAACCTCCACACTCCCTGCTGCCTCGGAAACGCTTCCGATCCCACAGCCCCCTCAGGGATGCGCCCCGTTACCGGGACCGCTCCAAGCTCTAATGAACCATCCCTGAATTATTCCCTCCCTCCCTCCCTGGATCCATACCGGCCCCCATGGTTTCTCTATTCAACTCCTCCGGCATCCGTGGCAGCTCCTCCACCAGCTCCTTCCCCGACTCCTCTCCTCAGGCCCCAGCCCCGCCCCTTGCTTCTCCAATCCATTCCCCTCCACTCCAGCCGTCACCGTTTATGGAACACAGCTGACTAAGTGTCAGCTGCATAAGATCTCTCTGCCCAGTAGGTCATGAGTTTGAAGCCTGCCCGGGTTGAGGTGGATGCCCGACCTTTTAATATAGCCTGCTGTCAACCTTTCTAGCCCTAAAGACAGTTGCATCTGTCGACTAAGAGATAAGTTACCACATTAAGTGGAGACGCAAATTTCATGCCAGAGGATACTATTGACCTTGTATCCTCCCTTACTACACCACCTCTGCCTGAATCCAACGCTGATCAGAGACAGAGGATTTCAAGTATTTTCTGCCCTATTGATTTAAATACATCTGGGTGAAAGGGGTGATTTTATATCATCTGGCCCCAGTGGCCCGATGGATAAGGCACTGGCCTCCTAAGCCAGGGATTGTGGGTTTGAGTCCCCAGATCCTTTGATTTACAACTCCCTCAATCTGAGAATTTGGTTCTAGTGCCCCAAGCACCTCTAGGGCTGAACCTGTATTGCATTGACCTGTCTGCCACCCCATGGCTACCTAACTTCCAAGACTAATTCTATTGTGACTGTCACTCAGCTTAAGCCAATCCAAAACAACCAGGCTGCCCTTTCTGATAAAGAAGGGAGAATACTTTATGCCATGGCAAGACAATTTTATGCCTCCGCGTGCTTTGTTGGCCGCATGGCTCATGAAATATACATGACCGGCTATCAGTCTTACCTGTTAAACAAATGGGCCTATATTTGGGCCTGCCTCCTTCAACTGACCAACCCATGGCTAAGGCCTTCCGCCAGGAGGCCCTCACTCTAGCCATCCTACAACACTACTTACATGAACACGGTACAGACTCAACAGACAAATCTATTACTAGACTGGTTGCCCTCACACAGCTTGCCTGGCTAGATCCACAACCTTATCCCCTTACCAGCGTTCCCTCAGAGAGAACTTACCTATAGATAAGGCGGCCCTGCTCAATCTTGAGACAGACTCCCAATTACAATACTCACATACATAAACAAACGTTTAATACATATGGCTAACAGCCTCACCAAGCCTACCAACCATACAGACTAAGATGGCGCCTTTACTACCAGTATCCTCACTCCCTCAAGGATACTACAACTCCTCTCCTTCCAAAGGAGGTCAATGACCACAGTTTCACTCCTCCAGGACTCAAGCGTCAGATCCCCCCCTCAAGGGTCAGTATCAGAGATCCTACTCCAGACAATAGAAGGCGTCGCTTCTAGTTCATACCTTGATAGGCTTCACAGCCTGGCGGTCCATTGCCACTATAAGTGGGTTCTGGACATTATTCATCGGAGATATGCCATAAAATTTCAATCTCTCCTCCCTGGATAAGCCTCTGTCTACCCAGACATGTTTCTGCCTTGCTGAAAAATCCACTTCCTCCTTTCAAAAGGAGCCATGTCCCCCACTCCACCACCAGACTCTATCTTGCTTTTTCCAGATATTGCCTTCTAGATAAAAAAAGATGCTAAAAAACTTGACCATTGCTAGACCTCTGATACTCAACCGCTTCATTCGGCCGTGCAAATTCAGGATGGTCACTCCCCCCCCATCCTTCCTTTTACCCCAAAGGAAGCATGGATGGCTACCACTGACCCTAAGATGCCTATTCCACATCTCCGTTAGGCACTCCCACCGGAAGTACCTCACCTCTATGGTCAAGGTCTCCCCATACTCCTTCAATGTCCTTTCATTCGGCCTCCACGGCCCTCATGACTGACTTTTTCCTCTCTATCATGTGACCAATTGTCCGCTGACATCAACTCACTTTGTCTCTCTTACAGAATCTGGGACTAATAGTCACCTGGAAAATTACATCTCCTACCTTCTCAAGTTGTCTAATTCGTAGGCACACTTTGGGCTCCACGTCCCAAAAGACCTACCTCCCAAAGACCGTTTCCTCAAACTCCGAAACTCTATCCACAATGCCCAGGCCCAACGCCATTGTTCCACACGGTCATTCAACCAATCCTTGGTCATATGGCCTCCTCGCAAACGTCACTACGTTTACCCGCCTCCGCCCACTCCAATCCTGGTTCCTGACCATATTCCAACCCGGCTAAGACAGCCAAGCCATTGACCTCCCCCCCCGCCCTTCAATCCCTCTCATGGTGGACAAACAGGACTCAGGACTCCCCTTCACCCCTCTTAACTGTCACTGTCATTGACAACAAACACCTCTTACTCAGGCTAGGGTGCTCACCTTCAGTTGGTCTCATCACTAGAGACGATTCCACATCAATGATCTAGAGCTCATAGCAATATAAAAAGCCCTCAGATCCTCCATAACCCTAGTCTCAACCGCAACATTCAGGTCTTCACAGAAAACACCTCCGTCAAATATTACATCAACAACAAAGGGACACCCGCTCCCTTACGCTACTCTCAATATCTCTCGGATTGGGAGTGGTGCGTCAGCACAACATCTCCCTCATAGCGATCCATCTCCCAGGTCAACAAAACTCTTTATCAGGCTCCCTGAACAGGACTTCATCCACTACACACCAGTGTCAACTCAACCCGCAACACTTCTAACTCTATTCAGACATTGGGGTCCCCCTCAGATAGACATCTTTGCATCACATTTAACACTCAATGCAAAACATATCGCGCGAGACTCCACCCTCTCGCATTCCCAGACTGCTTAGGAGACGCCTTCCTCTACCAGTGGTTCCCGAGTCTTCCCTACGCTTTCCCCCTCCCCACTGCTCTTCAGGGTAGTCGCCAAATTGTTTGTCGACAACTCAGGCGACATTCCGATAGCCCCATGATGGCCTCGTCAGCCATGGCTCACTCCTCTCCTCGAACACCACGAAGAGACTTCCACCGTCTCCTTCTTCCTCCCGACTTACTCTCTCTAACAAGGCCTCATCTTATACCAAGACCTTCCCTTCCTCCACCCCACAGCTTGGAGGACTGAGCCATCTCCCATCTGTCTGAACCCGTCCGTCTCATAATACAGGCGGCCGAAGATCTCCACTGAAAAGGCTTATACATATAGTGGACTAGATTCCAAATTTCTACGACCGCTTGGCCATTTGCCACAGTCGACTCTAACTTTTTCTAATAGATCTTTTCACAAAGGCTCACTCTATCCTCCATAAATCTTACCTTACAGCCCTGTCCTGCTTCAGGAGGGACTCTGGGGCTCCTCCCCTTTTTCCAGGACCCACTAGTGGACATGTTTCTAAGGGATATTAAATGTTCATCCCCTTATCTGCCTCCCCTCCACCTGGAACCTCGAGTTGGTCCTACCCCAACTCTCCAAGCCATCCTTCCAACCCATGTCAACATCCCATATCCCATTTGTCATCAAAGATGGCCTTCCTTGTAGCCATCACCTCAGCCAGTGGGGTTAGTGAGATCACAGCGCTCTGCTCTGATTCTCCCTTCAGCCATTTCCATGGAAACAAGGTTCTCTCCCGCGTAGATGTCACATTTCTTCCTAAACTTGTTTCCCAATTCCATATGTCCCAGGACATTACCCCCCTGCGTTCTTTCCCTACCCCACCTCCCCATTGGAGATTCCCCTACACTCTCTTGACGTTAAGAGAGCCCTGTCCTTTTTACTTACATAACACAGCCCCCTATACAAAGTTTACCAGACTCTTCCTTAATACAGGAAAGACTCCTTGGGGCTGTCACTTACCTCTCAACGTTTGGCCTCATAGATAGCTCTGGCAGTCCGGTTGGCCTACCAGTTAGCCCTAAACAACTACCTGTTGGTTTTAAAGCCCGTTCTACTACGACAGTTTCTACATCCCTAGCTTTTTGCGGGATATACCCATTGATCAAGTTTACAAGGCTGCTACCTGGGCGACCCCCTCTACATTGCAGCCCATTACAAGCTCGACGTTCTCGCTAAGAAGGATGCATCCTTAGGCAGAGCCGTCCTGTTCTCCTGTGTGGCATGACCCACCTCCAGGTACGTGAGCTTGTTAAATCACCCACTTGTGTGCATTTCACAGACTACACAAAGAAGAAGATTAGGTTGCTTACCTGTAACCGTGTTTCTTCGAGTGTAAGTCTGTGAAATTCACACAGAACCCGCCCGTCCTCCCCTCTGAAGTCATGCCCTAGGTTTCTGCTGCTGTCGGCGGCAAGGAACTGATTAGGTAGCTCTACCAGGGGGCTGTGTAGGCCGGGCAGGGGCGGGGCCTATGCAAATTTCTTTATTCAGAGCTAGTATGTCCGAGATTCTTGCGCAAGTGCGGAAGTAAGCCCGCTTGTGTCAATTTCACAGACTTACACTCGAAGAAACACGGTAACAGGTAACCTAATCATTTTCTTAGTGGGTCTGTAGATAGTTTGTAGGTTGTGTTTCTTTATCAGCTTCCCTATGTGATCAGTGGTTATATAAACCTCACTTTCCTAGTTTCTCACAGACCTCACAACCTCTGAAGATGCCTGCCGTAGCTGTGGGCAAAACATCAGGAGACAATGCTTCTGGAACATGGCCATACACCCTGGAAAACTCACAGCAACCCAGTGATTTATTTATTTATTTAAAACTTTTGTGCCCCGACCCTCTCACCTCCATAGAGGGAGGGACTCAGACCGGCTTACAGCAAGATTCAATGCTATGCAAGTTAAAACATCTTACAACAACAGATTGAAATACATAAAAAGAAAATACATAAAAACCAAATCGCCATTAAAAACAAATTCAACACGGTCTGTAAATGTGGTCACTCATTCCAGACTATAATCAATCTCAGCCTATACTGGGAATGCTTCGCTCCAAAGCCAAGTCTTCACCAGCCTCCTAAAGGATGAAAGGGAGAGGGCAGATCTAACATTGCTTGGGAGAGAGTTCCATAGCCAAGGGGCCACCACAGAGAAGGCCCTGTCTCTCGTTCCCACCAGATGCGCTTACGAAGATGGCGGGACTGAGAGCAGGGCCTCTCCGAAGGATCTTAATGTTCTTGATGGTTCATAGGGGAGAATCCGTTCGGACAGGTAAACTGGGCCGGAACCGTGGCCATGAAAGCCTTCGACAACACATCTAATCAGCTGTTTGTCGTACATATCCCAGACTGCAGATGGCTTATATTGTAATCTTACCATGGGTATTTTAAAATGGAAGTTGCCCAAACCAGCAGTTACTTTCTCTCCATGTCCTATATTTCTGTGCCTTCATTTGCAGAGGCAGAACGCGCTGAAGTTGGGCATTTTGCAAAGAACTTCCTTCCCATCCTGTTCAATGTGTATAGCCAAGAGGGCAATGCCAAAGAAAGCCCTGTGAACCGGCGTGCTGTACTGGACACTGTCCGGGCCTACTTGACAGTCACTGAGTCTCAGGTGAGCAAAGGGCTGTGAACAACATGAGGCTGTGAGATTTCCACTGCTTGTGGATGACTCTCTTTTTACCTCTATTGCAGATGGTTCATACATTCCTGGAGAAAGCAAGTGAGAAACTGGCTAGTCCTGATACTTCAGAGTTTACTAGGTAAAGATCTCAGCTGGTGCTCGGCATTTTTCCTGGTGTGGAAGAGACTATCCTGGGAGGGGTCTTTCTTCCAGTACTTCTTACTTCTGATCCTGCTTGATACATGACACTGACCAGCTTAATACAGGACACTACCTTGTCAGAGGCTATATTTTCTCTCTTCCCCAATCTCCATTAGATAATGTAGCAAGTGGGAGAGCTGCACGGAACATTTACAATATTGTGCCTAACTCAGCACAGGTTAAATTTGATAGATTTTGAAATGAAATAGTAGGGTCAGCTTTGTCATATGCTGAAATGGACATTAAAATACCAGCTTTTTGTTCATTCTTGCTAACTGCTTCTATCCTTCTGCAGGCTCTCTGTGTTGGACCTGGTTGTAACTATGGCTCCCTATGCTGATGAGTCCACTCTGCATACTCTCTATGGCACCATCCAGTCTTCCTTGCTGGTGAGCTCCCTTTTTGGTTTATGGGTGGAGTGTGTATATCCTGCCTAGCACATCACAGTCTTTGGATCTGCTCCTGGTGAGCCTCTAAATACAGTAGATGCCACATAAATACCCCCAAATTAGTTTGTGAAGGGGAGGGGGAACAACATTAACCATTATGTTTAAGAGCACTGTTCATCCTTAATTACTGCAATTAAAGTTTTGTTTGGCAAGAGCATGGAGTATGGTATGGATTGTTTATCAGACAAGCTTTCTCAGCTGCTTCTTGAAGTTCTCTTGGTGCAGGATCTTTTGCCATCAGGTCTAACATGACTCGATAACTACAGTATAGGTCACTTTATCCTCCTGAAATCTTTGTGTTATGTTTCATTCATACCCTCTTTCGTAATAGTGACCCTAGACCTTTTCCCATTTGTGTGGAAATAATTTTATCAGTGAGCACTTCATGTACAGCGAATAGTATTGAAAACAGAGTAGATATTGGCCACTATTCAACTTGTTTCATTCAAAACATTATCTTAACCATATCAATTATTTTGTTATAGTTTGGGAAGTGTTTGACTGGCCCTTATTGCTATGGCCCCTGTATGATTGCATGACAGATTGTATTGTTCAAGCTTATGAAGGTCTCTCAGGTTCTGTGTATCTTTAAATTGTATCTCTTACCTGTCTGCTTCAATCATCCTAGAACAAGGACCACAGGATACAGAAGAAGGCCTATCGAGTGCTGGAGGAAGTGTGTGCCTCTGATAGGCCAGCATGTCAGAATTTTGTACAGACTCACCTAAAGGACCTGCAAAGTGCCCTCCTGGGGTCTCTGCCCACTGCGACATCTCCTGCCAAAAGGGTAAGAAGCAGCTTTGGGGAGAAAAAAAACTTGTTTTACCATCTAAGGTGGATTGGATATTCATTTAGCAAGAATTGTAGTGAAAAAAGTAAAAAGGATTGTTTTGGAATTGTGTTTTGCCCTTTCATTTCTTACCCCCTTTTTTCCCCCAGCCTCGACTGAAGTGTCTCTTCTACATTGTCAAGCAGCTCACAGTGGAACATGAAGATTTTGTCACAGCTCTGGTGCCAGAGGTAAGAAAGGGCAAGTGAAGAGGAGTAGCTGCCAAGGTGCTGAAAGGATTAGCAAAGTTGTTGTGTTTGTGTTGCAGGAAGACAAGGCCAAATACTATTTTGAGAGCAACATGTTTGTTTACGCACCTATAATGTAATCTCCTGAAAGGGGCCAATTTCATGACCAGGGGTTATTCCGTTTTGCTATTTCCGAAGCCCTATGCTTCTATGTCTCTTTTTCTCCTCCCCTTCTACAAAACTAAAACAGGCCTGTGGTGAGTAAAATTACACATGTCTCCCACACCATATTGGAAAAATATATAATAAACATTAGAAGTTTTAATTGTGTGTGTCTGTGTATTTCAAGTCACCTGTGACCCCGTGAATTTCATAGGGTTTTCTTGGGCAAGGAGAGCTCACAGTTAGTTTTAACCACTCCTTCCTCTGAAATGCAACCGGCATTATCTGGCATGTATTGGTGGGCTCCCATCCAAGTATTAACCAATTGCTATGTTCTCTCCCTAAGATAGGGGCAATTAGCTTCACACAGGACAACTTTGCACAATTTCCTTATACATTTAAAAGTTACTTGTAAGCCACTCCGGCAATATTGTTATATGTACATTGTAAGCCACTCTGGCAGTATTGTTGTTTGCTGTAAGCCGCTCTGAGTCCCCTTCGGGGTTGAGAAGGTCGGCATATAAAAATAGTAAATAAATAAATACTTACCCACCTATTTCACAGTATAGAACTTCTACTGAAGGATTTTGGACATTTTGTTGCTGTTTTCACATTTACTGAACATTTGGGTAACAAACTAGACATGTGCTCTCTCTATCCAAATCTAGATACATAGTCAGGACAAGAAGAGTGCTTCTGATAATAAATTATTCAAGTGTTGAATCTCTACTTTTGAAAACATTTTTTTGTATCTTTTTTAAAATATCCAAAGTAGTTGGTTACACTCACTGTGTTTGGAAAAATCTGACATTTACAGAAACTCTCTTTATCCTGACTTCTGAATCTATTAGATCTATCTATGTGTTGCAATTGATTGACTGGATCTACCCAAATTGGGACTAATCAAAAGGATGCCATGCTCTGTTTTTTTTTTCTTTTTGTAATAAGTGTTTTAGAATAATAGCTGATATTCCAATTCTCTTTAAAAGCTTATATCTTAATTGAGACTGAAGTCAGTGAGTGTATGCCGTAGGGTTGCTGACAAATGTTTCTGCTATCTCAGGTAATACTTTGCACCAAGGAGGTGTCTGTAGGAGCTCGCAAGAATGCTTTCAATCTTCTTGTAGAAATGGGTCGTGCTTTCCTCCGCTTTGGTCCCACTCCAAATGGTGAGTCCTAGGCTATTGCGTGAAAACATAATGCCCCTTTTCCCTCTCTGTGCTCCTCATCCTTCTTCCTGGTAGTAAACCATGTAATACTAACCCTATTCTTGAAACATTATACCAATCTTGCATTGAATCCCTGACTTTTGAGATCTGGATAAATTTTGTTTTAACAAATAACATCTGTATATTGTTGCTTTGAATAATTATATTCATACATAGGAAGGAAGATTTTACATATAATAATTTACTGTTATCAATTGTTCCTTTTTGAAATCTCAGTTTGGCTTCTTTTTAGTTTCTGAGATTTCAGTGAGCATAGTTCATATATTTTGTTGATGATGCATATAACATAAATGTGGGAATGTTTGGTACTTTGTACACTTAATTGTTCATCTGATATTAAATTCCACACCAATATCAAAATGCAGAATTCTCTTAGAACTACTTGAAATCAAGGCTTGGTGTACTCCTGTTATCCTCCTTTACAAAGCAGATTTTTAAAAAATCTTGATAGTTTATATTCTAGAAGTTAGCACTTCCAGTACCAGATTATGAGAGATTTGCTCCCCTCCCCAGTTTAGTATCTTATTACTTGTTTCCTGTCCCCTTCCTCATGTTTCCTGCCAAACATGATCATTCATGTCTTTCTCTTGGGACAGTACTTTGTACTGAATCAGAAGGTTGGACTATTTCGTTTTCTACCTTTTGTTAGGAAAAAAACTCCCCTAAAATATACAGCAAACCATCTAAAAACAAACAGACTACAAAAGTTGAGCATCAGCTCACTAGCAAGCAGAGCATGAAGTGCCGCGTGATGTGGCTGTAAATAATTCAGAGCTTAGAGGCAAATATGCAGAGTCCAATCTTAAAAATCACAAAAAGTTTATTTACAATAATAAGAAAGAAGTGCATTTCTTAATAATCAAGAACTGGGCCTGAGCTACTCTAACACCCACCTTTTGTAAGGTTTCAAGAATGGGAAAACTCAATCACTACATCTCTCCTGACAAACAAGCAGAGAAAGATCTCAAACCACACAGCCCAGACTCTCCATACTAAAGTGTAAGAAGGCAAAAGTCAGATTCAAAAAGCTTGCAGTGGTAAAGTATCCATTTTAATCAACCAATCAGAATGAGAGCAGAAACAGAGAGGAGAGAAGAAATTAGATACATCCCAACCGACATACAGGAGACATGGAGAAAGGATATTCCCTCAGTCTATACTAAACTAACTAACTGCTCCTCAATGAGGACTTGAGACTTGGGCAGTATGGGGATGAATTCCAACACCTTTCACAGTGTTTGTCAGTGGCTATTTAGGGTTTCAGAAAGGAACCTTTCCTAGCTGTAAGGAGAGAAGCTAGGAATTGCCCCTGGGCTCTGCTGTGCTGCCATTTGGCCCATACTTTTTACAGATTGCATAGAGATCTAGCTCTTAGTATTTTGTCTAGGTTGCTTGGAATTAGGCAACAAATTGTTTTCATTTCCTTTACTGAACACACCCTTCCCTAAACATTTCAGTCTCATTTTGGCCGTCCTGGAAGAAACTCCGCCATCCTAGTTGTATGCGCAGTTGTTGCTACCCTTCTTGCGATAATCAAGATACATGTAACCACCCCTCTTTATTCCTTTTCAGATGGAATACAGCGTTATCTCCTCCTTATCTATGCAGGCTTGACTAGCTCTGTCACCATGATCAGCTGTACAGTGCTTGCTCTTGCCCGTCTGCTCTTTGAATTTAAAGGTAATAGGATAGGATTTTAATTGGGTAATGTTATATATCCCCATCAATTTAAAAAAATCTAAAAGGCTAAGCAGTGTCTAACTGGGAGCTGCCTGTAAATCGAACTGTTGCATATATAGGGAAAATACATTCTTTTACATTCTTAAGGGTGATACCTTTGGCTGTGACTCTTCTTCCAGATGCAGTTATTTTTATCTCTTCAGGCCTCTTGTAAGCACTGCTAGGCCTTGTTAGAAATTTGTAGTGGGTTTCTCCTGAACAGAAGAATTATTTATGTTTGATAAGGACCTAGAAGGGAGCCAACATGATGAGTGTTGGGTTACAACTCCGGGAGACAAAGAGTTCAAACTTCCACTCTGCCATGGAATCTCACTGGGTGACCCTGGGCATATCACACCCTTTAGGCTCAGATGAAGGCAAAACTCCCTTTGAGAAACTCTTTCTAAGAAAACCCCCAATAGGGTTTTCACGAGCTGGAAATGTCTTAAAGACAGACAATAGCAACCACAAGAACCCAGAAGCATCTGTGTTGTGTGTCAAAGAGGAAAATACTTTAACATGTGCCTTTAACATAGCCTGTGCTCCTTCAGATCAAGTTGCGCCAGATGCCCTGGAGCAACTAATGAAGCATGTCTGCCTCCTGTTGGGCTCCCGGACACGAGATGTGGTCAAGTCAGCTTTCGGCTTCCTCAAAGTGGCAGTCTTGCTCCTGGACACAGCTTTAATGGGTCGGCACATGGAGACCATGGTGAGATTGGAGAAGTGCATTGATAGGGTGTGTGGGAAATAAGATCTGATAATGGAAGTGGCCTTAATTTGCATAACTAAAATGAAAGGAAGCAGCATTTAAATGCATGGAACATAGCCCTGTCTCAAGTCTCCTTGGTAATTCCCATATAGTTCATAGGTCCATGTTAGAAATACTGGTGCATCCTTTGCTTAGCCCTGTTCAGCATTATTTCACTTGTACTCTTAGCAAGCAGTAGTATCTCATTCTAATAGGTGTTCATGTATGAGATAAAGCATTGATGGTGCTGACTTTATGAAAGGAATTATCCGATCACTGGTGAGAATTCTGAGCTTTGTGCTCTTCTTTTGCAGTTAGAAGCCATAGGAGGATTGACAGATGACATGAGGCGCCATTTCCGCATGAAGATCCGAAACCTCCTTTCCAAACTGATGCGTAAATTCGGGTTAGTGTTGGGTCTAAGGAAGATGATGGATGGTAGGCATAATTTGGTGAAATGGAAGACCATACTCCAAGGCCTGAGTCGGGAAATATACCTATTGAATCAATGGGATAGATCAGTGTTTCCCAACCTTTTTTGAGCTGCGGCACACTTTTAACATTAAAAAAATCCGGGGGCACACCACCAACCAAAATGACACTCTAACACAGTAAAGAACGGCTGGGGGATGGTGGCCTGCTGGGAGCAGTTGCTGGGAGTGCCGAAGCCGGGGGAGGGGGAGGAGCCAGGCTGTGCCATGCCCCGCCCCCTCCCCCGGCTTCAGTTCTCCCACAGCCGCCAGCCTTGAGGGGCAGTACCAAGCCAGCATTGTGCTGGCTCTGCCACTGCTGACTTGGCACTGCCCCCTCAAGGCTGGCAAAGCTGTGTGAGCCCCCTCCCCCGGCTTCAGCTCTCCCACAGAGGAGGAGCATGAGCGGTGGATGGGCTTCAGTGGGCAGGGCTCCTCCTCTGCTCAGCTTCAGCAAGCGAGGGGCAAGAGTCATGGTGGGAGTCATGGCGGATTGGAGGCTGGCTGGGGAAACGGCCGAAGGAGGCAGCACCCCGGCCCCTTCTTCTTTTTCTTCGCTGCCGCCCGGCCCTTCCTCCTCCTCCCCCAAGCAGCAGGAGTTCGGCAGGAGGAGGGGGGAAGGAAGGGGGGCAGAGAGCTTTTCTCGCGGCACACCTGATGATCGCTCACAGCACACTGGTTGAGAAAGACTGGGATAGATCAATCAAGGAAGATTAGCATGACACTGGGTTAAATAAGTTCAAAATGTAATAACTGGTTTTATTTATGAAGCATCCCGGCATGATCCAAATGTTGATTCCTCCTCATCCTTTCATTTGCTAGAGAACCAGCATAGGGGCTGGGGAACTAAACTCTTACCTGTAATGGAAAGCACACCTGTATAAGCTGACCTATGTAGTCTGAACAGGTATTTTGCACTCTCTGGTAAACACATTTTCTTTAGCCAAGTGAATGAAAGTATTCTGGAACAGACATAACTGAAAACATGGAAGATAGCATGTGAGGGTATTAATATTGTATATGAAGAATTGATTCTCTGTACTGCTGCTAATGTATCTAATGTATTTACTAATGTACCGTATATAAGCCAACCCAAATATAAGCCAAGGTACCTAATTTTTTCAAAAATAAACACAGATACCAATAAAATTACATTAATTGAGGCATCAGTAGGTTAAATGTTTTTGAAAATATACCATATAAAGAAAAAAAACCCAAAAAGTTTGAACAAAAAACAATATTACACATTGTACAATAAGTTAAAATAAACAATTGCATTAAATAATTATCATTAAAAGCAGGTCGGGAACTCCGCCACCTCACTTCACTCAAATATAAGCTGAGGGGGGCTTTTTCAGCCCCCAAAAAGGGCTGAAAACTCGACTAATATTTGAGTATATACAGTATCTACTGATAATGTTGGGACCATGGATCAAGAGGGGAGCTGGTTTCTATGACACTGATCTCTGATTTCCACCTCACAGCTTTGAGCCTTTGCAGGCTTTGCTCCCTGAGGCGTACCATAAGGTGCTGCTGAACATCCGCAAATCTGAGGCAAGGAACCGAAAACGGCAGGTTTTGAAGCGAGTAGGAGCCACCACTTCAGAAGAAGAAGGGGCAGGAATGAGGCCCAGGGGAGAAAGGTATGAATGGAGTTCCAGGTTGGAGCCTTGATTTTTCTAAAGCTAAAAGACATTTTAATTTCAAGATTAAAAGAGATTATGCTGGTGCTGTGGCAGCTGAAATGCTTCATCAGCCCTCACAAATGTAGTTCTATTCCCTGCTTTTTTGCTTTCAGCATGGAAGAAGTCCTGGCTGATTCTGACTCTGACCTGGAAGATGATGTGAAGCCGCACAAAAAAGAGAGTAGACAAAAGCTACAGAAACAAAGCCAGGCCTGGCTCAAGGAGGGAGAAAGTGATGAGCCTCTAAATTTCCTGGACCCTCATGTGGCACAGAGAGTTCTGGGTAAGGAGCAGGAGGAAGTTGGCACACACTGTCAGTTTAGTTTCTTTTCTTTTTTTTAAATCAGGGGAACCGCTTTGCCTCCTTGTAAACCTTGTGTGCTTTTCCTTCAGCAACGAAGCCAGGCCGTAGCCAGACTGGGAAAGTCAGCCATGATTTTAAGGTGTCAGCTGATGGCCGTCTCATCATATGCGAAGAAGAAGAAGAAGAGCAGGAAGAAGGAACTAAAGGTAATGGTGAATGAGGCCTACTGGCTGGCCTAATGTTATCGTTGAAAGATTTGACTTTTGATAATAGGAGATTACGGGCTTATACATTGTTGATTGATTTTTGTAAGCTGTGAAACTGAATCCTGTCATTGCGGTGCAATAATATTTTGGCAATTATATCAAATCAGATTCCTTTCCACTGATTCATGATAAAAGGGAAGACTATGAGTGCATCTACACTGTGGAATCAATACAGTTTGACACTTATTTCACTGCCATAGCTAAAAGCTATGAAATCATGTGGTTTTGATTTTGTTGAGGCACAAGTACTCTTTGGAAGATAAGTCTAAAGCTCTTGTAAAACTACAACTCTCATGCTACCGTAACATTGATCAAAGGCAGTTAAAATAATGTGAGAATGCATTCAATTTTACAGTGCAGATGCATCCTACAAAATATATTTCCTCAGATCACTTTGTGTGCTTGTATGATTGGCACGTCAGATGTGAGCTGCCACTTTACACTTGTAGGTAAATGGAAAGGTGTTGGCTCATCACTAAACTACACTTGCTCAATAATCTTTTGTGTATATTCCAGTGCTCATCATCTTTTGCCTATACAAAGAATAATAAAAGATATTTAGGCAGTATAAGCTGCATGAGGAAGTATTCTAGATTTCCAGTTTTAATTTAATTCACGTTAGTGCTTACCTCCTGTTCATTGTGTTGGCTTATTTTACCTCTCAACCACTAGGTTTGATTAATTGTGCTATATCCTTGTTTACTATGTCTTGTGTTGTTTGCTGCAGGAGTAGATGAAGAGATGGCAGATCTAATGCAGGAAGTTGGAATCCGGAGTGTAAGTAGCATGTTGGCCAAAAGAGTGAAGGGAAGACAATTGTGATTTCAAGGATTCTCTTTAGATGTGGGCAATATTTATGTTATTGCCCAGATGAACTGCTCTCTGACATTTAGAGAAAGTTTGACCTGACTGTCAAGCATGAGAGGTATTGCTACACAGATAATGCTATAAATTAGGGAGTTCTTGAACATGCAAAGAAGCCTAGTTTATCCTGCAAGGACCTATGCTAATGTATGAAAGTTCCTTTGCAGAAGAAGGCTCAGAAGCGCCGATTCAGGGAAGAGGCAGATGAAGAGGAGCTTGGTACCAATGCACAATCCAAATACAAAGGTAAATACATGCTTTTTTGTTAGACTCAGGAGCCTGTAACAGGACAGGGGAAAGAGAAAGAAATGATAATGTGAAGGTTTTGTTTAGTTGAAGGTCAGTCTACAAGTTTGTCCATCATACCCGAACAGATTAAAATGCCTTAATGTGATGTCTCACTCATTTCACACTTCATCCTTAACACACTGGGCCATCAAATGCTGTAGCAATACTTTTGTGTGGTAAAGAAGTTACAACAATGTGGTTGGCCATCAGGGGGCAGAGTTAAGTATTTACATGGACAATGACAGAGCAGCAATTTCTTCTATCTTTTGAAACTTATCTCCTTTTTTGGTTTGCCATTTTCAGCTGGAGGCACTGGAATCCATCGGCCTCTTGGCAAGAATGCCTCAGCAGGGGTTGAATACAAGGCAAAGGTATGGCCATAATACAAAGAATAAGGTCTCACGGCTATTGAATCTGGGATCATTTTCTTTCACATGAATCAAAATAACGTTTGTTGGGCTTGACGACTAAATATGGATTTATAATATCCTCAGAGAATATGTTAAATAATTACTTTCCTCTCGACAGACTTCCATGAGACATAACTTAAAGCACTGGGTCTTCACATATCTACCAAGATCAAAAAGCTCTCAGTACAGAGGCTAGTCCAGACTTTCTGTGGTGGATCTTAGCATAGTGCTCGAATGACTTTGCCCTACCTCCCTGTGTGGACTGTTAGTCAGCTCTCTTTTAATCTGGATAGAATCCCAAGTCTGTTCTATGTTCACAGCAAGTTCTAAGTTTCTACATCTGTGGCTTCCAACCATGTTTTGACCAGAGACCACACTCCAACATTAGTACCAAAAGGGTTATGAATTCGTCTTTGGTCAACAAATTTATTTGGGGTGCTGGTTCAGAAAATTGCATTGGAAAGACCACATCAGCTCTAGTTTCTAATACAGAACATATGCCATCCAGTAGTCGCCATCTGCTTGCCCACAGAAAACCATATTTAATAGCCTTGACACTGTAAGAGGGTTTTGCAAGACCAGTTGCTCTCGTTGCAACAGTGAAGTAACAGTGAGGCTGCGGACCATATTTTAGTTCTTTCGGACCACTGGTAGTCCACGGACCACAGGTTGGGAACCAATGTTCTACAGTATTGATAAAACTCAAGGTGTTTTGGAAGCCACGGGCCACAATGGGATGTGTGTCATACAGCTTGATCTTGCCCACCTGCTCCCAATTATTTATTTCCTTCTATTCCTACAGAAAGGTAAAGGTGACATCAAGAAGAAAGGACATCTAGATCCTTATGCTTACATCCCATTGAACAGAGCAAAGCTGAACAGGAGGTATGATATAGGGATGGTCTGGGAGAATATCAGAAATGTCTGCCGGGGAAAGGTTCTGCAGGGTTCTTAATAAGAGGTCTTTCCTATCACCCCTTGTCTTATAGTGGGGATAATAACTAATGAATCTGGGACTTCCACCATTTCATATGAACTATCCTTATAGGTTAGCTATGGAGAAACCTCTTACTGAGTGGACTCTACCAAATCCCTTATATTCATAACATTGGGCAGCTTCTGCTAAATACAGTATTTCAACTGAGAGCTTCCTGTTCTGTTAATTGAACAGGAACATGGCTTACAAATGCCCCTCTTAGGAACTTGCATCTCTTCTGCTATATCAATAGTACTCATTCTATTATGTGTTCTCTCTTAATATTCTTTGCAGGAAAAAGGCCAAACTTCAAGGACAATACAAGGGCCTGATGAAGGGAGCCCAGCGTGGTGCTCAGGCAGGCAAGAAACATCGCAAGAAGCAGCCCCATGTCTGAACAAGAAAGGATCCTTACGTGAATCAATGATGCAGTTCCTTTCAAGGCAACTAACTGCATTGGGACTCCTTATTGTTGCCTTGCAACCCCTGCTGTTGTCTGCAATTGGCACATGAACGCTAATTCTGTATTATTGGCTGTTTGTACCAGAATTTTCAGCTGGAGGAAGAATAATGAAAGAAGCATATTCTTTTCTGTTCCCATTCTAATATTTATAAATCTTTGCACTAGAATTTTTTTCCTATTCTAGTTTCCTGGACAATTAGTAGGTGTGCTTCAAAAACATAAGATTTTTTGCTTGAGTTTGAACGAGGCATAACCGTCTCCTAATGAACATTTAAGCAATAAACATTAGTAACAAAAGAACATCCACTTCTGCAAACTATGATAAAGCAATTATCTTGCAAAAGCTGCCTTTCTGACATCTCTGTCTTGAGAGTATAAAAAGAAGTCACCTGTTCTGTCATTTTGGTAGGTAGTTTAAACAATATCAGAAGGAACCATATTGTTACTAGGACCTTGAAAACCTCTAAGAGTTTCTAAAATCTTATTCTGGGAGAGGAGATGAATGTTGTAAATTTATGAAGATAAAGGAGAACTGTCATGAAAATTGCTGTCGTGAAGAAATAAGACCTTTTGAGGAACAGCAGGCTGTTTGCCCTATTTTAGATCATTTCTTACTGGCACAACACTTTGAATTATAGAATACAAACTCCAAGACGTATTTGCTGCTATTCAGCAAAGTCGGATTCCTTTCTCAAATTTTTACCCATTAATAATCCTCTTTGCACATGTTTTCATATTTGTTTATATATGAATGCAAATATTAAGGACAGCTACTGTATATTTAAAAGAAGGTACTGCAAGATCAAACCAGTCCATACTCCAGGAAATAATGCTTGGCTGCTCACTGGAGAGAAGGATATTAGAGGCAAAGAGGAAGTACTTTGGCCACATAATGAGAAGACAGGAAGGCTTGGAGAAGATAATGATGCTGAGGAAAATAGAATGAAAAAGTAAGAGGGGACAACCAAGGACAAGATGGATGTTTTCCTTGAAATGACTGGGTTGACCTTGAAGGAGCTGGGCGTGGCTACGGCTGACAGGCAGCTCTCGTGTGGGCTGGTCCATGAGTCATGAAGAGTTGAAGCAACTGAATGAATAAACAACAACAAACCTTTTAAAAATCTATATTAAGAAATTTATAATTAGACAACAGAAAAAAAATTAACTGCTTCTGATTATCTTAATTAAGATTTGGTGCACATAAGTTCATTTCTGTCACAGGAATTTATTTTGCTATTTCTGAAATCTTTTTTCTTTAATATAAACCTTGTTCTGCAGACGGCCCTGCCGTATTGGAGAAATATTTACCTGCTGTTACTTACAGGCAGTCCCCAAGTTACAAACATCTGACTTACAAACAATTCATAGTAAAGAACAGGGGTGAGACAACAGGAAGTGAGAGAAATCTACCCCAGGAAGGAAAATTCACTCCTGAAAGACTTATCATGGGAAAAGATGTCTCCACTGAAGCTTATCTCCAATCCTTGTTTCCACAACAAATCATTTTTTTAAATCCTATAATCTCAGGGACAGAAAGTCAAATGAAATATTTTGAACTGGGGCACAGACAGCAAAACAAACACCACAGGGGTGTTAACCCTTCCCTGTGCTACCCAAGGTGTGTATATGTGTGTGTATATAAATAAATAAATGGCTGGTTATACTTTAAAAATGTACATTTTCCAATTTACATACAAATTCAATTTAAGAACAAACCTACAGAGCCTATCTTGTTTGTAACTTAAAGTCACATAACCACAAAGTATTAAAATCAAAACTTGCAAAAACATAACAGGTAATACATTTCTGGGCTAGATCAGGTATTCAACATATTACTAATAGCAGTAGACTCAATCAGAGTTAGATATACTAAAAAAGAAAAACAAAATGATAGCCAAATACTTTACATCATCTTTGGGCATGCTCTGGACACTGGATGGCCATCCAATCTGATCCTTGGCCAATTGAAGTGTGTCACCACATAATGTTACTCTCAGGCCCCTTCTACACTTCCCCATATCCCAGGATCCCATATTATCTGCTTTAAACTGGGTTATATGTCTCCACTGCCAGATAATCTGGGATAAAATAATCTGGGATAGGGTCCTGGGATATAAAGAAGTGTGGAAGGAGCCTCAGTCTTTGAAGTCCTAGCTTTTTTGGAATAGCCTGCAAAACATTTATTTATTATTTCATGCTTGTGAGCCGCCACTCCCGGTGTGGCTCGGGGCGACTTACAAAATGCGCATAAATAACAAGTGCTAAAATGCCCTAAAAACACAGTAAAAACACAATAAAATCACAAAACACAATAAAATGACCCAACACAGCTATGCACAAAATGGTGAACCACTACGGGCTATCTGCCATCCTATTCCCCAAAAGCGTGTTGGAAGAGGAGCGTTTTACACGCCTTCCGGAATGTCATAAGGTCAGACATGACCCGGACATCTGGAGGCAACGCATTCCAGAGGCTAGGGGCGATTACGGAGAAGGCCCTCCTTCTTGTGGACGCAAGATGGAATCTCCTGAAGGAGGGAACCTCCAACAGGAGTTCAGTTTCTGACCGCAGTGGCCTAGTGGGACAGTATGGGATGAGGCGATACCTAAGGTACACTGGCCCCAGACCGTTCAAGGCCTTAAAGGTCAAAACCAACACCTTGAAAGTGATCCGGCACTCCACTGGGAGCCAGTGCAGCTCGTGTAAGATAAGTGTTATGTGGCTGGACCTAGGGGCACCAGCCAAAAGGCGAGCTGCCGCATTCTGGACCAGCTTCAATTTCCGGATCACCATCAAAGGAAGACCAACTTAAAGAGCATAACAGTAGTCTAATCTTGAGATGACAGTGGCTTGGACCACTGTGGCTAGGTCGTGGCGGGAGAGGTAGGGAGCCAGCTTCTGCATCTGACGGAGATGGAAAAAGGCAACTCTACTGACGGCAGAGACTTGTGTCTCCGTCGTCAGTCGAGAGTCCAGAGTAACACCAAGACTTTTAACTGTCGACGACGGACATAGTGTCACACTGTCGAGGGAAGGAAGCTGGATCTCCACCCCACCTGGACGACCCAACCACAGGATCTCCGTCTTAGCTGGATTCACCTTAAACCTACTGGCTCGCAGCCATCCAGTAACGGCTTCAAGGCATAGATGGAAATTATCAGGTACGGTTCCGGGCCTGCCCTCCATCCCCAGAATGATCTGGGTGTCATCAGCATATTCGTGACACACCAGCCCAAACCTACGGACCTGCCGAGCAAGTGGTTGGACATAGATGTTAAATAATAGAAGGGACAGGATTGCCCCCTGGGGAACCCCACAGCAAAGTGGGGAACCCCTGGAGACATCCCCGCCCCTCCTCACTCGCTGCGAGCGGTCCCGGAGGAAGGAGGACAGCCAATTTAAGACCGTCCCCCTCACCCCGGCCCCGGCAAGGGGGTGGGTCAAAAGATCATAATCGACAGTATCGAACGCTGCTGTGAGGTCCAATAACACGAGCAGCGACGATCCGCCTTGATCAAGCTGGCACCGCAGCTTATCTGTGATGGAGACCAGGACCGTCTCCGTCCCATGCCCTGAACGGAAGCCGGACTGGAAGGGGTCTAACCAAGTAGCATCCTCTAGGAAGGACTGCAACTGCTCCATTGCTGCCCTCTCAATTACCTTGCCCAGGAACGAAAGATTTGAAACTGGGCGGTAATTGGAGGGGACCGTAGGGTCTAAACTCGGCTTCTTCAGCAATGGAGTGACCACAGCCTCTTTCAAACCCTCTGGAAACACTCCTTGCTCAAGGGAGGTGTTAATTAGTCTCAACAGAGGGTCTCGTAACCCCTCCAGGCAAGCTTTCACAAGCCAGGAGGGGCACGGATCGAGGGAGCAGTGGTCGATCTAGTTGCAGTCACTACCCTATCGATGGCTTCTGCGTCCAGTGGCCGAAACCGGTCGAAGGTGGGCCCAGCAAGAGGCCATGGAGTCTCAAGTTTGCTAACTGTATCAAGAGAGGTCAGAAGGTCCCGGCGGAGGGCCGAAATCTTGTCCGCAAAAAAAGCTCTTGAAAACCTCGGCAGAAAGGGATCATCATTGTTTGGGATGGTAGGGACCGTCGTCAATGACCTAATTACTTTAAACAATTGTGCCGGGTGTGAGCTGGTGGACACTATCAAGGATGCATAATATAACTTTTTCGCTTCCTTGATAGCACGCTCATAAGCATCTTTTAAAAGCTCATAAGCCGATCTCAGACCTTCGTCTCGGAGTTTCCTCCACTTGCTCTCTAGCCGTTTCTTCGCCTGCTTCAAACAATTTCAATTGTTCCTTAACCATTCTAACCTTTTTTGGCTGAGAAACTGAGTTCTAGGGATGGAGGCTCAATATGTGTCTGAAGGCTGGACTGGACACACACACACACAATGCCAATACCTGTTCTGCAGGCCACACACTTCCACTTTATATATTTGAAATCATATTGATTAGCTTTTTCACATAATATTGGTGGCCAGGGATGATTACATGTGAAACAAACTGTTGAACAAAATAAAATAAAAGCATGTAAAACACAAAGCAATTTAAAAATGGGTGTGTTATATGAGTCCTTGGTACCCTAAAGCTACATCAGTCTCTTAAGCCAATAAAGGGAGAAGTTAGGAAGAAACAAGAGGTTTATTTCTAGCTAGTGCAAAGTGGAAATTGCTTTGCACACAGCAAGTATTCTACACTAGCCATCCCCTGCCACGCATTGCTGTGGCCCAGTCTGTATATATGTGTTAAAACCATAAACCATCACCTTGTAGGAACTGTAGTCTGAAAATTGATAATGGTAGTTGTAGTCCTAAAAGAAGAGCAGATGCTGCAGTCTTTAGAAAAACAGTTCCCACCCCAATTCTCTGTGTGAGAAACTGGAAGCGCTTCCACACAGCCCTATAACCCAGAATATCAATGTAGAGAATCCCACAATAGCTGCTTTGGACTGGGTTATCTGAGTCCACACTCAGATAATATGGGATTTTCTGCCTAGATATTCTGGGATATATGGCTGTGTGGAAGGGCCCTAGGAGATAAGACTAGTGTTTGGCCGCTACTTAAGCAAGCCAGGGTCAACACGAGTGACACGAAGTTCCATTAAGTTTCCATCTTAAGCTGATTGTGTTTATAGAATTGAGCAGTGATTTTCAACCTTTTTTGAGCCGCGGCACATCTTTTACATTTACAAAATCCTGGGGCACACCACCAACCAAAATGACACAAAATAACACTCTAACACAGTAATATATATAGTTAATATGTTTTAAATGTATTTATACACTCAGTGTGAAACCTGGGACTGTTTCGATGAATGGAAGGGTGTTTCATTTGGAGATGGCGTTTAAGCTTGCTTGGCACCATGGCGCTATTGGACAGCTTCTCACCACACACCAAGCACAACGGAGTCAGCGTCGCATCCCCGGTGAAAGTGAATCCAAATGAAAGATAGCTTTCACTGTATTGCCTCGAGCTCACCGTCGTTTCTTTTTTCTTTTGTCCACCACTCATATTGGGGCCTTCATCTGTGTCATAATTTTGTCCAGGGCCCTATTCGGCATTTGCATTTTCCCTTCTCAAAAACTTCGCCATCAGTGTCACTCGCTTGTCTTGCTGTGATCCCAAATTGCCACTGTCACTTGACGCGCAGCTGCAGCACTAACTCTAACTTTGTTAACTTAGCCGCGTCTGAGCAAATCCAAGATGACATGACCATAACACTCTCGCGTCACTTTTTAGGTGACGCGAGAGTGCTATGGTTCCATTTCTTAAAGGGACAGATGCGCCTTATAGTTTATATATGAATGAAGTTTGAAAATAATTTCCCACAGCACACCTGATGATCTCTCACGGCACACTAGTGTTCCGCAGCACACTGGTTGAAAATCACTGATATAAAACACCAAGTGTATGTATGTATGTGTGTGTGTGTATGTGTTTGATCCCTGTGAAATGATAAAAGGTCTTGACTCCCATTTTTGGGGCGCGACAGTTCCTTTATGCTTCAAGCTAACTGTCGCCATTTGCTTGGCCACCAAATAATACCACCTTCACTGATTCAACTCATCCGTGAGTCCACCCCTGTGCCGTCCCCTTGAGAGCAGAAGACAAGGGAACCTCTGAGAGCGTCCAGAGTTCCCCCTTCATAACTGGGGTGAATACTGATCACACATCTTAAAACAGCATGACTATCTGCTCCATATGCTGTTTTCAAGGTCTGCCGTAGCCCTTTGGAGCATCATGCTGAAGAAGATTGTAAATAGAGTTGGTGCAAGAACACAACCTTGTTTCACTCCATTAGTTATGAGAATGGGCTCCGAGAGAGCATCGCCGTATCTGACTTGACCGTGCTGGCCCTCATGTAACAAGATAATCATTTTGAGGAATTTGGGGGGACATCCTAGACGTTCCAGGATCTGCCACAGACCTTTTCTGCTCACAGTGTTGAAGGCTTTGGTGAGGTCGACAAATGTTACATAGAGTCCTTTGTTCTGCTCTCTACATTTCTCTTGCAGTTGTCTAAGGGCAAATATATACGCTATCGTACTGATGGTAGCTTGTTCAACTTAAGCTGTCTGAGGGCTCGCACTAAGAGTCTATCTAGTCTGAGCTGCTTTTTGCTGACGATGCTGCCCTTGTCGCCCATTCAGAAGCAGCCCTGCAGCACCTAACCTCCTGCTTTGCAGCAGCTGCAGAGCTGTTTGGGCTGGAAGTCAACCTGAAGAAAACAGAAGTTCTCTACCAGCCTGTAGCGGAAAATCAGGAGTCCCAGAACTCCCAAGGCAAATACCTCTAACTCTCAGGCGGCGACCTTCGTGCGGGCACAGGAACGAACGACGCAACAATTGATACTGGTCCAAATGAAGCCAATCTTTATTGGTTACATCAGCTGACGGAGTCTGCCTAGCATAAAGCTGCTAAAATGGCAGAGCCTCGAGCAAACGCCAACACTCAGGTTTTATACATTCAATGGCGACAATTCCTTAATCCCGCCCATCTTCACAACTTGCAATTGGTTGGCACACATGAACCCATTTCTTTCACCCAGTTAAACAAAGCATTGTTCAGCACTACATTCTCATTTGCTAATAAACTGTGGCGCAGTATTAATTTCTCATTCTCACAGTATGTTATCGGCCATATGGGCGAGATGTTCTTAAATCGCAACATTTCTACAGCTGTTCCTGTGCCAGCCAGCAGGAACAGCTTCATTTGCCCATGCGCTTTCTTGCCATTCAGATACTATGTAAACAACGCAGCATGGTAGACTATGGGCCAATCAGGCCGCTTTTTATCTAAAGGCACATGATGTTCCCTTGGCAAATCACTGCTTGTGCCTTTCTACCAATCAGGGCTGATTATCCCCGTCATGGCTTTTGGCGAGCTGCCTCGCTATTCTAAGGCCAGCTACTCTGAAACCTTTGCTGTGCATCACTCTCTCCTGACAGTACTCCTGCTAAAAGCATCAATTCCGCTTTAGCCCACACCACAGGAAGAACACCATCATCCCCACATCAGCATAGGCGAATCTGTGCTTAAGTCCATTAAGCAGTTCACCTACCTGGGAAGCATCATCTCTTCAGACGCCAATATTGATAAAGAGATAGATCACATATTAGCAAAGGCATATAGTGCATTTGGAAGGCTTCACAAAAGAGTCTGGAGCAACAAGCACCTGAGGCAAAGCACCAAAATAGGTGTGTACAGAGCTATCATACTGTCTGTTCTCCTATATGGGTCAGAAACATGGGTTACCTATTGCCAACACCTAGACTCCTCGAACGCTTTCATCAGCGCTGTCTTCGCACAATCCTAAATATACACTGGACTATGTGACGAATGTTCCTGTCCTTGAGCAAGCAGGGATCACCAGCGTTGAGGCCATGCTATTGAGAACACAGCTGCACTGGGCAGGGCACGTCTCTAGGATGGAGGACCACCGCCTCCCAAATATACTACTCTACAGTGAACTCGCCACAGGTCAGCGCAAAAGAGGCGCCCCCAAAAAGAGATATAAGGACTCCCTGAAACAGCATCTCAGGCTCGGCCAGATTGATCACCAACAATGGTCTACCGTGGCCTCACATCGGGAGGAATGGAGACACACTATCCACAATGCTGCGGCCTCTTTCGAGAAGACACGCCGAATGGGTCTCGATGAGAAACGACAACGCAGAAAAGAACCGCAACTTGGAAACGACATCGCCCAAGGAGACTTTCTGCTGTGCTTTCTGCAACCGAAATTGCCTATCTCAGATTGGCCTTTTTTAGTCATCAACGCGCTTGTAAAAAGCGTGGGAGGAGTCCTTCCTAAGAATCTTCGTTCGCGAAGTAATGCCGAGAGTGTTGTTTGTGATAGAAGCTTTTAGCTTCTTTTTTTTTTGTGGAGAGCTAAAATTCACCAGGAAAGCAGGGCAACCTAGCAAAGCTTTTGGCTACTTCACTAAAGGAACAAGTGACAGCTGAAGGGAACTTGGCCCTGAACAGTAAAGCTGCCACAGGCAGCCACAGGAAAGGCCTTTAAAGCAGGCCTGGGCCAACTTGGGCCCTCCAGGTGCTTTGGACTCCAACTCCCACCATTCCTAACAGCCTCAGGCCCCTTCCTTTTCCCCCTCAGCCGCTTAAGCGGCTGAGGGGGGAAAGGAAAGGGCCTGAGGCTGTTAGGAATGGGTGGGAGTGGGAGTCCCAAACACCTGGAGGGCCCAAGTTGGCCCAGGCCTGCTTTAAGCACATCTGGAAAGAACTACATCCCCCAGAGTACTTTGCGCCCTCAACGCTCTTCCTTCCTTTTCTATTGTCCTCGAGCCAGCGGAGGCGGTCGTTAGGCAGTTGGAGCGTTCGAACTGGCCAATAGCCGCGTGAGAGCGGGCGGGACAACTTGGGAAGCAGCCAATCGGCTTTCCGGTTTAACAGCCAATGGGAAAGCGGAGCGGCAGATATGAGATGGCGACGGTCTCGGCTGTGAGGGGAAGAGAAGGAGGGAAGCGGGATCGCGGGTAAGATGGTCGGCTGTCGAGCCGTAGCGGCGCCGAAGGAGGAAGGCAGCCTTTGTGGTCCTTTGTGGGGAGGTCTGTGGTTGTTGGTGGAAGGAACTGGAGGGATAGCTTGCAAATGCCACCTCTCAATGGCTGCTGAAGCGTGGCTGTAGTGTAGGCCCTTGTGGGCAGAGCCTAGCTTTCCCAGATCTGGGGCCTACAAGGTATCTTGAACCCTATTAGAATTTGGGAAAACTGGGCCCTCACCACACTAGAGCTGAAAGAGAATGCCTCCCACCTGAAACCCTGTGTCTGCCTCCTGCAGAATTCTGGCCTAGCATAGGGTTACAGCCTGTGTTGGATGGGGTTGCACTCCCCCTGAAGACGCAGGTTCGCAGCTTGGGAGTGAGCCTGGACTCATCGCTGAGCCTGGAAGCCCAGGTCTTGGCGGTGGCCGGGGGAGCTTTTGCACAGTTGAGACTCGTGCGCCAGCTGCGCCCGTACCTTGGGAAGTCTGATCTGGCTACGGTCGTCCACGCTCTGGTCACATCCCGAATAGACTACTGCAACGCACTCTACGTGGGGCTGCCTTTGAAGACAGTTCGGAAATTGCAATTAGTCCAGCGGGCGGCAGCCAGATTGCTAACCGGAGTTACATACTGGTAGCATACCACCCCCCTGTTGTGTCAGCTCCACTGGCTGCCTGTCCAAGTCCCGGCTCAATTCAAAGTGCTGGTTTTGACCTTTAACGCTCTATACCAGTGTTCCTCAACCTTCCTAATGCTGCGACCCCTTAATAGAGATCCTCATGTTGTGGTGTCCCCTAACCATAACATTATTTTCATTGCTACTTCATAACTGTATTTGGGGGGGTGGGGGTTGATTTTGTCAGTTGGAAATTGTAGTTGCTGGGATTTATAGTTCACCTACAATCAAATAGCATTCTCAACTCACCAAAGATGGAATTGAACCAAACTTGATACACAAAACTCCCATGACCAACAGCAAATACTGGAAGGGTTTGGTGGGCATTGACCTTGAGTTTGGGAGTTGTAGTTCATCTACATTCAGAGAGCACTAAAGACTCAACAATGATAAGTCAAGGAAGCCGGACGCGTCATGGAGGAGGAGGCAAGCCTTCCTTCCTCCTCCTCGCCATGCGCCCGGCTTCCTTGAGTCAAGGAGGCCGGGCGCGTCGCGGAGGAGGAAGGGAAGCCCTGCCTTCTCTCCCCTCCCCGCTTGGAGTCTCAGAATCAGCCCTCCCCTTGGCTGGGAGGCCTGCCAATCACAGCAGAGGAGAGCTTTAGGTGGGAGAACTCGCAGTCTGCTTCCAAAAATGGAGAAGGAAAAGCGGAGAGATCTTCAACCTTCTCTGCCAAAGGACTTCCTAAGACCAGCAGAAATACATGTTTTCTGATGGTCTTTGGCGACCCCTCTGAAACCCTCTCGTGACCCCCCTGGGGGTCCCGACCCCCAGGTTGAGAAACACTGCTCTATACGGTTCTGGCCCAGCTTACTTGTCCGAACGCATCAGCCGCTATGTCCCACCTCGTAATCTAAGATCATCCGGGGAGGCCCTGCTCTCGCTCCCGCCTACGTCTCAGATGAGGCTGGTGGGGACGAGGGATAGGGCCTTCTCGGTGCTGGCTCCCCACCTGTGGAATGCGCTTCCTATTGATGTACGATCCACCACATCCCTCCTGGCCTTCAGGAAAAAAGTAAAATCCTGGCTGTGGGACCAGGCATTTGTACACCAGCACAAGGCAGCATTTTAGATTGGTTTTTAATGAAAGTGGGTGATTATGGCCAATGTTTTTATGGACTGAACATTGTTTTAATCCAGAGTGAATGTGTATGGTGCTAATGTAGTTGTATTTTAATGTATTTTTAATGTATTTTAATTGTTGAAGGGTTTTGGGGTTTTATATTGTTATTATGTGGGCATCGAATTGTGCCGTACTGTAAGCCGCTCTGAGTCCCCCCTTGAGGGTTGAGAAGAGCGGGGTAAAATCCCGAAATAAAATAAAAAAATAAATAAAGGCCCCCTTCCCTAAACTACAAGCCCCAGAATTCTGGATTTCAAGTGGGGTGCCTATTCTTGGCTTACTCTGTCACCTCTAGTGTGCATGCGACTACTACAACTCTAGAGCACTAGTTCCTAACCTTTGGTCCACCAGATGGGTCTTTCTCCAAGAATGGGCAACTTGGAAATCCCTGAACAGACTCGGAAGCGGAGTGGGCAGATCAAAAGACGACCTGGCAAAATGGCACTACCTAGAGCAGGGGTGGGCAATTACTGGCCCTTCAGGTGTTTTGGACTTCAACTCCCAGAAATCCTAACAGCTGGTAAACTGGCTAGGATTTCTGGGAGTTGAAGTCCAAAACACCTGGAGGGCCGGTAATTGCCCACCCCTGACCTAGAGAGACAGGGCCTTTTCTGTGGTGGCCCCCCGGGCTGTGGAATTCCCTCCCAAATGAAATTAGATCTGCCCCCTCCCTCCTGACTTTTAGGAAGCTGGTGAAAACGTGGCTGTGGAATGAGGCCTTCCCAGAATGAGGGTAGTGATCGCTAATTGACTAAAGCCCCTGACCACTTGATATGGACTGAATACATGGACTGAGCTGGACTTCAGTTTACTTTGGCAAATGGCTTTTTATTTGTATTTGTTTTTATTGTGAGCATTTTCGGTGGTAGCGCTGACCTTGTGGAACGCTCTGCTTGACGAAGTTCGAGGAATTACAGAGTTGTCCTCCTTCCGAAAGGCATGTAAGACGGTCCTCTTCCGCCAAGCGTTCCTACTTGAGTAAAACTATAGTCCATCCTCTGTTGTTAGTCCTAATCCTATAGTAGTGAAAGTGTACTTTTTGACTAATTGTACTATTTACTGTTTTATTATTGGGCTGTGTTTTATATTGTTTTATATTGCTGTAAACCACTCCAAGCTTCGAGAAGGAGTGATCTAGAAGCCGAAATAATAAATAAATAAATGTTTTTAGATTTTAAATGTTAGCATTGAATCCTTGCTGTTTGCCAGTCTGAGTCCCTCCGTGAGGTGAGATGATTGGGGTATAAAAGTTTTAAATAAATAAATAAAAGAATCCCACACCTTGTGTGACTGGAGCAGAACAGACAACTCTACATCTATGCCCTGCCTCATGTATGGAGGAAGAATTGTGGGAGGCTACAGACAATGTTGTTGCTCCTGCCCATTTTTGGTCAAAAGATATTTAGCCGCCTGCGCTCCTTCAGTTTTTTTTATCAGCTTTATAGTAATTTATACAATGCTTTTGATACTAAATAAATAAATAACCAGATGTTTTGGACTTCAAGTCCCAGAAGTTAATAACATAATAATAAAACTTTATTTATATCCCGCCCTATCTCCCTATGAAACCCTATTATAATTCAGATCCCGGTAATTCTAACATGCTCATATTCTGAGATTTGTTGGGGAGGCGCGTTCATGATTCGGAGGTTGGATGTGTCATTCGAGCCTGTGCAATGGATTTTTCTGGTGGAGCACAGCTTGCACAGAACTGGCCTCACCCTTTAAACCAAAGATTTGTCTGCCGGGCCTAGCAAGCTGGGATGGTGGCAGCGAGGTCCTCAGGTCGTAGGTTTGGTTCGAGTTTCCTTCTCTAGATGGTTGACCTTACAGGGTTAAACGAACACCATCTGCCAGGGTTTGAAATCAGAGTTTTCCTTCTCATAGGTTGGTTGCCAAAAGGTTAGAGAGCCCATCCTACCCTTTGACGCTCTTTGTCAGACCCTTCAGTTGTGACCTGTCTGTCATGGGAGGCCCTACCGGTGGCTATTATGCCACCGCCAGCATAGCTCACAACTTCATTAAGGTATGCAAGCCTACAACAAGGGGGCACCAACGGAGAGGGCTAGCAAAATGACATAAAATGTTGTCAACTTTCAAAGTTATCAGGTATATATGGCAGGTTGTTTCAATTAGTCGGTGTGGGACCGATGTTGAAAAATCATAACATTGGTTGTAAGCAATTGAATTGTGTAGTCCCCAACTCGTACAAATCTTGCAGCTTCAAAATAACCAGGTTTTTCTTCTTTTTTTATATGAAGGATGTAGTGATATATTTCGATAGTAACATGAGTTGGGGAAACAAGCAACATTTTCTACTTAATTTTTGTTACTTTTAAAGACTATTTTATGAAGGTTGAATGAAAAGCAATGCCTCCACCTTTGTAACTCCTCTACAGATGGCAGTACTGGTATGCGGCAGGGACTGGCTTGTTCAGTAGACTCTCCTCTACATTTCCATTTTGGCGGGAAGCCTTAGCATAGAACGGTTGTGTTGTTAAAGTGTGAAGGATGGAACCCTGCGCAGACGGTCGGTCAATGCGACGTGCAGTCATTTAATTTTTGATAGCAGAAGGTGTCACCCCAAAGGAGATTCATCAGAAAATGCAAGCTGTTTGTGGTGATTGTGTTGATGTGAGTACTGTGCGTCATTGGACAAGTAAGTTTAAAGATGTTGAGATGGGAACATCTGATTTGCATGACAAAGAGTTGGATGTCCTGTGACCACAACCACCGAGTTTCACAAGCAAAAGGTTGAAAGATTGATTCAGTATCACTCAGAGAGAAATTTCAAGCATAATCGGCATTTCATAAGAATGTGTGGGTCCCATTATTGCTTTGCTTGGCTATCGGAAGATCTGCATGATGGGTACCTAGGATGCTGACGCCTGAAATGAAAGCTCACAGACTTCAGCTTCAGAAAAGTTGTTCATCATTGGCAGAAATGTATCCAATTGTCTGGTGATTATGTGGAAAAGTGAATAGTGGTAGTTAAAGAGCACATTCTAAGGATTATTTTTGCGTTTGATTTATTAAAATATTCCCATTCAAACCCAAGTAACGAAGCGGGAGGCATTACTTTTCATCCAACCCTCGTTGAAAGCATTTTGACTGTTTCTGGGTTTTGTGACTTTTGTGAAATGCTGATGAGTAATATAACAAGGTAGCATTTAGCATTTAATGAGCTTTTAAAACAAGGTAACAATTTTGAAAAAATGTGACTTTTAAAGGTTTGGGCAGTCTTCAAAGGAGCAAATCTAAAGATTTTGGAACATTGGCTATTCAGTAACATCTTCCCAATGAAAGCATTCTAGTGACATCTTAATTAGAACCAAAACATGGGATGTAAATCCAGACTCATTTGGGAGGCAGTAAATGCAATTGTGCAGAATGCATTTTCTAGAAGTGTCTTATCTGCAATGAAAAATTAAATTGAGCAGAGGCTAAAATGATCAAAGCCCTCATATGTAGTCATAGCAAGAACTGTTTGCTTCGACAGCATAGCCTTTGCCGTTTCTTAGTTGCCTGGGGGCTTTGACTGTAGACAGCGTGACTGCAGCTCTGGTTGAGAAGAAATGCCGAAATTAACCCACAGCAGAAGCATAATTCTCCATATTACAACTTTTCATACTGTTCTCAAATAACTCTTTATGAAAGCCTCCTTTTGTTTCCTTGAAAGATCAATATTCTCTTTATGCAATTTTCAACAAAAAAATGATTGAAAACTGAACCTTGGGTCTGCTAACTGATGAGACTTTTCCCGAACCATATGTTCAGAATTCATATTACAGGGACCTTGATTAGCTCTTTATTTATTTTCAGCCATTGTCCTTGCACAGGGATTCAAGGTAGTTTTACAATAATTGATAAGGTTAATAGCTAAAAAGCACATTAGTAAGAAACAACAATATTTCAACAAGACTAAATACAGACATACCTCTGTTAAAGCATTTTTCTTTTTATGGCCAACCAGCCCTCCTTTTTCCTCTGAAGTTTTTCTTAACAGCATCTGCACTGAGGGTGAAGGACAGTGGAGGCATTTTGGAAGAAATGTTCAAGCGTTCTCTAGACATTTCAATATGTTTTTGTTTACTCAAGCAGGGGTTACCTGATCTGTTTGGTTCATTTCACATAACATTACTAGTTTTCAATTAAAAGTGTTTATGTGTTTAAGGGCCCTACTGCTATTCTTTTTATATTATTCTTGCCTCTGTTATCAAAGGTTTTGTTAAAAGATGTCATGCCCAAGAACACATCTACTTCATTAGCTGAGGTATGCCTGTATAATTAAGCTGTCACTGGAATTATGAACAACTTAAACTGTAGCATAAATGGCAAAAAAAACCCCAAATAAACACTATAGTACACTGTTAAAAGGCTACACATACATTAATTCTAAGGGGCTTAAGTATGGAAGGATGGACCTAGATTTACTTCAGTAGGAAGGATGTTCTACATTATGGAAGCGCCGAGAAGTCTCTATCCTGCCTTCCCATCCTAGCACATCTGATGGGAAGACAGGATAGAGACTTCTCGGTGCTCTAATGGGAAGGCAGTACCAAAATAATACCTTCTTGCTGTGGCTCATACAGCTAAGTTAGCTGCATATCTGCTATGATAAGAATGAAGCTTTTTCTACTGTGGCTTTTCTTGAAATGGGACCGGGTTCTACATTCATTTACTAGCAATGGGCACATATGGGCATCACAACAAATCAGTATTCTCAAGAATACCCGCTTCCATGCATGAAGCAATGTGCTAGTGTCTTCTAGCTGATCACTCCAGCTTGCAATGAGCGCAACTAAACAAATCACAGGCCTATACTCTTATTTGTGTGGTAGCTTATTTTTTCTTGAAAAGCCAGAAAAACAACCCAAAAAGAAACTCTGGGTTCTGTCTCTAGTGTGGTAGGAGAGAAATAAGCCAGAGCTTTGTCACCAGTGAAATTTGGACAAGCAGACTAAGGTCTATAGCCTGTCTGACTGCTCCTGCTGCAAATGGAAAAAATGGGTAGAAAATCCAGTAAATTGCACATAAACCACAAGCTTAATAGAAGCAAAGTTTTAGACATGAGCCTTGAACATAACTGATAAACTTTCAGATTCAGAAGCAGTTGGGCAGCCGGGTTTTTGCACCAAAGATACCAATATTATCTGGTTCTCCCTTGAGTCCACTCTTGTTTATTGGACTATAGCACTGAATTGAGGTGTTTTTAGGGCCCTGGTTCTCAGCTGGTGTGCAACATGTCTAAGGATTATGTTCTCGAAGATTTGGCTCTTTTTATGAGTCACAAATTCGCAGCCCCAGAAAAACCTCTGATAGAGTCATCATGAGTCATAAATGACTTGATGGCACACAACAACATTTTGCTCATTTTCTGTAATTCTGTTCCCATTCACAATCTTAGAAAACAAAACTCACACCTTCTGTAAAAATAAGCACCTTTTCCCCCTCTCCTGCTACATTTTTAACTGTAAAGAGAGAATAAGGAATAAACCAGTAACACCAACCCTAATCTAGTGAACACTGAGATACCATAGTAATAAAAGCTGAAAGAGTCTAAAATGAAAAGCAAACAAGAGTCTTCCATTATCTGCCAATCCCCTGATCAACTACTTTCTAATATACAAACTGGGGAAACGGGCTGATTGCATCTTTAACATGGCTGCAATTCACAGCTTTCTCCCTCCTATTGTGTGTGGCCAGCTTGTCTAAAAAGCATTCTGATTATATGTGCTGTCTTGCATTTCCATTTCATTAGTCCTAATAATAGACAGACATATTTTTGTGCGCGGGAGGGTTGCTGATAAAGTGACCTTTCTGAATTACAAAGCCCAGTAAAGTGTAGCAGGGGCTATAGTGGTTTGGGGTATTCTCAGCTGTGAAAGCTTTAATCATAAAAAGGCTGGGTGGAATGCTGGCTATAAAGTCAGACAAAAATGGGCCACCAGTCAGCTTGTTTGTCTGTTATAATGTGCTCAAAGTCAATGGAGTTAAAACAAGAAAAAGGCTATAACAAGAAAATTCTACAAAGAAAAACAATAAGCAAAGGCTTGATTTTCATTGTACAACGACACATGTAGTTGTACAGTGAAAATTTTAAAATAAAATCAGAAGAGGGGATGTTAAGGAACACTTTCTGACACAGATTTGCTGCATAGTTCTGGAGTAAGATGACACGGGAAATGGTTCTAAAGCACAACTTTCCAAACTTTTCATGTTGACACACTTTTTAAGACCTGCATTATTTCGCAACACTGTAATTCTGTTTTGCTAGCCAACCAGAAGTTAAAACAACCTCTTATAAGAGATATTTTCTTCTTGGCTTTTCTTCGCAAACGAAGATTCAGGAAGGACTCATCCCACGCTTTCTACAAGTGCGTTGATGATTTGGAGGTTGGATGTGTCCTTCGAGCCTGTGCAATTGATTTTTCTAGTGCACAGAACCGGCCTCACCCTTTAAACCAAAGGTTCATTTGCCGGGGCCTAGCAAGCTTGGACGATGGCAGCGAGATCCTCAGGTTGTAGGTTTGGTTTGAGTTTCCTTCTCTTAGATCAGGGGTGCTCATTAGGTAGATCGCGATCTGCTGGTAGATCGCGTAGGGCGTCCTGGTAGATCACAGGCAGGGTGGGAGGAAGGCTCAGTCCTGCCCCACAGGCTCCCGACGCCGCCCAAGTGCTGCCGGCCCTGGGTTATCTGAGGTCCTTTCCACACAGTTGAATAAAATCCCATGTTATCTGCTTTGAATCATATTATATGGCAGTGTGAACTCAGAAAACCCAGTTCAAAGCAGATATTGTGTTATATGTTTCACATTTTTGTAGTGGGTAGGTAGATCATTTTGACTTGGTTGTTTTATAAGTAGCTCGCATGCTGAAAAAGTGTGAGCACGCCTGTCTTAGATGGTTGACCTTACAGGGATAAACGAGCACCATCTGCCCAGGTTTGAAATTGGAGCTTTCCTTCTCTTAGGATGGTTGTCAAAAGGCTAGAGAGCCCATCCTGCCCATTGACGCTCTTTGTCAGACCCTTCAGTTGTGACCTGTCTGGCATGGGAGGCCCTACCGGTGATTATTTTGCCACCGCCAGCATAGCTCACAACTTCAATAGGGTACGCAAGCCTCTCCCCCACGACAAGGGGGCGCCAACAGAGAGGATAAGAGATATGGACACATACATAATTGGAATAAATAGATGTATGGAGACAAAATATATCTCATGAAAACCTTTCATTTATATATTTTAAAATCTATGATTTATTGCTTATTTCACATAGACTCAGGGGTTTCTCATTACATTTGTGCGACACACCTGCACACTGTAGCCAACACACTAGCGTGTAGCAACACGACATTTGGAAAGTTCTGTTCTAGAAAGTGAGACTATTAAACTTAATGGAGGGTTGGTAGAATGTGCTGGGTGAAGTGGCAGGTTTTTAATGTATTCTATTTTCAGAGATTATATCCCCTAATTAATCTGGGCATGTCTGAAGATTAGGCGAAGAAGTCCACCTTGGATGTAGATTATAAACCACCAAACAGGAAAGGCTTGGAGCAATTTTATTGTGATGTTTACATGATCCTACTGGTGGAATTAAGGACAGATATCACATTTATCAGAGCTGGAAAGAAATTCATTAGGCATGCTACTTGTCTGTAGTGAGAAGAAACTAATAAAAAAAGGAGAGCGGTAGAAAGTGAGTCATAAGGCAAAAACAACTGATGGCAAGAGTCAGTGGCTTGGCGCATAGCTTATTCATTAAATAATATTTATATCCTGCTCTCCATCATAAAATCTCAGGGTGGCATACAATTATTTGATATACTCATGTCTAAATCTAGAAATTTTAGTCAAAAAATCAACCCCAAAAACTTGGGTTAACTTACCCAGGGACAGTGTGAGTACTTTATCTCAACTTTTATATAAAAAAGGAACCATCTCCTTCTCTGAGTTTGATATTGAAGGACCCCCCTTTAATAAAAAGGAACAAAACATTGTAACCTGTGATTTATAGTTTACCCAAGGATGGAGGACTGGATGAATTGAGACATCCTCTGTCCCCACGGTCTCATTGGGGCCTCTCCAAGATCAGCAGAAACCCACCCGACATGGTCCCTCAAACCCCAATATGTGCCTCAACCCAGCTGCTTGGCTCAGGCTGGTCCACTCCAGCTGGTCTTTGCAGCCTTGGCGGAGATCAGCCAGCTGATCCCCTCCCCCTCCCAGCCAGGAACTCCAACAGATGGCCACAAAGTAACCCTAGCATTTCCGTTTCCTGAGCCCCTGCTACTCTATAACTCTCCTTCTTTACTATGTACAGTATCTCTTCCTATTTCTCTACTTTTACTATTTGTATTATTCTTTTTCTCTTCTGTGAACGTGCGCATGAATGGATGAACAAAATATAGCAAAATAACACTTGTGACCCCCTCAACTGCTGCTCAGCCACGGCGAGCCTCCCACTTCACTCCTTTCCCTCTTCTTCATACATGGTTCCCACCAAACACCACACAAAGTCTATTATTTATTTCTATTTCTTTATTATTACTATTATTATTATTAAATTCCATAAAATGTAGGCAATTATACATGAACCTGGAATCTATGAACTCCAATAAGATCTCCCTTGAGCAATTTCCAGACATCATATCCATACTTCAGATGACAGCCAGAGATGGGCCATAATCCTTGGACAAAGGACCTTCCCAGATCCTAGCAGAAGGCCATCTTGGACAGTCACGAGACAAAGGTCCAGACCAAAACTATGATTGCAATGTCATCTACAAATCTACATCTCCTGACTCTACCTTTGGACATGAAAACCCATCTTGTGCCATCTAGCATAACTAAGCATTTGCATAATTCTGTCAAATTCAAAATGGGACAATGTCAGTGAACAGAAATTTCTGGGTATAAAGATGTCTGATTGTGAATACTCTTTTACACGTGTACCCTTCAAGCACCCATGATGTACAAGTGTCCCTTTTGCGCAAATTGAATAAAGTCTGTTGTTTGCCTACATCCTGGTGAAGTCTTTGATTCCTGATTCAGTATCCACATTAGCGAGCTCGCCAGGCGTACCTTGAGGCTTAGGAGAACTGCAAATTCTGGCATCAAGTAGAGTGGCGAAAGGCAAGAGTTCAGTTTTCCCCAGAAGAACATAACTAAAAGAAGCACTAACTCACTCTACTTTAGTTGCTGTGCTACCACTTCTGGATTTTAAAAAATGCCATGGCAGTAAAATGATGGCAGCAGCCAGGGGTAGCATGGCTCCCTTCCATGAATTGTTGTTGAGCACATGGCTCAACAGTGCCCCCCTGTGACAAAATGGATATAACAACGAATATAACAACAGCACCCGGTTGGAGGCCAGGAGGAGCAAGGCTTAGTCCAGGAGATCCTCCTGTTATATGTGATATTGTATGTCTTGTATGTCTAAAAATGACAGGGATTGTCTGCTGTATGTGTTCTGTGATCCGCACTGAGTCCCCTTCGGGTGAGAAGTGCGGAATATAAATAAAGTGTATTATTATTATTATTATTATTATTATTATTATTATTACACAGTCCGCGCCCCCAGAACTTCTATAACAATAAAAAGGCTGCAAGCAAAATACATTATTTTTTCTTTATTTTAAAAATATTTTCCATGCCTCCAAAACTGGGTAGTGTTGAAGCTGCTAGGCATGGGCAATCTTTTTAGAAAGGGGGCCCTATACTCTGGGGCTAGGGGGAGCCTGAAGGTTGGTACAGGGGGACGGGAAGGGCAGGGAGTGGTTGGCATGTGGGAGGGGTTGAGGAAGAAGGGAAGGGAGGAAAATGGAGCATGAGGGAGAAAAGGGGAGAGGAAGAAGGGAAGGGGGAAGGAGCGTCTCCCCCTTCCCTTCCTCTTTGCTCTGCTGTGTGCCCAGTGGGCCACCACATCCTCCTGCCAAGAGGAGGGTGTGACACTTGGCTGGCTCTGGGGCTGGAAGAATGACCCCAAAGGGTTGCATCTGGTCCACGAGCCTGGATATGCCCATGCTCTTGGGTAGACCTAGCAGCAGCTTTTCCCTAAAACGCTATTAAATGTAATCCTTTAATAAATGTATTAACTTGATGTTTTATGTATAACTTGTATCAAATATGTACTATGCCAATTCTTAAAATGTATCAAAATGTATTTTTAAGTCAGTTGCCTTTCTGTGCCCTCATTTGACATTATCCCTTGAGAACAGAGATGATGGCCAGGGTCCCTCCAGCTATTTACCAAGTCAGAAAGTATCAAAGCTTTTGTGTATACAGGCAGCCCCTGAGTTACAAACATCCAACTTACAAAAGACTCATAATTAAGAACAGGGGTGATACAACAGGAAGTGGGAGAAATCTACTCTAGGTAGGAAAATTCACTCCTGAAAGGATTGTTATGGGGGAAAGGTGTCTCCACTGAAGATTTACCATCAAGCGTTGTTTCCACAACAAGACATTTTCCCCCAAAATCTAATTATCACAGGGACAGAAACTGAGGTGAAATCTTCTGAATAGGAGCACAGACAGCAAAACAATCCACAGAGATGTTAACTCTTCCCTATGCTATGCAGAGAGAGAGAGAGAGAGAGAGAGAGAGCATACATACATACGTACATACATACATACATACATACATACATGGCTGGAGTTACACCTAAAAATGTACCTGTTCTGACTTATAAACAAATTAAATCTCCTCTACTGCATTTCTCTAGAGACAAAATCAGCTCACAAACAGGCTGGAAAGTGAAATTTCCTTTCATTTCTCAAAGCATACAGTGCTGTTGTAAAGTTTATCTGAGAGTTTCTCCCCTAGCACCTCCTCATATCCCTCACCCTGACCCTTCCCTTCACGGTGCCTGCTGCGTTTCCATGGAGACAATCAGTCCTGGTTTGCTCTCCTCTTTATTTGCTTCAGGTGTGCTAACGGCATGACCTACTTTTATGGTTCCCCACAACATCAGGAAAGGGGATCATGACATTTAACTTAAAGACAAATCTACAGAACCTTTCCTGTTCATAACTTGGGGACTACCTGTATATGTAAGACAGATGATCCCGTTTGTCACCAAGATAAGCTCAGGATGTTTGGCCATTCAATTGAAGCTGAGAGTATGCCACTTCTGCAGAAAAGGAGACTCAGCAAACATGAATTAATTTACTTTCTGAATGGGCAGTCAAGCCCTTGGTTATCCAGAACTACCACTTTTGTCTTTTGAATCTTGCGCCCTTTGTTTCACACGAAACTGGACACTTAAATTAATCAAAGATTCATCAGCATGTCCACATTACCACTTCCTCAGCATCGGATTGGACCAACCATCAACTGTCTTTCTTCCCATTATAGGAATCTCTTCCTGCAGGCTATGACATCAGGAGAAGCTCCAGCCAAACCTGCCGTGGATCCTACTTTCCCTCTCTTTTCAGCCAATTAGGGAGGAAGTGGGAAGTCTGAATAGCTGTCAGAACTACATAAAATGTCACATATTTGTGGTTGTACCTTTGAAAGCATGCTGCTTGTACTTGGATCATTTTTAACCAAATCGTAATAAACCTCTGTAGTTTTGCCTTCAACCTGGAGCGCTTGTTCTCTGTCCTATCTGATTTGGTTTAGTGGAAGCTCACTGGGCACAGGCCTCCTTATCTGTGACCCTAGCTGAAATCACTACAGAATTACTCTTGACTTATCCATAGATCATTTCAAAATCCATAATTTTGACCCAAAACCTTTCCATGATTTTTTTAAAAAACAAAAGGAATAGCATAAAATGTTGAAAACTATATCCTGTATATTTATGTACCTATTAATAAAATATTATGTTCAAAGGGTCATGTTTCAATTTATGTCCTAGGAATATAAATTGTGAGACAAAAAGGCCAAAATCATGACCTGTGGTTCTGCAATATAGGTTCTCAAGCAAGACTGGAATTACTCACAGTAAACGTGGGCAATGGAATTGCCCAATCTGAATGTGGAGAATGAGTAGTTGGGAAAAATGAATGGTCTCTTGGTATCTGTTGAGGTTTGCATTCAGGACCCACCTAATCCTCTCCATGAGTACCAAAATCCATAGATGCGTAAATTCCAGTCTAGAGGAGTAGTAAAATGGCGTCCTGTATATAAAATGACAAAATAAGGCTTGCTCTTGGATTTAAAAAAAATATTGTCAAGACACATATGGTTGAATCTCTGCAAAATCCATGGATACATAGGGCCAATTATAATGTCACAGAAAGTTTACAATGGATAAATGAGAAAAAATGTGTGATCAAGAGAAATTGTTTTTTTGTGGAAGAAAAGGGAATTGTTTTGGCCTGTGACCTAACTGCTTAAACCCTTGGTTCCTCTGCTCTGCACTATAGCACCTAAGCCTTTAATCAAGGCTGAACATACAGTATATGACTGAAACAATAGTATGCACTTTCTCAATTTATTACTGCCTCCCCTTCCTCTCTAATGTTTGCTCTGAGCCAAATTTTAGATTGCTGTTCATTAAGTCAAGCTCTGTGGGCCAGGGACTGATTTCCTTCTATTCTGTCAATCACCATGCACAGTGACTGTGCCAAATAATATATATACACGAATAAGCGAAATAAACCAGCAAGAGCAAAAAAGAGGCTCTTGATACCTCTGGGAGCCTAATTTCAAATACAATTACTGGAACAGGGTTTTATAGCCAACTCTTTAAAACAATAGATAGAGTTTATCAAAGTATATGCCAGGAAATTGTGTTCCCTTATGTATTTTAGTTTGATAAAGGTCATGCGGCTTACATCCCTGCCCCACAGAATGTGGTATAAGTTGGTTAGTTGATCTGAATTCTGCCTTTGCTCTGCATGAAGGTCAATGCATTTGTGCCAAAAGGGCCAATAAATGAGTCTTTTGTGTTGTTTCGTGTGTGTGGAATTTGCATAGGATGTGCTGGAGCAGGCAGATCTGTTTCAGAAAACAAGGAACAAGTTATTCTTGCAGCCTCTTGCTTCCCAATGCCTCATCAGAAGCTTTCGGCACTTGTGTAAGAGATTTGACTTTCTATATATTTCAGTAATAGGTAGTATCCGATTTCCTGAAAGTTAATAATTTTAAAAGCCTCAAATTGGCAGGTATTTGCTTCTCTTGGACTATTGCTTGATAGATGCTAGCTTTTTAGTTCAATGGGCTTTCCTTGAAGTTTGGCATAATGGCTGGGGCAGTAGGGGAGAGAGAATGACTAGCACTGCTGTTTTAAAGAATAAGCATCTTTCTTGGGAAGAAAAACTAGTGACTGTTCTACCTCTCCTTAGAAGGCGATGCTAGATCCAGTTAGATCATGCAAGAATGTGGAGAAAGCATGCTTAGTGGCAAAGCTGACTTGGCTGGCACAGATGTTAAACCAGCATAATGGACAGCAAGCATGAGGTCAGTCAGCATCCATCCCCATCTGTTTCAACCAAACTGCTCCATCTTGCTTTTGGCTTGTTAAACACATGAGACCGCAGAACAGCCGATGAAGCTAGACTAGAATCAGATTGCCCTTGGCAGCATTCTCCCTTAGCTGCTGGAGAAAGCTGCTCCTTTTCTCTCTGGCCTTCTGCCTTTTGAGCAATTTATCAGTCTTAAGAGTTCTGATTCCTCCTATCTTGATCCAGATGGCAGTCATGGCCTGTCAGGGGATGGTCCTCAGAAATCTTGACAATGTGTTTTAAAAAATGATCCACCATATCAAGACATTGGACCTCATAAGAAAAAGCTATTGATTTCAGACAGAAGCTTCATCCCCCATGTGTTTTGAATGCTTGTCTTGCAATAAACTGGTTATAATTCACCTCTAAGAAGAGTTTCTTATGAAACTTGAAATGAAATTAAACTTTATTTATAGCCCGCCCTATCTCCCCAAAGGGACTCAGGCAGCTCACAACAAATACACAGTGACAAACATTCAGTGCCAACAATAATATTTTAAAAAAATCAGAAACAACTCAATAAATAATAAAGCCACTTAAATAAACCATATCTAACACAATACACATAACTACAAACATATTAAATCATTAAAATCGCATTAAAAAGCTCTAAGATTGGGCTAAAAGTGTTGGAAGGGCAGGTGGTGAACTGCACATTAACAGAGTGGATATTAGTAGCTAGGTGAGAGTGCATATAGATGTACTTAATTCTCCTCTCAATTTGCTAAACTGCATAGATGAGCTAATTGCTTTCTAAAGGAGATGAGAAGGCCATTTTTAATTCTTTAGGGAGGGAGTTCCAAAGGTGGGGAGCAATCACAGAGAAGGTCCTCTGTCTCGTTCCTACCAGCTGCACTTGAGATGTGGTGGGAGCGTGAGGAGGTCCCCCTCAGCTGACCGCAGCACTCATGTTAGTTTGTATATGGATAAGCGGTCTTTCAAATATAAATAGTTATATTTATGCCATCAACGTAAAAGTGGAATAGAAAGAGATTTTTATATCATTGCCTAAAGATGAATATTCTACAGAATTTAGATTGATCTAACTTACATATCAGCTTTGATCTTCATGATTTTCACAAACCTTTTTCAGCAGGGTATATGCTTGTAATTAATTAGTCTGCAAAACCTAAGGAAAATAACATTTTTTCTTTAAAAGGTAGAGAAGAGTTAGTGTTCCTTATGGCTAATTACCTTGTATAGACAATAAGTAACAAACTTTGGTATATTGTGTGGTTTATAATTTAAGAAAAACTGTGTGCCACCACATTAGCATAATTCTTGAAGGCAGAGCTTTCCAAGCAATTCATATTGGTGACATACTTTTTAGGTATGCATCATTTTGTGACATAGTAATTTAGTTCAGTAATTTTAGTTTCCTGGCAAACCAGAGGTTAAGCCAACCTCTTTTAAGAAATATGGAGAGAATCATAACTTGGGAATACAACGGATCTAATTAAAACCTTTCATTTCTGTCTTTAAAAAACATATGATTTATTACTTTTTTCACAGACAGTGATTTTTTGTTATATTCAGTTGACACACCTATATATTGTAGCCAACACACTAACATGTTGCAACACACAATTTGGAAAGCTCTGCTTTAACGGGTTACAAGTTTAATTTGATAAACGTAGCCAGCATCATAATAACATCCTTCAGTGTTTGAATAGGATAGAAATGTGCAGTGCTTCACTTAAAAGAGTCCCAGATTATGCTAAAGCCCAATTTTCTGCAGGTTAAACTGCAGCCCTACCTGACCCCACTGCCATGTGGGTACACTTGGCCCTAAAGGTAGCTCTTGCATGGTTGAGAGTGTTCTTGCGCCATGGTCAGATGTGACCTTAAAGTAATGCTATTTTGTTTTTCCGTAGTGATGCCATCTGCAGCTTTGTTATCTGCAAGGACTCCTCCTTTCAGCGACATCAAATTATCTTCAATCCAGACTTCTTTGTGGAGAAGCTGCGACATGAAAAGCCGGAGGTCTTCACAGAGCTTGTGGTCAGCAGTATCACCCGGCTGATTGACCTGCCTGGAGCAGAGCTAGCCCAGCTTATGGGAGAGGAGGAGCTCCAGCTTCCCAATGGGGCTGCCACATCCTCGGGTTTTTTCCGTTCTCTCATGACCTTGAAACGTAAAGGTGAGACTTGTATTTGTTGCCATCTTAACATTCCAGATTTGTTAAATATGCTATCCAGTCTCCAAAATCTCCAAGGAAATTTTAATTGATTGATTGATTTTAATACTAACACTCTAATATAAATTAAAGTTACAATCAAAGAAACAGAAATGAGAAAAAGAGGACGAGAAAAGACAATACCATAACTAAAACACAGTGGGACTCTGATTAGTCCTAACTGTAATGGAAATAAAGATTAAACAGAGAAAAATATTACTCTACCATTACAGATCCAGTTAAATAACTATTAAAATTACTAATAGCCATAACCACAGATTTGTACATGCTTAGACTTCTTGTTGCTAAAAAAAAAAATCACAAACAGATTCAGTCCTTGAAAAAAATCTTCAGTTGACTTATCCTTCAAAACCCATGTAGATTTGGCAATTTGGGCTGGCTCAGAAGCCTTTACACTCAATGCATCCAGTCATCTTAGGTGATTCAGTGCATTTCCAAGATTGAGGAAACAATATTATTGCTGCTGTTGTCATGTATTGAAGAAGCAATCCATATTTACCATCAAGTTCTTTTTCTGTAATTCCCAATAAAAGTATTTCTGGTAACACTGCAAAATCCAACAATTTTTTTGTATTAACATGCAAATCTTAGACCAGTAATTTTTTCCCATCTTACAAGTCCATTATACCTAAAAAGGAGCCCTTCTTATCATGACATCCCCAACATTCAATGACATTTGTTTTGGATAAATTGTCTGGGTTAAATGTCATTATTTACAGGATTATATCAATTTTTTTCACAACTGGACATTTTACTGTGTTTGTGAAATGTAGATGGGTAATTCCTTCAAGAGTGATTTACAGTGGAAGCTTAAAGATAACAATAGAATGAGGATCCATGTTTTTTTTCAACAAATATTTTTTTATTGAAAAGAAACATATTTGAACAAATAGTCATTATCCATTGTAAACATGCATTATCGTAAACATTTTTCTATATTTTCTATTCCCATTCTTTACAGATTCATTCATATTTCTTTTCATTTATTATTTTCTCCCAACTCCTCCCCCCTTCCCTACCCTCCCCCCCACTTTCCTCTCTAAATCTTTATTTTTTAACCACGAACACAACTTTTGAAGTCTTTGTGCAATATCTGTGTTGGCTTCACCTTCTTCTACCCATTTTATATATGTTGCCCATTTCTCTTTAATTACTTCTGTTTTGTCCTCCTGTGAGTCTTCTTGGGTTACACTACAAGACACTACAAGATTTATTACGGTCAATGACCAGCATAAAAATGTACAAACATCAGCATGTGCAAACATTAGGGTTGTACAAGCGATAATGTCTGATTGGACTTGTTCAAATAGATAGTTATTCCAATTTTCCAAATTCCATTTTTTTACATTTCTCCACCCCCAGGCTATTACTGCCTTTCCTGCTAAAATCATTGCTTTGAATAAGTCCTGGTTCTTCACTGCAATGTTTTTATTCCCTGTGGTTGCCATTAACATAAATTCCATATTGACTTGGATTGTGATTTTGAAAAGTTTCCCCATTTTCTTAGTTATCTTGTTCCAAAACGTTTTTGCATTTAAACAGTTCCATCACATATGTGCATACATACCTGTTTTACAATGCCAACACATCGGACTTAGTCCTGTACCCATGTTTGCTAATTGAGCTGATGTCCTATACCATTTCCAGAGAAATTTCCTTTCTAATTCTTTATATTTTTCCATTTTAATTTTGTTTACCCCTTTCTTTAATTCAATAATTTGTTTTGTGAGTGTCCTTTCATTCTGCCATTTATTTTGTAATGTTCTGACTACATATTCCTCATCTTCTATCATTATTTTATATAATTCTCCTACTAAACCTTTCAATGTCTTCTGTCCTTTCATAAGTATGTTCTCAAAGTTATTTTCTTTGCTTAAACATTCTCCATATTTCCCTTGTTTGAGTTTGTTATATAGCCCCCATACTTTTATCCAATTTTTATTTCCCATTTTTTCTATTATCCTGTCCATGGGGATCAATTGACCATTTATATCGTACATATCCTTTATGCAGTAATAGCATTTATCTTTCATATCTTCCCACCATTTATGGCCAAACTCTTCCGTATAAACTTTCTAGTGGTGTCAATTTTACTGTATCCGGCATCCATAGTGGTTTCCACTTTTTCCATTTCTTTAATGCTAGTCTTCTAGGACCTCATGTTTTTTTAATGGAAGCCTCTAGATTTCCAGTAAAAATCCTAAATTTTCCCTCTCCATTGTTTACTGCATCTTCTATTTTGCACCATTTTTCTTCTCTCCTTACACTGAGGATCCATGTTTGTGGTCTCATCTTTCAAAAGGATACAACCTTGCGTTTTAGTAACATCAACACCTACAAGATACTTTCGTCATTTATGAAATCTCGGGCATTGCCAATTAATGAGATTAGTTGAGGCGATGGGGAAAAGTTATGTTTTAGGCTCAGGAAGGCCACTGCCAGCCAAAATAGATGGCACTAAGATGGATGAACTAGTTTAAGGGAACTTCCTATTAAAATATGTCCCATATCTTTCCTAGGAAGCCAGTGGGCTTCTTAGGGCTCTGTTATAACAGTGTGTGATAAATATGTATCTCTCACCTTCTGTGAAAAATATCACTGAATTCTTGAATAAGCTGGCTGTGCAGTGTTGCTAACTACTAGCGACCACATTTCCAATGGCCAGGCTCTTCAGACAAACTAGCAGTCATGGTCAGAAGACATAGTTGCATCTCTTTTTGAATGTATTCATTAAAAATAGAGGAAGAGTCTATTGATCTGACAGAAAAACAGCCTTAGATTCTGTCTGCTTTCCTTTTCATAATTGTGTCATGGCCCAGTTCTTCTTTCCCAGTTAAGTTTAATCACACCTCTCTTATGTTTAGTTAAAGTATAATTTATAATTTAAGGGATTTCATCCTGCCCCGTCTCAAGTTGTAATAATAATAGTTGTTGCTTCTAAGAAATGAAATCTGAAGTTGTTTAGTTAATACTTTACCATTCTAAATATGGTCATAAGTGCAAAACCTCGATACCTTGGAGCAGAACTATGCCAATGGTAGCAGTTTTCTTTTTAATAAAATATGTTTATTGTTGTAATATAAATACCTAGTATCCAGAATATAAGAATATCTTAATATATTAATATTAACTCATATAACATAACAATGATTCATTGTGATAGCACTTTTTCAAGGATGGCATAGGAAGGCACAAGAATCTGCTGTCTCTGAGCAGGCTTTTTTCTGATGGCTCACTTCTTTGGCAGTCTCTTTTTTCTTCCTTCTGTTACAGTATATTCAAATATCCAGAAACTGGCTTATTTACTCCAGTTAATTTATTATTTATTTTTATTTCAAACATTTATGCCCCATCCTTCCCAACGCCTGGGGGTGGGGGGAGGGACGACAAACGATGACTCAGTAGCGTACCAACAGGATTCTGGACTTGGAATTGATTTTTCTGCAGATGTTCATGAATAGTCCTAGGCATACAGTTTCAAAGCTGGCAAACCCCCCGTGATAGTACAAGCAGTTTTTAGCTTAATATGGCCAAGTCTGCAGAATTATGTAAATATTTTTTCCATGCACTGCCTTGGAATTTGCAAATGAGTTCATTTTGAGCGTATTTGTCACATATCGTTTTTCACATCTGTAACAGACTGAATGTTGCTCTTCTAATTGCTGTTACTCTGACTCAGATAGTGAGCCTTAGGGGATCATAGCTCTTTGGTGCACAAATATAGGGGGAAAATAAAGATTGCAAACAACATCAGTAATGCAAAATGGCAAGCTAGACATGCGTCTCTTTAACTCTTTTTGAGTACTTGATGTTCCTGTTATAACTGGCATGACTGATAAAATGTCAATTCGCTTGGGATATCGAGGCAAGTTGGAAAGAGATGTAAACAGAATATTAAGGAAAGGAGTGCTTAATTGAAGCAAGCTTATGGCTGACAGGTTCTGTTAAATATTCATATAGCTCTGTAATATTGTTAGAGGTTAATTAGATTTGAGTAGCAATGGGAGATGGCAAAAGCTAATGCTATGGCCAACAACACTAAAATCACTGTTAACTACAATAAATATCTTAACTGCAAGTGCCAATACTGGGTCAGATTTCAATTCTGTTTATTTCAGGACTCTTGAGATACCTAACAATAGGAGCTGAAGCCAGTTGCAATTTTGCTAGAATATAATGCACTAATTTTTTATGTCTTTGGGTAGAGAACGACATCTGAAATCGCTTTTCTAGCTGTCTTTTGACAGCTTCAAATGGCCAGGCAACTATGTCCTTGGAAAGCCATTATACAATCCCCCCCAGTTATTTTATTTCTTGTGGTTATAGGGGCATCAGTGGTCCCAGCAGAAAACATATATCCTGGAGACTAACAGGGTACACACCTGTTTAGCTTCAGCAATGCTGCAATATAAGTATTCTTAGCAGATTCAACAGACTCTGCCAAGGCACTACATATAAATAAATAGACTATGAGAGTTCTGTAAATATAACCACAAAACATCATGTGGCACATCGAATACAAGTCCAAGTTGCTTATTGCTCTGTAGTGTTAGTACAAAAACTTGCTTTAATTATCTGTTTCTACTTTAGAATTCCCTCCACATCAAATTTGCCATTTGGCCGAGTGCAGGAAGTTTGTTTCAACTTGTCAAACTACTTTCTAGTTTCTGTATAGGTCATGATTCTCATTTGTTTCCACAATTTCCAAATACTTGGCTCTGGGCTAATTGTTGAAATCTTGGTCCAGGCAATTGGTTTTTCCATAACTGTCATCTTTTAATCTGATACTCTAAGCTTTTGCAGAAGCAAATTCTGAAGTTCATTTAAAGAAGGTAGTTGAACTTATGATCTTCTCTATAGCTGTTAGCTGAAACCTGGGTAACTAGTGGTCCTAGCTGCCATTGCCAGGGGACCCAAATCAAGAAAGAGTTGGTATTCAGTGCATATGTTGCCCATATTCAAATCTAGTATTCCCTTTGCTAGCTAAAACAGACTTAGAGATAGATAACAGAAACATTACACAGTAAAATATCTCAGTAGAACTTCTTTATTTAGTGGCAAGTGTACCTGTGAAAACCAGATGCTAGGAAGAAATGGGGAAGACCATTTGTATGCAGACAATGTTCAAATGTGTCACTCCTTCCCACCTGTGACTTAGGAGACTGTTCAGGTCCTGAACCAGTGCTTGGTAGCTGTGTCAAATTGGATGACAGTGAACAAATTGAAATTGAATCCAGACAAGACAGAGTTCCTCCTGGTCAGTCGAAGGGCCGAACAGGGCATAGGGTTACAACCTCTGCTGTATGGGGTTACAGTCCCCCTGAAGACACAGGCTCGCAGCTTGAGAGTGATCCTCGACTCATCACTGAGCCTGCAACCCCAGGTTTCGGCGTTGGTTAGGGGAGCTTTTGCACAATTAAAACTTGTGCGCAAGCTGCGCCCATAACTTGGAAAGTCTGACTTGGCCATGGTGGTCCACACTGGTTACATCCCATTTAGTTTACTGCAACAGGCTCTATATGGGGCTGCCTTTGAGGACTGTTCAGAAGCTTCAACTAGTCCAACGGGTGGCAGCCAGATTGCTCACCTGAGCTGTTCACAGGGAGCATACCATCTCCCTGTTATGTCAGCTCCGCTGGCTGCCAATTTGCTACGGAGCACAATTCAAAGTGCTGCTATTGACCTATAAAGTCTTAAATGGTTCTGATCCAACTTACTTTTCCGAACGTATCTCCCTCTACGACCCTCCTCAGAGATTAAGATCACCGGGAGAGGCCCTGCTCTCGATCCCACCATCCTTGCAAACGAGGCTGGTGGGGACGAGAGACAGAGCCTTCTCAGTGCTACCCCCCACTCCTGGCTATGGAACACCCTCCCTAATGAAATCAGATTGGCCCCCTCCCTCCTATCCTTTAGGAAAAAACTAAAAAACTTGGTTGTGGGATCAAGCATTCGAGCAGCAGGTGCAGCAATAACAATGATAATGATTTATTGGACTGACAATGGACTGACCTGGATTATGACTTGAACTTGTGTGATTTTAATTGGCTGTTTATATTTGATATCTTAGCTATTGTTTTAAATGTAAATTTTTCTTATAATTGTATTTGTTTGGGCATCTAGTGGTTGCTGATTGTGAGGCAGCCCTGGGTCCCCCTCCGGGGGTGAGGAGGACAGGAAACAAATGTATGAAATAAATAAATAAATAAATAAGACCATAATTGTTATGTCCTATTAATGAGTATCAAATTCCCGCACAAAATAAAATAAAATTAGAGGTTTAAACAGATGCACTGTTCTTATTGTCAGATTGTAATTAAAATCTATGTCATTTGCGTTCACTCTGGTGCATCTGTTTGGAAAGCATTGGCAGTTAGCTTAGCTCACCAGGCAGGATTCTCCCTAACTGAAGTCCATAGCTTTTAAATTTCGACTTCATTCTGATTGATCTGCTAAGCAGTTCTTATATGTAGTTTATCCTTCTCTTGAATTTGTTCCTTGTGTTCAGTTTAAATTGAATTTTTAAGCAGAGGGCCAGTTCACAGTCCCTCACACTGCTGGGAGGCTGGATCATAAGTTGTTGCTGTTGTTGTGTGTTTTCAAGTTGTTTCAGACTTAGGGCAACTCTAAGGCAACACTGTCATAGAGTTTTCCTGTCAAGATGTATTCAAAGGAAATTTGCCTTTGTCTTCATCTGAGGCTGAGAGAATGTGACTTGGCTAAAGTCACCCAGTAGGCTCAGAGCCACAGTCTTAAGTTCAAACCCTTTGCTCTCTATTTCCTACCTACCTACCCACCTTTCTTTCTTTTTCACTTTTCTTCCATTTTGGAGGGAGATAGAGAAATGGAAGGCAAGGAGATTTGAAAAACAAGAGTGTGGTGGAGAAGATTCCCTCAGTTTTTGAGGGAGATAGAGAGTAGAAAGGAAAGGAAAGGAGATTTGAGAAGCAAGAGGTGGCAGAGAGGATTCCTTGTGTTTTGGAGGAAGATAGAAAAAAGGAACGGAAAGGAGAGTTAAGGAGCAAGAAGGGGGTGGTGGTAGCGGCAGAGCATGAATGGCGATGGTAGTCTAAAATGTAGTCTGGGGGCTGGGTAAATGATATAAGAGGACTCGATCTGACCTGCAGGACTTAGTTTGGGGGGGGGGTCTGGTTTAAATTAAGAAAATTAGGCTTTCAGTTTTGTGAAAGAGCTTCTTTGCAGAGCACAACAAGTATTTTAAAAATAGCTGCTATCTGATAAGGGGAGAGGGACACTTGTAAAGTGGCAAGCCCAGGGCTTTCACCTCTGTCCTTTATGAATAGCAAATGCAGTGTTTGCACAGTTCTGGATCTTGCAATAAGAACATCAGTTAATATTTTAGGGGCTTATGTCTTTTTCTTTCCTTTCAATTTCCAGAAAAAGGAGTAATATTTGGAGCTCCACTAACTGAAGAAGGCATTGCTCAAATATCTCAATTAATTGAGTATCTGCATAAGAGTAAGTGGTATTTGATAAATATCCCCCTTTGTCAAGTCAAGGATTGTGGGCTCAACTGGGAAACAGATTTTGTATATGCAATTTACCATGCTAGCAAAGCCCTAGAACAGATTTTTTAAAAACGTGGCATGCATGTGGGTTCTAAAAGAACAGTGTTTCTACACATAAATATTCTCTTTCTGTCCTGAACTTCTGAAGTTTTTTTGCCCCTCTGGTGCTAGGATTCTGTGTGGGAAGCCAAAGATACTGCAAGAAGATTAGGAAGTGACAGCACTGCATGTAACTCATACTTGGTACTCCTTATGATGTCTTATGTTCCCTGTGGTGTTTCAGATCTGCGGATAGAAGGCTTGTTTCGAGTTCCAGGAAACAGCACCAGGCAGCAAGCCTTGAAAGATGCATTGAACAGTGGGAGAGAAATTGACTTGGATTCTGGAGAGTTTCACTCCAACGATGTGGCCACTCTGCTGAAGATGTTCCTAGGGGAGCTACCAGACCCTCTGTTAACCCATAAACACTTCCATGCACACCTCAAAATTTCAGGTGAACTAGAACTTGGAGAGCAAGATGAAAAGGCCACAAGGCAATAACCTGGGTTTTATGTATTCATTTGAAAGATTATTGGGTTGTGATAGAAAAAAGATTTACTTAATATTTACCTAATGGTCCTGTCTTGTTACTAGCCATACCCATTTCATGACAACATCCTTGATAGTTTTGCAAAATTCTAACTATTACTTCTATGAGCTTTCCGGGCTGTATAGCCATGTTCCAGAAGCATTCTCCCCTAGATTTTGCCCACATTTATGGCAGGCATCCTTAGAGGTTGTGAGGTCTGTTGGAGACTAGGCAAGTGAGGTTTATATATCTGTGGAATGTCCAGGGTGGGAGAAAAAACTTTTGTCCGCTTGAGGCAAGTGTGTATGTTGCAATTGGCCACCACTTACTTCTGGCTTTAAAAGTTGGGTCCTCTGATTTTACCTCTAGTTCTGTCGTCATAGCATCTAAGGTTGGAAGTTTTGAAATGTAACATTATATTGGAAAAGAGAAGATGTTAAGAAATACAAAGGAGTGTGAAGGGTAGTTGGAAAGGTGTCGCCCAGGTAGATGCGAAGGTCAGGAGTGCTTACTACCAACTTTGCCTGATATACCTGCTGTGCCCCTTCCTAGATTTGGAGGACCTAAAGATGGTAGTGCACGCATTGATAACCTCAAGGTTGGACTTCTGCAATCTGCTTTATATTGGGCTACCTTTGTACTGAGTAAGATTGTAGAACGACGACATGCCGGAAGAGCTCTGACAGCTAGATCAGCTGTTGGAATTTCAGAACCATCTAAAGACCTATCTCTTCGAACAGGCTTACTTATTCAGTTTTAAGCATGAATTTTAAACTCATGTCCTGTGTTTTAATCTCTGTCTTGTGTATTTAATATGCATTTTGTAGAAATACATTTTAATATGCATATTTTCTAGAACTACATTTTAATATGTAATATATAATGTTTTCAATGTTTGTGTGGTTTGACTGTGCTGTGACTTGCCTTGAACCACGAGGAGAGGTGGATAATATATAAAATTGTTGTTACTATTATTATTTATTGAATTTGAAGGATTTCCTCAATTCCATGTCACAGTGATTTTTCTTATAGTTTGTTTTGCTGTATATCACACATGTTCTCTTAACTCTGCCATTATAGACCTAATGCGGTTTGATGACAAGGGCAATAAGATCAACGTTCCAGATAAAGAGCGGCAAATTGAAGCATTGCAGCTGCTCTTTTTGATCCTGCCAGCTTCCAACCGTAATTTGCTCAAGTTGCTCTTGGATCTGCTCTATCAAACAGCCAAGAAGCAAGACAAGAACAAGATGTCGGCTCATAACCTTGCTCTTATGTTTGCACCTCACATTCTGTGGCCCCGAAATGTAAGAGTTACATTTTTGTGCAGCAATTTTTTTTAAAAAAAACACCCCAATGTGTAATGGAAGACAGTGCCTAGTTGTGTTCTCAGTTTTGTCTATTGCATCCTGTCCCCTGACCTTATCAATGAGTCCCCAACTGACCTACTGTTTTCTAATTTCCTTCTTTGGCCCTCTTGCTATTGCTAGGTAACTGCCAGTGACCTGCAGGAGAACATCCCCAAACTGAATAATGGGATGGCTTTCATGATCAAGCACTCACAAAAGCTCTTCAAGGTAAGTGTTCCAGGGGAGAAAGGGGACAGTTTTCAATTTTCAGTATTTGATTCTGAAATATCTTATACTTTTCTTTTTTGGAGAAGTGTGCTCTCTACATGCATTCCTCAAATGTGCATATGCTCATTTATTTATTTGGTGCTTAATGATCAATGTCTAGGTTATGCAAGGTTGCAGTATACAGGGACCAGGAGATCGGGCTAGATCCCTCATCCTTGTTTTCCCCTTTCTATCTTGACCATTGCTCACCCACTCTGATTAAAAACAATGTTAAAATATGCTATCAAAAGTAGTACAGCAACCTGTTAAAAACCCATCCTTTAAACATTCTCAATTTTCAAGGCCTGCCACTGGAAGTACAGCAAGGAGGGAGCTATTCTAGTTTCCTTAAAATATCCAGCATGTGGAAGCAGACAATATAGCTATTGTTGCAGTTAAAGCTTTCTAATGAAGCCAGTCTCTTATCTGTCTCGTAGTAAATGTACCCCTTTTTCCATTGGTTTGTTCTGTGGCTTCTGAAGATGCTGTCTTTTCTCTGTATACTTATAGTCTCTTTGCCATTTATTCCTACTAATTTGATTTCTGGTTAGGCTAAATTCTAGAAAAGTGAGCAAGTGTTTGTTGAGCTTTGTTCAAGCAAAGATTTGTGTCCAATGTTTGATGGAGAAAAGATTTTAGGTTATCACATCCAGGAAAGTCATTCTACGTGTGAATCGGAAGCATGTAATCTTTTTCAGCCAAGGCCTGGACTGCATGGATGCTGGTACTGTAGCAGAATCTGGAGTCCCAGATTCTGCTACAGTACTACATAGGTCCTAAATCACACAAATGCACTTATTCATACATAACGCATTTATATAGCCTTTATGCCATTCAAGTGCATCCATGCTTCCCTTCATTCATGTACAGTCACATAAGGCTTTCATCTCCATAGTCCTCTTTTCACTTCCCCATGTGCATGGCAATCCAAGAGAATAATACATTTCTTCTAAGCTATCTTTGTGAACAAGAGAATTTTCAAAAAGGATTTTCCTTCCCCAATTGCTATTGGAGAATGCAACCTCTCAAGCCTCCTTTATATGATGTTTGTCTATTTTGTAATAATGTTTTATTAGTATGTCATTTTGTAATCTGAAGTGTTTGCCTTGTTTGTAGTTTGCAGTTACCTTGTCTCTTTGTACTAAAGCAGTGGGAGGGGCTGTGATCATGTGACTGACAGTTTGGAATGTTCAGATTTAAAAGGAATGACAGAGAAGTTAGTTGAGTCTTGAGCTTGTTAGAAGCTAGTTAGAAAAGTCTCAACTTTATTGTGCAAAAGCTAATGTTAGAAGCTAGTAAATGGTTGAGGCTTATATTTTCATTTAAAGTGAGACTCTTATTGAGGAGAGCTGTGTGGAGCTGCATAGTTTGTGAGGAAACAGTCAAAATTTACAAGTTTTAAGATACAAACTCTCCAAACATTTTTGAAGTATTTTAACCCTCAAAGGAAATGTGCCTGTATCATTGAATGTATTAAATAATTCGTAAACAAACATTGTTATTTTTAAAAGAAGTCTGCTTGAATCTTTGCCTGACTAAAAGCATCAAATAAACTTATGGAATACTCCTCTCAAACTCTTCTACCCCTGATGGGTTGCAATGTTAACAGGTCGTGATCCATCCATTATCCCCAATAATTGCCACCTTCAAATTGCCTTCCTCATGTAGTAATTATATTTGAAGGGGAGGCTCTATTTCTGTGCACAGGATCATTTTCCCCTAAGAATAATTGTATGGCAAGAGCATCAGGCCACATTTAAAGGTTTCATGGGATGCTGTGATCCAGAGGCTGAGATTCTCTATCCTTGGTTTTAAAGAAAACATAGTAAACTCATCAGAATTGCTCCTTGGGTTCACCTCCCTCATAGTTTTTCAAAGAGAAGGCTACTAGTCTTTTGGGCACTGACAAAACATTCCTGGAACTTAGTGTCCAGTGCTTGTCTCAAGGGATTGGTACAGTAATAGTCCAATACCAGGCCAAGGATGCATTGGCTGAGACATGTCTGACTCTTTCTTTTTCATTAACTTTCCAAGGCTCCAGCATACATCCGGGAATGTGCTCGACTGCATTACTTGGACTCCAGAGCACACGCCTCAAAGGTAAGAGCATCTGTTACAGAAGACAACACACAACAAGAGCACTGTCAGGAAAGCAAACTGAAAACTGAAACAGACATATTCATAAAAACGGAAAATGCCCAAACTGAAATTCCTTTGGGAAATGGAAGACAAAGAATTAGGCCTTGGGTTTATCGTCCTGTTATATATGTATTCCTACTCATAAAAAACCACACTATTTCAGTTCCAGACTGAGCAAACTAGTCTAGCTATGAAAACTCATATTGTCCCAATGCATTTGAGCACTTGGTTATGAAACTTCCTCTAGATATATTAGTATTAGACAAAGCAAGACAGCTTTCTTTGGAATGCAATGTTCACAGTATTCTGGGACTGGGCTAGCTAAGCCCTAACAAATGAATGTGCTGAATGTCCTTCTAAATTTTTCCAGGATGACCTTGACTTGCCAGTGTATCAGGGCTTCAGAGATGTCCAGATCCAAAGATTCAAGACCCGGGGACTCCTGGATCCCTCTGCCCACCAGGAAGACACACAGCAACATACAGAGGAGGCCCTGAAAGAACTCTTCCAACATGTTCATAATATGCCGGATTCTGCCAAGAAAAAAAAACTCATTCAACAGGTAAAAGTTGTAGTTTTTTATGCATTTATTTAGACTGCCTATTAACATGTTTTTAGGGCAACTCACAACTCACAAATGCAGTATCAAAACACAACAGCATAAAACAGTAAACAGCATCACAGAAATTCCCACTGAAACAAAAAAAAACCCCATGAAATGACTAGACATACAGTACATAATATATAAACAATGGTTCAAAATACTAAGATCCAGATTCTTAAAAGGTCTAGAATAATATTTTTGAAAGTTTTTTCCTGGCACAAAATTACTTCAGACAAAGTGCAAAACATCCTTTCTTGGGGGGAGCATTCCTCAGATAGAACACCACACTCAGGGACATTTGCACAGAAACTACTTATTTTAATTCACTAAGTTAGGGAACCCATGGCTTTTTATAGGGTAGGCATTGCTTGTTTGGGCCTTGCCACTGTGAGCCTTGCCATTGTGGGTTTTAATAATCACGGGAAGCACATTTTATTGAAATCATCTTGGTTTTTCGCATATGTGGCTGCGCAATAGTATCAAAATAAAGTTATGTACATTTTCTAGTTTCAGAAGCACCCTGAAGCTCTCACTCCTCAGACAAGGACATCCACACCACAGACCCAGAAACGAAGCCGCACTCACTCCTTTAGTGGTCTAATCAAGGTAAATAACCATCTATTATTAATGAGCTGTTCTGAAGTAATAATACTGTTCAGGATGCTTCTTTCTAGCATAATTATTGGACACAGTGTATTATTATTGAGTTGCATATACTTTATAACGGCATTGTGAGTATATTACATGCAGCTGCTGGGGTTGGGGAGTAATGCTCCTCAGCTGCTGGCTTTTTCCTCTTGAAAAGTGGCAAGAGTGAAAATAGTGGGTTGTTGTAGGTTTCTTGGGCTGTATGGCCATGTTTTAGAAGCAGACCTCACAACCTCTGAGCACCGGGAATATGGTGCAGCTGGCTGGGTGTCAGCTGCATAAGATCTCTACTAACCAGAAGGTCATGAGTTTGAGGCCTGCCTGCATTGGGGTGAGCTCTCGACCAATTTGTGTAGCTCGTTGTTGACCTTTGCAACTCGAAAGACAGTTGCATCTGTCAAGTAGGAAATTTAGGTACCACTTTGTGGGGAGGCTAAATTTAACTGATTTCTGGAATGTTAAATTGCCTCTATGTCTGTCTATATATGTTGTATGTCAATGGCATTGAATGTTTGCCTGTATATGTGCATTGTGATCCGCCCTGAGTGCCCTGTGGGGTGAGAAGGGCGTAATATAAATGACGTAAATAAATAATAAAAAATAAATAATGCCTGCCACAGATGCAGGCGAAACATCAGGAGAGAATGCTTCTAGAACATGGCCATACAGCCTGAAAAACCTACAACAACCCAGTGATTCTGACCATGAAAGCCTTTGACAATACAAGAGTGAAAATAGTTTGAGTATTAGCCATTAGGAGTGAGATGTAAAATAGATGTGCCCCAGCTCTTGTTCTGAAAATGCTGGTTTATTGTGGGCACTGAAAAGCAGAGACTGAGAAGAACTGAAATGTCTCACTGTCCTCTTATTTTGATGTGACTTTCACATCTGCCCATTTTTAACTTGATTGAATAGGTTCTAATGGGAATAAGGGGCTTTCTGTGGCACACAGAGGTACCAAACAAACCTCAAATTCCAGGTACACATTTCTCAGCTCTAGACTCAATGAAAAGCCATGGTAAACAAGATGGAATGTTAAGTAACCTCAATACAGGATAGATGTTGATCCAAGTATGAAAACAGCAATATAACCAGCTTTGTAAAACATATGCTTGTGTATGTGATTTTTCACCCTTCATCCAGAAAGCATATTTACCGAGTCACAGGTGACATCCAGCTCTAAACTTTTGTGCAAACACTAAAAGGACAGCGAGAAACTTTACAGTGTTTGAGAAGGATTTATGTGCTTTGGGATGTTGCTTTTCTCGCTGCTGTCTTACTGAACCTAAAACTCTGTAGAGAGCTATTGTTTTGTTCCCTTTCTCTTCTGCAACCCACTCCAGTCCAAAACAGCCTTTTTCTTTCTTTAATACAGCGTAAAGTGCTGGGAAGTCAGGTGTCTTTGGAGAAAAATGGGAAGGATGTTTTGGCATCTTCAGACACTAGGGATCCAAAGTGCGACAGTAAAGAGAATGTCAGCATGGTAAGGGGGGCTGTATAAAGATTTTATTTTATTATATTGCTAGCAATCTTGCCTGTGTTTCACCTCTATCTGCATTAATGTTCTAGAACCAAAATAAATCTTGGTCCAATCCCAACTTCTGTAATAGAAGAATCCTATGCTAAATGTCTGCTTGGGCCAGATATATGCCATTGAGCATGTTGGAGTAGTAATCATGTTGCCCTACCAATACTATTGGATTGCAACTTCCATCAGCCTAGCTAGCATTGACAATATAGGGTAATGCTTGGAGATGTAGTCCAACAATATCTGAAGGTACATACGATTTCCACTTCCGCTGTACATGCCAATCTCAGGAGAGGAAGTGAAAACGTAGAAGGAAAGAAGGGGAGGAAAGTCACAGAAACACCATCCACACTCATATCAGTAACATTGCTGCTTATTAATCCCAGCACATTATTAATTTGTTCTCCTGCACTCCCAACCTGTGCTGACTGATCTAAAGCATGGTCACAAAAATCCCCTTAATTAACACAGTACTCACAGTGGCAACAAAATGTCCTAAACATGTGATCCTCACCTTCACAATTATACTCAGTGAGCACACCATTCCCAAGAATTCACATGCGAACATAGAGGAGCAATCTGATCCACTAAATACCATACTTTACTACACAGAACCACCCCAAGTTCAAGGCAAAATACCCTCCTTTGACAACGCCTGAACTTAGTTTACTTTTATGCTTTGTTGGAATCTTTAAATTTTATGTACGTCTTATGTTTAATGGTTTTAATTGATGTTAAGTTCATAGTTATATGTAGTAATTAGTTATTACGATTTCTTTGTGTACTCTATGTTGGCATTGCTTTTTTGCCATTAGTATGTTGTGAACCGCCTTGAGTAAATAAATAAATACATCTTGTTAGCAACACCTATCCCTTTTATGCAGCCATTGAGGCTTACTCCAAGACGAGCAGAGCCAGAGAAACAAAATGAACATGGCCAAGGAGCATCAAGCTTGATCCCATGCACCAAGAGTTACACTGTGAGGCCAGCTAAAGCTAGTTTGCACTAAGACAGGAGAAAAGGAGACCTGTTCATAATTCCTACTAAACACAATGTGTATGTGACACATTAAACACCATCTGAAATTAGGAAAATTCTGCAGAGATCAAAATGCATGTACAGTATTGCCAACCAGTGATTTCAGCTAGACTGCAATCCTGGCTAATGACCCGGTCGGAAAAGCAAATAATCTTTCCTGCACTAGGTCAGGGTGTGGTTAAGAGTTGTATTGTTAATTATGTGATTCTGGATTTGAAGGGTGTCAATTATGGAATAAATGTGTTCTCTCTTTGTGTATCCCACAGCCATCTTACTTCATCCAGGTACTAGGGGCATCCCTGCTATGGGGGTGACATTTGTGCTGTTCCACAAGCAGAGTGGTCCTTGCACCAACATTGTATACTATGTTAGTCATTATATCTTTCCTATAGGATTGCACCCTAAACCCATCTAATCTATTCTTCGTTTCTGGGTCCTTGAACTCTTTGTTTCTATAATAATAATAATAATAATAATAATAATTTATTTTTATACCCTGCCTCCATTTTCCTGAAGGGACTCGGGGCAGCTTACAAAGGGACAAGCTCAGAAAGCACAGAGTTAAAACATAATACAATGAAAAAAACAAAAAACAAAACCAAATAGTAACATCTGTATACCTTAATAAAGCAGAATGTTTGTATGTATGTATGTATGTATGTGTGCGGAGGGCGGATATGTGGCAGCTATTTGCATAAAGTCCTTTGATTGGCCAGCCTTGCCACTCCAAAATTCTATTAGCCAGCATCCCAGAATCCAGGCCTCTACATTCAAACAACAGGATTTCTTCCCACTGAGGGGAAAAATGTGGCAGCTATTTGCATAAAGTTCTTTGATTGGCCAGCCTTGCCACTTCAAAATTCTAAGGCACCAGACAGAGGGCATTGATTGCCACTGATTAGCCAGCATCCCAGAATCCAGGCCTCTACATTCAAACAACAGGATTTCTTCCCACTGAGGGGAAAAATGCACCATCAACATTCCCTCCCCACTTGGCTCTGTGAAAACAAAATGGATTCCTGTTTTCTCCTCCCCCTCAGCTTTTAGAAAATGGCTGCCTGCCATTTGGACTTTTAAAGTTACCAATTACCAGCAGAGCAGGCCAGAACATTACAGGCCCCAAAAGAGAGTTTAGGACAGGATGGGCCACGAATGATGGGATTTGCAGTACCTTCACCCAATTAACTTCCCAGAAAACACTGTATGCCCTACAAATCACAAACCAGGTCCAAAATTTACAATACGGCTTCATTAACTTGATTTCCCTGACTAGGCCTCAGTTAATGGGACATTGTGTATGGCCTGAATTAACAGTAACCAACCTTGGCACACTGAGCCCCTATGACCCATGATTCATTCTACTGCAGTTTGGAGTAGGGAGGACCATGGATGATGGGACTTGAAGTACCATCACAGGTTATGAGATTTGTAGTACTTTCAAATTTTTCATTCCCCACAGACCAAGGCGGCCCTGAACCACAAGACCAAACTTGGCGCACAGTACCCCCATGACCCACACTCCATCCTACTGCAGTTTAGAGGGGGATGGACCATGAAGGATGGGATTTCAAGTACCTCCATTCACTTCCCAAGCCCGCTGCGACCCTCATCCAGTGCATAATCATGACCACACTTGGCACAAAAAGCCCCCATGACCCAATGGACGTCCTGATGCAGTTCGGAGGGTGGACCACGGATGATGGAACTTGAAGTACCTCCACTCATTTCACCAGACCATTGCCAACCTCATCCAAACACTGATCAAAACCAAACTTGGCACACAGAGCCCCCATGACTCATTCTACATTCTGGTGCAGTATTGAGGAGGATGGACCACGAATGATGGGACTTGAAGTACCTCCACTCACTTCCCAAGACTGCTGCGACCCTCATTCAATGACTAATCAAGACCAACTTGGCACACAAAGCCCTCATGGCACACAAAGCCCTCATGACCCACTCTACATCCTGGTGCTGTTTGGAGGGGGATGGACCATGGATGACGGGACTTGAAGTACCTTCACTCACCTTCTGAGACTACTGCGACCCTCATCCAATGAATGATCAACACCAAACGTGGCACTAAGAGCCCCCCATGACCCACTCTACATCCTGGTGCTGTTGGGAGGGGGATGAACCATGGCCAATGGGACTTGCAGTACCTTCACTAACTTCCTGAGACCACTGCAAGCCACATACACATCTAATAGGAACCAACCTTGGCACACAATGCCTTCCTCAAATAACCCGGGCACCGCCGAGTCCTCAGCTAGTATCATAATAAAACATAACATCATGAAAACAGTATCATGGGAGCAATAAAAGTGCTGAGTTCAGAGGGCTCTGAGTTTGTGCAAAATTCCTAGATAGAGCTAAGGGTAAGTACAAAATTCTTATAATAGAGGCTGTTTTTTTTACCTTCTATCTGAGAAATCAATTTTAACTTTTATTGGTTAATGAATTTGTTTGCCTGCGGACATTTAGTTCCCTCAGGGTGGAACATGGGAAGGTTGCCCTTTCCTTCATTCTTCAAAGAGTGCCATTTCTATTTTCCACCCTGAGGGAACTAAATGTTCAACACTATGGGCTACTGTTCATGTTTGGCTTAGGTAGTTTCTTGTTAAAAATTAATTTGAACAAATTTAGGCAATCTGTAATTAGATTGTCAATTCACATCTTGTCTAGTTACAGAGACCTGCTACCTCTCCAACAATCAGTGTGATTCGAGCAAGGCTGAAGTCACTTGATCACAGGAAAGTGGTGAGTTCCATGTTTATGGTTATGCATGTGTGTAAAGTAAGAAAACTCTCAGCCTGCTGAAATTCTTGGGTTTCTCCTCCCCTCCCAAAGTCCTGCCCCCTAAGAAGAGAAATGGGGGAAAGAAGGATATTTCTCCCAGTATGAAGGCAGATATGCTTCTGTCTCATTTTTCACACCTGGGAATGTATTTATTTATTTATTTATTTATTACTTCAAACTTGTATACCGCCACTCCCCGAAGGCTCGGAGCGGTTTACAGAAGTTTGAGTGCCCAGCGGCAACATCGAAACAACATATACAAAAAAGACAGGGGAAGAACAGAAGGGTAGGGAAGGAGGAGAGGGAGGGGGAAGTGTCCGCAGCGATGTCCCTAGGGTCTCGCCTTGCCATCAAACGGAGGCAGGCGGGGGTGACCCAGGAGGATCGCTGGTGCCAAGAGGCGCAGATTCCCACATGGGGGCCTGGGGCGGGGGTCCCGGCCCAACTGTGAGTGAGTAAGGCACACACTCGGTCAGTGCTTCAAGAACCAGCTGAGTCAAGATCTAAATCACCTCAGAAAGTTTAGTTTTCCTCCTCCTTCCCCTTCCCAATGTGGAAAATACACTATACTTCCCAGAATCTCCTAGGTAGCATCACCAATAAACAAATTTGCCAACTTGTGAAAAACAGCAAAACAGAGAGAATTTAAAATATTTCACAGTCTGAAATCCAGAGTCCTTGAGAATTCCCTCAAACACAATATGATAAAAGACAACATATTATGTTTTTATATTAGATATAATTTCAATTAATTTTAAGTGGGTTGTTTGTTTGTTTAATTAGATTTGATATGTGGGTGTAAACTTGATTTATGTGCATTTTAAAGTGATATACATTCATTTTTTTGGGATTTGGGTGGTCTGTTAATGTACTTGTATTTGTTATTCTTGATGTATAGGCATTGAATGTTTTACTTCTGTTGTTGGAATCCACCCTGAGTCCCCCTGGGGAGATAGGGTGGGATACAAATAATGTTGTTGTTGTTGTTATACAATGCAGCACAATACAAGTTTGCTAATTACTTTGCTTCTGGCACAGGGCACTTGTAAACATACTCAATTTCCTGGGACCTCAGCAGAGGAATCTTCCATTTGATCATTTGATCATCCACTCGATGGAGTATATGTGCATCAAAGATTTGCAAACCTGTGGATATGCCTGTTACCCCCAAGCTGTGAGCAAAGCATCAATGCCTGGATCTCATGCTTCTTCTAATGTTACTTACTGGAAACTTATTTAAAGTGTTATAGCTACCAGATTAACAGACTTTCTTCCATTTGAACATGTGGAAACTACTGTTTGATAACCTGCCTGTGAACAGTATTTGAAATGCAACCTCTTTGGGATGGTTTTGTGTTCCCTGTTTTTCCATATCCCCAACTCTCTGTCTATTATTTGTGAATTGGCTTAAATCTGTTTCTTTTTTTCTTAGCTTGGTTGGTGTTTATAGATAGGTTGTAAATATATGTGTCTTTTTTACCCCATAGCTCCCATTAATATCCACAATAGAGTCTGGCTTTCAACCCTTCTTGGCAGCTAGTTTCAGTATTTTTTGGAAAGTAAACCTCTCTGTTGTGGTTTTTGATGGAAGTGAAGAAAGAGCCTCACTCACAGCTTTCTCTCACAAATTCTAGTTTTCTCATTTTTAGGTCTGTGATTTGTTTGAAGCCATCCACCTACCTGAGCTATCCTAACTTGGCATCCTTTGTTAGGCCAGCACTGCAAATTTCCTCCCCAGTTTAAAAGCCAAAAAGTGCCTTCTTCATTGAATTCTCAGATTTCAGTGAATCATCTTCAAAACTATCATATCTCATAAAGGGTATGTGATTCCATTGCCTTGTTCATTTTATCTTCAGCATGCACTTCTTGTTCTTCAATCAGTGCTGATTGCTAGGGCAGCAGTTGGGATGAAGCATTTGTCGGATGGATTCTGACTTGCTGCCCCCTTCTTGCCATGTTCCCACTGTTTGTAGCACAAGTTGCGATGTCCATTTCTTGGGAAAGGACCAAAGGGCTGACAGTTTAATGACTAACAATCTATTGGAAGTGCGCTAAAAGACATAAGAGCTGCTTGTTAATGTGGAAGACAAGTGACTTTGCTCACTGAGAAGGAGGCAAGGCTGACACATCAAAGAGAAATGTTCTCGATTGCTTCTGTCGGAAAGAGCACAGGTGGAAGAGCGATGCAGTGTTGTAGTCTGGAAGGAGGGCCACCGTAGCACTGTAACAATAATCTGAAGCTGTTAGACTTTCCCTTGCTCTTAAAGAAGCAAGAAATCTGTCTAAATGAACATCTTGCAACCCTACATGGCAGCAGATGGCCACTTGTAACCTTGAGTACAGAGAGCCATATTGCAGTATGGCTAGATGTAGGTATTTGGTTTATACTATATTTATTGCCCTTCACAGCCGGCTATTGCTTACATTGTGATGGGAAGTGATACAGCTTTATGGGCACAGTGTTACTGGGGTCTCTAAACACGTGAAGACTAAATATGCATATAGGGGTTCCTGCTCCTCACCTATTTTGAAAAGGACAATTTTCTAAATCCATAAATAATTGTGTTTTTAGGTGCATGCTGTTATCTTCTTACAAGTTGAGATGGAAGGTGTTACACATGCATGTCTGTAAAATAGTTAAAGAAATAGAAAGCTACTAACAGTGAGGTCATATACAACACTGAGAAGGTAGTGTAAATAAATGTGGGGGTTGAAGGAGAGCTAGGTGGGAGGAAGCAGCACACTAGGAAAATGTATATACGGTATTCAGTCAGCCTTCCACATTTGCATGTTAAGCATTCGCAGATTTGATTATGTGAGGATTACTGTATTTTCTGCCACCATTGCTGCTGCCCTGTGCTATTTTTAACAGGGGCTTAGATAACACCAGTGTCACTGGGAGGAAATCAAACTGGTGGGGTGGCTTGGTCTGCCCCACTCACATTTCACAGGGAGGGAATGGTTGGAGGAATGGGTAAATATGTGTACTTGCTTATCCGTTTGCTGCTCATGGACAGGAGGGGGAAGAAGGGGATGGGATAAAGAGGTGAGAGGGCTCATGCATTCACTCTCTTGCATGGGTAGAAGGGGAAAATGTGATTTGATGGGTTTCCCTCTCTTGCCACCTCCATATCCCATCCCCCATCCTTCGTGCATATGTGAGTGAGGGAATGTACATGTGGACGATCCCTGCCACCCTTCCAGCACAAGTATGGGGCAGATCCTAGAGATACTAATTGTTTTTCCACTTTTGTGAAGGTTGCCATGTGAAAGTGGTAAGCGAATTGTATAGTAAGACAATGAAAGTAGCGCAGGACAGGAACTGCAGTGAATCAGCAAAGAAAAATTCCAGGTATCCTTTGTTTTCACTTACATTGTATATGGCCACAAGGTAACGGTCTACAATTTCTTGTGTTATCAACTCCAGGGTGAGGATATTGGTTCAGGATGATGGCCTGGAATTTCTGTAAATACACTCCTTACATTTTTTTTGTTCCTCACATAAAGCATTTTTTTAGGTCCAGAAGAAATTACCATCATTGTTTGAGACTTTAGGGAAGACCACAAAGGTTTGGTGTCCAAATCACCAAGGTGTTCTAAATATTACATCCACTCACCATTCAAATATTAGCTGCACTTAGAATGAAACAATTCTAGCTCCATTACTGGCCCTATAAAGAAACTGCCCCCAAGAGTGTCTCTGTTCTGTTGCTAACCTCATTTTTACTGTGGAAAGCTTGTACTTATCGGTGCAATGTAATGTAAATATTTTGTTTTTTATGTTTTTTTATGTGTATTGTCTTATCTTCTCTTAATGTGAAATTCTTATATTAAATAATCCCTTGCCTTGGTATTTTGTTACCAGGCTAACCTGGTAATTTATTTGTCTACTCAAATTATTCAGGGCTAGGACATGGGAAATCAGCTAGTTATATGTCTCTTGACTTTAAAGTTAATAGTATGCAAGTTTTAAAAAATTAAAGGAAATAGAAATCCATTCATTGTTATTGTGCCAAATCACATGTACCAACCATTCAAATTTCTCTTATTTTACTGAAGTTAAGCATTTTTGAAAATACTGCAGGCTGGTCTGCAACTTTAGAATAACTATCATCAGAACATTATTGTTTCCAAGAGGGCAGAATAGCACAAAAATCTTACAAAGAGAACCTTTAAATACATTTCCAGCTAATGCACTTCCCTTATTGCCACAGCTTGTTCTTGATCTTAATTAGGACAAACTTTGTTCACACTTTGATTTGTTATATGATTGGTTCACATTCCTATGAGAAAATAGCTCTAGTTATCACTTAGAAATTACTCGCAATGTCACAACCTCATTTTATTAAGTTATTGGAACATTTTGAATTTAAAACCACACATCTATATCAGCAAATGCAAAATTATTGCGAGTGGAACAAAACATACAGAGTATGTTAGCCTTCCATCTTCAACTCATAAAAGGCAAGTAGGGAAAATCTTGGAGGATTACAATAAAAGAAGACTCAAAGTTCTGTTAATAAGATATTTCTATGGCAAAGGACAGGTTGTTTTCTGGGACAATAAGATAGAAAATTGATTTAAAAGAGTAGTGATCTATGTTACGAGGGAATGGTATATGGTCTAATAAAAGGGACTAGTGCTTGTGACTTTTTTACTCAGTCAAGGGCAAAATGTCAGTACAATAATTAAACCTCCAATTCTGTCTCCACCAGCTAAACCACACTGGCTACATTATATTGACTTTTATGTCAATTTAATGAATATATATGAAGCTAGTCATATCAGGTTTAAAACTGACCAATATAAACTGTTTTCATTAGAGCCTTTCATTGAAACTGGCTGCTTTTTTGACAAATGTGCATCTTGAGCTGATACAACAGGGATCAAAAGCATACTTTCCAGGTAGTACTAGTTGGAAAGTGGATGTGTGCAAAGCATGGTCCTCCAGATATTAGACTACACCCATCTTTCAGTTGACTATGCTAGCTGATGCCATTGGGAGTTGGAGGCAAACAAGGTCCAAAGTGAGATGTATTTCCCATCCCTGTTCTAAAGCATCATCATTTCTAATGTACTAAAAAGTTGTTTGGAGTGTAGCCATCTGATGAAGAAAATAATTTGAAAGCATACTGCTGAGGGTTATTCTAAACTGATGTTGTCCCCTGGAATTTGTTCTGTGAAAATGTCCAAGTTTTCTTGTGCTTCAGTGGTCCGTCAGTTGTTTTAGCCTTCACTTCCCAGAATCCTTCACCATCCATCATATTAACTGAGGCACCTAGGAGCTGAAAACTAAAATACCTTGAGGAACAAAGGCTGAGAAACATTGTTATAGCCTTTGATCTCTTATCAGCAACAGTGACAACAGCAGCAGAGCTTGGAAAAATTGCTTTTTTAGACTAAGGTCCCAGAATCTCCTAGCTAGTTATGCTGGATGAGAAATTTAGGAAGACTTTTCCATGTTTGAGGTTGAAAAGATTGCTTTCATATACATGAAAACATTCTATTTTATATGTCGTTCTGTGATTAAATTGGCTACTGACTAAACATAAAGTGCACTGAAAGACCTGGTAATAAATGCGTATATCTTCTAAAATATACATGCAATTCTTCTGCGTGTCTTCTGTGAAATGCGCACCACGTGGGTTTCCTCGTACCTGCGCAGTAGAATTCAGAGTTAATAACATAGAAAAGAAAGAAAGAGAAACTTGGCTAAGCCCCGCCCACCCGGCATGCTATACAGCCCCCTGGCCGAGGCCCTGGTTAGTTCCTTTTCCGCTTTGCAGCAGTGAACTTCGGACAGATTTCTCTCTCTTGGCTAAGCTTCTCGGATTGCTGAAATTCAGATAAGAATGGCTTCCCTTTCCTTTAAAAAATGTTCTTCGTGTGGAGTTAACCTCCCCGAAGTGGATAAACATTCCCAGTGTTTGATTTGTCTGGGAGAATCCCATATTCGCTCCTCCTGTAATATTTGCAAGGGCTTCTCTTCTAGAGTTCAGAAGAGCAGAGATACTAGGCTTAAGGCTCTTCTATACGACCAAGCCTTAGCCCCAGAGGAGCTCAGGCAGCAAAACCTGCCTTCTCAGCCTTCCACCTCCCAAGGAGATCGTCCTCCTTCCCAGGCTGATTCTCGCGGTACGGCCCTTGGCGCTGCCACCGAGCCCCCGCGCAAAAAGACAAAAAACCCTAAATTACTATCAAAAAAGTCGCAGGGTAAAGACACAAACAGCCAGAAGGGGCTCCTCACCGGTGACGAACCTCTGAGTCCCCCAGTGCTGCATCCCTCGGAGCCGCTGCAGCTCCAGATTGAGGGTGATTTTTCGGGGGTAGAAAATCCCCCCCTGCTTCTCCCGGCTGAGCTCCTTTCTACCAATGCTGGTACCGACGATCCTTTCCTCCAGGGATCTCCTCCTTCCCCGCCCCTTGCTCAGGGCTTGCCTCTCATCTCCTCCCCAGAGCCGGAGTGCCCTTCCCAAGCGGCGCAGCAGCGCGCTGTTCGCACCTTGATCTCTCCCTCTCTCAGGAGGCGCTCTGCTTCTCCCTCTCATGCCCCCAGAGACCGATCCTGGTCCCGGAGTCCTCTCAAAGATCCTCCCCGGCGCCAGGATCGCGCCCCCTCCCAGTATCCTTATGATTACCCCTATATGTATCCCCCTCCCTTTCCTTATTATCCAGGTTTTTACCCACCGGATCCATACCATTCCTTTCCCCCTCCAGACCCATCCTATCACAGGCACTCTTATCCCTCTGCCTCCCTGGGAGCCCCACCCCACCGGTACCAGCATGCCCTCCCCACTCACCCCGTCCCCTTCCCCCTCAAACTTTAGAGGAAGTGCCTGACCTAGATGCATCTGATGTGACTCCTTCAGTCGCCCCCCCAGAACCTGATCCTGATGCACTTCACTCAGAAGATTTTAAGATTTTTCTGCTTTATTGATTAGGCTCTCTGAAACCCTGAACGTGGTACCACCACAATCAACTGATGTGGTTCAGGATCCATATTTTACTTCTGCTGAACAACAGCAATCTCAGCAATCCACCCTACTTCCAACTATACCATATTTGCTCAAGCTGATGAAAACCACTGATGTTGCCCCAAACCTGGTACCAGCTATGCCTAAAAGAGCAGACAACCTTTACAGGATTGATCTTTCTGCTACTCCCTGGCTCTCTAAGATGCCGAAAGTTGATTCTATTGTCACGGATGCTCAGCCCAAATCTATTAATAGGAATCAGGCTGCACCTTCTGACAAGGAAGGAAAGAAACTAGACAACATGGCTAAGAAGTTTTACTCTTCTGCATGCCTCTGGGAGAATAGCACATTATGGTGTATACATGAGTGTATACCAATCTTATCTTTGGAACAAGATAGGCCCATACCTGGACCTTCTTCCTTCTAGTGACCAGATCATGGCACAAGCCTTCAAGCAGGAGGCTTTAACCCTAGCAAATTTCCAAAAGGATATTGCCAAGAATACTGCAGACACTGCAGGTAAACTTCTGGCTTGAGCAATTTCTCTCAGGTGTCATGCTTGGTTGAGATCCTCAACTCTCACTTTTGAACAGCGCTCTCTCATTGAGGACCTTCCCATGGACGAGGCAGGCCTCTTCAATACAGAGACCGACTCACAGATTGAGCATCCCATAAGATGAAGCAGACACTCAATAAGTATGGCAATCAACCCTACCAGCCTTATCGCCAAAGGTGGTCTCCCTACTACCAATACCCTCATTCCTTTCGAGGACATTACAACTCCTTCTCCCCAAGAGGAAGACAACGCCCTCAGTTCCCCACCCCTGGATTCAGACGACCCGCCCCATTTAGAGGTCAGTATAGAGGATCTAAACCACCAAACAGCAGGAAGCCCCGCTTCTAATCCTACTCCACCTCTAAACTCAGATTTACCTAATTATTCCTACTTTAACAGACTCAGACCCTTTTTGCCGGCCTGGAACTCCATAACCACAGATTCCTGGGTACTTCACATTATAGAACATGGCTACGCCATTGAATTTGATTCCCTTCCCCCCTAGGAAGGGTTCTCTCAGCCCAGTCATCCCCCTCACTTTGGGATGAAATCAACTCCCTCCTGTCAAAAGGGGCCATATCCCCTATTCCATCCCACATGATCCACAACTGCTTTTTCCCCAAATACTTTTTGGTGGATAAGAGAGATGGCGGCCTTCGGCCCATCCTGGACTTGCGTGGGCTTAATCAATTCATCAAACCACGTAAATTCCATATGATTACCCTCCCATCTATCCTCCCTTTCATACGGAAAGGCTCATGGTTAGCAACCATAGATCTTAAAGACGCCTATTTTCACTTATCAATCACGGAATCCCACCGTAGGTACCTTGCATTCCAGGTAGATTCCTCCACATACTGTTTCAATGTCCTTCCGTTCGGAATTTCAACCGCTCCCAGACTGTACACCAAGTGCATGGCGGTCATCGCCTCCCACCTTAGACAACGCAGAATTACCGTTTTTCCGTATTTGGATGACTGGTTATTTACAGCCCATTCATATTCCCAGTTGTCCTCTGACCTCTCCTATACATTATCTCTCTTACAGGACCTGGGCCTCATCGTGAATTACGAAAAGTCCCATCTGGAACCCACCCGAACTATTCAGTTCATAGGTGCCATCCTCGACTCCACAACACAGAAGGCTTACCTCCCAGAGGACCTCTTCCTCAACCTCAAACTTTCTATCACTGCCCTCCAGTCATGCGGCCACTGTTCGGCATGGGCTATCCAATCTATTTTGGGTCACATGTCTTCCACCACGACAGTCACTGCCTTTGCCCGCCTTCGGCTTTGGCCGCTCCAAACCTGGTTCCTTTCTGTATTCCGCCCCAGTCAAGACAAACCATCCATGACCCTACACCCCCCTCCTCAGGTCCTACAGTCCCTGTCATGGTGGACAAACAAACCCAATGTGTGTTCAGGACTCCCATTCACACCTCCCACACCATCATTCTCTCTGACAACAGATGCCTCTTCCACGGGCTGGGGTGCACACCTTCAGGAACTGACCATCAGCGGTCATTGGTCCCCACAAGAGAAACAGCTCCACATCAACGCCCTGGAACTCATGGCGGTGGAGAAAGCCTTCTGGGCCTTTACCAAACAGGTGGCCACTCATACAGTCCAAGTAGTGACAGACAACACAACTGTCAAATGTTACATCAACAGGGCGGCACACACTCCCTGACACTCCTGTCCATCGCCACTCGCATCTGGGAATGGTGCATTCAACACAACACCACCCTGACACCTCCCAGGTCAGGACAACACTCTGGCGGACTCCTTGAGCAGAGCGTCATCAAGCACCCACGAGTGGCACCTCAATATAACACAATTCCAATCCCTCACTCATCAATGGGGATCTCCATAGATCGACCTCTTCGCGTCCCCAACAAACGCCCACTGCAACAAATATTGCGCCAGACTACACCCTCACGCATTCCCAGGCTGTCTAGGAGACGCCTTCCTCTACCACTGGACGCCAGGCCTCCTGTATGCCTTCCCTCCCCTTCCCCTCCTCTCCAGAGTCATAGTGAAACTCATCATGGATGAGGCAGACTGCATTCTGATAGCCCCTTGGTGGCCTCGCCAACCATGGTTCACTCCCCTCCTTCAAGCTGCCCAAGGCAACTTTCTACACCTGCCTTCTGACCCAGATCTCCTTTCAATTCAACAGGGCCTCATTCTCCACCCCAACCTTCCCTCCCTACGGCTCACGGCCTGGAGGATCAAGCCTTCTCCAACCTCTCCGAACCAGTTAGGCTCATAATACAGGCAGCCCAGAAGCCCTCGATTAGGAGATCTTATGCCTATAAATTGGACATGTTTCAAAAATTCCTCCGACCCTTGGGTCAAACTTCCTCGTCAGCCCCAGTCTCTATAGTCCTAGATTTTTTAGTACACCTCTCCACAAAGAGCGTTACCCTATCATCCATCAAGTGCTACTTAGCAGCCCTCTCCTGGCCCAGGAGGAAATCAGTAGAAATACACAATGCTAAACCGAAAAGATAATGGGCCAGATCTGAGAGCGTCACCAATAAACAGTCGCAATGCAGCAATGTAGCAAAAGTATCAAAATCTATAATGTAAATTATAACAGCAAGGCAATATATTAGTGCAATGCTGTGAATAGCATGCAGCATCAAATGCAATGTAATGCAAATATAGCAACCAAATGGTGATGCTAAATCAAATACAAAGGGTAATATGCCCAAACTCGCAGGTGAGGGCTACTTGCGAAGCACAACCAGAATCCGAATAACCCTGTGTGAGGTCCGGAGCAAAATAACTCACGGACTGAAGACAAAGTCCTTGGGGGAGCCTTGGTGGACGGAAGAGCTGGCACAACGCCGTTAGGCAGGCGCCTACGGCTAGACGTGAACTGACGACGCCAAGATGGCCGTTTTGCGTTACAAACGCTTCCTCAGGGAGCTTTTAACTTCTGACCGCTCCTCCCCAGGTTTGTAGTGGACCAATTGTCACTTAAAATCTTTGACGGGGGTGCTAGGTATGGAATAGCATACAATAAGCAAAATGCAGTCAGGATAGTGCTAAACATACAGACTGAAGTCATACAGTGCTAAAATTAAAATAATAAATTCAAAGATTGAGCATAACATACCGCTATTTCGCGCTCCAATCACATCAATAATGCGAATGTCCTCCCGGGCTGGAAGCAGCACCAGGTTACAGGCTAGCCACTTTAAATAGTAATAAAGGGAACCAGGTGAGTGAGTTTACACTGATAGGATATGAACTGTTAAAGCTACATTTATAATAATAGGGTTTGAACTGTTAAAGCTTCGTTTAGCCCGAACGGGGTCTCGCAGGACAGTAATAAAATCCATTTTCTTTCAGCTTTTAATAGAATGTTTTGTTGGTCACAATGGGGGGGGGGGGGGAATGGACCTTTTTTCCTGTGTGGCATGACCCACCTCCAGGTACGTAGCTTGTTACATCACCCATGTTGTGCGCATTTCACAGAAGACACGCAGAAGAAGTATAGGTTGCTTACCTGTAACCGTATTTCTTCTAGTGTCTATCTGTGAAATTCGCACAAACCCGCCCATCCTCCCCTCTGTCATGCTTCGGTTATTGCTGCTGTCAGCGGCAAGGAACTAACCAGGGCCTCGGCCAGGGGGCTGTATAGCATGCCAGGTGGGCGGGGCTTAGCCAAGTTTCTCTTTCTTTTCTATGTTATTAACTCCGAATTCTACTGTGCAGGTGCGAGGAAACCCACGTTGTGCGAATTTCACAGATAGACACTAGAAGAAATACGGTTACAGGTAAGCAACCTATACATATGTGCCTTCAAGTCACCTGCCAACTTATTGTGACCTCATTAATTCCATAGGGTTTTCTTAGGAAAGGAATATTCTGAGTTGGTTTTGCCAGTTCCTTCCTTGAAATACACCATACGATATCTGGTATTCATTTCCAGTTGCCGATCAGGACTGGCTCTACATAATTTCCAAGATCAGACTGAGATCTAGTGTCTTTAGGGCAGGGGTGTCAAACTCATTTTCATCAAGACCCTATCAGACTTATGGTTGCCTTCAAAGTGTCATTTGTAATTGTAAGACTGTATAAATGTAACTATGATGCTGTGCCACATAAAAGGACGTGGCGGGCCGGATTTGGCTGCATGCCCTGCATTTGACGTTAGGGTATTCAGGCTCTTCATAATATATATAATAACTAATATTTAGTAGGAAAAAAGCCAGTCTTTGATTTTGGTTATTATAAATGCTCCCATGAGAAAATACATAACAATGTGGGTGAACTACAATTCTCAGAATCGTGGGTCAATCCTCCCCGAACCAGGCCATGTTGGGTCTGTGTGCCAAGTTTGGTCCAGATCTGATGTTGCCTGGGTTCAATGCTCTCTGGATAAGGGTGAACTACAACTCCCAAAATCAAGATCACTTCCCACATACCTTTGCAGTAGGTTCAGTTGGTCATGGGGCTTCTCTGTCTCAAGTTTGGTTCCAAACCATTGTCATTGGGGGCACAGTTTCTCTGGATACAGGGTGTACTATAACTCCCATGGGGTGGATCATTCCCTCCCCAATCCCTCCAGTATGTTCTGTTGGCCATAAGGGTTCTGTGTGCCAGGTGTTTTTCAGATCCTCCATTGGGGGCTTCAGAATTCAGGGTGAACTACAACTCTCACATGGCTGGATTAATCTTCCCCCAAACTCTTCCAATATGTTCAGTTCATCAGTGGCAAGTTCCGTCCAGATCCATCTTTGGTTGGGTTCACAGTGATCTCTGGATGAGGGTGAACTACAACTCCTATAAATCAAGGTCAATTCACCGCAAACCCAGTTATGGGGGTTCTGTGTGCCAAATGTGGTCCAGGTCCATTGTCAGTCGAGGTCACAGTGCTGTGTCTTGATGCAAAGTGAACTGCAACTTCTATCCTGTGGAGTCAGTCCCCCAACCTCCACATACACATTTTCACTTTTATTATGTGGATAGATAGGCAGACAGACAGGCAGACAGACATTGTTCTGTGCTTCATTCTTGAGAAAAACTTCTCATAGGTAGCCACATGAGGGAGCTAGTTGTTCATCCTTGTCTGGTGTTCTAAGCTAGTTGTTCATCCTTGCCCTACATGCCTGAGTCTGGCTGTCTTCCTGCAAATGGGAAGCAAAGGAGTTTTGAGGAGGGAGAACTGTGCAAAATTTGTTGTTGCTTTTTTTAAAAAAAACCCAAAACCAACTGGGTTCAAAATCTCTCTCTGCTACTCTGGAAAAGTTTATTTCCACAAAGAGTCTTCCATCTTATTCTGCTTTATTATAAAAAGAAAAAAAATCTTACTGTGCCTTGAGCCAATTTATTTTAGTAGCGCTTTTGTGGATAATTGGCAACTTCCTCAGATGCATAATGGAGAACAATATACAAGCCTTGGATGTACAAACACATTTTCAACACTGGGTATGGGACCACAGTGAAATTTGATAAAGAAAATGGTAACTGCATTATTAATGGTGGTTATGAATCTTCCTAGGGCTGGTTTATCATATCCTGATGGGGTGTATTCTATCCCTTTAGTATCAGGGACCTATGATTTATTAATGCCAATGGCTATACTTATACTTCCTTACTTACAAACAGCGACTACCAAAATCCTCATTTGGGGGAGGAAGGCGGGCAAACACACCAGACTTATTCTAAGTTCCGTGCTTTTTTTATTCTGTGTCAGGAGCAACTTGAGAAATTGCAAGTCACTTCTGGTGTGAGAGAATTAGCCATCTGCAAGGATATTGCCCAGGGGACACCCGGATGTTTTGATGTTTTGCCATCCTTGTGGGAGGTTTCTCTCATGCCCCGCAAGGGGAGCTGGAGCTGACAGAGGGAGCTCATCCACGCTCTCCCTGGATTCGAACCTCCGACCTGTAGGTCTTCAGTCCTGCCAGCGCAAGGGTTTAACCCATTGTGCTACCGGGGGCTCCATGCTGTAAGTGTTGGCGTTCATGGTGCAAGTGAAATGCATCAGCCCAGCAGTGGTAATATTTATGACTCCCTTCCCAGGACTGCCATAAATGTAAAGAAGACAACTTCTTGGCATCTTCATTGATAAAGCAAAACAGGACTGCTATTATAGCTTCCCTGCTTGTTGGACTAAGGAAACAATCCAGTGGTGTTTGTGGAAAGGAAAATCAAATGGGCTTGAAGAGTAGCATTGAGCTGTGATTCCGAATGCACTTCCTTTGAGACCCTCTTTTCTTTTTTTTATTTAGAGTCTATTCTGGAAGCCAAAGCAATCAGGGCAAGCCCTTGGGAATCCACAGAATCTCCAAAGAGGGATGAGTTTATTTCCTTCAAACTGCAGTTTGACATTGTGGAGGCCTATGCCAGACACACTTGGCAACAGCAAATGGAAAGTTAGCCTAATAAGCAGTAAATTATCCCCCTCTTTCCCCAAGGAGAACTAATGAATTTCTCTAAGCAAAGGAGAGGAAAAGAACAGTCAGTAGAGCCTCTGACTTCATGATACTATGTGGAAAAGTAACCAATAACCAAACATTTGTCATATGTGTTCTGAATCGGACCCAATTCTGTCTGTTATTGTTACAATGCAATGGGTAAATGTGCATGGCACTCTGCCATAAATGCTAGGGTATCTATTGAAAAAAGAGTATCCTAGGGATCTGTAATAACTATCAGAAGCCAACATATCTCTGGTTTACTTTACATCCATATGAAATAATTGAAGAATCATGATCACATATACATTTTTTGTGCTAGGCTAGGCAAAGAGGGTTACAGCCGGTCATCTGATCAATTAGAAATCCCCAATAATCCCTGGGAACAAAACAATGACAAACATGATTATGGTGGATGCATTCTACTTTACATCACTCTTGTTATTCTCAAAAGTAAGGACATGTCTCAGTTAGCAAACCTCTGACATAGAAGCTCCTTTTTACACATTCTTTTTAGGCCTTCCTAGCCTTCCCCTTTCCTCTTGTCCTTTGTCTAACTGAAGAATACTTTTTAAAAACAGCATCAGACAGTGGGGGGGGAACACTAACATGTTGAACTGATAATTTGTGTGTGTGTGATACCAAATTTTCTGTTAATGTGATGCCCAGATGCATATTACTTCATTAACTGTCATGCTATTTTGGGTAGGGAATCAATGCCCCGCAATATTTTGGGTAGGAGATCCTATAGGGTATCTTGCTAATGGCATAGACTTATGTTTCTTTCTCTGTGTCATTGTGGAGATTGGCATTGCTTTTGACCCTTGACAATGACCAAAGACCCCCTACCCCAGAAAACGCCCCTCTTATGGCCATTTTCTGCCTGGTGGTGGGGAAGCGGCATGGTCACTGGCTTCTGAAGGATCCAAGTAGATTTCCACAGCTAGGATGCTGCTATTGAGATAACTGTTATGTGTATCACATGTATAGACACATCCAGAAGTAGGACATACAATTGAGCCTCCATTGAAAATCATGGGTTTCAGGCACAATCATATTTGGTGAAGTGGTCTTTCAGTTAGCACCTTGTAGATCACAACCAGGACCACGAGTTTACCTTGGAAGTAAATTTGAAGCCATGCAATTCTTGTAAGAATGGTATTCTATGACCCCTAAGATTCACACCTTGAAACAATCTGGCTTCTGCATTTTGTATTAGATGTAGCTTCCAGACAGTTCTCAGGAGTAGATAAATATAGACCACATTACAGTAATCTAATTGGAAGGTAATTAAAGCATGTGTTCTACTTTTCAATTACACATATTGCAGTCAGAGCTTGAAAAAATTACTTCAGTGCACTACAGTTCCCATAACTCTTCTGCCAAATTTCTGGATTCTGTAGACCAAAGAAAAAACTTTCCCAAGTTCTGCTTATATATGACCATTGTCTTAAAATCAGGAGATGGATACAAAAACCAGTGATGAAAAAAAAAGAATGTCGGTATATAAACTATGCCAGTTGTACTGTCATGACAAGCTTCTAGAGCACAGATCTAGGTCCACATTTAATAGAATGAGCAGGAATTTCCACATTTTAGTATGAATGACATAATGAAGTAATATGTGTCACCATATGGTTAAAAAATCCCTCTCAGAGTAAAAACATTTAGTTTAGTGTCACAATCGCCGACTTAGAACTGCCCCTTTAACACACACACGGAGACGTAGCAAAGGCTAACTACTTTATTGAGTATATAAAACAGTTCAAAAGGGTAATTAGTCCAATAATATGCAAGTGTTCAAAGTATAAAGCAAATAGTCCAAAGTATCGTAGCAAATAGCTTGAAGCGTGGCAAGGCTCCGCAAACCAATGCGGATCAGGAAACAGGGCAAGGTTTCGCAATCCAATGCGAATCAAGGACCAGGGCGAGGTGCCGCAAACCACTGCGGCTCAGGAAACAAGGCAAAGGCAAGGCAAGGCTTGATGACCACTGTTGGCTTGTGGTCCCACTCCGCTCGCGCCTATTCAGTATAGACGTGGCCGGAGAACTGAGGATCAGTTCCCACGGGGCCGTACTTAATCCCTCGGCCGGGACCCCCGACGATCTAGGGCCCGGCGCCTCCAGTCTCTACTTTCCGAACGGTGACGGTCTAGGGACAGATGCCAGCTCCTCCTGCCCTCCTCTATGTCCCTGCGCCTGTTATGAGAACGGCCCCGCTCTTCCAGCCTAGTATCGCTATCTTCCTGAGAAGCAGCCTCCCCCGAAGTTTCCCATCCGCTAGCCTCCATCTGCTGCTCGGCCAGCTCCTGGGAACCTCGGCCATTTGGGAATTCATAACTATCTCCGCTATCTGCTTCGCTGCCTCCCATCTCCACCTGGTCCGCTCCTTCCCCGGGAGAATGCTCCCATTCAAGATCCCAGGCTAAACTCTCTACAGGTGAACTGGGCAAAGGCACGGCTGACCAATCTTGCTCTGGGCCTTCCAACTCATCCTCCGAGTCCCTTTCAGCCTGTGCGGGTCCCAATGCCAACGGGACCCCCGGTGCGTCACCCCTCCCCGTGCCCGGGCGGACCCATGGGTGCTACACTATCCCCCCTCAGGGCCCCCTGGGCCGCCCCGGGCTTGGGCTTGTCAGGGTAGTTGCGGTGGAAGCGAGCCACCAACTCCGGGGCGTGAACATCTCGAGCCTTGACCCAAGCACGTTCTTCCGGGCCAAAACCCTTCCAATCAATAAAGTACTCCAACTTCCTGTAACGGAGGCGGGCATCCAAGATGTCCTGTACCTCGACCTCCTCCCCGCCCTCCCGCATCACAGGGGGAGGAGGCGGCTGCGTCACGTCAGGCCGCACCCCCTTCGCCGGGCGGAGCACCGAACGATGAAACACCGGGTGGAGCTTCATGTCCGCTGGGAGTTGTAGATTGAAGGAAACAGGCCCCACCTTCTCCAAAACCTTGTAGGGACCCAAAAATCTCGCGTCCAGCTTGCGGCTGGGGTCGCTGCGTGGGCAAATTCTTGGTGGACAGCCAAACTTTATCCCCACAAGGATGTCAGGGCCCTCCTGGCGCCGCCCGATCAGCCATCCGCTTGTAGTCAGCTTTCGCCTGGTCCAATTGAGTGCGTAGCAAGTCTTGGAGTGCAGTGAGCTCTCGAAGCCAATCCTTAGCCTCGGAAACATCTCCGGACGGGTCCACCGGCGGGTAGAACCGAGGGTGGTGTCCGTAGTTAGCAAAGAAAGGAGTCTCTTTGATGGATTCCTGCGTCGCGTTGTTGTAAGCAAACTCTGCCAGGGACAACAAGGACGCCCAATTGTTTTGCTGATAGTTGACATAGCAGCGCAGGTACTGCTCCAAGGTGGCATTGACCCTTTCGGTCTGGCCATCGGTCTGCGGGTGATGAGCCGTGGACATCCGCACATCAATCCCCAGCAGCTTCTGGACGGCCTTCCAGAACTGGGAAGTGAATTGNGTGCCCCGGTCAGTCACCAGGCTCTGTGGAAGTCCATGCAGCGAAACACATGTTGCACAAACATATCAGCAGTCTCTTTGGCAGTAGGCACCCCCACACAGGGGATGAAGTGACCCATCTTGGTGAAACAGTCCACCACGACCAGTATCGTGGTGAAGCCCTTGGACTTGGGGAGGTCAGTGATGAAATCGGCCGAACTCATCTTCCAAGGGGCAGAGGGGGTCGGGAGCGGCTGGAGCAAACCAGCCGGCTTGCCCCCCTGGTTCTTAGCCCGGTGACACACAGGGCAGGATCCCACATAGTCCTCCACATCCCTCCGCACTTTAAGCCACCAAAAGTCCCGTAGGACCAGTTGGAGAGTCTTGAAGAGCCCAAAATGGCCTGCGGCCCGGCTATCGTGGCAAAGCTTGAGAATGTCCTCCCGCTCGGGCCCAGGGGAAACATATACAGAGTCCCGGTGGTAAAGTACCCCGTTCTTTACCTGGAAAGGGGCTGGAGGCCCCTTGGTCAGTTGCTCCTGCACCCACGGGTCGGTCCGCTGGCGAGCCTGGACACGCACACTCAAGGGTCTCTTGTCACCAGGGGCTGGCGGAGCCACCGGAGGGTTGACAGGAAGCGCCCGAGCAGCCGCAAAGTTTTCCGCTTTAAGCAACCGGGCCTCGGACGGCCCGTCGCCCTCACGAACATACTCCGGCTTTCGGGACAGCGCATCAGCTTGCTTGGTCTGCTTGGGGGTCACATAGTGAATGCGGAAATTGAATCGCTCAAAGAACAGGGACCATCTCTGTTGCCTCTGGTTCAATTTGCGCTGGGACTTCAGATGCTCCAAGTTCCGGTGGTCGGTGTGAACCTCCACCGGGAACTTGGCCCCTTCAAGCAGGTGTCTCCAGACTTCAAACGCCACCTTGATGGCCAACAGTTCCTTCTCCCAAATGGTGTAGTTCTTTTCCGGAGCCGTCAGCTGCCGGGAATAGTAGGCACAGGGCAACAAGTCCGTCCCCTGAGGCTGTAGCAGGATCGCTCCCACCGCCACATCCGAAGCATCGGCCTGGACGATGAAAGGGGTGCGGGGGTTGGGGTGCTGCAAAAGCGGCTGAGTGGTGAACAGCTGCTTCAACTTGCGAACCCCACATCGGCCTCCGGAGTCCACCGGAACGGCACCTTTCCCCGCAAACACTGGGTGATCGGATCAGCCCACTTGGCAAAGTCAGGAATGAACTTTCTGTAGTAGTTGGCAAAGCCCAGGAATCTTTGAATGTCTTTCTTGCTAGCAGGGGTGCCCAGTCAACCACGGCTTGGACCTTGGTGTCATCCATGGCAATGCCCGTAGGTGAGATACGGTAGCCCAGAAAGTCCACTTCACGCAAGTCGAAAGCACATTTCTCCAGCTTGGCGTAGAGCCCGTGGGCCCTCAGCCTCTGGAGCACTTCCTTGACATGGCGATCATGGGTCGCCTGATCCGGAGAAAAAATCAGCAGGTCGTCTAGGTAGACCGCCAGGTAGCGGTCCAACAGGTCTCGGAAAATGTCATTCATGAAATGTTGGAAACAGGCAGGGGCGTTGCACAAACCGAATCCCATCACCAGGTATTCAAAACTGCCCCACTTGGTCTGGAAGGCCGTCTTCCATTCATCACCCTGGCGAATCCGGACAAGGTTGTAAGCCCCCTCAGGTCCAGTTTAGTGAACACCTTAGCTCCCGCATCCGCTCCAAGAGCTCGGGGATCAAGGGCAGGGATAGCGATTCCGGATCGTGATCTTGTTGAGTTCCCTGTAGTCATTGCACAGCCGCAACTCCCCGATTTCTTCTTGACGAAAGAATCGGAGCCCCAGCCGGGGATTGGGAGGGTCGAATGAACCCCTTCCGCAGATTCTCATCCAGGAAATCTCGGAGAGCCTGTTGCTCTGGTTCCGAGAGAGGGTAGAGTCTTCCCGCGGGAACGGGGCCCCCGGTTGCAGTTCAATGGCACAGTCATAGGGCCGGTGCGGAGGCAAGCGTTCCGCCTCCTTCTCACTGAAGACATCCCAAAATCCGGCATACTTCTTGGGCAGGGTAGCCACATTCTCCACTTCTTGGGCCAGGCACGCCCGGGCCGTCATGCAGTGGCCCTGGCAATGGTCCGAAGAAAAAATTAGCTGCCTCTTAGCCCAGGAGATCTGGGGGTCGTGGAGCGAGCCACACAATGCCCAGGACAATGGGGAAATCTGGGAGCTTGGTCACAAGGAAAGAAATGTCCTCTTTATGGGAGCTAGTCCACATCCTGGTAGGAGCCGTATACTGAGTTACAGCCCCTGTTTTCAGGACTCTCCCATCAATGGTTTGGACGCCCTTGGGCTCTTGGAGATCAAGAAAATTTAATCCGGCAGACTTGGCATAGTCCGCATCGATGAAGTTGTTGGTCGCTCCCGAGTCAATCATGGCATGGACCATCATCGGCCCCTTCTCGGGCGACCACAAACTGACCATTACAAGGAACAATTGTCCAGTCTTGGGTTCAGGGGGGAGGTTAGCGACGGCGGCCGAGTGAGCGAACCCTCTTACACCCGGCCGGTCCCTTCCCCCTCGCCTGAACGGCTTCTTCGGCCTCTGGGGCCCCTCCGAGGGCGGCAGAGGCCCGAGGGGTCTTGCCACGCGGTTTCTGGGGCACTCCTTAGAAAAATGTCCAGCCCCCCCGCAGTACCAGCACAAGTTGAGGCGCTGACGCCGTGCCTTCTCCGCTTGGTCTACTTTGGGCCGAACTGTACCCAACTGCATGGGCTCTGGGTCATCCGGGCCGGCCGGCACTGGCAATTGCCGGGGTTGAAACTGTCCAGCCCCTTCCGTGCCACCGGTTTCTCCATCACGCCCTTGTCCCACCGCCTCCTGGTCTGCAGTCCCGCTTCCATCCGAAGGCTCAAGGTGATGGCGGCCTCCAGATCCGCGGGCCGAGGATGTTTTATCATCTCCTGTTGCAGTTCCGAAGGCAGTCCCGCAATGTAGTGATACCGCAACGCCGGCAGACCCCACTGCGTCTGGGAAGCCAGAACTCGAAAACGGGAGATGTACTGGGACAGGGAGAGATCCTTACACGTCAGCCGGGCCAGATCCCTCTCAGCGAGTTCCTCATTCACCGGGGCCCCCCATGTTGCCCTGATCGCATCCAGGAAAGCCCGCAGCGTGTTGGTATGGGGGGACTGCGCCCGGATCAACGCGGTGGCCCACGTTGCCGCAGTCCCGTCCAGCAGATTGAAAACAAAAACCACCTGGGCTCGATCGTTGGCGAACTCGTTGGGGCGTTGCTCCAAATAAAGTTCCACTTGGCAAACAAAAACCTCCACCTGGGCCGGATTGCCACTGAAGCGGCCGGGTGGGCTCACCCCCGGGTGCCGTCCGGCCCGGGTCCGCAGCTCACCCAATTCTCGTTGCATCTCTTGCACCTGGGCATCGGTCAGGTTAGCCATGGCGACAGTGGGGACGATGGGAGCCTGGGTGCGCTGCCTGCGGTTCCTGGTACGTCCCGTGGTGCGAAAGGGGTTCGAGGAGTTCTCCGGCCAACTGTCACAATCGCCGACTTAGAACTGCCCCTTTAACACACACACGGAGACGTAGCAAAGGCTAACTACTTTATTGAGTATATAAAACAGTTCAAAAGGGTAAATAGTCCAATAATATGCAAGTGTTCAAAGTATAAAGCAAATAGTCCAAAGTATCGTAGCAAATAGCTTGAAGCGTGGCAAGGCTCCGCAAACCAATGCGGATCAGGAAACAGGGCAAGGTTTCGCAATCCAATGCGAATCAAGGACCAGGGCGAGGTGCCGCAAACCACTGCGGCTCAGGAAACAAGGCAAAGGCAAGGCAAGGCTTGATGACCACTGTTGGCTTGTGGTCCCACTCCGCTTCGCGCCTATTCAGTATAGACGTGGCCGGAGAACTGAGGATCAGTTCCCACGGGGCCGTTCTTAATCCCTCGGCCGGGACCCCCGACGATCTAGGGCCCGGCGCCTCCAGTCTCTACTTTCCGAACGGTGACGGTCTAGGGACAGATGCCAGCTCCTCCTGCCCTCCTCTATGTCCCTGCGCCTGTTATGAGAACGGCCCCGCTCTTCCAGCCTAGTATCGCTATCTTCCTGAGAAGCAGCCTCCCCCGAAGTTTCCCATCCGCTAGCCTCCATCTGCTGCTCGGCCAGCTCCTGGGAACCTCGGCCATTTGGGAATTCATAACTATCTCCGCTATCTGCTTCGCTGCCTCCCATCTCCACCTGGTCCGCTCCTTCCCCGGGAGAATGCTCCCATTCAAGATCCCAGGCTAAACTCTCTACAGGTGAACTGGGCAAAGGCACGGCTGACCAATCTTGCTCTGGGCCTTCCAACTCATCCTCCGAGTCCCTTTCAGCCTGTGCGGGTCCCAATGCCAACGGGACCCCCGGTGCGTCACCCCTCCCCGTGGCCCGGGCGGACCCATGGGTGCTACAGTTTTGCAAAATTGGGACTCAAACCAGATCACCATGTAAAAGAATAGTTATGTTTTAATGGTCACTTTCTCTATGTTTTCAAACAGAATTAGAGTACTGGAGGTAGTGTGCATTCCTGACATCACTCTGGAAGAAAATAAATCTGACACTCCAGTTGGCTTTTGGACACAGAGTGGACAGGGTTGCCCATCTTAATTTTCCCCTGAGATAACACATGTTTCTGAGCTTAACCTAGCATTGTTCAAAATACTAGTCTGAAACCCGAGGGTCCCTCTTTTGACTGTTGTTTTTGGGCTCCCATGATTTGATCATCCTGCTGAAATGGGCAACATTGGTGCAAACCCCCAAAGATATTTTTTTCCTCAAACATTTTTTATTTCAGTATGTTAGTATGGGTCAAAGAAATTAAGAGTTTGAAGATATGTAATATCTAAAGAAAAGGTCACACATTTTATTACATTTTGCTCAGTCCCAGTTATTTAGCTATGACTGCCAGAATAACTATTGTTTGGATTTTTTGTTGTTTGCCTAGAAGTTATGGCAGTGGTTCCCAACCTGTGGTCCGTGGACCACCAATGGTTCTCAAGAATGAAAATATGGTCCGCAGCCTCACCATTATGACACCATTGCCTCAAAACCACGTGGCAACAAGACCGACTGGTCTTGCAAAACAACAGGGATGTCAGGAGGGGAGAGGCTGACTACCCATGAAAGATTACTACTACCACATCAGCTCTAGATTATTAAATATGGTTTTCTGTGGGTGAGCAGATGGCCAACACTGGATGGCATATGTTCTATATCAGAAACTAGAGCTGATGTGGTCTATCCAATGCAATTTTCTGAATCAGCACCCCAAATAACCAAACCAAATCTAAAATTGACCAAAAACCGATTCGTGATCCGTTTGGTACTAATGTTGGAGAGTTGTCCCCTGTCAAAAAAAGGTTGTGAACCACTGAGTTATGGCGATCCTGAAATGAACCTATCACCATTTTCTGGGTAAGATTTGTTCAGAGGGGGGTTACCTTTACCTTCCTCTGAGGCTGAAAAAGAGTGACTTGCCCAAAATCACACAGTGGACTTTCATGTCAAACAGTCTTTCAATGTATTTCTGTCTCTTCCCAGGGGATAATGTTATCTGCAACAATTTTGCCAACCTCAAGGGGGTGCTGATGTGATGACACAAAAATTATAGCAATCAATGACCTCAGAAATGACTCTTTTTAATAGCCCTATTATGTAGAACTTGATGTAAGCTATTAATATAACAATAAATTATAGCTGTGTAATTAGATACCTCAGATTAGTACAGAAAGACTCAATAAGCAAGCGGTAACAATGAGAGCTTTCCATGATCAATTACAAAAAGAGCTAATATTTTGGGGAAGATTTTGATTGTATAGCTTTGCTGTGGACTAGAGACAAATATTGAACCGCGGTTCTAGTTGATCACAAAACTCAATTTTTTTTGCACATACATTGATGCTGTGTCTGATTTCATTAAAATCGTAAAATCATAGAAAATAGAGTTGGAAGAGGCCAGATAGGCCATCTAGTCCAACTCCCTGCCATGAAGGAAAAGCACAAAGTATCTCTGACAGATGGCCATCGAGCCTCTGTTTAAAAGTTTCCAATAAAGGAGCTTCCATCACACTCTGAGGCAGAGAGTTCCACTGTTGAATAGCTCATGCGGTCAGGAAGTTCTTCTTAATGTTCAGGTGGAATCTCCTGTAATTTGAATCTATTGCTCCTAGTCCTAGTTTCAAGAACAGCAGAAAACAAGTCTGCTCCCTCATCTTTATGACACCCTTTCACGTATTTATACATGGCTATGATGTCACCTTTCAACCGTGTCTTCTACAGGCTAAACATATCCAGTTCTTTAAGACACTCCTCATACGGCATGGTCTCTAGACCTTTGATCATTTTAGTTGCTCTCCTCTGGACACCTTCCAGCTTGGTTGACTTGGTTGGTCCATTAGGAGGCAAATGAATGTTTTATGGCAGATGGCAGCCTGGGTATCAATGTAAAGCTGAGTGGCAATGAGAGAAGGCAGATCCAAATCATCTGGAAGGCAGATCCAAATCTGGAATGGGGACAACCCACCAGGAATAATTGTCTTGGTAGATTAAGATGAGAAGGACAGATTGAGAGAGATAGCAAGAGAGAACAGGTCACGGTCATCCAGTGAGAGCTTCTTGTTAGACTGGGAATTTCAACCTGAATCTCCTTAGTCCTAGTACAAAACCTCTAAACCACGTGTGCTAAGAGCCTAGCTATTTGTTTAAGGGCTGCCTCGGAGAACCTTGGCTTACTAGAGTTTGCAAATCTTCTTAAGACTTTCACAAAGGCTATCTTGGGGCAAAGATATCACAATCCGGATAATGAGCCTGAAAGTAAAATCAAAGAAAAGCAGTCTGTTTAGAGATTCAAGGTAGGGTTATGAGTAGGCATATTATTACAGAAACATGGACTCACTATGCTATTTTGAATCATGTGTGTGACTATGTCATGGCATTGAGTCATGGCAGTTGGAAGTATCAAACTGCATTAATTCTATAGTGTAGGGACACTCTAAAATATGCTGTTAGGGATAATTATTTGCAGAACAAAAATCTTGGGAAAGTTATGCTAAACACACACACACCTCTCTAGCATCTTGTAACCACATAAATCCCCAAAGACCACTTCTGATGAGAAATGCCAGAGCAAAATATAACTTTATGGAACATTAGGGACTAGACTGTCTCCATTCTGTGTTGTGAAATGTGAGGCCAAGAGGAGGAACAGGTGGGCCAAGAAGCGATTGCATGGACTAGAGGCAATGAGAATGAGAATTGGATCTGGTCCATTAAGTGGAAGTTCTCTTTTCCTGCTCTATATCACACAGCCTAATCTGGATGTTTGTGATCTATCTGCTTTGCTCCTTGTATGTAAGAAAGAAGTAATGATGAATAAGCCTAGTTAGAGAATGTAAAACATTTACAGAGAATGGGAGGCAGCCAGGCTTTTCTTTGAAAGTCTAGCAGGACTTGTTGGCTCATTTATATATTCCATTAATGTGGATGTGCAAGATGTTAAGATCCTAAACTGATATACAAAAAAGTTAGCTAAAATAATATGAGGACCAGCTTGTTATGACACCTAGAGTGCTGGACTCTGGGGGACCACAGTTCAAAATCCCACTCAGCAATGAAAACTCACTGGGTAATTTTGGGCAAGTCACACTCTCTCAGCCTTTTTAATAATGTTTTAATAAAACATTATTAAAAATGTTTTACACATAATATTAATGTAGTTTTGTTTCCTATATACTGTATACTGTATATCAGAGCTTTCAAACGCATGTGTCGTGACATATGAGTGTTTCGCTGCAGTGTATAGGTGTTTTGCACATACATAATAAGAAATAGGCAATAAATCATATATTTTAAAAACATATAAGAAAGGTTTTCCTATATTGTGTCCCCATACATTTAATTATTACAATTTATGTCTGTGTTACTATCTCTTATAAGGGGTTAGTTTAACCGGCTTGGTAGTAAAACTGAATTATCATGTAATGACTCATGTAAAAAATGAAATGTAAATATGGTATTGTAGATAAAAACAACAACAAAGGAGTTATTCCGTATCGAAACCCCTTAGTGATCTTTGGCCCAACCTACACTTTTACGACACTGCCTGTATATTCAGTACCCCCATATTCTGCATTTCTTTGGTTCCGTGTCCCTTGAGTTGCATCAACCGAGTCACCCGCAGTGTGGAGTAAAGGGCTTTAAATGACTCTGTTGTTGAGAGGGGCAGGTTCTGAGAAATTGGCAAGGATGGGCTGAGGTTGTGGGGCGCAATGGAGGAGAGAGAGCCCAGTTTGAGGCCTTACTCTCTGGCGGTTCTTTGCTCGCTCTCTTTATTGTCCTGCCTGCCACTGATGTTTGAGGCTGTCGGACCCAGTGAGGGGCTGTGTGTTGTGGTTGCTACGCAACTGAAAAGCTCAGTCCTCAAGGGCTTCCTAGTTAACCTGTGGGCGAGGGTCATGTGCTGCTCTGACCTGGGCAGGTGTCGGTCATACCCTTGCCTCTCCTTCGGTACAAACAATCTTCCACCTCGCATTTCTTACAAGCTGACATTCTGACTCTGGTGGCTTTGAGTCACACATGAATTATCTCTCCCTTCAGCTCTGCTTACATACCTCAAGAAAGAAAGAAAGAAAACAACACAAAGGGCCGTAGCTGTGCCTGCTCCAAATCCAAGACCCTTTGAAGGATGTGCGGAGAATGCTGTCTCCATGGAGATGGTACCCCACAAAGCTCACCCATTTGCCTCAGTTTCTTCCTCCGTTAACCACACAGTACCCTACGTCTTAATTAAATCAGATAAGAAAGAGAACCACCGATAAGATAAAGGCACTGTGGAACTGTCACATAGTAATAAAGCAATTCATAAATGCAAAGTGCTAAGACTACACTGGGCAGCTTATTCTGTGGATGGAAATAGTTATCTCAATGCCAGAGGGAACCTCCTGTGATCTTCACTTCCTGCCTCGTATAAGTGAGATGCAAAATGATACCCCTTAATTAAGAAATAAAACAATAATATTTATAATAATAATTATACCCCCTAATTTTGATTTTATACCAAGACTACTAGGAAGTTTGGATTTGATAGTATAGTCCTATTTCTTTTCATACCAATTTTTAAATTGCTTAAATCAATATGCGAATTTGTCCATCTATAAGACATGTTTACTATTTTATTCCCTGACCAAGAGCAGCAAACAGTATCTATCCTCCATACCCCAAAACCAACCGTATGATTTTTGAACATGTCCCAAAAAATATCCCCTAAGCATGTCTCTCTGTCCCTGGCAGGAATACAATAATAACAAAAAAAGTAATTAACCAGTTACTGCTTTTTTATGACACCCATAATCTGCTGCCTTAGGCAACCCGCTCATTCTGCCTAATAGGAAGGCTGGTCTTATCTCTGCTGCACCCATTTACTATCTCAATTTGTACATCAACTTTTCTTAATTAAACCAGATAGTTTGCTGTGTTTGATTCTAAAAAATGTAAGCCTTCACTAGCCAATTTGAGGGTGTGCCTGTATAAGTATACACACGGTAATGGCAGGAAAATTAATACACTTTGTAGGATAGTTTCCTTAGCAATTACAGTCTGAGCAAATCAGAGGTATGCAGAAAACGTCAAGGTTGAGAGAAAGACTTGACTTTCTGTAGATGGTTCTGAAGGACATGAATTAAGACCACCTGGTGTATGATATTTGAGGTCTGTACTGTATACCATAGGGAACCAATGTGATGTAGTGGTTTGAGTATTGAGCCAGAACACTGGATACTTGGCCTCAAATCCTTGCTCTATCATTAAAATTCACTGGGAGGCTAAATCACACTCTCTGAACCTCATGACTTGCAACACCCTGCAGTATCCTTCAACCACAGAGCCAATGATGCAGCGGTTTGAATATTGAACTATGACACTATGACTAAGTCTGACATGACCTGAAGGCACACAACAACAACACTTCAGCTTCTTTAATGCTGCTTCTTGGTCACAGATTTAAAAATTGGTTAAGCGATACAGAAGAACATTAAGTACTGTTTGGAATCTTTAATTTTAACCCCACACCCAATAAATTGCAGAAAAACAATGTTTCCATAGTGCTAAAGATCGCTAATGTGGAAAGCAGCCCTATGTCTATCTTGATGCCATAGTCATAGGACTGGCACAAGGCTGCCAGGGTACCTCATGAGAAGGGAGTGAGGCTCAAGTGGAGATCCCCTTCAGGGCCAAATGTTAGAATCGCTCCCCTGCATACTGAGATGCTATTGTGCACTGAACAGAATCCTGCTTGTACAAATGTTTGCAGGGAAAATCGCAGAGATAATTCAAATTACACCATGTGGTAGGGTATGTGGCATAGGCCAGGATCAAGGAGTTCCTTCGAAGAAAGAAGAAGGCCCTGTCTTTGTTTTCCTGCTGTGTTCATGCTGACTTGGCTAGATCTCCTGTTGTCTAACCAATTGGAGAGTCCATAGGAGAGCCACCCTCAAAAGCTTTATATTGTGGCATAAATTCAATTATCATCCCACTGCAGCAAACACACAAACAAATGCCGACAGCTTCCAATTAAGATATGGCCAGCAGCCCTGGGTTCAATATTTTTCAAATGTAACCGTATGTCATTTTCACTAGGCTTGAGTGAATTCATTTTGAGGGATTCCACATTAAAAAACAAAACAAAGTAGACCTAAACTCTGTATATTTTTCTTTCTTTATTTCCTGTATTTCTAACCCGCCCTTCTCAAACCTTCTCAGGGCGGCTTACAAGGCACAATTAGATGCCGGCAACAATACACAATATAAAACACTAATACAACAAGATTAACGCATCAACATTAAAACATTAGCTAAAATTCTATCTATACAATGCACATTCAAATAATCAATCAATGGCGGAAGCCGTGTTTCATGTCCATCGTTAAAACAGTCCGTCCCAAATAAAGTGCTGCAGTTACTGTGCGAAGGCCTGGTCCCACAACCACGATTTTACTTTCTTCCTGAAAGCTAGGAGGGATGGGGTTGATCGTATTTCGCTTGGAAGCACATTCCACAGACGGGGGGCCACAGCCGAGAAGCCCGTCTCTCGTCCCTGCCAGCCGCAATTGAGTTGCTGGCGAAAGCGAGAGCAGGGCCTCCCCGGATGATCTTAAGTTACGAGGTGGGATGTAGCAGCAGATTCGTTTGGACAAGTAAGCTGGACCAGAACCGTATAGAGCTTTAAAGGTCAAAACCAGCACTTTGAATTGAGCCCGGAAATGGACAGGCAGCCAGTGGAGCTGACACAACAGGGGAGTGGTATGCTCCCTGTATGTCGCTCCAGTTAATAACCTGGCTGTCGCCTGTATAGTCACATCAACTACTATGACTGGCAGGGAAGAAATTGATGATGCAAACTATGTTTTCCATGACAAGTAAAATTAGAAGCTAGTTTGGATAATTAAGAGTCAGAGAACGACAGAGATGTTTTGTATTTGCATTTCCTTTTGCAGAGCCTGAAGAAAAATGCATTCAGTTTTGTTCAAATTAAGAAGTTTTTATCTATTTGAATCTCAAGATGTGGCAGTATGTATCAGGACTATTTTGAACCCTATTCACTTATCAAGCCAGATCATGTAGAATGGGTATGTAGAATGGGTATGTAGATTTACACATTCTACATACCCTTCAAAGATAGATAGATAGATAGATAGATAGATAGATATGAAACTGGGACACATGTAGCCAAGCAACATCAGAATGTGGTCAAAATGGCAATAGTCATCGGTAAAGAAGAACAGACTAGCAAAGAGCCCTTCCACACAGCCATATAATCCATAATATCAAGGAGGATAATCTACAATATTTGCTTTGAATTGGATTATCTGGGGGTGCTTCCAGGCAGCAGCAAATCTTGGGTTCTAATTAGGGACAAAAAAAATTGGGACTTCAGAAGTTGGTTTCAGGATTTCTGCCTCTGTCGTCCACACTTGCTGCTTCGTTGTGGGATTGAAAGGTTTCCAAGATGGCTGCCAAGAGATGTCCGTTGTTTTTTTCCCCAGGAACTCAAGATGCAAATCATTGTATAAGTTCCATTCCTGGTCAAAACCAGCACAGGGCCATCTGTGCAGAAGGTGTTGTTCCTGGGTTAATCGTGTCTGTTCTTGATTGCTTTTATTGTGAAAAAATGTACAATATCAACTAGGGGGGCACAACTTTCTTCTGGCCAGAGAAAATGTGCCCTCCACATGTTTCATGAAGTTTCTGGCACACAAACAAAGTTTTTGCATTCTACTCAATGGTCACTTTTTGTTTTAGGAACCAACCAATCAGGAATAAACATCTAAAGCCCGGGAACAAACCTAGATAAAAAATCCCATGATTTCCAAGGGCAGACATACAGACATTTGAAGATGTGGATTTTTGGTTCAGAACCGGAATATTCCCACACCTGAAAATCTCGTGTTTTTGCCATTTGTAGCTATTGCTTCCATGTTTACAGGGAGAGGAATCTGGCCACCTTCCTGTTTGCTGCGGAAACTCCTGGGATAACTGTCTGGATGGGCCCTGAGTCCACACTGCCATATAGAGTGTTCCCTCACTTACCATGAGTATCACATTACAAGACCACCCATGATAAGCGAAAATCCACAAAGTAGGGACGCTCCTCTTTCCCCCTTCCCTCCTCCCCCGCTTGCACTGGGAAGGAAGGAAAGGAAGGAAGCCCTCCTCCTCTTTTTTCCCCTCCTCCTTCCCCGTGAAACTGAGTCTGCGGGAAGGAAACCGCAAAGTAGCAAGGAAACACAGTAATCCAGTTCCATTTGGATTTTATACAGCTGTGTAGAAGGGATTGCAGTAGTTTGCTTTTGCCTGCACCTTCTGGGAAGGGCACGACTCCATGCCTCTTCTATTCTCTTTTCTCATCTGCTGAACTGAGTCCATGTCACAATGCACGGACTTGACCGGCCCCTTAATCACACACACACAGACGGACTGAAGGCTAACTACTTTATTGAATATAAAAACAGTTCAAAAGGTATATTGTCCATAAAAATAGCAAAAGCAAATCCAAAGGCAAAAGGCAATCAAATGTCCAAAACAACTTGGTAAAGTATCCCAAAGACTTGGCAAGGCTCCGCACAGCAATGCGGATTCAGGAACAAGGCAAGGTACAAGATGCAAGGCAAGACTTGGTAAGCCACTAGCCAATCTAGCTCCGTGGACCAGCTTCGCTTCACGTCTGCTCAGAAGAGACGTGGCCGAAGTACTGAGGATCCGTTCCCACGGATCCTATACTTAATCTTTCTGCCGAGGTCCCCGACGCTCTAGGCTTCGTCGTCTCCAATCTCTGCTGATGGACCTCGGCCTGTCTAGGCTATGGTACCAGCCCCTCCTGCTAGTCTCGATGTCCCGTCTCCTATCGAAAGCACGGCCTTGCCTCCCAACATCTGCTGCCCTATCTCCGTGAGAGCTCTCCTCCCTAGATTCTTCCCAGCCGCTCTCTTCCATGTTTTCACTCAAAGGATCCTGTGAACCTCTCCCCCCTGGCCGTTCATAAGTTTCGCTATCACTGCTTTCCATTTGCACCTGGTTATCTGTCTCGTCGTAAGGGTCAGGCCAACCTTCATCCCAAGCCAAGCTTTCTGTGGGAGAAGGAGGCCCAGTGATGGGAAACTCTCCTTCTGCTAACCCTTCTAAATCCTCTTCAGAATCCATCTCCGCTGCTGCAGGCCCCAATGCCAATGGGACCCCCGGTCCTGCCCCCTGCCCCCCAGGCACGAACGAGAACTGCTGTGCTACAGTCCAAGATACTTTTACATTTTGAACTTTGTACGCTGAAACTGAAAGAAGTTAAAAAGAAGGCTGGAAAGTGGGTGAAAGAAAGAGAAAGTGTAACATTAAAGGTGTGGGGAAAATGAAATGACAGACTTTCCCTGCGAGATCAGGACAATTGTAAGATATGATTCTGAAGTATGGCTTTAGGGCAGTGGTTCTCAACCTCTGGGTCTCCAGATCTTTTGGCCTTCAACTCCCAGAAATCCTAACAGCTTCTAAACTGGCTGGGATTTCTGGGAGTTGTAGGCCAAAACATCTAGAGACCCACAGGTTGAGAACCACTGCTTAAGGGTAAGGTCCCTCCTCCCACCTGGTCAGACCCTGTGTCTGGCAGTCAATGGAGTTCTTCTTCGGCGTCGAGTATTTATGCCACAGCGGAATAGGCAACAGAAATATAGAAGTTTAATTCCCCATCGGCCCAATAAACTCCAGTCTCTGTTCGTGTGAATAATGACACTCTCATTCAATTCACAAGGTAAAAATATAACTTTGTATTGAATTGAATTTAACAATAACAAGCTAAGCATGGAAAAACAACAGCAATTACAGCTACCTTCCTAAACATCCTTTCCTCACAAATATTTCATCCTAACCAACTGTCCTCTTCAACGAACAATTCCCAACTGTCAGATCCCAACTGTCATTCCTCAAGATTCCATTTATCAGTCTTGAGACAGCGCCATCTGTTGTCAAACATGTCACACTGCAGAAAATACATCTTGTGCTGACTCATGAATTGCCATTCAAAATGCAATAATCTGACAGTTCTAACTGCCACATCTTGAAATTTGAATGTTTAAGTAGGCCTACTAGAGAGACAGCAGAAGAAAAGAGAGAACATGTTTTAAACAGAGACTTATTTTGAAAAAGCCGAAACCTCCTTAGAGATGTTCAGCTTCTTTTTGCACTCAACGACAACATGGGAAGCTCCCATGTCCATTCCTTTTTTCACAAAGCTCTTCCCCCCCTTGCAAAGATCCATAAAGTGGTGCGGGGCTGAATTCACTGTGAGCTGCTGGTTTAGGCTTCAGCTGTTTCGGCTTCATTTGTCTCCCATGTCCCTGCCTCCTATATATATATTGCTTGTTCTGTTGGGTTCCCTCCAACCAAGAAGCCTTGCAGGGTTATTTTACTGATTAATAGACTTAACTTTCTACTTGCTGCTGCCAAGAGTGCCTGTCATATATCTTCATACTGTCACTCTCTGCCTTGCCTTCAAGACAAAAATGAGTCTAGCCCACCCCTACGGAGCTTCTGCATCGTGGCAGACTTCCACTAGTAAGAATTATATTTTCTACAACAGGGCCTTGAGAACTCTTACTGATCCGGATACTGCATAAACGCCTTTGACTCAGTAATGGCATTTGGAAGGGGGAGAGTCTGGCTAATGACCACAGTCCCTTTCTTGTCTCTTTCATTCTCATTCTCCTTTTGAAAACTGCTGCTGTTGGTGATGGGGGGCAACAACCTTCTTTTGCTTCCTCCCCCCAACTCCCGGAAGACAGGCACTTCATCCATCAAGCCAGGAAGCTCATTTGGGCTCCATCTACACCGCCATATAATGCAGTTTGAAATGGCACTATATGGTCCGTTTAGATTCATATACCATTCAGTAGGAACCATTGGAACAGCACTGTTTCTCAACCTAGCCCACCTCACAAGATTGTTATAAGAGTAAAATTGATTGTGTGAGGAAACTATGTAAAGTATCTTGAGAGTCTTCCAGAATTGATGGAACAAAATACTAATTCGTTCCTTTACAATCTGACCTCCATGTCCTCCTATTTGACTATCTACAGCTTGAAAATATTTGTAAACATCCAAAAGGCACACCTTGATTTGTGTCACCATTTTATTGGGCCATTATTTATAATGGGACTTGAGCATCCCCAGATTTTGGTAACCATAGTGGATTCTGAAACCAAAGCTCAGCAGATACCAAGGACCCAGTGTATTTTTAAAGCTGTTTCCCTAGTTTGACTATCGAGAATAACCAAAAACTAGAAATAACATACAGCCTTTTATATTGTTCTAATAGTATTTACATTTAATATCATTTTTTTCTTGTTTTGTTCTAATATGTAATCAATGCTGCCTAATGGTCTGTTAACTGCAATGAAGGTTTATTCAAAAGTAACCAACTCATTATCATTACCGTCATGACCTACAGATAAAAAGTTGCAGCATTGAGAGAAATTACATAGGTAGTTCTGGGTTCCACAAGCCAAGAAAACCTGAAATGACCAGCCAAAGAACAACTTATGGTGAGGACTGTGGCAAACGGACTTGAACTTGAGCAATCATTGGCACACCATCCTTTATCCTGAGTCAGAGAAGGAAAGTGACGACCAGGGGTGACCTGCCAAGTACATATTTGGTTCCGGATCCAAATTGTATTATTTGTTACTTTAAAACATATTCTTGTTTAACAAAATCACCAACATGCTTTCTCAAGCAAACATGCTTAGCATCAGAGCAGTGAAAGCAAACTCTGTTTCATCGCTGTGCTCATAGTAATGTTGCCGAGTCCAATTACTCATCATCTGTGACCTATACCACTGGCAGTGCAAAGACAACAGTCTTTGGAGTTGGACCACCTGCTTATTGTGCAACCACATGGACATTACAAAAGACACTCGTCATTTGGCAGGGCAGTTCCCGATGCCCTGTTTTCCACAATTACATTTCCCCCCAGGAACGGATTCATAATCCCATAATCTTGGACAATATTTATTATTGGAAACAAAGGACACATGCGGAGCCATCAGCCTGTGAGAGACCAAGGTTCATAAAACAATCATTAGGACAATAAAATTCTAGGGATTTATTAATCAACTTTGTTCATCCCAATTGGTGGACAATGTAATTCAATCATAATACTACATAGTTTTTGTCTGAAATTTCCGTCCGGCCACTCTTCTGCCATTGGAGAGTGCTACATCTGCATTGGAGGCAAGCAGACACTGCAGTTCAGCCTCTGCAGGGAGTCCTCCCTGATGTCATAGGCGCTTGGTCAATCATGGCCAAGCTGGGTCCAGCTGGTTGGGAGCAGGAATTTCGAACTGGTACTGGATAAAAATATCTGTTTTCAAATGCAATGCAACCCAGTTTACTTTGGTGGATTACTGACTGGCATCACTTTCAGCTGATTGAATAAATTACCTCGATGGCTTCTTCTTCAACTTGGTGAGCTTTATTTTGGAGCATCAGGCTTCTTCTCACTCGCCAGGTGTATGGACTAACAGGATGGCTGATCGCCGATTGCCATTTATCAGACTCGATATCTGTGCCTCAGGTTCCAATACTCGCAACCATTTTAGATTACTCTATTTAATTAATCCTGTGATTGAAGTAAGTTTAGAAATGCAACACCTCACAGGCTGAGCAAATTTATTTCTCTCCCTTTCTTTCCAAATCAGCTTAGCAATCTTTGTTGGTGTTGTTTGGATCTGTATTTCTGATTGTCTCTAACAGGACCTAACATTTACAAAGAAGGCATAACATGACCTAGCTACAATGGCAGTGTCCTCTTGTTTTAAATGACTGCCAGCTGACCATAATCACTCCCAGGATGCCTCATTTTATTCCCTTCCTACCCACAATTGTGAAAAGCAAGGATTTTTGGTTAGATATTGTGGTATAAACAGATGTTTTCCACACATTGTTTTTAACTGAGTCTTTGGGAACTACTACTCTCTACATTTCCCAAATAGAATCTGAGACACATGGGACTAAGCAGCATCAGTGTGTAATCTTAATGGTAAATGTTATGAATGAGGAAAAACACACAAACTACAAGGGGCTGCAGCCGCTTGCTTTCGTCTGAGTTTCCAGGGAAGGACAACTTTCCATTCCTGCTCTCCTCCCCTTCCCTCTGCTGAGTTAATGGAGTATAAACAATTTTGTCACTATAAATTAGTTTGCTGCAACCAATAAAACTGAGGAGAGACTCAAGAAACTGGGGTATTCTGAAAATAACTGATGAGAAAGGATTACCAAGGACTGCCATGCCAAATTGTGACAGGCAATATTAATTTTCTATGTTTTTGCCATTTATAGTTGGTGCAGCATCTGGCAACTTATCTATATATTGTATTGTTGAAGGCTTTCATAGCCAGAATCATTGGGTTGTTGTAGGTTTTTCGGGCTATATGGCCATGCTTCTAGAACATGGCCATATAACCCGAAAAACCTGCAACTTTCCATATATTTTCTTCTATTTAATAAAATAATATTTATTTCTATGGTGAGAATGATTGTATTATGAAGGAGGCAGTCTGTGTACACATATTTTAAAACTGAAATCAACCACCTGCCTGGGTAAACAAGTTTTGAGGTCACACCTGGGAAATAACATTTGTATCTCCAGGAAAAGTGCAAAGAATTGTGAAGCACACCACAAGAAGAAGTAGACCAAAAGCCTATTTCAGAAGGCGTTGTTTTACATTTGGAGTGATTGCATTGACAAATATGTAGATTTTGAATTCCCCCTCCAATAGTCAATCAGAATTAAGTACTTCATGAACATCTCCATTTTCAGCTAGCAGAAATGCTGATCTCTCTATCATGAGGAATTTATTTGATTAAAGAACATACTTCTGCAAACCTTAGGAGCGTCTCCAAACATATTTATACCTCCCACTTGTACACAAACGATACTGTTCTAACTTAGCAAAGCATCCAATAAGAAAATGAGTTCTCTAAGTACACAAGATATATTGTTAACTGAAGTTTTATTCAGCTGCTAAGGATTGATGGAGTTGAAATCTGATTGGTCCCTCTGCTCTCTGGTGTATCATGACCTTGGTGCTGGAAGCCACAAAGACCTCTGGAGACCCTCAAGTGTCACACAGGTAGGTGCAATGATATGTCAGGTGTGCTGAACTGAAAATTCTTTGTCTGGACATGCCCTTAGGGCTGCTTCATGCAGAACATAACTTCTTTTTGAAAATGAACCCATATAGGAAGAGAATGTGTAAACCCACATAGAATAGAGCCTATATAGGAAACATTGTAAACAACCAAAGCACAGTAAGTGTTAGTGCAGTCCTTATACCTGCACGAACACCTTATATTTTAATGGCACCTCAGTTGCAGTGGATCAGGAAGAGGCTTTTCCAGAGTCAGTTCATCTTCTCTCAGTTTAATATGCGGATTGACACCTTCCCTTTAAACCCAGTGAATAGATCAACTCAAATTGAAAAAATTTGAATGAGACTGGAATGAGGGACAAAAAGTTAAAACTATGATTCCATCTTGTTTTCATTCTGAGTGTCTACAAAGACTATGAAGAAATTACAGACATTTCTACCTATATACACAAGATTATAAATTCTTTAGAAGCCATATTCCAACCCACATGGCAAACAGTGGCATTTTGCCAGTTGGGTATAAAAATCCAGATGTATGGGCAGGGTTTAACTGAGATCCAGTGGAACTATAGTAGTGATGTTGTTGTTCATTCGTTCAGTCACTTCCGATTCTTCGTGACCTCATGGACCATCCCATGCCAGAGCTCCCTGTCGGCCATCACCTCCCCCAACTCCTTCAGAGTCAAGCCAGTCACTTCAAGGGTACCATCCATCCATATTGCCCTTGGTCGGCCCCTCTTCCTTTTCCCTTCCATTTTCCCCAGCATAATTGTCTTCTTGAAGCTTTCCTTTCCTCTCATGATGTGGCTAAAGTACTTCATCTTTGCCTCTACTATCCTTCCCTCCAATGAGCAGCTGGGCTTTATTTCCTGAAGTATGGACTGGTTGGATCTTCTCGCGGTCCAAGGCACTCTCAGAACTTTCCTCCAACACCACAGTTCAAAAGCATCTATCTTCCTTCGCTCAGCTTTCCCTATGGTCCAGCTCTCACATCTGTAGGTTACTATGGGGAATACCATTGCTTTGACTATGCAGATTTTTCTTGCCAGTGTGACGTCTCTACTCTTCACTATTTTATCGAGATTGGTCATTGCTCTCCTCCCAAGAAGTAAACGTCTTCTGATTTCCTGGCTGCAGTCTGCGTCTGCTGTAATATTTGTACCTAGAAATACAAAGTCTGTCACTGCCTTCACGTTTTCTCCCTCTACTTGCCAGTTATCAATCAGTCCAGTTGCCATAATCTTGGTTTTTGTATGTTTAACTGCCGCTCAGCTTTTGCACTTTCTTCTTTCACCTCGATTAGAAGGCTCCTCAGCTCCTCCTGGCTTTCAGCCATCAAAGTGGTATCATCTGCATATCTGAGGTTGTTAATGTTTCTTCCAGCAATTTTAACCCCAGCCTTGCATTCATCAAGCCCCGCACATCACCTGTTCTGCATACAAGTTGAATAGGTTGGGTGAGAGTATACAACCCTGTCGTACAGTAGTGATGGAATATATCTAAGACATGTATGGGCAAAATGTGACTATCAGGCATGGGCAAACTTTGGCCCTCCAGGTGTTTTGGACTTCAATTCCCACAATTCCTAACAGCCGGTAGGAATGTTGTAGGATTCCAGCATCCTTTGCTAGTGGCTCTGTGGGTTAGGATCATTCAGGGATGCGTGAATTAATAATAGAACTAAGTATCAAAACAGCTCTATATATGTGAATAAATATCCCAAATACCGCAAGATCTCTGTTATCTGGGTTGTTTACTGGACTTAAGTAGCTCCTTTAGGATTCTTTGTTCAGAGCTTGGCATTTTCTTAGTTCTTGTCTGTTATTCCAGTCAACTCCTATGTATGGCAACCCTATCATGTTTTGAGGATATTACTTGACCAAGATTGCTTGGAGGTTTATGTGAGATTTATCTCCTACAATCTTAGTCCAGTGCCCAAACCACTATACCACAATGGTTCTGTTTCTGATAACCAGTTCTTTTTTTCCTTGGGCAGGAGCAGGTTAACAGAATAACCCCTTTAAGTGTTGGAAATAACAACCTTCTCAAGCTTCCACTAGTTATTTGTTATGTATATAATTGTTTACTGTATTGTATGTGTGTACTGGTTTGCAATTTTACCTAATCTCTTTGTTGTGGGAGGGGCTACAGACCATGTGATCAGAATTGGGCATGTTCAGATTCAGACTCCATTTTAGTTTGTAGAAACCATTAGACTCTTAGAATCTGAATGCTTTTAGAAGTCAGTGTGTGTGTTTCATCAAAAGCAGCAAGTTCAGTTTAGACTTCAATGCAGGAACAGTATGCTTAGAGATTTGTTAGACTCTCAAAACAGAGAGAGGCTTTGAACTATGGACTATTGATGCCCTGTTTTACCTACACAAAGAAACTACTTAAAATCTTATTGGAACTGGATTCATAAGCAAAGTGCCTGTATGCTCTATACATGAAGTTTTGTGAGTAAACCAACTTTTACTTTTAAAGAAGGCTGTTTATATTGTCTCTTGAGAGCATGATTTAAAGGCAAATATATTTTAAGGGAGAGTAGATATTTTTTGGCCAATTTCAAGGAACACTTCTGAAACTCTGCTGAATATATATGTGTGTGTTTTTGTGCATTGGCATGTCTTTGTCCCTGGCAGTTCAAAGATATACCTAGGTATATCAGTTTAACAGCTGAGAGACCTAGTTGCCTTGCATGAATGTTGGTGAATGCAATTTTTCAAAAAAGGTTATGACTTCTAACAAGGTCATATCTTTCCTTTGACCAGTGGTTTTCTCAAACTTTTATGAATCCTATTTCCCAAAAGGTTATGGAGATTCACATTTTCTAAAATTACATATATTTCCTCATTGTTGGCTTCCAGATAGTTCTTGAATTACTTTATAAAAAGACTCCAAAGTATTGGATGTGCTTGTTTCATGGACACTGACACTACAAGTTAGATCAGAGAAACAGATGATCAATTGGGTATGGAGTGTGGAATTACCCATACTAGACTCTCTCAAATTGTGGTCACAATTATAGATCCTCTTTTCCCATCACTGGTTTGACTAATCGCCAAATGTCCATTGACTTGTCTTTAAATAGACCCCACTATCCAAAGGCAATATACACGGCAAGCTTTAATATCTTATGATCCACTGACCTCAAAGAAGCACATGCAATTTCAGACAGCTTCCGTTCACATCCTTTTGATTCCTAGCACCCAACTGGACATTCAGGGAACCTTCAAACCCTCTCCTGTTTCCAAAGAGATTGTTATGATTCTTTTAAAAGACATAACATAAATGCCAACAGAGGGCATACAACTGTTGTGTTTATGGAATATGGGGCGATATACAAACTTTAGCGGCAGCCCATTTGTTCAGCCATCTGTCTATGAGAATTAGATGGTTGTAACAGTGTGTGGACGTCATAAAAGACTTTTTACACCGGGGATTGACAAGATCTAGGAATGTAGGCAGTTCACTGAGAACAAAGAAATGTAATGATGTGATTAATGAACCCAGGGACACTAAAATTGATGTTTATTTGAACAGCAAGGTGACATTAGTGGTCAATGAACACTGCAACTGTGCAGGACTTTTATACAACTTGTAGTGCAGGCATGGGCAAACTTGGGCCCTCCAGGTAATTTGGACTTTGACTCCCACCATTCCTAACAGCCTCAGCCCCTTTCCTTTTCCTTTCCTTTTATTTAATTTTTGATGTGTTCGAATGGTGATGCTGTTTCTGATTGTATTTAATTGTCAATTTCTTTGAGGGTATAAGGTGAGAGATGAAATTAACAAGCAAACATAGGATTATTTACTATATATTATGGATTTAATTTAATGACAGGTATATCTTACTGTTGCAAACTACATTGGACTTCTTTTAGTGTGTGTGTGTGCATGTGTGTGTGCATGTGTATGTGTCTGTGTGTGAGAGAGCAAGAATGAGTATAAGCCATGCTTGAATCAAAACATTTATTTTCCAAAAGGTATGGGCTAAATGGAGGACTTGCTGCATAATATTAGCATCTCATCAAAACTTCATCAAGCTTTGGGGAGATTTCATTTTTTCTAGTTGTTTATTCATTCAGTCACTTCCGAGTCTTTGTGATCTCATGGACCAGCCCACACCAGAGCTCCCTTTCAGTGGTCACCACTCTCAGCTCCTTCAAGGTCAAGGAGTACCATCCTGAACTTGGTCAGCCCCTCTTCCTTTTGCCTTCCATTTTCCCCAGCATCATTGCCTTCTATAAGCTTTCCTGTCTTCTCATTATGTGTCCAAAGTCCTTCATCTTTGCTTCTAATATCCTTCCCTCCAGTGAGCAGCTGAGCATTATTTCCTGGAGTATGGACTGGTTGGATCTTCTTGCGGTTCAAGAAGAACTTTTCTCCAACACCAGAGCTCAAAATAGTCTATTTCCCTTCACTCAGCCTTCCTTATGGTCCAGCTCTCGCATCCATAGGTTACTATGGGGCAGGGCCGTAGCCAGGATTTTGACTCGGGGGGGGCTGAGTCTGAATGAGAGAGGGTCTACCCTACCAAACCTTTTGTATCGTTATGCCCCCATGAATATGGGCTATATTGAGCATGGTGATCAGATAATGATATGAATAAACGTAACAGTTTAAATAATGTAAGGCCTTCTTGCGGACCACCCTGAGAATGGGGGGGGGCTGAAGCCCCCAAGCCCCCCTCCCCCTAGTTACATGCTTGCTATGGGGAATACTATTGATTTAACTATGCAGATCTTCATTGCCAGTGTAATGTGTCTACTCTTCACTATTTTATCCAGATTAGTAATTGCTCTCCTCCCAAGAAGTAAACATCTTCTGATTTCCTGGCTGCTATCTGCCTCTGCAGTAATCTCCGTGCCTAGAAAAACAAAGTCTGTCACTGCCTCCATGTTTTCTCCCTCTATTTGCCAGTTATCAACCAGTCTGGTTGCCATAATCTTGGGTTTAAAAAAAATGTTTAACTGCAACCCAGCTTTTGCATTTTTTCTTTGACCTTAGTTAGAAGGCTCCTCAGTTTCTCCTCGCTTTCAGCCATCAAAGTGGTATCATCTGCATATCTAAGGTGGTCCATGTTTCATCCTGCAATTTTTACCTCAGCCTTGAGTCTTCACAAACCCTGGTGAAAGAAGAGCTGGCAGGAGAAGGCAGGGAAAGTAGCTCTGGCCAAAGTGCACCGCACTCCAAGGCACAGATTTGGCTCAAAGCAAGGCAGTGAATATGCTGGTCGGTTCAACAAGCTGGATATACACCAGGCTTGGGCAAACTTGGGCCTTCCCTCAGGTGTTTTGGACTTCAACTCCCACCATTCCTAACAGCCTCCGGCCCCTTCCTTTTCTTTTCTCTTGTTGTGGAGAATGGCATGATCCAGAAAAATGAGTAAGAACAGACAAGTTGAATAGGTCGGGAGGGAGTATACAGCCCTGCTGCACTCCTTTCCCGATCTTGAACAAGTCTGTTGTTCCTTGGTCTGTCCTTACTCAACAATGTGATGCGGCGGCAAAAAAGCCAATGGGATTTTGGCCTGCATCAATAGGAGTGTCTAGATCCAGGGAATACAAAGTCTGCCTTGGTTAGACCACACCTGGAGTATTGTGTCCAATTCTGGGCACCACAATTGAAGTGAGATATTGACAAGCTGGAATGTGTCCAGAGGAGGGCGACTCAAATGATCAAGGGTCTGGAGAACTAGCCCTATGAGGAGCGGCTTAAAGAGCTGGGCATGTTTAGCCTGAAGAAGACAAGGCTGAGAGGAAACATGTAGCCATGTATAAATATGTGAGGGGAGGTCATAGGGAGGAGACACCAAGCTTGTTTTGTGCTGCCCTGGAGACTAGGACGCAGAACAATGGCTTCAAACTACAAGAAAGGAGATTCCACCTGAACATTAGGAAGAACTTCCTGACTGTGAGAGCCTTTCAGCAGTGGAACTCTCTGCCCTGGAGAGTGATGGAGGTTCCTTCTTTGGAAGCTTTTAAACAGAGGCTGGATGGCTATCTGTCAGGGGTGCTTTGAGCGCAATTTTCCTGCTTCTTGGCAGGGGGTTGGACTGGATGGCCCATGAGTTCTCTCTCTTCCAACTCTAGGATTCTATGCTTTTTCTGGATCATGCCTTTCCCCATAGCAAGAGGAAACAAAAGAAGGGGCCTGAGGCTGTTAGGAATGGTGAAGTCCAAAACACCTGGAGGGAAGGCCCAAGTTTGGCCAAGCTTGGTGCATATCCTGCTTGGTGAACTGACCAGCCTATCAGGCACTGCCTCGCCTTGAGCCAAACCTGTGCCTTGGAGTGCGGTGCGCTTTGGCCAGCCCTAATTCCCTCCCTGCCTCCTCCTTCCAACTCTTCTTTGGCCAGCCAGGGTTTGTGAAGACTACCTTGCGTCCTCCTCCCACAAGAAGACTCTGGTTGCGCTCCATTGTGTCTCTTCGGGCAGGACTCGGATTGGGACTCCCAAGTGGGCGACTGGGGCTTGCCCCGTTCCTCCCACGCCCACCCCGCTCTTCCTTCCTTCCTTTCGTGGGCGGGGGGGGGGGGGAGGAAGAGGAGGGGGCGGAGCCAGCGCTGCTCCTGCCGCCTGGGATTGATGGATGAGTTGCTCCTTGGGCGAGGAGGGTGTCTTGGAGAGAGAGACGGAGAGAGGCAGAGGCAGAGAGAGCGGCGGAGCGAAGACGGGAAGGAGCCAGGCAGCAGTGCCCAGGGCTGCTTCCTCCTTGCCTTGGCGGTCCTCTTCTGCTCCTCCCCCCCCCTTCTTCTTCGTGACCCCCTTCTCCGCCGAGGGGGAGACCATGCTCGGGGCAGCCCCTCGCTAGAGCCGGGCAGCATGGCTCCGAGGAAGCAAGCGGCGGCGCCCTGGGCTCTGCTGCTGGCCTCCTGGGCGGCCCTTGGCGTCTCCGGGGCCGGCTCCTGTCCCGCCTTGTGCGCCTGCAGCGGCACCACCGTCGACTGCCACGGGCTGGGGCTCCGCGCCGTCCCCAAGAACATCCCCCGCGGCGCCGAGAGGCTGTAAGTGCCGCCCGAAGCCTTTCGGAGCTTCCCTTCTTCTCTCCCTTCCTTCCTTCCCTGCTTCCCTCCGCCGGGGCTTGGGCGCCACACCCCCTTCTCCTTCCCCTTCTTCTCCCTCCCGCCCTCACAATGGATCTCTCTTCTCAGGATGCCTCCTCTTCGCCCTGGGACCCCGAGGTTAGGGGGAAGGAGGGCCGGGCCGGGCTGGGCAGGGGCTCCTCGGCTCGCCCGGCCGGTGTGTCTTTGCGGGCTGGAGAGAGGCGCAGCTGGGCACAATGCCCCGGCCGCCTTTGTTCGGGATCCGTCTCTGGAGGGAGGTGCGTGGGCAGGCAAGAAGTCGCGGCTCCCCTGGCTTCAGCCGAAGCCCTTTCAGGGGCCACGCAGCCCCCGGTCCGGATTGTGCTGTCGGGCCCTCCCCATCTCTGGCCAGCCACCCGGGGTTTCCTCTTCCTTCCTTCCATCACTCTGATCGCCAACTTTCGGGGCTTCCCAAACCACGAACTGGTGGATGTGCTTGCCTACATACAGTATAGATAGATCTGTATGTCTATTGATGTGCTGTCCAAGGCAATCACTAGGTTGCTGTGAGTTTTCCGAGCTGTCTGGCCATGTTCCAGAAGCATTCTCTCCTGACGTTTCGCCTGCATCCGTGGCATGCATCCCCAGAGGTCAGTCAGGAGCCCCCGGTGGAGCAATGGGTTCAAGCAGTGTTTCTTAACCTTCCCAAAAGCCGCAACCCCTAAACACAGTTCCTCCTGTTGTGGTGACCCCCAACCATAACATTATTTTTGTTACTACTTCGTAACTGTCATTTTGCTACTGTTATGAATCTGATATGCAGGAAGGATGTATTTTCATTCACTGGTCCAAATTTGGCACAAATACCCGATATGCACAAATTTGAATACTGGTGGGGTTGGGGAGGGATTGATTTTGTCATTTGGGAGTTGTAGTAGCTGGGATTTACAGTTCACCCACAATCAAAGAGCATTCTGAACCCTACTGATAGAATGGGCCAAACTTCGCACACAGAACCCCCATGACCGACAGAAAATACTGGGTTTTCTGATGGTGTTTGGTGACTCCTCTGACATCCCCCCTTGACCCCCCCCCCCAGGGATCCTGACCCCCAGGTTGAGAAAGGCCGGGTCAAACCCTTGTGCCGGCAGGACTGAGGACCGACAGGTCGGAGGTTCAAATGCAGGTAGAGTGTGGATGAGCTCTCTCTGTCAGCTCCAGCTCCCCATGCAGTGACATAAGAGAAGCCTCCCACAAGGATGGTAAAACATCAAAACATCTGGGCGTCCCCTGAGCAACGTCCTTTCAGAAGGCCAATTTTCTCAAACCAGAAGTGATTTGCAGTTTATCAAGTCGCTACTGGCATGACAAAAAAAAACTCCCCAGAGGTTGTGAGGTCTGTTGGAAACTAGGGAAGTGAGGTTTATCTATCTGTGGAATGTCCAGGGTGGGAGAATGAACTCTTGTCTGTTTGAGGCAGGCATGAATGTTGTAATTAGCCACCTTGATTAGCATTGAATAGCCTTTCAGCTTCAAGGTCTGGCTGCTTCCTGCCTGGGGGAATCCTTTGTTGGGAGGTGGTAGCTGGCCTTAGAATCAGAGAGTTGGAAGAGACCTCATGGGCCATCCTGTCCAACCCCCTGCCCTGAAGCAGGAAAATCGCATTCAAAGCACCCCCAACAGATGATCATCCAAACTCTGCTTGAAAGCCTCCAGAGAAGGAGCCTCCACCACACTCCAGGGCAAAGAGTTCCACTGCTGAACAGCCCTGATTGAATTCCCCTGTTTCTCAGTGTTGCTATTTACCGTCCTGATTTTAGAGTTAAAAAAATTTTGGTAGCCAGATTTTGTTCATTTTCATGTTGTTATTTCGTTGAGTCATTTCCAACTCTTTGTGACCTGATGGACCAGTCGATGCCAGAGCTCCCTGTTGGCCGTTGCCACCCCCAGCTCCTTCAGGGTTGAGTCAGTCTCTTCAAGGATACCATCCATCCACCTTGCCCTTGGTCGGTCCCTCTTCCTTTTCCCTTCCATTTTCCCCAGCATTGTTACCTTCTCCAGGCTATCCTGTCTTCTCCTGATGTGGCCAAATTACTTCATCTTTGCCTCTGATATCCTTCCCTCCAGTGAGCAGTCGGGCTCTATTTCCTGAAGTATGGACTGGTTGGATCTTCTCACTGTCCAAGGCACTCTCAGAATTTTCCTCCAACACCACAGTTCAAAAGCATCTATCTTCCTTCGCTCAGACTTCCTTATTTTCATTTTTTATGTTAATTTTCATGGTTTTCTCCTTTCTGTTGAAATTGTCCACAAGTTTATGGATTTCAGTTGCTTCTCTGTGTAATCCGACATGGTGGTTGTTAGAGTGGTCAGCATTTCTGTGATCTCAAATAATATCATGGGCCAGGTTTGTTCTAGTTAACACCTCCCAACAAAGGATTGGTTCCAGCTAACACCTCTCAACAAAGGAATCCCCCAGGCAGTAAGCAGCCAGACCTTGAAGCTGCAAGGCTATTCAATGCTAGTCACGGTGGCCAATTGAAAATTTCCACCTGCCTCAAACAGACAAGAGTTTTTTCTCCCACCCTGGACATTCCACAGATATATAAACCTCACTTGCCTAGTTTCTAACAGACCTCACAACCTCTGAGGATGCCTGCCACAGAGGCAAGCAAAACCGCAGGAGAGAATGCTTCTGGAACATGACCATACATCCTGGAAAACTTGCAGCAACCCTGTGTATGTGTATACGGGACCGTAGAAGGGATGTATGTTTGTATATGTGTATATACATACCCATACATATATAGACATACAGTACCTACATCCCTCCTATGGTCCCGCCTGGGCTGCTTGCTTTCCTCATTGGTCTTCTCTGCTTGTTTCTCACCTCAGGAGCTCCCCGGGGAAGGGACATCCCTCTCTCTCTCTCCCACCTCCCCCCCATCTCTCGCTTTGTGTGTAATATTTGTGCGAGATGCCTGTGCCGACAGAAGTGGGTAGCTGAGAGTAAGTGAAGGGGGACACCTGACCTATTGATCTCCAAGGCACACACTCCTGAGCTGTCCTTCTCCCTGGATGGTGGTTCCCAACCTTTGGTCCTCTAGGTGTTTTGGACTTCAGCTCCCATGATTCCTAGCAGCTGGTAAACTGGCTGGGATTTCTGGGAGTTGATGTCCAAAGCACCTGGGGGATCAAAGATTGGGAACCACTGCAGAAAGTCCATCCAGGAAAGGGTCTTTGCCAACACTTCAGGGCCTGGTTTGTTCTACACACCACCAAAGTATTGTGTGAATTGGGACTAGGGATATGTGTGTGGGGATGCTTCACAGAAATCTGTGGGGATCTACGGGTAGTGGGGTGCCAGTCTTATTCTAGTTTCAACTCCTGCCTCCTTCTCTGAGTCTGCCACATCGCTGGTCCTTCCTAGACCCACCCACTCAGCAGTGGCGCAGTGGGATAAACCCTTGTGCTGGCAGGACTGAAGACCGACAGGTTGGAGATTCAAATCTGGGGAGAGCGTGGATGAGCTCCCTCTGTCAGCTCCAGCTCCCCATGTGGGGACATGAGAGAAGCCTCCCACAAGGATGGTAAACTATCAAACATCCAGGCATCCCCTGGGCAACATCCTTGCAGACGGTCAATTCTCTCACACCATAAGCGACTTGCAGTTTCTCAACACACACAAGCAGTTTGATGAGAAGTGAAAAAAGAGAAGGATCCCTTTGGGGAGGTCTCCTTTTTCTGGATCATGCCTTTTCCCACAACAAGAGAGCAACTGCCTGAAGCAGTGGCAAACTGTTTGGCAGATGAAGAGGGAACCAAGCAGGGGAATGTGGCAAAGAGGCAGAAGGCAACCCAGGCCCAGTGGGTGCCTTTCATCTCTGCCTGCGAGGCTCTGAATGATCTTGAATAAAAGCAGGAGAGGAAGGAAGGAAGGATGGGAAGTTCCCCTGGAAAGGGGCTGATCATTAACGTGCCCCTCCATAACCCCTGCCCTGGCCTGGCTGGAAGGCGCCTCATTCCTCTGCAGGCTTGTGGTGGTGGCCATTGCTTTGATGGAGAAGGAAGGGAGGGTGTAAAGAGGGGAATCAAGCTGGAGGGGATGCTAAATAATTCACCAGAATGCAGCACTGGAACGTGCTGTTGACGCTGGGGGGACCCAGGGGTTGAGTGGTTGGATTAATTGCAGCTGAGCAGAATATTCCCCTCTTGTGCCCCTGGAGACCTTGTGTTTCTTTCCATTTTCCTTTGACCTTAAAAAAAAAAGGAGGAGGAGGAATCTGCTTTGGAACTGCCTGGAGGAAGATCTGCTCAAAGTCAGGCGGACAGAGTTGCTGGATTTTGCCCATCCCTGATCTCACCCTCCCTCTTGACAGGCCTCATGTCTCTTTCCACTTCAGTTTTGCTTAAGACCCTTGCTCTCAATGTATTGCTCCCCTGCGCCCTGGCCCATGCCCCCCCCCCTCCAGTTTGCTGTCTCCTTCTCTGAGGAATGTCTCTCTAGCAGCCAGACAGGCTAGGATGGAGCTTAATGCATAGGATATGCTTTCATGTCTGGCTGCAGGACAACCTAGTAAAGGACAGGGATGGCGTATGGCCCGAAATACTAATAGGGGTGATTCATGTGAACATCAGTTGCAGCAGAAGCTCCTGGGAACTCCCCTAAACTGGTGAGGAAGGCACTAAACCTAATGTTCAGTAACTTTCTCCAAAGATGCACCATTAATATGCTCACAGCAGGTCCTTGCTGTGACCTGGGGGTCAGCTGTGCCCCTGGGTGGGGTGTGAGGGGGTTTCAGAGGTCACCAAAGACCATCAAAGAACATATCTTTCTGATGGTCTTAGGAAAGACCATCAGATGGGCTTTGGTGATGGCCTTAGGAAAGACCATCACCAAAGGCCATCAAAGACCGGGAATGTGGCGCAGTTGGCTGGGTGTCAGCTGCATAAGATCTCTACTGACCAGAAGGTCATGAGTTTGAGGCCTGCCCAGGTCGTGGTGAGCTCTCAACCAATTTGTGTAGCTTGTTGTTGACCTTTGCAACCCGAAAGACAGTTGCATCTGTCAAGTAGGAAATTTAAGTACTGCTTTGTGGGGAGGCTAAATTTAACTGGTTTCTGGAATGTTAAATTGCCTCTGTGTCTGCCTATATATGTTGTATGTCAATGGCATTGAATATTTGCCTGTATATGTGCATTGTTATCTGCCCTGAGTCCCCTGTGGGGTGAGAAGGGTGGAATATAAATGACGTAAATAAATAAATAAATAAATAAAAGAACATATATTTCTGATGGTCTTAGGAGCCTCTTTGGCAGAGAAGGCTGAAGATCTCTCAGTCTGTCCTTCTCTTCCTTTTTGGAAACAGAGGGCGAATCCTCCCACCAAAAGCCTTCCTCCACTGGACAGCCTCTCAGCTGGCCTCTCAGCCAAGACGAGGGCTGTTTCTGAGACTCCAAGTGGGGAGGGGAGAGCAGGCGTGCTCGGCGCATGGCAGGGTGGTACACATGTGTTGGTGAGGGAGAGCAGGTGAGGGCGGAGAGAGGTTCGGGCCAGTGAGTCCCTTCAAGGCATGGGTGTTCTGTATGGGAAGTTTGGCCCGGTTCTATCATTGGTGGGCTTCAGAATGCTCTTTGATTTTAGGTGAACTATAAATCCAAGCAATGACAACTCCCAAATGTCAAGATCTATTTTCCCCAAACTCTACCAATGTTTACATTTGTGACAGGTTTGGTCCAGGTCTATCACTGTTTGAGTCCACAGTTCTCTCTGGATGTAGGTGAACCACAACTCCAAAACTCAAGGCCAATGCCCACCAAACCCTTCCAGCATTTTCTGTTGGTCAAGTTTGGTTCAGTTCCATCATTGGTGGAGTTCAAAATGCTCTTTGGTTGTAGCTTAACTGTAAATCCCAGCAACTACAACTCACAAATGACAAAATCAATCCCCCTCCAACCCCACCAGAATTCAAATTTGGTATATCGGGTATTTGTGCCAAATTTGGTTCAGTGAATGAAAATAGATATTTACATTGCAATTAATAACAGTAGCAAAATTACAGTTATGAAGTAGCAAGGAAAGCAGGCTTTCTTAAATAGTGTGGGAATAGCATAGGGAATTGACACTCCCTTGGGCTATGAACTCCCACCATTCTTAATCACTGGCCAGGGAGGATAGGAACTCTGCACATCAGATAACCCACAGATTCCCCAGCTCTAATTTACAGCAAAGTGTGTGGACTTCACCAGGCTCCAGAACAGCATCTAAAGCAGTAGCTCTCAACTTTCCTAATGCCACGACCCCTTAATACAGTTCCTCATGTTGTGGTGACCCAACCATAAAATTATTTATTCGGCTTCTGGATCTTGTTTGAATTCCAAATGTGGCTGTACAGCCGAGCTATACGTCATTGTCATGTAGATGCTGCTGAGCTGTAACTCCCTATCAGTTCCAACCAGCATACTAACCAGTGCTAAAGAATTCTGGGTGTCACAATCCAATACAATCCAAGAGGCTGCAGCACAATTATCCACACCCCTCCTAACGTGAGCCATCTTGTTTGCATCTCTATACATGGTGGCAATGTGATCCAGTGTGTTTGAGTCCTAAATGTGACAGTGCAGTGACAGGGGCAGCTCTCCCTCTGACTGCTACAGCTTTACAACTTGGAGTAGCCATATTGTAAGGCGTGGAGGAGGCCTCGTCCATTGTGTCTCCTGAAGGTCTTGTTCAGACCAACCCACCCACTCCTATTCTTGTCCCTTCTGCAAACTAATTAATGCCCTCAGATTGAGCCTAATTAGGTCAGGGGGGCTGTGGATGGCCCTATCCACAACAAAGCAGGCTTGGTGAGCACAGTTAGCAGCACTACGGGATGCCTTCTTTAATGGCATTTCCTTCTCTGGCACCTTAATTACCCTCATTGAAGTTGTTATCATGCTGCAGTCAGGGGAATTGCTTTGTGAATATAGCTGAAGTGAGTCTGCTCCTCTCTTTGAATGTGTGTGTGTGCACACTCACTGCCCATCAACACTTAACTTTGCTCATATCTGAAATGCCAGAATACCAGGAACGTCACTCATAGCTTGAGTGCTCATGGTTGTCCTCTTCCTTCATCTGTGAGGACAGAAATGGAACTGGAGGAGGAACGTTCCTTGTATTAGGAGCACCTTGCGTGTTTATAGGAGCTGATGAATACCGTTAACATATGACTCACTCTCCTTAGCGCCTTTGCACATAGAAGCTAGCACTTGATAATTTACAAATCACCTTCCTTGAATGTGAATTGGGTTGTGGTGAGGTGGGAAAAGATGTGAGGATTACGGGATGTATTTTGTTGACTCTAAAATGTCTTTCTATCATCTGGCCATTCGTTTGGAGATTCAAGGGAGCTCAAATCCAATTTTTTTCTCTGGAAGCCATAAGTGACATGTGTCAAACTGAAGGCATGCAAGTTAAATCCGGCCCACCATGTCATTTCATGTCACCCTCCAGATACTGGACCACAACTCCTGCATTTCTCATTATTAGACATTATGACTAGAGCTGATGGGAGTTGTGATACAGTCATGTCTGGAAGGCTGCAATTTGTTCTGTTTAGTCAGAAGAGTAGGGTTTGAATTTAGATACAAGGCTTGTGGATATGATGTCTGACTGTAAAATGTCCTTTAACCTTTTTCCAACCTTAGAGCCACAAGTGCTGTTGAGCTGCAATTCCCATTATCCCCAGCCCACATGGTGGATAATCAAAAGTGATGGCAGTTGCTGTTCAGTAACATCTGTGGACTCAAAATGGATAAAACTAGAGAGCACTGACCCCGATGTAATTTTTTTATCGTGTCAGAAGCGACTTGAGAAACTGCAAGTTACTTCTGGTGTGAGATAATTGGCTGTCTGCAAGGATGTTGCCCAGTGGATGCCCTGGATGTTTTACCATCCTGTGGGATATTTCTCTCATGTCCCTGTATGGGAAGCTGGAGCGGACAGACAGGAGCTTACCTCATCTCGTGGATGTGAACCACCGACTGGCAGTTCAGCCGACACAAGGGTTTAACTCATTGCACCATTGCGACTCCTATATTATGTAATATATATAGATTGTTTATTTATTTATTTATTTACAGTATTTATGCCCCACCTTTGGGGTTTTCCCTTTGGGGGTTTTCTCAACCCCAAAGGGGACTCAGAGCATCCTTACAAAGACAACAATTCAATGCCATATACACAGCAGTCATAAAATAAACATATACAGTACATTAAATCATGAATGTAAAATCATATAATTAAAACACATTATTAAAACCACGCAATCCGAGATTATAGTCAAAATGCCATTTCATTTGTCATTGCACATTTTTCATCATTTATTGTACTGCACTATTGGCCAAAGGCTTGGTCCCAAAGCCTTGGTTTTACAGGTTTTCTGAAAATAGATAGTTGACCCTATGTATCTATGGATTCTCCAGCAAACCCCACCTTTTGAAGGCTGATGTGGCCCTCAATAAAAATGAATTGACACTCCTGCAATAATAATAATAATAATAATAGCAAAACATATACAAGAAAGAAAAGTCCATTTTTATAGCTCTGTTTCATTTGGTTTGCTGCTTTGATTTCAGATTTCTGACAATTCCTTGTCAGACACAGAGAATTGGAATTTAACTCAATCATCTGTATGAGTATCATGCTTTGTTATATGATTTTAGAGAAAAGCAACTGTAAGACAAGATAGAAGTGGCTAAATTACAAATTCACTTAGGCCCTTATTCTACTAACAGATACTCCAGCTGTTGTTGTCTTCCAACAGCTTACACTCAGCTGAAAAGCTGTGAACTGAGATGTTTCGTGATCATTGCTATAACTGGAAGATATTCCTTTGGTACTTTTCAGAGCTATTGCTATTGGTTTTATCTGCAAATTCCTGCCTGGCTCTTAATAATGTCTATAGAAATCCAGATTCGGAGGAGAAATACAATGTCCTTTCACTGAGAAAACATGTATCAAACAGCCCTCATTTGGTACAATGAAGCCTGAAAACTTTTCAAAACTGTATGATGCTAAGGAAGCACTAGTCTAGTGGCACAATTCAGATATCACACCAAACCACCAAGATAGAACATCTGAAGCATCTTGCTCCTTTTCTGTTAGTAAAAAAATACAGAAACAATACATTAAATAACCAATAATTTGCTACCTTTTCACAGACATCCAAAATCAGATACTGTGTATTTTTATATGATGAGAGGGCTAGTCATGATTGAGATGTGCTGAAATGATGACAGCGATAGATGAGTAGAACACCATTAAAGTAATAGTATCTCTATCACATTGAACAGAAACTGTACTAAACTGTTTGTAAACTTTTCCTAATTTGGGTTACCTAGGATATAATATCCACTGTCTCTATTCCTACCTTCTTTGCATTTGCATGGCTCATGAATGTCCAATTGTCCATGTTGGCTGGAGCTGGTGGTAGCTGAAGCAGAATATAGCTGAAGTATGAGGTTGAGCACTTTAGTTCTTTGAGATTTTGCTGTTATTCCCCTTGTCTTTGGCTATTACTCACCAAGGTATATGGCAGGGGTAGGGAACCTATGGCTCGGGAGCCGGATGTGGCTCTTTTCATGATTGCATCTGGTTCTCTAGAGCAGCCAGGGCCTCGGTTTCCCAGCATGCAGCAGGAAACCTTTCCTTCTCTCCTTCCTTTTCCCTCCCTCTCTCCCCTTCCTTCTTTCCTCTATTCTCCCTCTTCCTTCCTTCCTTCCTTTCTCCCCTTCCCCTTTCCTTCTCTCCTTCCTTTTCCCTCCCTCTCTCCCCTTCCTTCTTTCCTCCATTCCCCTTCTTCCTTCCTCTTCCTTCCTTTCTCCCCTTCACCCTTTCCTTCTCTCCTTCCTTTTCCCTCCCTCTCTCCCCTTCCTTCTTTCCTCCATTCCCCTTCTTCCTTCCTCTTCCTTCCTTTCTCCCCTTCACCCTTTCCTTCTCTCCTTCCTTTTCCCTCCCTTGCTCCCCTTCCTTCTTTCCTCCATTCTCCCTCTTCCTTCCTTTCTTTCTCCCCTTCACCCTTTCCTTCTCTCCTTCCTTTTCCCTCCCTCTTTCCTCTTCCTTCTTTCCTCCATTCTCTTCCTTCCTTCCTTCCTTCCTTCCTTCCTTCCTTTTCCTTCCTTTCTTTCTCCCCTTCACCCTTTCCTTCTCTTCTTTCCCCTCCCTCTCCCCTTCCTTCTTTCCTCCATTTTACTTCCCTCCCTCTTCCTTCCTTCCTCTTCTATTCTTTTTCCCCAAGTCTTCCTTTCCTTCTCCTTCCTTTCTTTTCACTCCCCCGCCTTCTTTCTTTTCTTCTTTTCCCTTCATTATTTTACTTTTTCCTCACTCCCTTTCCTTTCTTTTCCCCACCCTTTCCTTTCCTCCCTTCCCATTTCCTTCTTTCTTTTCCCCTCCTTGTCTCTCTCCTGCTTTTCTTTTCTACCTTTTCCATAGTTCATTCTCCTTTTCTTTCTTCCTCTCCCCCTCCCTCCTTTATTTCCTCTTTCTTTCTTTCTTTCTTTCTTTCCCCCTTCCTTCGATCTTCTCTTCCTTCCCAGAGTCCTGAGCATGCCTTTTGCAGAGCCAGGTCTGAAGTGTCCTGTCATTCTGCCGGGGGAATCCTTTTCTCATAGTATGTATGCATATACTCACATTTAGTTGAATTCAGTCTTAAAATATATTATATACTGTATATTATATGGCTCTCATTGAAATAAAATTACAAATATTTTGCTTTCATGGCTCTCTGAGTCAAAAAGGTTCCTGACCCCTGGTATATGGTATATGGTAGATTGATACTCAGATTTTGCATCTGGCTTTCAAAATTTTGTTTGGAAGAGATGAGACAGCAGTTTTTGGTCATTGCTAAGATCTAGCCTGTAGATATATATTCAATAATTGTTTGTTCCTTTGGCCGTTTCTTATATGTGAAAAATACAGGATGCAGTCTTTAGAAAAGTATATGGTAACTGTGTTGTCGAAGGTTTTCATGGCCAGAATCACTGGGTTACTGTGAGTTTTCTGCGTTGTATGGCCATGTTATAGAAGAATTCTCTCCTGACGTTTCACCCACATCTATGGCAGGCATCCTGAGAGGTTGTGAGGTCTGTTGGAAACTAGGCAAGTAGGGTTTATATATCTGTGGAATGCCCACAGTGAATTCTTGTCTGTTTGAGGCAAGTGTGAATGTTGCAATTGGCCACCTTGATTAGTGTTGAATGGCCTTGCAGCTTCACAGCCTGGCTGCTTCCTGCCCGGGGGAATCCTTTGTTGGGAGTTATGGTAGCTCTTTCAGAATGCATATGGTGAAGGTATGTTTTAGGAAAGTAAACAGTGTATTATCCAGGTACTCGTACACTATGAAACAATGAGACACAGATATACAGGTAAAGTATTTAGTCTCTCAGGATGATTGGTGTATGAGCTGGGAATATTGCAGATTTCTGGAAATGGAGGGATTGAAACTTCTAGCATTCCTTACCATAGGCATTCCTCACCATGAGTATGATTACTGGGATTGACACTTCCAAGATCTGGAGGCACACACAATTCCCTCCTGCCCCTTAGGCTTCCTCTTTCTATTCTATATAATTGAAGTTCAGGAAGATAATAATAATAATAATAATAATAATAATAATAATATCCCACCCTTTCTCCCCGAGGGGACTCAGGGCAGATTCCAGCTATATACAAAGACACAAGGCAAACATTAATTGCCTCAAAACAATGAAACACAGATACACAAATAAAGGTAAACTCTTCCCCTTCATCTCCGGCTCTTGGGGTGGTGCTCATTTCCGACTACAGGGGCGGTACTCTTCTCCATTTCTAAGCCAAAGACACCTCCATAGACACCTCCTGGTGATATGGCTGCCATGACTTCACGGAGAGCTGTTTCCTTTCCTGCTGAGACAGTTCCTATTGATCTACTCCCATTTTCATGTTTTTGAACTTCTAGGTTGGCAGGAGCTGGGGCTAACAGCAGGAGCTCACCCCATCCTGCAGATTCAAACTGCCAAACTTCCAATCAGCAAGTTCAGCAGCTCAACGGTTTAACCCATTGTGCTGCCACAGCCCCTATTTACAATAATAAAGTAAATAGTGTACAGTGGGTATGGCTGGGATTTGGTTCCAGGACTCTCCCATAGATACAGGCATTTAGCTGGGGGGCTAAGGGGCTTCAGCCCCCCCCCCCCGAAATTCTCAGGGTGGTCCACGAAAAGGCCTTACTGGTACATTATTTAAACTGTTATGTTTATTCATATCATGATCTGATCACCATGCTCATTATATCCCACATTAATGGGGTTATTGGGATAACAATACAAAAGGTTTGTTAGGGTAGACCCTCTTCCACCCAGTCTCAGCCCCGAACCAAACTCAGCCCCCCCGAATCAAAATCCTGGCTACGGCCCTGCATAGATATCAAAATACATGGATGCTCCAATCCCATTCTATACAATAGCATACTAAAATAGGGTCCCATATACCGTAAAAAATGGTAAAATTAAGGTTTGCTTTTTGGTGATATTTTTAAATAGTTTCTGGCTATGGATGACTTAATCCATGGATACAGAGCATCAACTGTAATAGGCAGCTAATTATGCATAGAAAGCAAAATAATATGAATGCTCGCTTTGTCTTAGTTATCATAGCCAAATTCAAAGATTACCATATGAATGTATATACACACAGAGACTGGCATCCTCTTGGTTAGTCCTAATTAGAATTATCATGGCAGTTAGGCCAAATGGCATGATGCTTTTTTATTGTATTTTCACCAATAAAGCAATATTGGCATGCAGAGCAGTCATCTGGCCATGGCTTTCCTTTGTAGATTGCCAGAATGTATAGGAAGTGGCCATGGCAATTGTGGCTCTCGTGCCATCCTCTGCTTACTGTGAGATGTGGGTTGAAGGGGATAACACCCCAAGACTTTGTTACTTTCTAAGGTCTTGAATTAGAATTAGAGCCCTTTTTTCTAGGAAAGATAAAGGCTGGTTCAAACGTTTGGAAGCCAAGCCCCATGAGGAGCGGATTAGGGAGGTGGGTATGTTTAGCTTAGAGAAGAGAAGGTTGAGAGGGGACGGTATAGCCATGTCATATTGAGGAGGAGGCAAGCTTGTTTCCTGCTGCTCTAGAGACAGAGCAGTGGATTCAAGCTTCAGGAAAAGAGATTCTCCCTAAATCAGTGTTTTTCAACCTTTTTTTGAGCCGTGGCACATTTTTTACATTTACAAAATCCTGGGGCACACCACCAACCAAAATGACACTCTAACACAGTAATACATATAGTTAATATGTTTTTAAATGTATTTATACACTCAGTGTGAAACCTGGGCCTGTTTCGATGAACACAACATAGATGTCCTGGCAGGAATGGCAGAAAGACACAAACTTCCCACACAGGACTCCCATAACCAAGAGAAAATACTATAAGAGTTTGGTGGGCATTGACCTTGAGTTTTGGAGTTGTAGTTCACCTATATCCAGAGAGCACTGTGGACTCAAACAATGTTGGATCAGGACCAAACTTGGCTTGAATACTCATTATGCCCAAATGTGAACACAGATGGAGTTAGGGGAAAATAGACCTTGACATTTGGGAGTTACAGTTTCTGGGATTTATAGTTAACACACAATCAAAGAGCATCCTGAACTCTTGCAACAATGGAATTGAACCAAACTTGGCATATTGAATTCTCATTACCAACAGAAAGTACTGAAAGGGTTTGCTTGGTAATTGACCTTGAGTTTGGAAGTTGTAGTTCACCTACACCCAGAGAGCACTGTGGACCCAAACAATGTTATGTTATGTTGTTGTTTGTTTTCTATCCAGAATCACAATGTTGGAAGGAGGCTCATCCCTAAAACAGGCATGGGGAAAAATTGGCCCTCTGGGTGCTTTGGACTTCAACTCCCACCATTCCTAACAACCTGAGGCCCTTTCCTGCTTAAATGGCTGAGGGGGGGGGGGGGAGGAAAAGAGCCTGAGGCTGCTAGGAATGGTGGGAGTTGGAGTCCAAAACACCTGGAAGGTCCAAGTTTGCCCATGCCAGCTTTCGACAGAGACCTCCCCCTCCCCCTTCCCTTTCGCGCCCTTTCTTCTCCCTCCTACCGAACACTTACTTTTTCTTCTACACTGCCGCTTCTGCCGCCATTTTGATCCGAGGGGGCAGCGTGAGCATGTTCAGGAGGGGAGGGGGGAGGGAGGAAGACGTGACCCGTGCGGGCGCTACTGCGCAGACTTGCCCCAGAGCAAAGCGAGGTAAAGCGAGCAGAGCGAGGCTGGGAAGAAGGGAGCCCGAGTGAAAAAGAAAAAGTGTTCGGCAGGAGGGGGAAGGAAGGGTATTGGAGGTTCCAATTTCCCACGGCACACCTGAAGATCGCTCACGGCACACTGGTTGGGAAACACTGCATTATAAGAACCTCCTGGTGGTAAGAGCTATTTGACTGTGGAATATGCTGCTTTGGAATGTAGTTTTTGAGCAGAGGCTAGATGGCTATCTGTTGGAAGTGCTTTGATTGTGTATTTCTGCATGACAGAATAGATTTGGACTGGATGGCCCTTGGGTGCTTTTCCAATTACCTGATTCTAATTCAGACTCAAACTCCTTTAGCAGAGTTGAAAAGGGAAAGCATGGAATCTTTGGGTTTCTCTGAGACTAGTTCCACAAAGTCAGTCAAACGAGCAGTCATGCAAACGTCATAACTAAAAACTATAGGGAAGTTTAAAGAAGAGGGGGTGCTCAACAGAGCTTGCTCGCACCAGCTTGAGAATGTGGGAAAAGAGAGAGAGAGAGAGAGAGAAGGAGGAGACTTTTATATGCTTGCAAACACACCTGGAAGGTGCTCTGGTTACATTGTGTGGTTATTTTCTAAATGGAAAAAGTTATGAAGACAGCATACGGTATATTGGATAGAGACATACAGGAAACCCTTATTCTCTAATAAGCAGAGGGGAGAAGGGTGTTAAAAAGAATGTTTGTTTGGGAAGCATTTTCTATCATAAGTAGCCCCATTAATTTTTAATTATTATTAATATATACAAATTACATACACATATATGAGTGTATTGTCCCATATACCAAAACATACAAGACTTACAAAACAGGTACAACTTTGGTAATATAAGGGGATAATGGGGAATGGGATGCTGGGTAAGGGGGAACTTTGTTCCAAGTAGCCCCATGAATTTTATATAGGTAAGGAATACTCTGAGGTGGTTTGCCATTTGCCTCCCCCAAAATGTAGCCAGTAGTAGTTGGTCTCCCATTCAAGTACTAACCAAATGTGGCCCTGCTTAGGTTCCATGATTAGATGGGATCTTGTGCTTTTAGGGTGTTATCATTTGTTTAGATCTGGTTAGCTGCAATTCTTTTTTCCCTGTGGTTCTTAGAGGAATGTCTATATTTGATATATCACTCCAAAAAGAGCCCTTGGTGGCACAATGGGTTAAACCAGGCGTGGGCAATTGCCGGCCCTCCAGGTGTTTTGGACTTCAACTCCCAGAAATCCTAACAGCTGGTAAACTGGCTAGGATTTCTGGGAGTTGAAGTCCAAAACACCTGGATGGCCAGCAATTGTCCAGGTCTGGGTTAAACCCTTGTGCCAGCAGGACAGATGACCGAAAGGTTGGCAGTTCAAATCCAGGGAGTTGGGTGAGCTCCTGTCTGTCAGCACCAGCTTCTCATGTGGGAATATGAGAGAAGCCTCCCACGGGATGATAAAACATCCAGGCGTCCCCCTGGGCAGCGTCCTTGCAGGTAGCCAATTCTTTCACACCAGAAGCGACTTGCAGTTTCTCAAGTTGCTCCTGGCACGGGAAAAAAACAACAACTCCAAAAGGCTCCTTTATTATGCATCTGACAACTAGCCATGCTTTCTAATGACAGCTTTTCTTTGAAATTGCTGTTTCATGTATATCACTGATCTGAGCACTTCAAAAGCTTCTTAGAATAAGATGTTCTTCACACCACTCAATTATTTCCCTTCTGATATTGGATGTGCTAATCATGATTGCCTAACTGATCTTGTTGTCTTAAAACGACTCTGATCTCCGGATTGTGGCAGCAAGCTGAGTAGACTTACATATTTGGACGTCTTATGTGTTCAAATGACCCGTCTGCAAATTAGGTTTGTAACTCACAGAAATTACGACTAATATCTAAGAAATTTCCTTCATCCTGTCAGCGTGAAGGTTGATTTTAGAAACCAGGCTTTGTTGTCAGACACTTATTAAAGCGTGCCTTTTTGAAGAATACATCAAAACTAGATGTTCTTGATATAAAAGAAATACAAGATAAAACGATATTGTTTTATAGATGTCTTTATTAATGGGATTTGGACCCTCCAACATGCAGATCCTTTTGAACATAGGCCCTGCTCTGTCCAAGTAATTATGTTGCAGACCTATTGAATTTCTTCACATTCAGTCTTTTATTGTATTGAGTCTGTCATGCTGGAGAAAGTAGCTTTAATTAGTAATCATGAGTTGCCTATTGTATCGATCTTGGTCCAGGAGATGTGCTAGCCTTAAGTGTGTTTCCATGTACAGTAGAGTCTCGCTTATCCAATATAAACAGGCCGGCAGAACATTGGATAAGCAAAAATGTTGGATAATAAGGAGGGATTAAGGAAAAGTTTATTAAACGTCCAATTACATTATGATTTTACAAATTAAGCACCAAAACATCATGTTTTACAACAAATTGACAGAAAATGCAGTTCAATACACAGTAATATTATGCAGTAATTACTGTATTTATGAATATAGCACCAAAACATTGCAGTGTATTGAAACAGCTGGGTGGGAGGCAGACTGCATTGCATAATACAGAATGCTGGATGAGCGAAGGTTGGATAAGTGAGACTCAATTGTATTTCAAAGTATCTAAATTTGAACAGCCTTTCACCAGGATTCATGTTTTCTACTTCCATGGTTTCCATTTTTCTCTTGAAGCCCAGGTTTGTGACATGCTGTTTTCTTATCCAAGTATGTGTCCTACAACTACCGTGTTTCCCCGAAAGTATGACACCCCCGATTGTAAGACATATCGGGGGTGTCAGGGGGGTCGGCTAATGTAAGCCGTACCCCGAATGTAAGCCGTACCCCCGGCCGCCACGTCACTCAGTCCCGCCTCCTCCTCGGTCCCGCCTCCTCCGCCGCCTCCTCCTCCTCCGCTTCCCCCGCCGCCGCTTGCCTCCGCCGCTGCTGCTTGCGCCGCCGCCTCCCCCGCCGCCGCCTCCCCCGCCGCCACTTGCCGCTGCCGCCGCCTCCCTCCGCCTTCGGTGCCGCCTCCCCCGCCGCCGCCTCCCCGCCGCCACTTGCCGCTGCCGCCGCCTCCCTCCGCCTCGGTGCCGCCTCCCCCGCCGCCGCCTCCCCCCCGCCGCCACTTGCCGCTGCCGCGCCTCCCTCCGCCTCGGTGCCGCCTACCTCCGCTGCCGCCTACCTCCGCCCGGGCGCACTCAGGCCTTCTGCCCATGCTGAATGTCTGCGCATGGGCAAGGTACTGGCGCATCTGGCGCAGGCGCGCTGGCGCAGACGCGCTGATGCAGCCGCGCGCGGGCGCTCAGGCCTTCTGCCCATGCGCAGACATTCGCGCATGGGCAGAAGGCCTGGCGCCCAGCGCGGCTGCGCCAGCGCGTCTCGCGCCAGCACGCCTGCGCCAGACGCGCTCAGTACCTTCGCCCATGCGCAGACATTCACGCATGGGCAGAAGGCCTGAGTGCGCCGGCGCAGCCGCCTGGCGCAGGCGTGGGGCCGCTATGGAGGAGGAGGCAAGCGGCGGCGGTGCCAAGCGGCGGCGGAGGCAAGCGGCGGCGGAGGTAGGCGGCACCGAGGCGGAGGGAGGCAGCGCAGCTGCAAGTGGCGGCGGGGGAGGCGGCGGGCGGGGGAGGCGGCACCGAGGCGGAGGGAGGCGCGGCAGCGGCAAGTGGCGGCGGGGGGACTGAGGCGGAGGAGGAGGCAAGCGGTGGGCGGAGGAGGCGGAGGAGGAGGCGGCCAGGGAAAGGCTTACTTCGGGTACGGTAATGTGCCGTACCCGAAAGTAAGCCGTAGGGGGGATTTGGGGGGGTCAAAAGAAAGTAAGACGCTGTCTTACTTTCAGGGAAACACGGTATCAGTTCAGCCAGTGCAGTATGATCCTCTCTCTCTTATTCTGGTATCGGGATCAGTCTGTCTTTAAACAGTAGATTCAGTCCTTGCGCTTGTCTTCTGGACTTCCCCTAAAGCAGTTCCCAGCCTGTGGTCCGTGGACCACTGGTGGTCCGCAAGAACAAAAATATGGTCTGCGGTCTCACAGTTATTACACCATTGCAACAAGAGCGACTGGTCTCACAAAACCCTCTTATTATGCCAAGGCTTATTAAATATGGTTTCCTGTGGGCGAGCAGAAGGCAACTACTGGATGGCATATGTTCTGTATCAGAAGCTAGAGCTGATGTGGTCTATCCAATGCAGTTTTCTGAATCAGCACCCCAAATAACCAAACCAAATCTAAAGTTGACCAAAACCTGATTCGTAACCCTTTTGGTACTAATGTTGGAGAGTTGTCCCTGGTCAAAGTGGTCCCTGGCCAAAACAAGGTTGGGAACCACTTGCCCTAAAGAAAAACTGGACTAAGCTTAACCATATTACTATAAGAATAGTGAATGGCTATTAACGTATACTGATTCAGAGGTCAAGTAACCTCTAGATCTGGCGTCTTTGATGAGTGGAATAAGATGTCCCAATTAGAATGGTAAAGATTGACTTCTGCCCAAATTTAATGCCAGTCGTGCCGTTTGGAACAGGCTGAGAGCCATGAGGCTGGAAGGAACCCAGAAGTGTTTTTCAGCTTTGGCAGACTCCAGCCTGCAACCACGGAATCATAGAAAGATGGAGTGTGTTTCGTCAGGGGAGCTTGGCTGAGTCGCATTTACCCCTCAAAGATGACTGACAGCTTCTGGCCTCTTCCTGAGGATATTGCTTTAGAATTGGTTGCTGGATTGTTAGTGGCATGGCACCAGCCTTGCGTTTGTGTTGGCATCGTTTTCTAAGCAATCAGCCTGGAGACAAGAGTTGGCATCTTCTCTATGAAGTGGTATTGTAATCCCATTTGGTTATCATTGCAGCCTGAAAGTTCTTGTCTGCCAATTTGCACCTAACTAGATGGAATGAATTTTCAGGGACACCTTTCTCCCTGGCTCTCTGGGTTTGTGGCCACATCGGAATCATGAGTTAGGTAACAATATGTAAGAAAATGGTCAGCAGACAGGGAAATTTCCTTGTCCCACTTCCTAGTATTTGTTCACATGTTTACATCATAGAATCATACACTCATAGACTCATAGAGTTGGAAGAGACCTCGTGGGCTATCCAGTCCAACCCCCTTCCAAGAAGCAGCAAAATCTTATTCAAAACATCCCCAACGGATGGCCATCCAGCCTCTGTTTAAAAGCCTCCACCACACTCCAGGGCAGAGAGTTCCACTGCGGAACTCAATACAACTTGAGCATCCCTTATATGGAATTCCAAAATTGTTCACATGAGTTGTTGAGAGTGTGTCTCCTTTATTTTCCTGGACACAAACTTTGTTTCATGCACAAAAATGATTAACAATATTGAGTATGACATTACCTCCAGGATATGTGTATAAGATGTATATGGAAAACACATGAATTTTATGTTTAGATGGGCCACGTCTTTAAGATGTCTCGTTATGTATAAGCAAGTATTCCAAAATCTTTTTTAAAAAAATTATTAGAAATATGAACACTTCTGGTCCCAACCATTTCAGATAAGTAATACCCAGTTCTTTATGTTGAAGCAGCCAAACATAGCAAAGGATAGATACACTGAAAACCAGCTAACACCTCCCAACAAAGGATTCCCCCAGGCAGCAGCCAGCCAGGCCTTGAAACTGCAGGCCATTAAATGCTAATCAAGGTGGCAAATTGCAACATTCACACATAGCTCTGGCAAACAAGAGTTCTTCCACTCTGGACATTCCACCGACATACAAACCTCACTTACTTAGTTTCCAACAGACCCCTCAACCTCTAAGGATGCCTGCCATAGATATGGGTGAAACGTCAGGAGAGAATGCTTCCGGAACATGGCCGCACAGCCCGGAAAACTCACAGCAACACACTGAAAGCTCTTTGCCTTGCTATTCTCTCTCTCTCTCTCTCTCTCTCTCTCTCTCTCTCTCTCTCTCTCTGTGTCTCCCTTCTCTCTCTTTCTCCCCCCTCTCTCTGTTGGGTGTTAGATGTGTGTACAACTGCAAGAAGAGTTTAGACTCACTAGGGAGTTTACTATCACGGCAAAAGGCTGGCTCCCTTGGTGCTCCCTTGTTGAAGGCATCTTGTTGTAGATCACACTGGCAGTCATGTTGCATTTCCCTTCCTTCAGATCCTTTCTTGGATTGTGGGGGAATTTGCAATTCTATTCCAATTTCTCCCTTCAGCTCCTTCTCAGGCAGATGCTGTCTATGCATTGCCATGGCAACACTCAGTTCGCTTCTCCATGGAATTGCATGCTGGAAAAATATTAGTTTAAAAACTCTGCAGTGTTCGCATTGATGGAAGAGGAGGGCGTAAGTGGTTATGGATCAGCTCAGGGATAAAGGGAGCCCCAATAATGGGCAGTAAAACTGCAGGATTTGCCTCCGGGGAGCATTTCCCAGCATCAGGTCTGGCTGTTTCCTATTGCCTTGTGGTTTATGGCACACTTTTTAATAAACTGTAGTTGCATGCCTACTTTCAAGATGCTACACTGGCCCCCGAAGTATTACTTTTTGGCAAGTACTTTGCGTAACTGAGGAAAAAAGTGTGCTATTGGTTTATTTAGTTGTTTTATTTGTATTCTTTTGGATTTTGAATGAGTTTAGGGCAATGCTTTTAGTTTTTAAGGAGCCCAGTGGGTTAAAGCACTGAGCTGCTGAACTTGCTGATTGAAAGGTTGCAGGTTAGAATCCGGGGAGCAGTGTGAGCTCCTACTGTCAGCCCCAGCTTCTGCCAACCTAGCAGTTCGAAAACATGCAAATGTGAGTAGATCAATAGGTATCGCTCTGCAGTCATGCTGGCCACATGACCTTGGAGGTGTCTATGGACAACGCCAGCTCTTCGGCTTAGAAATGGAGATGAGCACCAACCCCCAGCGTCTGACATGACTGGACTTAATGTCAGGAGAAAACCTTTACCTAGCCTTCTATGGTAAGATAGATTGATGAATAGGGATTTGACCAAGGCCATTCAGAGGGTTTTGTAGATGAGCAGGGAGATGAGAGAGCCAGCATAGTGTACTAGTTTGGGCTAGAAGTCAACAAGAACAGTGTTTGAATCGCCACTTAGCCAAGCCACACTCTCTCAGCCTCAAAAACAACAAATGTTGCCAAGAAAACACCATGATAGGGTTGCCTTAGGGTTACCATAAATCAGGAGTCAGCTTGAAGACACACAGCAAGCACAAGGGAGTAAACACCAGCTGCTGACACTTTGCATCAATAACAACAGAATTGGTTTTATTCTAACTTCTTGGGAGAAGGCTTGAAGAACTAGGGAGCTTCCTCTTAGGCCAGTGTTTCTCAATCTTCCAAATGCCGCAACCCCTTAATATAGTTCCTTATGTTGTGGTGACCCCCCAACCATAAAGTTATTTTTGTTGCTACTTCATAACTAATTTTGCTACTGTTATGAATCGTAATGTAAATATCTGATATGCAGGATGTATTATCATCCACTGTGCCAAATTTGGCACAAATACCCAATATGCCCAACTTTGAATACTGGTGGAGTTGGGTGGGATTGATTTTGTCATTTGGGAGTTGTTGCTGGGATTTATAGTTCACCTACAACCAAAGAGCATTCTGAACTCCACCAACGATGGAATTGAACCTTGAGTTTGGGATGGAATTGATGTTTAGTTTTGGAGTTGTATTCACCTACATCCAGAGAGCATTGTGGACTCAAACAATGATGGATTTGGGCCAAACTTAGCACAAATACACAATATGCCCACATGTGAATACTGGTGGAGTTTGGGGAAAATAGACATTGACATTTGGGAGTTGTAATTGCTGGGATTTGTAGTTCACCTACAATTAAAGAGTATTCTGAACCCCACCTATGAGAGAATTGGGCCAAAATTCCCACACAGAATCCCTATGACCAACAGAAAATACTGTGTTTTTGATGGTCTTTGGCAACCCCTCTGACACCCCCTCGTGACCCCACCCCCAAGTGGTCCTGACCCCCAAGTTGAAAAACACTGTGTTTAGGGTATAATAGGGTTGATTTTTTTAAAAAAATGCTCATTTAAATATGGGTTAGAAATAGGCCATAAATGTGCAAGTGAACATGATAACCAATAAAAGGGAACTACACACACCAGTGATACTTGGATAAGGATGTGGTGTATTGGTGTCTCTGTGCTAAATCTCCAAGCCAATATGGGGGAAGCAAAGTACTTAGATTTAAAGGAAGGTGTAGATTAGTGGACATAAAAAAATTGTGGAATGGAGAGAATCAGTGGGATATAATCCTCTCTCTCTCTCTCTCTCTCTCTCTCTATATATATATATATATAATAAGAAGGACAGAGAACAATATACTGGGGATGATGTCATCCTCTCGGTTGAACAGGGTATTGTGTCAGACAAAGTAATTTTTTTTAAGTGAGCAGACTCCTCCATTGAATCAGTGTGGTGGCAATAACAGCCCTTGAAAGTAGTCGTGAGAACAAGGTATTCCCCTTTGGGCATACTTCATGGTGATCCTGAACTGGCTACTGTGCTATAAACCTTTGATCTAATCCAACAGCACTCCCCCTGGCATTTCCAGATATAGCGTTGGCATTTTACTCATTGCACACACTTTTACATCATCTTTAATGCATTCTAAATGTTCGTCGCACTTTAACAATAAAAGTTCCCTTTCATACATCAGTGGGTTGCCAAGTAGATCAGCGATAAGCCCTTGAACAAAATCTAGAAGGGGTTTGATACATGGAGCAATTACAGCTGATAACATTCTGCCATGGCTGCTGCTGCTACTTTCAACTTAATTTGTATTCCCTAAAGCTATGAGAAAGCTCTGTATTGGCCATTCTGGGCCTTTCATAATGGCTAGTTCAAATGTGTTAGCAGTCTTGGGGATCATACCGAGAGGGGGCTTCCAGTGGGTGGACGGCAATAGTCTGTGCGATTGTATTTTTGTGCTTGGATGTATGCATGGAACCTTCATAAAAATTTTATGTGTAACAGTAATGCAATTTATTATACCTCTGGCTCTGTTAAACATTTTTTTGTATCCCAATTAGCCCTTGGTGAGTTCCCAGTTAATACCATTGGTCTATTGTTTCCTGATCTCGCTACAAAACAGATATTGTGAACTCCAGAGATTGTGACACTGTAACATGGCTACATATTTTGTTTTACTGTCACAATCAGAAGTATTTCTCCAGGAGAGGAATTGTGAATTCAACACAGTTGCAGTAGAAGTGGTTAACAACACTGCATGAGGGAGAGCGAGAAAGAAAGAGAGAATAAGAACAAGGGATATTTTCCCACTGACACACACACACACCCTGTTCAAGTGTTGGCTGTCATATACTCACAGTAAAATGTTAAGTATAGAATCAGAGTTGGAAGATACCTTGTGGGCCATCCAGTCCAACCCCCTGCCAAGGAGCGAGAAAATCTCATTCAAAGCACCCCTAACAGAGGCCATCCAGCCTCTGTTTAAAAGTCTCCAAAGAAAGAGTCATAGTCCATGGCAGAGGGTTCCACAGCTGAACAGCTCTCACAGTCAGGAAGTTCAGGTGGAATCTCCTTTCCTGTAGTTTGAAGCCATTGTTCCTCATCCTAGTCTCCAGGGCAGCAGAAAACAAGCTTACTCTCTCCTTCCTATGACTTCCCCTCACATCTTGATGCATGGTCCTCATCATGTCTCCTCTCAGCCTTTTCTTCTGCAGGCTAAATGTGCCCAGCTTTTTAAGCCGTTCCTCATAGGGCTTGTTTTCCAGACCCTTGATCATTTTAGTTGCCCTCCTCTAGACGCATTCCAGCTTGTCAACATCTCCTTTCTATTGTTGTGCCGAGAATTGGACACAGTATTCCAGGTATGGTCTGACCATTATTGGTCAAATGGGTTTACTCCAGTTAGGACTAGTAACTGTATTTTAGATTGTATTTTATCCTTTCTTCAGTAGTCTCTGTCTACCAGTTTAGTGAAATTGGTTAGGATGAGAAATAATGGCTGTCCCAAAGGCTTAAAAATTTCAGAGCTTAAGATCATCTGGGGAGGCCTTTCTCTCAGATCCCACCTTCTTCACAGGTGCGGCTGAGAGACAGGGCCTTCTCAGTGGTGACACCTTGGCAGTGGAATTCCCTCCCTAGTGTCACCCTCTAGGCCCTTGACCAAGACCTCCCTTGATAAACCACGCAATCAGAAAGAGGTTGAAAGCAAGTTTATAGTACTTTCAATAGCAGCAAATCTCAGGAGCAAAGCAATGAGTAAATATTCCATATCAATCAGGATTCAGCCGGAGGCAATCAGGAACCAAGCTGGATTCAAAAGCAAAGGAAAGTCTTTTCAGGAACAAACAGGAACGTAGCAAGGAAACAAGGCTTTTGCCTGTGCTGGCCAGATCCAATGTAGGCAGGCAGTGTCCTTAGTAGGCCCTGCGGCGTCTTTCAGAGATCCATAGTCCTAGAAGCGTTGTTGGCACGAGATAAGGCTCCGGGCCAACTCCACACGGGTATACTGTCCAAACCCTTTGATCTAGCCACGTAACTTTGCGTCGAGTGTCAAAGTGGGCATGATTAATGGTAGGTGTTGTTTAAGCTACCTCAGCTCCTCAAGAATGTAAACCCAATTAGGCTCCCCAGTTGCAACGGGGAATCAGGCTCTTCTCAGGCCCGGGCCTCTCTGCTTATCGGCCGGGATAGCTTTGGTAACCTTGAACGATTCACCCTGCCTGCATGGTACCAAGTTCTCATGAGAAAGGCAAGCTGGCCTGGAAAGGATCTTAAAGCCATCATGGCCACAGTATTGTTCATGGGAAGCAGAGGCTTGTGGGGCTTGTGGCGTGACACCTAGGGACATTAGATCAACCCCTCTCTCCTGACTTTCAGTAAGAAAGTAAAAATGTGGCTTTTTGATCAAGCCTTTGAAGATCCTGTGCAATAGATAAAATTGGAATTATCTGCAGTGACTGTTGGAATGGCCCAGACCAGACTATGACTTTGGATAACGTGATTAACAGTGAAGGCGTTGTTTTATATGTTTAAATCTTATAATTCTATTTAAATGTTTATTTTAACTGTACATTGTTTGGGAAAGTGTCAAATAGTTGCCTAAGCGTAAACCGCCTTGAGTCCCCTCAAGGGGACTAATTCTAGAAAGTCTCTCTCTCTCTCTCTCTCTCTCTCTCGGCATTACTTCGCAAACGAAGATTCAGGAAGGACTCATCCCACGCTTTTTACAAGCGCGTTGATAACTAAAAAGGCCAATCTGAGATAGGCAAGTTTGGTTGCAGAAAGCACAGCAGAAAGTCTCCTTGGGTGATGTTGTTTCCAAGTTGCGGTTCTTGAAATGTTGCAAATAAATAAATAAAATGTAGAAATGTTGCAAATAAATAAATAAAAGGCCACGCAATGAACTTCATGACAAAGTCATGATAATCTGGTCTTTCATTTGACAGGCAAGGACTTCAACCAGTTCAGAACATTGATCCTTCTTACTACTATGCTTTCTTAAGAAAAGCCTAGCAGAGTGGCAGCAGGCAGAGCCTTCAAGAGGCAAGATCAATCCATACTCTGGTTCAGGGCCCAAAAATCCAAGAGACTGACATGAATTTCTAACAACTTCTTCTCCTCAAAAATTATTTTTTTTACAAACGATATCTTTCAGGTATTTTATGGGCTTTTAATCAGGGTAGTTTTTGTTGACTTAGCAAAACCAAGTATTGAATCAAGCACTGGCTGAGAAATTGATTTTGGTCATGCTATTAGAGATTAAAAAAAAATGGAAAGCTCATTTCAATCATGGATTAGGCATATTGTGCTTTGTATAGATGACGTTATTGCCCTAAATAGGGATTTATTTTACTATTTTTACTGTCATTGTGATTACCTTTCATTAGACCTCTAACTCTTAGTAGAACTATCATTGATAACCCTTTCATTGAGGTCCTGATGCTTGCAGATTGATGTGAACCCTCAAGCAAAGGTAGAAGTCTCCTTGATATTGGTGACCCCCAAAGACAGATAAAAAGTCATCCAGATTTTAGTAAAAACTTGAGTCCAGAAAACCAACAGTCTGAAGAATAATGGTTTGGGTATCTTTGCTTTAAAACTTTGTGAAGTTGGGGGAAATGAGCAAGGAATTGTGTTGTGCCGGTGTGAGCTTGAGTGGTCTCCTTGACATGAACTGGACAAAAAGAGACCAACTTGTATTGTCAAAGGCTTTCATGGCCGGAATCATTGGGTTGTTGTAGATTTTTTGGGTTGTATGGCCATGTTCTAGAAGCATTCTCTCTCTCTTTTTGAATTTTTTTATTTATTGCAAGTTTCACATATTCAATATTTAAACATTTTTATACTTATCCCTTGCCCTATATACAGAACATATATGTCTTAATACCTATAATATTTCATCCTCCCGCTTTATTACATTTAATCCAATCACCTAGTGCCGATTCTTCACCCTAGACCAGCCAATTACATTACTTGTTTCCAAAATCCCATTGTTCTCTTACAGGTTTGGTCCCCTTACCTTCTATATTACTATTACTCTGTATAAACCAGCTATGTCTGGCTATGTTTTTGTATGATCGTTTTTAAGATGTAATTTTATGTGTTTTAATCTTAGGTGTTTTATGTTTTGCTGTTTTTCTATGCTGTTTTTCTATGTTGTAAACCGCCCTGAGCCTCAGGAAGGGCGGTTTATCAAGTCAAAATAAATAATAAATAATAAATAATATGTATACATATTCTATCAATTTTCCCCATATCTTCCCAAAATCATCTTTTTTCAGTAGTCCTCTTTTAATCTTTATACTACCTGTCAGTTTATCGTTTATTGCAATATCCCAGATCTCCCTATACCACTCTTCTTATTGGTACTCCCCTCCTTTTTTCCCCTTTTTTTAAAGCTATTAACAATCTTGCGGCTGTTACCATATTGGCAATTAATTCTAGAAGCATTCTCTCCTGATGTTTCACCTGCATCTATGGCAGGCATCCTCAGAGGTTGTGAGGATTCCATCATTGGTGGGGTTCAGAATGCTCTTTGATTGTAGGTGAACTATAAATCCCAGCAACAACAACTCCCAAATGACAAAATCATAAAGTGATAGTCACTCCTTGGGTTAGTAGGTGTCTTATGGCCAAATTTGGCAGCAATTTGTCGAGCGGTTTTTAAGTTATATCATTCAAAATGAATAGAGCATTTATATATGTACTGTATATAGATTTGTGTATTTTAAACTGTGCTGTGACCCGCCTCGAGCTGTAGGGAGAGGGAGGTAAGAAATATACTATTATTATTATTATTTAAATGCACACAACAACAAAGCTGTTTTGGGCTTAGTAGTAGCAGGAAAGGGCTACTAGCCTGTGCTATGAGCCCGAAAAACCTACAACAACCCAAACCAACTTGTTTCTGTGTGGCTACATATGAGTGACTGCACTGTAGGGTCAAGAGTTTTCTTTGCAAGTTTTGTTCACAGGGGTATTGGCACTGCTTTCCTTTGATGCTGAGAGAGTATGACTTGCTCAAAGTCACCCAGTGGGCTTACATGAATGAGAAGGGATTCAGATCCTGGTCTCCAGAGTCATAGTCCAGCACTACAACCACTACATCAGTAATTATCATTCTCCTGGGCATAAAAGAGGGAAATCCATGCCTTTATAGTATGCAGCATGTTTGCCAAAGTAGTGGAAGCACTTCAGAAGAGTATGCCCAGGGAGCGTGAAACATACAAATGAGAAAACAATTCAATTTTTCACACACTCAGGCAAAAGGCAAATTCATTTGCCAGATGGGGAAATGCAAATAGGTATCAGAATTCCCTGTTCCCCACAGAACTTCTGGAGGTAAATAACATATATTTTAATGAGAAGACATAGCCAGGGAGAATCCCAATATGTACCGTACAGCATTTGCATATCTGGACTCCCAGCAAGAGTTGATGGTAACTTGACTTCCTCAGGGAAAAGTGGCTGACTTTAGTTCTCAAACAAATACTGGAGCATTCGTTTTTCCCTATATGCATTTATGAGAACAAAGACAGAGAAAGTCCAGCATGAACTGAAAACTTTGAGCGTCTTAGGTGGATTCTGTTTCTCAGTTCTGCCACTTTCCCATGGTGCATGCTGACATATAGAGAGAGCTGTGAATAGGATATCCTGCGGGATTTCTTTCATTCTTTTGAATCAAAACAGGGAGGGATAGAAGGATTGTAATAGTTCAAGCCAGTGCTATTCAATGTAATGGTCTATGAACCAGTACTGGTGTACAAGCTATCAGCTGCTAATCTACATTGTGTTTACCAAAAAAAGGAGAAAAGGAAATACATGCTTTATCCAATAAGCACACATTTTCTGGTGGACCATCACCGCTGGTGCTCTGCATTAGATACACTGAGAAATGCTGGTTTAAACAGAGGCCATGGGAGAAATGGCTTATCAGGGGTGCTCACACTTTTTCAGCATGCCAGCTACTTATAAAACAACCAAGTCAAAATGATCTACCTACCCACTACTCAGAGAGCCATAAAAGCAAAATATTTGGAAATTTATTTCAGTGAGAGCCATATAATATATTTTAAGACTGAATTCAACTAAATGTGAGCATAATAAGCCCCTGAATTTATTCATAATAATAATGATGATGATAATATTCATTCAGCCTCTGCTACTACTACTAATAACAATAGTAACAACAACAACAGGTCCCTAGAGTAGAAGGAGACCTCCAAGGGCCATCCAGTCCAACCTCCTTCTGCCATATGGGAAAAACACAATCAAAGCATTCCTCACAGATGGCCATTCAGTCTCTGATAATAATAATAATCATAATAACAATGGGTTCCTAGAATAGGAGGAGACCTCCAAGGGCCATCCAGTCCAACCTCCTTCTGCACCTGGGCGGCATTGAGAGCCTGCGGGGCGGGACTGAGCCTCCCTCCCGCCCTGCTTACGATCTACCAGGACGCCCTAAGCATCTACCAGTAGATCACGATCTACCTAATGAGCACCCCTGGCTTAACTCTTCCCCCTATTACTTACTTGAATAAAAATTGTTGGCACTATTTATTCACAGGAAAAAAAGGATAGATTTCTTATAGCTCTTAACTCTCAGGACTCATGAGCCCAAGCACAGGAGTTGGTGTCTTCAGCAGCAGTGAATTCTGGCCTCAAAGAAAGTTGCATCATATTCACATCAAGGAAGATGTACTTCATGGAGACAAAGTGCACATATCTGCAAGTTTTGAGAAATATGTGTGGTTGTTCTGTACAGAAGTCTGTAGAATGCACTCATGGTCAATAAAATCCTGTAGGTCGCTTCCCATGATACATCTGGCAGCTGTATCCATTCTAAAAGGCTTCATAAACTCTCCTCTTGAAAAAATATTGGATTTTATGATGAATACTTGTTCAAATGTACTCAATAATCGTATTGAGATAAAGAAGACAGCAGTCATCTATAATAGATCACGCTATAACCTGGAATGCAAATTTGTATAGGAAGGAAATAAAGTTTTTATTAATATTTTTGTTTTGATGCCACAAGATTGTTGAAGGAGAATAAGTTATAAATTACAGGGATTAAAAAAAATATTTTAAGGCACAAGATAGCTATTGCGAAATTTACTTCCGTTGCATGAAACTGTAGGGGTTGTGTTTGTGTGAGAGAAAGAGGGGCTGGGGCTGGCGGTACATAGAGGAAAAGAAAGGGGATGGTGATATTGAAGACAGAATCCTTCCTTCCTTCTTTCCTTCCTTTGAAGAATCATAGGGTTGTCGTGGGATTCTGGCATCTAATGCCTGTTTTGTGAAGAGGCTGAAATTTTCTGAGTAAAAGAAGTGACAGTATACAAATGTTCGCCTCTAGCTAATGCATCAATTTGTGGTAGTTAGATTACTGTGCAATCCTGCTACAAAAACATTACCCTCCCAGTCATTATGGAGGTATAGTATTACACTGCTGGCACAAGATCAATTTTAACACAAAATGTATACTAGAATTAAGGTGTGATTTGAAACAAGCAGCCCTATCACAGGATGCAGAAATATAGAAAAGACATTTGATATAGCCTGAACAGTTCGTGGAAGAAACCAGAAATTAGCTAAGAGCTCCACATGTTGCTTCTAGGACAGAAATTCCTAAGAGAGTTTGGTAAAACTCACGAATACACACACATACACATGCACACACACACACACACACCCTGGCTTTTTCATATTGGGAGTTAAATTTTGATTGGAACTCTGTTGATGGCATACACTAGTGTAACTTTATGTCAGTGATACACAATTAGACAGCACCAAAGTGTACTCCGTGGGCAGTCAGTGGTTAGTGGGAAAGGAGGGTATCCTCTGGCTGCTGTTGGTTGCTGAGAAAAAGGAGCAACCATCACCACCTCCTTCCTCTCAGCCTTTATCACTTAGGATAGTGGCAGTTTTCACCATCTATCCCCCCTTTATTTTATTTCAGTCTGTTCCAGGAATTGGCAAAATGGCCTTCAGATAGTTATAGATAGCAACTCCCAGCAGCGCAAGGCAGCGTAGACTAGTGGTTCTCAACCTGTGGGTCCCCAGATGTTTTGGCCTTCAACTCCCAGAAATCCTAACAGCTGGTAAACTGGGAGTTATAGGCTAAAACAAAGTGAGGGATAGATGTTGAGAACCATTGACATAGACAAAGGTGACAAACGCTGAGAGCAAGTCTAACAACTGGACAATCACACTTCACCTACTCTTGTTCTATATAATTTCAAATATTGGCTACTGGTCTGTCATTTCAATAACACCTTTGCTTTGTACACTCATTCCTCAACATTTGGGGGTTTATTTTTTGTGGGTTGGATTACTCATGAATTTGATTAATATGCTCTCCCTAGGAATCTGTAGGTCCTCCAGCATGATTTTGTGGCCGACGACTGGCAAAAGCTGACTATAATGTCACCCTGAAGAATTTAGAGATTCCTAGAGAGTTTTACATTTGTGATTTTTGTGCTTTTGCAGGAGTTTTCCTTGCCTAACATCCATGAAAGTGGAGGGCCTACTTTATTGTGTTAGCTGTACTGACACTAGCTAGTCATGCTTTTAGATGTTCATCATGAATTACCCGCATCTCTTTAGGCATTTTATTATGTTGGTTAGCTATAATATATTGAAGTTCTTATTTATTTGTTATCTACATATAAAGCCTTGATCTGAGTAAGCAAGACCTGACTGATGATGTTGAGGACTTGGAGGTCTTTTATCCATAGGGTCACCATATGTTGAAATTGACTTGACTTCAGGCAACAATAACACATGCCTGGGCTGTGATCTATACCACAAGTCACCATCTGAATTTTAAAAAGTTTGAGAGGTTTATTTATCGTGTCAGAAGCGAATTAAGAATAGTTGTAATGTAGAAAAATCGCAAACAAAGTTGAAAACTTGACATTATACTAAATTTCCTTTGACCAGAAGCTGGCCACTTGGAGTGCCTCTGGTGTAGCTGTAAGAAGGTCCTCCATTGTTCATGTAGCAGGCTCAGACTGCATTGTTGTAGGTGGTCTGTGGCTTGCTCTTCTCCACACTCACATGTCGCGGACTCCACTTTGTAGCCCCATTTCTTAACGTTGGCTCTGCATCTCATGGTGCCAGAGCGCAGTCTGTTCAGCACCTTCCAAACTTGGAAGTTTGAGAGGTATTCCACCACCATAACCAAGGCCTATCAGTGCACAAATTCTACCCGTTGTGAGTCTTCCAAAAATAGTTTCACAATAACGTCCCTTTTTGTGCCCCAACTTCCACTCTTGCTCAGTTGGCAAGGCCATTAATTCAGTCGCTTTATATACCAGAGAATATTGCAAGCACAGTGGGAAAACCCAGTTGTAAAAGCTGTAAAGACCAGAAAGTCTGCCCATCTCCCATTATGACTCTCACAGTTTGGTGCGGTTTTTGAGGCTTACTGCTTTATGGTAAAGCTGGAACAGTTTAATAACCTCATAAAACCTAATGGAGTGTTTTGTGCTGTTACTCAATGGCTGCTAGTTAGCATTTGCTGGCCAATTGTCACTTGAAGCTAGCTAGGGGCACTTAATTTCGCAAGGCATGTAACCTGGGGCATGTAACTATGGATTCTTTAGTGCCAGGCAGCTGAGCCCCTCCCCCAAAGCAGTAATCACTCCTTTTGTACAAAGCAGATTTTCATAGCATCATATTAATTCTGTATGCACTTTTATTAGCACGGCTGTGCTTGGAGCTAAAATTCCTGCAAGCATAAGTCCTAGAATATACCTCTGCTTCAGATTTTAGCCAAACACTGCCTTATAGGGCTGACAGTCTGAATGCAACTTCAAGGCATAATTTTATTCTGGACGAGAAACACATTTTCCCCAGAAACATAGCTTAATTTATTTAGTTCTTTTAAAAAACAAAACAGTGACACCCTCCTTATTTATTTAATAGACACTGTACAGTATTTGTGATTGGTTTCTTTATTATTTGTCCTTTTCTTATTTAAATAATTTAGGATTTAAAGAATTTACAACTTGTATATGTTTGAAGTCTAAAGTGACTTCAGTGGAATAGTGTTGCTTAAAGAAAATGATTTTAGTTATCAATTGTTAATATTGTTGACGACAGTGATGAGGCTCCACCAAAATCAGCTAGAAATGCATCTTAAGCAGCTCATTAAGATAGAAAGAACCAGATTTATTTATTTATTTATTATTTAAACTTGTATGCCACCACTCCCCGATGGCTCAGAGCGGCTCACACAGTCACATAAAAACATAACACAATCAAAACAGCATTTAAATTTAGCAAAATAATTATACAATTTAACAATCGAATGCTAACCGAAAGAGATGAGTCTTGCAGGCCTTGCAGAATGATGGTAGGTCTTGCAAGGCCTGGACTTCATTTGGAAGAGTGTTCCAAATTGATGATGCCACCACAGAAAAGGCTCTGCGCCGGATGTACGCCAGGTGGATAGATTTAACGCTAGGTACCTCGAGGAGGTTCAGATGTTCGTAGCGGAGTGATCTCCAGGGTTGGTAGGGGATAAGACGGTCCCTCAGATACAACGGCCCCAGACCATGCAAGGCCTTGAAGGTTGACACCATCTTTCACCCAGGAGGAAAAGAGGATCATACCAAGCCATGGTTCTTGAAACACAAGTATGGTGGTTTTGAGTCGTGGGAAAAGCCTGCTGTATAAAAGGAAGTAGCAGATTGGTGGCTACTTTGCTCCTCTTGAGGAATATCCAAGAATTGTGGCTGTTGTGTCACTATCTCATGCAAAACCAGTTTGTCATCACCTATCACACATTATATCAGGGGTCCTCAAACTTTTTAAACGGAAAGCCAGGTCACAGTCCCTCAAACTGTAGGAGGGCCACATTATAATTTGAAAAAAACATGAATGAATTTCTATACACACTGCACATATCTTATTTGTATTGCAAAAAAACCCCTTAAAAACAATACAATAATTAAAATGAAGAACAATTTTAACAAATATAAACTTATTAGTATTTCAATGGGAAGTGTGGGCCTGCTTTTTGGTGGATGAGATAGGATTGTTGCTGCTGTTGTGTGCTTTCAAGACTTAGGTTGACCTTGACACCTTGGGTAAAAGATCTTGGAGGGCTGTATCTGGCCCTCGGGCCTTAGTTTGAGGGACCCCTGCATTATATCATGGGTTCTTCTTTTGTGAATTAATGGAGTAGGCCTAAGGCTGTTTATCGAGGACAAAGTACCCTTCTTGTGACCTCCCAACAGTTTTAGTTCGTCAGGAACAGTCCTGATGAATTTTCTATCATTCCATTTTATGTGATCTTAAATGGATCCAGTTTTGCTCTCTTCTTCACACTTTTCCCCTTCATCCTCAGCTGACTTCAGTTGTTGCAAATTGGGTTCAAAGAAGTTTGCATTCAGTTAACTCAGCAGTGGGGAGAGAAGAGGAAGGGCAGAGTCTTGCTTTTTATTTTATTTATTTGCCCTATTTATGCCTCGCTTTTCTCAACCCTGTAGGGGACTCAAGGCGGCTTAACTATATAAGCAACTATTCAATGCCTTGTAAACATATACATAATAAAATAATCATATATATTAAAACAATAATTAAAAACATATCAAATGTTAAAACACTATTAAAATTATGTTATCCAAAATCACAGTCCATGGCTATTCCAAATTGTTATTGCACTATTCACTAATGCTCTATTAGGTTATTAACTGAATGCTTGATTCCACATGCACATCTTTAGCCTTTTCCTGAAGGTCAGGAGGGAGGGGGCTGATCAGATTTCATTAGGGAGTCAGTTCCATAACTGAGGGGCCACCACTAAGAAGGCCCTGTCTCTTGTCCCCACCAACGGCGCCTGCGAAGGAGGCGGGACCAAGAGCAGGACCTCCCCAGATGGTCTTAACCTCCTAAGTGGCTCATAGAGGGAGATACGTTCAGACAGGTAAGCTGGGGCGGAACTGTTTAGGGCTTTATATGCTAAAGCCTATAAAGTCCTTACAGGCTCATGCAAAAGCAAATTGCTGTAGCCTCTCCTAGCTTGTGCGTTTTTCCTCATTAATAACTTTTGCCACCTTGACCACACTCTGATGTCGATGGGCCACATGTGTCTTGGTTTTTATCTCTGAAATGTTGTCAGGTGGATTCTTCACATTGTTCATAGAATCACAGAATCATAGAGCAAGAAGGGCTCTATTGATCGGGCATGGGCAAACTTCAGCCCTCCAGGTGTTTTGGACTTCAACTCCCACAATTCCTAACAGTCTTAGCACCTTTCCCTTTTCCCTGCTGAAGAGGCTGATGGGGGAAAGGAAAGGGCCGGTGGCTGTTAGGAATTGTGGGAGTTGAAGTCCAAAACACCTGGAGGGCCAAAGTTTGCCCATGCCTTCTATAGACTATCAGGTGCAACACCCTGCTCAGTGCAGGATTTCCATCTCCAGCAAGTAGCTGCCTAGCCTCTTAGTAAAGACATTTAGAGGAGATCTCATCACCTCTCCAGGCAATTGATTTTATTGCTGAACCTCTCTCAGTATCTGGGGAAAAATATATAGTATCATAATAAAACTCTTCTAATGGGCCACCCATAAAATATTATTCTGAACAATCAATTATTATTCATCAAATGTCAGTTTAAATAAAAGCTGTGTTACTTCCTTTTTATCATCACAGTAGAGAAGGAATCCACTTTAAATCCAGTTACTACCTGATGTAGAATTCTGGCATTTGTAGTTTAGGGAGGAGCCTTTAACAGCCTCATTAAACTACAAACCCCAGAATTCTGCAGGAGGCAGCAACTGGATTTAAAGTGGATTCATTCTCTACTGCAGTATTTCCCAACCAGTGTGCCGTGGCACACTAATGTGCCGTGAGCGATCATCAGGTGTGCCGTGGGAAATTGGAACTTCCAATACCCTTTCTTCCCCCTCCTGCCGAACACTTTTTCTTCTCCACTCGGGCTCCCTTCTTCCCAGCCTCGCTGTGCTTGCTTTGCCTCGCTTTGCTCACGCTGCCGCTTCTGCGGGAGAGGGGAGGGAGGGAGGAAGACATAACCCGTGTGGGCGCTACTGCGCAGACTCGCCCCACATCTTCCTTCCTCCCCTCCACAGTGTTCTCTGGATATAGGTGAACTACAATTCCAAAACTCAAGGTCAATGCCCACCAAACTCATAGTATTTTCTCTTGGTTATGGTAGTTCTGTGTGGGAAGCTTGATTCCATTCCATCATTGGTGGAGTTCAGAATGCTCTTTGATTGCAGGTGAACTATAACTCCCAGCTGTTGAGCAAGACCTTCGTGTGTGCCTTTCTGCCATTCCTGCCAGGATATCTATGTTGTGTTCATTGAAACAGGCCCAGGTTTCACACTGAGTGTATAAATACATTTAAAAACATATTAACTATATGTATTACTGTGTTAGAGTGTCATTTTGTGTCATTTTGCTTGGTGGTGTGCCCCAGGATTTTGTAAATGTAAAAAATGTGCCGCGGCTCAAAAAATGTTGAAAAACAATGCTCTAGTGTGATGAAGTAGTAAAGTGCTGTTGCACATAAGAAGAACAACCTTGGTAGTGATTTTAATGTATTTTAATTGCCTTTTCTAGGCTTTATGTTTAATTGATGTTATTAATATAATTAGGTTTATTCATATTTAGTTCTCATTTTGGTGTTAATTTCTCTTTTGTCACAAGTTTATGCTTATTATTTTTGTATTATTCTGTTTGTTTTAAAATATTTGCATTTGAGTTCAGGCATTGAATGTTTGCCTTCTTTGTGTGTAAATCGACCTGGGTCCCCTTGGGGAGAGAGGGCGGTTATTATGATGCTATTATTAATCTTTTAAAAATACTTTAAAAAGAGTGCTGCAAGCCATTGGTTTGTGGTACAAACCACTTGCCTCCTTTACCTGTACAACTAATTAAAAAGGGTATAGTGACAATGCAAGAGGCGGGGAATTATCCAATGTTATACTACAACCATAATGTAACTTGACTATACCCTTGTTATCTAGGAGGATAATTAGAGGTAGCTTATTTTGTAACAAGTCACTTCATTGCACAGGCAAACCACTAAATCTCTAAAAGCTTAAGCAAAATATTGGTAGTGGAGGAACGGGCAAAGCTATACAGGCAGTCCCCAAGTTATGAACTAGATAATGTTAGTTGGAAAGGTACCCTTTTTAAGTGTAACCTCAGCCAAATCTATGTTTAGAGTTGGATAGCATAGGGAAGAACTAACACTCCTATAGTGTTTGTATTGCTGTCTGTGCCCCCTGCTCAGAAGATTTCACCTCACTGGGCAATGTCCTTACAAACGGCCAATTCCCTCACACCAGAAGTGACTTGCAGTTTCTCAAGTCGCTCCGTACACGGGGGAAAAAACCCTCACTTTCTGTCCCTGTGATAATTGAGTTTTCAAAAAAATTGTCTTGTTGTGGAAGCAAGGATTGGTGATAAAGTTTCAGTGGAGACACCTTTTCCCCCATGATAACTCTTTCAGGCGTGGATTTCCCATTCCCGAGGGGTAGATTTGTCTCACTCCCTGTTGTCTCACCCCTGTTCTTAACTATGAGTCATTTGTAAGTTGCATGTTCGTAACTCGAGGTCTGGCTGTATTCTCAAAGACTTATTTATAAGTTGTCACTGAGTCATAAAGATGTAGGCTTTTTAAAAGAAAGACCTTGCCAGTGGTCCCCTTCCCCTTTCCTTTGATTTTGCTGTTTTTTCATAAACAGAGAAAAAAAAGCCGTGAGCAATTTCACACAACACAATTACATTGCAATATCCCACTTTAATTGCCATGGTAACATTCTGTGGAATCCTGGAGTTTGTAGTCTAGTGAGACACTGGCACTCATTGGCTGAGATTTCTAAATGCCCTTCACTAAACTACTATCTCCAGGATTCCATTGCAGTTAAAGTGGAACCATGCCGCTCTAATTGTGTAGGTTGAAAGGGCCCCAGTCTATGAATTGGTCCCTGCGCTTCCTGAATCTCATTATTTTTGAGAGAAGGCTTTTCTTTTTCTCCCTCCTCTCCATGTGGTTAAGGCAGAGACTTAACGCTTAAGCATTGGCAGTGATATTAGTCTGCCTTTGACAGACTATAATTAATATTTGAGGGATTGATGGGAGACCTGGAGGTAGAAGAACCACTACTGAGTTAAATAGCCCTGTTGTTGTGGCATCATTGCAAAAACGCTTTCACCTGCTGCTAATTCCCTTCTTGGTACTCAAGGCAATAATTTATCTGAACAAAGAAGCTACGGAGACAGCAGATCCAAGGTAATCATAGGCATGGATGTGGGATGGGGATTTGTGAATGAGTCACGCAGACTCTAGCTTGGGGCTAAAATATAGGCAAGATAAGGAAAGGCAAGATAAGTTTGTCAGTTTCTGCTGCAATAGAGTTTAACACAGTTGAAGAGAATGCAGATAATATACAGTTGAGTCTATTAAACCATCAGTGAAAGTATTGACCTTGGAATAGGGAGGAAACCAAAATATATCACTAATGCAAGTGATATCTTTGAAGAGGTCTATGCCCCACTCTGCAGCTCTCTCCAACCTGCTGCTCTCTATGTTTGATTGCTCTGTGTTTGATTGACTCTCTTAAGCAAGAGCCTGATATGGGGAACTCTGACTTTGCAATCTCATCACAGAATCAAATAGACTTGGAAGAGACTACATAGGCTATCCAGTCCAACCCCCTGCCATGCAGGAAAAGCACAATCAAAGCACCCCTGACAGATGGCCATCCACCTTCTGTTTAAAAGTCTCCAAGGAAGAGACTTTCAAACACACTCCAAGGTAGAGAGTTGGCTCTCATGGTCAGGAAGTTCATACTAAGGTTCAGGTGAAATCGCCAATGCTGTAATTTGAACCCATTGCTCCAAGTCCTGGTCTCCAGAGTAGCAGAAAAGCAAGCCTGCTCCCTCTTCCTTATGACATGCTTTCAAATATTAAATATGACGATTACGTCTCCCCTATGCTTTTCTTCTGCAGAATAAACAGACCCAGCTCTTTAAGCCACTCCTTATAGGGATTCATAGTCTCCAGACTTTTGATTATTTTAGTCACTCTCCTCTAGACATGTTTCAGCTTTTCAATGTCTCTCTTAAATTGTGGTGCCCAGATTTGAACACAGTATTCCAGGTGAAGTCGGACCAAAGCAGAATAGAGGGGCACCTTGACTTCCCATGGGACTTCATCGCACACAATAAAATCAGTGTCTCTACACATTTCAGAAATGGCTACCGATGGAGCCCATCACACAACGCAAGTTCGAACTGTGGGTTTCAATTAATTCACCATTTTTAAGTGTGGCTAAAGATGCCAGACACAGATTCAGGTGAAACATCAGAAAATGCTGCTAGAACATGGCCAAACAGCCCATAAAGCACACAACACCCCAGCAGCAAAAATGCTGTATGATTTCCTGTCCCAGACCTAAATTCCTACAGCCCCATCAGACAGGGCAATTTTAACATCATAGGATGCTTTAACTCCATCTGGGGGACAGAGACCGACGTCAGATATTCACAATGTTGTGGGACTTCTGGAGTAAGTTCTGTGACGAAATGAAAATCATGCGTAGTTCACGTTTGATCAGCCCACATACTGTCTTGCCGGAGAAAGAAAATATGCCACGCAGATGAACAGTAAAGAACAAATAGTTAACTCTTTGTAGTTGTCCATGTGGAGAATCTCCTTTTAGCAGCTTATGAAGTGAGAGCATACTCCAAACTCTCACTCTGTCTGCTTCCCTTCCCTTCTCTGTAAGCACCTGCATAGCTCAAGCCTGAAAAATATAACTGTATCCAAAAGTCCCATCTCCCCAGGCGTAGTCCGGCCAATCAGCATCATGCATCTTAATTTACAATTGACACACACACGCACACACACACACACACAAAGGGATTTCTTGCATGCTTCAACAGGCTCCACCCCCAAGTGGGGTTAATTTGTTGCTGGACGTTTCCACCTCAACACAGGAGGCTTCCTATGTTGTGCTGGCTGCAGTGGAGCCAACACAGGGTCTCCTCGCAATGGCAACACATTTCCCATGTAATGGGGAAAGCATTGTTGAGAAGCAGCTGGATGTGGCGCAATAGATTTGTCCTGCTGCTCTCTCTTTCCTTGTGGAGGCCCAGCAAAGCAGGATGCTTGGCCAGAAATTTCTGATAAGGTCCCTAGTCCAGACAAGAACAGACCCATTGAATCCATTGAACTTACATGAGAAATGGCTTAGCATGTTTCTATTGATTCTTTGGTGACGCTCTAGTTTGGACAATGAGTTAACCATAAGCTGTAATTGCATGTCTGTAGCACTCTTAAGGAGCCAGAAAACAGATATGTAGTCAATGATAGACAAAAGCAGTCTCCTGTCAAAGCTTTATCATTTAAACATGCATAGAGAATAAAAAAGTGAAATGTCCTCATTTTGAGCTGCAAGATGTGCTATCTCTCCCCTAGCATGTGTAAGAGTTGGTCTGCATTCGCTTGGCATTGTTGTTGAACTGAAAACCAGGTGCTTTTCAAAGAGATGAAGCCTGACACGGGTAACTTAATCTTTGCATTGAGATGGGACGCTGGAGTCGAAGGGTGGGGGGAAGCCAGGACTGAATGGTAAAACAATGCTACGCCAGGAATATCTTGATTGCCTTGTAGCACTGGTTGTCCCAGGCTCCCTGGCAGGAAGAGAACCCAGAGTCAAAAGGTTGTGCTTTTTCTAATTGAAAATGTAAATTCTTACGTCGGGGCTTAATGATCTACTTTGGCATTTGTGTACATACATGGCTGTACTTCTGTGTGCACACCTGCAGCTGCGTTCACATGTGGCACCCAAGACAATAGGCCCATCTCCTAGATGGCCTCTAGACACCATAGGCAATATAAATGGTAATTTCCTGATGAAGTCATTTGGTGTGGAGTGGCTGCTTTACCCCAGAAAGCCTTGAACACATGACCCTGGTTTCTAACTGCTGTTCCCCGTTCTATACCTGATTGAGCCCAGGGCTGCAAGTCGAAGCGCCCACGGAGGCACATAAACATTAGAGCAGTTTCAACAGCTGCAACAGACTCCCCCTCTTTCTTTCTTCCGCTCCCTCTCTGGCAGTTGTCTTTATTGCTGTAATATTCCCTCAAAGGTCTTTTTTTCCTATTCCCCCTCTTTAGAGGTTCTGGGCCTTTTAGCAGAGCTTAAATCTCTCCTCGCAACATGCAAGCAAGTAGAAAATCATGGTTATTATGATCCTACACGTTTGAGCACCAAATTACATTGGCAGTTTCTCCTGCTTTCTAAATCCCATCATAAAAGCCCTGCAAGTTTTTATTCCAAAAATGGGTCCTAAAATAGTAGATTTCCTGTGGTAATAATCGGCCTTCAAACCTGTATTCTCATGTTTAATTAAAATGACCATAATAAAAAGTGGAAGTTCCATGAAGAGAACTGAAGTTTAAGTTTAGCAGGTGCAGTTTCAACAATTACTACAGGGCTCTTGTAGAAGAAATCAAATTGGTGGTTGCCCAGTTTTCCACAGAGCTCTTATAAAAGGTGTAACATTTGCAGGCTGAGAGTTGCATGTACTGTAGCTTCTTAAAATTGTATGCACAGCTCCCAAAGGGTCAGTGTAGCTGAGTTGGCCCTCCCTTTTCTTCTGATTTCCTATTTATTTGCCTAACAGTGAGAAAAGAGCAATGGCTGTCAATATATGGAATGGATAGAGAAAGATTCTGTGTCTCCTCTTAGCAGTGAAATAAGATTGCTTACATCCTCTGTATGATTGTATAAGTGCACATAGTCCCTGACCGGGATTCACAAGTAGGATATGCTGTTGCAGAGAGAATTCCATAGAATAAAGTATGTTCCTCTTAGAACAGTTAACCAACATGGAACCCTGCAAGGGTTTTTGGACTATATCAGGCCCAGCCAGCATAGAAAATCGAATCCTTGAACTGGAAGAGATCACACGGGCCATCTAGTCTAACCCCTTGCCATGCAACAAAAGCACAAAGTGCCCCCACACATGGTCATCTAGCCTCTGTTTATAAGCCTCTAAGAAAGGAGCTTCCACCATACTCTGAGGCAGAGTTTTGCATTGTTGAACAACTGTCAGGAAGTTCTTCCTAATGTTCAGGTGGAATCTCCTCTCCTGTAATTTAACCCAATGCTCTGAGTCCTAATCTCCAAAGCAACAGAAAACAAGCTTCTTCCCTCTTCCTTATGACTTCCTTTCCAATACTTAAACATGGTGATCATGTCTCCTCTCATTCTTTGCTTCTGCAAGCTAAATGTACCCAACTCTTTTAAGCTTCTCCTCATAGGGATTCATGGTCTCCAGGTCTTTGATCATTTTAGTCACCCTCCTCTGGACACTTTCCAGCTTGTGAATATCTCTTTTGAACTGTGGTGCCCAAAACTGGACACAGTGTTCCAGGTGAGGTCTGACCAAAGCAGAATAGAGAAGCGCCATGACTTCTCTTGATCTAGACACTATACTCCTTTTGATGCAGCCCAAAATCCCATTGGCTTTTTAGCTGCTGCATTACACTGTTGGCTCATGTTTAACTTGTTGTCCACTAAGACTCCCATATATTTTTCACATGTTTTGCTGTCATTCTTTATCTGTGCATTTCATTTTTCCTACCTACATGTAGTATTCTATATATCTCCTTGTTGAAACTCATTTTGTTAGTTTTGGCCCAGCTCTCTAACCTCTAATTAAAAAAGTTATTTTTTAATTCTGATTCTGTCTTCTGGAATTTTTTGCTATCCCTTCCAATTTGTTATAATCTGCAAACTTGATAAGCACTCCCTCTACATCTTATTTATTTATTTATTTATTTATTTATTTATTTATTACTTCAAACTTCTAGACCGCCACTCCCCAAGGGCTTGGAGAGGTTTATAGTAGAATTGAAGAGTGAACATAATACAGAAACAGAATACACTAAAAACAAAACAGTCACAGTTAAATACGAACAAACAAATTATATTATTTCTGACTAACTCTAGTTGGACTTCCACCGTGAGGCCTTAGGGAGGGATCTTCATTCAAGTTAAAGATGTTGAACAAAACTGGGCCCAGGACCGAACCCTGAGGCACTCCACTTTTTTCCTGGATGAAGTGGAACCATTGGTGAGCATCTTTTGGGTTCAGTGGCTTAGCCAATTACAAATCCATGTAATGGTAGTATTGTGTAGCCCACATTTTACTAGTTTATTTGCAAGAAGATGGGGAGCCCTGTCAAATGCCTTACTGAAATCAAGATATGTTACATCCACAGCATTCCTCGGATCTATAAAGTTTGTAATCCTATTGGCAAAAATCATAAGATCTGACATGACTTGTTTTTGAGAAATTCATGTTGACTTTTAGTGATCAAAACATTCTTTTCTAAGTGATTACAAGAGCTTCCCCTTAATGATCTTCTCCAGAATATTTTCTGGTATTAATGTCAAGCTGACTGGACAGTAATTATTTGATTCCTCCTTTTTTCCCTTCTTGAAGATAGGGACATTTGCCCTCCTCCTATCATCTGAGATTTCTTCTGTTTTCCAAGAATACTCAAATATATTTGCTAATAGTTCTGAAATGCCTTCTGCTAGTTCCTTCAAGACTCTTGGATGTAGTTCACCTGGCCCTAGAGACTTGAATTCATTTTAGAGTAGCCAGGTATTCCTGGACTACTTCTTTGCTTATTTTGGATTGCATTTCCCGATTACCTAATCTGCTCCATATTGCTCAGGTTGAACACTGATCTCTCTTTGGGAGAAGACTGAGGCAAAGAAGATGTTAAGTACTTCTGCCTTTTCCCTATCCCGTGTTTGCATTTCACCACCTTCTCCATGCAGAGGCCCTGCTGTTTCCTTGTTCTTCCTTTTTCTGCTGACATAACCAAAGAACCCATTATTATTGTTTTTAATCTGTCTGGCAAGTTTGAGCTCATTTTATGCTTTAGTTGGACCTTTTTCCTACATGTGTTGGTTATTTGCCTGAATTCATCTTTAATGATTTCCCCCCTTTTCCATTTCTTGTACATGTCCCTATTAAATTGTAGCTCAGTTAAAAGTTCTTTGAACATCCATTCTGGTATCTTTAGACTTCTTATTTTTTCTCCTTGTTGGCACTGTTTGTATTTGTGCCTTCAGTATCTCATTTTAAAGAAACCTCCATCATTAACTCCCTTCTCTTTTAGCATTCCTATTCATGGGGCAACACTCAGTATTTCTCGAAATCTCCTGAGGTTAGCTCTCCTAAACTCTAGACTGCACGTCTGACTTCTCTTAGTTTCCCCTTTCCTCTGTATAGCAAACTCCAAAAGCACATGGTTACTCCCAGCTAAGGATCTTACCATTTCCACTCAATTTACCAGGTTCTCAGTGTTTGTGAGGATCAGATCCAAAACAGTCGATTCTCTTGTTGCTTTTCCCACCTTCTGAACAATAAAATCACCTGTAAGGCAAGTGAGGAACTTGTTGGGCTTTGTACTCTTGGGAGAGTTTATTTTTCAATAAATATCAGAATAATTGAAATCTCTCATAACTAATATTATGAGATGATGAGAGTTGTTGTCTAAAATATTTGGGGAATGGGTTTGTGCGGAAATGAGGAAACCTCAGTCTGTAAAAGATGCTGAGCCAAGTAGTCTGTAACTGTCCTAGGTTCTTAATATTCCACCCATGTTTTAGTCATTGTTGCTTGCATAATTGGGTTTGAGGAATGGGTGTAGGTTTCAGTGTGGTATGAAAGGGCAAGGAGCAAGGCTTGTTCACTCATCCATCAGTGTGGTCCTTCTTGGGTATCTTGGAAACATACCTCCCCTTCCCACTTTCACCATTACTTCCATAATGGGGAGCCAACTATCTTTGTGGTGGAAAGGATGCAATTAGGAATGTATAGTAGCTGTCTCTGTATTCATTAGCCATTAGCTGCCATTTCAGTCGGACAATGAAGCCTCTTTGAGGGCTCACATTTACTTGTTTCACCAGAACAGCTATTTGCAGTTCTGACCCTGCATGTCAAGCATGCATGGCTTGCTTGTAGTACAGTCAAGCTAAGGTAGCATTTCAAACTAATTGCCATTTTATCTGTGGGGATCTTGGGAGTTGCAGTCTAAAGAAAAAACTTTGTTAGTATTGTTCACTTAGATATTTCTATAAATAATGACAAATGTCCTTCTCAGTGGTTCCATATATAAGAGTGTCCCTCACTATTATATAGGATTGGGAAATAAATAGTCTCCCTAATGCCCCCACCCCCAAATATGTGCACTATACTTGTGTTGCTCAATAAATGTTTGGAAGACTCTGTATATTATTGGAAAAGATAGGGCACAATTTTCATTTGATACATTTGCAAATGTGTGTTGGTCTTGCATGAGTCCAGATCCAGGAATTGGCCAACCCTTCTGTTGATCAATGAGATTGACTATCTGGCCGATTGCAGGAAACTTTGGGATAGTGGGAAGGATTCAAATGAGTGGACGCTCTCTGTGTGGTGCAGGAGAGGTGCCATCTTCAGAGCTAGGTCAGCTGAACTACTTGCTGCATACCTCATATCCCATGAGAGGATCCCTCTGTTAACAGTGCCAAAGAGACACTGGTAATGGATGTCCTGGATTATGGACCAAAAAGTTATGCCAAATGAAAAAGGAACCCAACATAATAGACTATACACCCAGAAATACAACAAGTGTGCAGAACCTGTTAACTTCAGGGTGGTTGGGTGGAATACTGTTTTGAAAGGGATTGCTGAGATCATGAAAATATGTACCCCTCCACCACCACTAGAGTAAAACCAAATTACTCCACCAGGCCAGCTAGCTAATAGGTTCAAACCTTGATTTAAATCCCCCAGGGCTGTGCAAACGGAACAGACTCCTGAGAGGAAGGAGCCAGTGAGTTGCCATGGGCTTTGCAGGCATCCCTACCCTCAAATTTGGCTTTGTATTAAATTGTGCAGATTGCTTTTTGAAATCCCTCAAGGCAGCAATTAGCTGGGTATTAACAGGTGATTCTACGTAGAGTGACCCACAGCACAGCACTGAATTCATGTGACAAGGTACTGCGGTCAAGGTTGCAAACATGGTAAATTGGTTGTGGTTGATAGTTTTGGATTTGGGTATGGTGGAAAGGGAAGAACTCGGAAAGGTTGCCTTTTAGGGAACTATAAGGGGAAATGTTGCTTTTTTATGATGGCTCTCAGAAATCCACTTGTACGTGCATTCTGTGAGGTATAGTGCAAAAAGTAGTGTTTTACAAGCACTACATAGGAAACTAGGACTGATCAGGGCAATGTGAGGCAAAACATGAGATTGCATTCTTCTGTTTTGCACGGGGAACTTTAGATGGACTGCTTGTTCTGTTTCATTTTATCATTAGCAACAGGACAGTTATCCCCAACTGTTCCTCTGAGAATCAGGTTGGTTTTGGTGGGTTTAGAGTAGGGCATACACATGGCTCATGAACATTTATCTAAACTGAAGGAAATGATGGGGAGCCTCAAGAGAAAAAGCAGTGGGTGTTTCTGTCTTGTGTGCTTAAAAGTAGAGCTACTCCTGACAGGTAAGAACATAAGAACATAAGAAGAGCCATGCTGAATCGGGCCTCAGCCCATCTAGTCCAGCATTCTGTGTCACACAGTGGCCCACCAGTTGTACACAGGGATCTCGAGCAGAAAGGAGGGCAAAACCCTCACCTGCTCCCGACCCCCCACAACCAGTACCCGGGGAAAATCCTGCCTGCCTCCATCAACACAGAGGTGGCACTTGGATGTCCATTTCAGTAACTATTGATTATTTATTTACATCATTTATATTCTGCCCTTCTCACCCCGCAGGGGACTTAGGGCGGATCACAATGCACATATACAGGCAAACATTCAACATACAGTATATAGACAGACAATGAGCTGCACAATTGGCCGAGAGCTCACGGCCTGGCAGGCCTCAAACTCATGACCTTCTGGTCAGTAGAGATCTTATGCACCTGACTCCCAGCCACATTCCCGGTAGGATGTTGCTGGGTTGAATATACCATCCTTGTCTTTTTTCTCACTTCTAATCTTTATTTTTTGATTTTTCTCTTCACAGGGAGCTGAATGGAAACAACATCACCCGTATCAACAAACATGACTTTGCTGGACTGAAGCAGCTGCGAGTTTTGTGAGTACCTTCACAATGTTACTACCCCACCTACCCCCATCATCTCAGAAATTTATTGCACTGTAGCACTACTGTATCTATTTGGGGTTTCCTTTAACCAATTATGAATATAGTTTCCAAAATAAATCTGGTCCCTGCCTTGAAGGAGGGACATAGACTTTATACAGTATGACCCCCATATCCGCCATTACATTTACTGATGCTCCCAGAAAATACCCCCCTTGAAGTGTTTGTTGGCTTCTCTATGTCCTTCGGTGTGATTTTCTAACAGCTTCAAGTCCCTGGTGGTGCAGTGGGTTAAACCGCTGAGATGCCCACTGTAAGCCCCAACCTAGCAGTTCTGCCAACCTAGCAGTTTGAAAACATGCAAATGTGAGTAGATCAATAGGTATTGCTCCAGCAGGAAAGTAACTGTGCTCCATGCAGTCATGCCGGCCACATGACCTTGGAGGTGTCTATGGACAATGCCGGCTCTTTGGCTTAGAAATGGAGATGAGCACCAACTTCCAGAGTCAAACACATCTAGACTTAATGTCAGGAGGAAACCTTTACCATTTACCTTTACCTTCCAGCCCAAGTATACTCAAAATATAGGGTCTGCCATTATCCATGGTTTCAGGTATCTACAGGGGGTCTTGAAACATATCTCTGTGGATACAAGGGTGTGTGTTTGTCATACTATATTTAGGTCTACCAACAAACATGGACTCTAACAGTGTTATTATTCCTTTGTTATAGGCAGCTGATGGAAAACCAGATCAGTGTAGTGGAGCGAGGGGTGTTCGACGACATGAAGGAGCTCGAGCGACTGTGAGTTTTTCAGGGATCTCGGCACAATATGGAAGTTGGGGATTTATTTATTTATCATATCAGAAGTGAACCAAGGGTACAGTTGTCATGCATTCAAAAAACCCACAAAGTTAAAAACTTGGCATGGGGATAAGGAGAGTAAACAAATAAAAAGAAGCCTCTGCTTTCTGTTTCCATCTAGGTTTCCATTGTGGGGGTGGTGGGTTTTTTGATGCTCAAGGTAGAACAGAGGTAAAATTTAGCAGAGCTGCGGAAGAATATTCTCCATGGCCCAAGGCAGTCCTCTCCCACACCCACATCAAGAACTGTTTCTTTCCACCCCCACCTCCACGCTGACACAAGCAGATGGTGTAAGCACTACGTGTTTTTAACACCCAGCCCTTAACAGCCTGGCTGGCATTTACACCCAGATGCTTCCCAATCTGTTTGCTGTTGCTTTCAGATACAAAATAATTCTCAGCAGTGTGCATTCAGTCAAGGGTAGTGCACCAATGAACCTAAGTGATCACTGCAATTTTATAACATCTGTAAAAAAAAACCCTACTTCTAAAATTTGTTGTTCTCTTTAAACATTCCCTTTCATTGTTCTACCGTTACGACTAGCAGGAAGGTAGGGGCAGGTCTAATTCTATCCTGGGTGAAATATGTATTATTGCATATCATTTCTTGCCTTCCTAATTGCCAATGCCAGATAAGAAGAGCTTTATATAAGGATAAAAAGCTCCTACAGCCTTCATATGTGAAGTTTCATAATAATGATAGATTTCAGTTTACTACTGGACATTAGAACTGTGTCACTGTAGCAGTTCGTTTCATTCTATGCCCACTATCTGGCTTTTAACTATGTTCTGTCCAAAATCTTACAGCATATCCCTTAAGACGATGCCAGACAAAGTAGTGGTCCATTTACTGATGCTGATCCATAACCCTGTGTATGCCAGTTCACGACATGTTTCAGGGAAAGAAACAATTATATCTAATGAATACAAATATGGTACATGTTCCTGGCAGGTTGGAGAAGAAATTTGGTGGTCCCAATATCAAATCGTTTAATAAGCTTTGTTCTAAGAGACTGGTTGGCGATTCAAATCCAGGGGACAGGGTGAGCTCCTGCTGTTAGCTGCTGAACTTGCTGACCAAAAGGTCAGCAGCTTGAATCCGGAGAGTGTGGTGAGCTCCTGCTGTTAGCCCCAGCTTCTGCCAACCATTACATGGAGTCATGCTGGCCACATAACCTAGGAGGTGTCTACGGATAATGCCGGCTCTTCGGCTTAGCAATGGAGAAGAACACCAAACTCCAGAGTTGGACATGACTAGACTTGACGTCAGGGGGAAACCTTTACCTTTTACAGGCTAAAAATTGGGGCCCAGTGTATGAGGTTTGTATATTTCAGGTTAAGAATACCTTTCTCTAAAATGTGAGTGCTGTGTGTAATTAATAGTAGAACAAACCTTGAATATTCAAGTTAAGTTGAAAGTAGCTATCCACTCTTTCTAGCTAAAAGGGGCTATTTAAGTGTACATGTTGTATTATTAGCACTAGCTTAAATGTCAGTTTTTGTTTCATTTATCTTTCTTGTTCAGTTGCATGAAGAAAGTAACAAACGTGGACCAAGGGAATTGGGGACAGGGTTAATAATGTTCATTAGCTCGTGGCAGAGGGAGAGCATTTCATGATCATTCCAGGCTTGCTGTGCAAATGGCTTGGGAAGAAAGGACTGTTTTAATGAAGTGGGATTCAGGAATCCCCCTTAGTGCTAGCTGCTTGTGATGTCTCTGAAGGTACTTATGATATCTTCTGTCTGCCTTCTTTTCCTCTAGACGCCTGAATCGGAACCAGCTGCACACATTGCCAGAGCTGTTGTTCCAGAATAACCAGGCGTTGTCTCGACTGTAAGTATTCAGATACATTTTATCTGTTGCTTGTTATTCAGTGTTGTACTCTTCTGTTCTTTGGAGGAATCACATTGAGAGTGAGCTGCAAATCTGGAATGGGAATGCAGCAAAAACCACAACGTTTAAAATGTAAGCTTTGTATCAGAAGAATTAAACGGGGCAGGTATGAAAACAGCTGGAATCTGTGGCATAATTTCTGGGTTTTGGATCTTTCAAATGGGAATCAATGACTGTTTATTAACTTTGCATCTGTCGCTGCCTCTTGAAATTCTGTCCACAAAGAGCTGGAAGGTCAGAGGACTAACTGATGTTGGTGCTGATTACGGGCCCTTCCAGACAGGTCCCTATATCCCAGGATCTGATCACAGGTTTTCTGCTTTAAACTGGATTATATGAGTCCACACTGCCAAATAATCTGGGATAAACAGAAAACCTGGGATCAGATCCTGGGATATAGGGCCTGTCTGGAAGGGCCCTAGACATGATACTCCTGGTGGACTCTATAAGTCCACCAGGACATATCACATTTTTGCTGTTACCCACATCAAAGCTCCTACATTCATGGGTTAACACAGGTCCTATATAAATTACACTATGTAACAAAATTAGAAACATTTTTTGTTCCTGATTTGAAAGTGTTATTTGCATAGAATCCAAAGTAGTTGTTATATTCCAGAAACTTCATTTTTTGTGGCTGCTACAAACCATGTTGAATTGGCTGAGAGAATTAGATATTCATTGGCAACTACAGTGCTTATCCAACCTTCACGCATCCAACGTTCTTTATTATCCAATGCAGTCTGCCTCCCACCCGGATCCACAGCTGCTTCAATACAATGTTTTGGTGCTGAATTCATAAATACAGTAATTACTACATAACGTTACCATGTATTGAGCTGTTTTTTCTGTCGATTTGTTGTAAAATATGATGTTTTGGTGCTTAATTTGTAAAATCATAACGTAATTGGAGGTTTAATAGGCTTTTCCTTATCCCTCCTTATTATCCAACATTTTTGCTTATCTAACGTTCTGCCGGTCCATTTATGTTGGATAAATGAGACTCTACTGTATAGCAAAATGTGCTGCAGGATGTTCCACAAAAACAAAGGGGGTTTTTCCCCATGTTTTTATGATAGCACCAAATAAAAAATGATATTTATAACCCTGGGACAAAAATCAGGTTACATAGTGTTATGAATGCCATTTGTACTGAGCCTTTCTGAAGGGCAAATGAGATATAGAAATTTAGATGTTCTTAATGTTATTATCATTATTGTATTTTATTTGAACTGGTCAACAGATGATAACAAAAGCCAGGTATTATATATTTTAAAATATGTTTTAAAGAACTTCAGGAGGAAGATGTGCATGAAAATATGTTTTTCACTTTTGAATCCATCTCCTTGCAATAGAAGTTTCCATATCAATGGATAGTGAATCTATTCAGAGATTTAGGCCCCTTCCACACAGCTGTATAAAATCCACATGGAGCTGGATTATATGGTAGTGCAGATTCAGATAACCTGTTTTAAAGCAGATATTGTGGATTGTCTGCCTTGATATTCTGGGTTATATGGCTGTGTGGAAGGGCCCTACGTCTGAACTTTAGAACTTTAAAGGTGCCACCCAGAGTTCTTAATCCTACTTCCAACAAATACATACTTCAAATTCAGAGCAGATTCACTGCAAAACTTGATACCACAACCCACTTAAATAGATAAAAATGCACTGGTATAGATCAGAGAACAACACAGGAATGTGTAGAATGCTAAATTAGGACCTTCAGTGTCCCTCACAATCTCCTTGATCCAATAACATCTAGAAATTGTTTTCAGACTTAGCTGCAAAAACGACAGCTCTCCAAGTAGCATACTGATTTATTCCTTGGAACAAAAAGCTTAACTGCTTATTTGTTTGTAAGTGTTGTATTTTCTTTAAATATGGTTTTTAAGTATCAGAGAAGATCTGACGCTACGGGGCCCTTCCACACAGCCATATAACCCAAGGCCCTTCTACACAGCCCTATATCTCAGAATATTAAGGCAGAAAATCCCATAATATCTGCTTTGAACTGGAATCTATGGCTGTGTGGACTCAGATAATCCAGTTCATAGCAGATATTGTGGGATTTTCTGCCTTGATATCCTAGGTTGTATGGCTCTGTGGAGGGCCCCCAGAATATCAAGGCCAAAAATCCCACAATATCTGCTTTGGACTGGATTATCTTAGTCCACACTGCAATATATCCCAGTTCATATAATGTGGGATTTTATTTTTATTTACTTATTTATTAGTTTTGTACACTGCCATTCCCAGAGGCTTACAGAATTACAGAATTTCAGCACAACAATAAAACAATAAAACCATACACATTAAAATATCATTAAGACTCGAAGGCTTGTCTAAACAAGAAGGTCTTACAAGCTTTGCGAAAAGTTACCAAATTTTGCAAAGCCCGAGTCTCAGGGGGCAGATCATTCCACAAAACTGGGGCGATGATAGAGAAGGCCCTTTGTCAGGTTGTCGTCAGGTGGTAAGCCTTCACGCCAGGAACATCTAAGAGATTCTGATCTTCTGATTGCAGTGATCTCAAGGGACTATATGGAGACAGGCGATCCCTCAAGTACACTGGCCCCAGACCATATAAGGCCTTAAAAGTTAAGACTAATACTTTGAAAGTGATCTGGTACTCAGTTGGTAGCCAGTGCAGACCCTGTAGGACAAAGGTGATACGACAACTCACAGGCTCCCCTGCGAGTAGCCGGGCTGCGGCATTCTGCACTAGCTTGAGTTTCCGGATCACCGTCAAAGGCAGGCCAATGTAGAGAGCATTACAGTAGTCAAGTCGTGAGATGACCGTGGCCTGGATCACCGTGGCCAGGTCGTTCCGGGACAAATAGGGGGCCAGCCACCTAGCCTGTCGCAGATGGAAAAATGCTGTTCTGCTGACAGCGGAGATTTGGGCCTCCATTGACAGCAGAGGGGCCAAAAGGACTCCTAGGCTTTTTACTGATGATGACGGGCATAGTGCCACGCCATCCAGGGTTGGCAGCTGTGTGGAAGGGGCCTCAGTAATACGGTGAGGCAAATCCTTTAATGATGCAGGATTTGGTCAGTGGGGCAATAGAAATACTGAAGGAATAAGAGACCATCCGCCACAGGCAACCGACAAGTCTGTACTAGAACTGAGATATCTGCAGCGATCCTGTTCTTCCACATACTGAATACATGGATCAGCACACTCTGCCATGTTTTTGCTGGTTCATGTTTATCAGTCAATAGAGTTTTCTCCTGAGAAGAATTAGAACCAGTAGAAGAAGCCTTTGTTTAAAAGGCTTAGAGAAGAATTGTTCAGAGATAGGGGCGAATAATTACTCTGACTTTAAGTTTAGGAAGGAAGACCAGATTGTATTGCAGAAAATGAAAGACTTGTTAAATGGGGGCAAAATATAATGGAAAGAAAGCTACTTATTATATTTTGAAATTTCAAGAAGGATTGAAAGCTGAGAACCTTGGAATTATTCTGTCAGTGATGGAAACCATTTTTTGGGAAGCCAGTGTATCATGATAATCTTTTCTCATGGTGAAGCAACTTTTCAGCTGCAATTATCGGTTCAATAAGCTGAAATTCATGCTATGAAAAAGTACCGAGCGGCAAAACTGGGCCACTGAGATACATTTCTGGAGCAGTTATGGATTCTGGCTTAGTCACATGCATGAAATTTCAAAAGCTGATTAATATATTTGACCATAGTTATAACTAGAAGGATGTTCTGCAGTATCTCTAGTTCTGAATTGAAATAGCCCTCAGTTGGAACAATTGGATGAAATAATGCAATATCATGTGCATGGAATGTTTGCCCCACAAAGGGACATTGAATGGAAGGGACATTTTGCTACAGTGGTGTCAAGTAGTTTTTAGTACTATACTGGTGTACTTTTTAATGTACTTTTTAGTATTTGTCTACTACCCTATGGATTACCTGTTTTTTTCTGTATCAGGAGCGACTTGAGAAACTGCAAGTTGCTTCTGGTGTGAAAGAATTGGCAGTCTGCAAGGACATTGCCCAGGGGATGCTCAGATGTTTTACCTTCCTGTGGGAGGCTTCTCTCATGTTTCTGCATGGGAAGCTGAAACTGATAGACGGGAGCTCACCTCGCTCTCCGGATTCGAAATGCCGACCTTTCAGTCAGCAGTCCTGCCACACACAAGGGATTAACCCAGGCCTGGGCAAACTTTGGCCCTCCAGGTGTTTTGGAATCCAACTCCTACAATTGTGGGAATTGGATTCCAAAACACCTGGAGGGCCAAAGTTTGCCCAGGCCTGGTTTAACCCATTGCACCACCGGGGGCTCCAGATTACCTGCTGAAATAACTAGAATAGGCCATGTATGAGTGAAAATTGAATTTTTATCTCGTGGTATTGAATATGAAGCTTCATGTTTTCCTCACTTTTACTTTCTATTCCTAATGGTTAAGAATAAAACTAAGCAAAGCAAATTATAAGTGATGCCTTTCAAAATTAAATAGATAGATTTAAGGCAAAACATTAAAATAAAATAATTAATTTAGAGAAGTCGAAAACATGATTTCTTGTGTATACTTCCATAGTTTAAAGGTTCATCCCAATAGCATTAGATGTCCACTTGTGTATAAAACATGCTCATGTATTTCTTTGACTTCCATAAATGAAAAAGAACGCATGATTTGCATGACAGGTTTTCTTCTATGCACTAGCAGCTATTAACAAAACATTATCGAAATCATAGGGGATGGGCATTTGTCGAGGCTCATTATGACATGTTGGAGGGATGCGAAAAGAGCTTCTGGCAAAGCTTTTCAGTTAGAAAAAGCCACTTTCATAATATAAGTGTATACACACATGTGTGTGTGTGTGTGTGTGCGGATTGTATGTGCCTGCCCACATTCAATCTTGCACATCCCCCATACATTGAAGGTAGGCACATTAGCAAAAATATAGCTGGCAGTCGAAGAAATACTGGCAGCAACTGACTCATAACTTGAGCTAAGCCTTTGGCTCAAGACAGTTAACTAGGAATTTTGAGCATTTAGTATGAGTCATTTCATTTTCTCGGTTTTGTTCTTTTCCTATCTTGGTCCCTGCTCATTTTCCAGAACCGTCTTAATATTCAGTTTCTATATCCCAAAGTCTAATCTTCTTGACCTTCATATGAGGATGGATTTATGAAATGTACAAATTGATTTTATTACATGCAGCCTTGATATTCTTGTATATAGGGGGCGATAAAAAACACTTAATCAATTTGAAATTAAAATTGTTACAATAATTACGAAAAATTAAATGGTTGTGACATTTTCACTAAGTAAAAAAATTTGACACAGAGGAAAGGTTGCAGTTTTGCTGTCAGAGAATATTTACAACTTTCTTCTCCATTTATTATCCTTTTCGTTAAAAATGATCTTTTAATAGTTTTTTGTTTGGAAAGAGATTAGAAAGACGATATGAAACAGTAGAACAGTGAAAAGACCAATGGAACAGTGAAAAGACTGTCAATGGCTGTTAGGAGTTTATGCTTGCATGCATTATATATTTAGATATGAAGTGTTAAATACACTGAATATCTAAGTTGTACATTGCTGAAAACTGAAAAACTGTGACAGAGAACAGTTTTATTTCTGTCCTCTAAAGCTATTCTAGGAGCCAGTGTGGTGTTGTGAGTTGAGCGTTGGAGTAAGGGTGCTTCCAGACAGTCCCAAAAGGCGTGTTTTAAATCTGGGGTAAAAAATCGCGGGACTTGACAGCAGGTCCACACACAGACCTGTCAGTACTGAGAAATTGTCCCCGTTGTTCTTCCTTTGAAGTGAATCAAGATGGACGGGGGATATCTGGCTGAAGTTTTTTTTATTTTAAAAAAGGCACTAATTATAAGCTGGACCTCATATGCACACATGCAAATCTCTTAATGTAAAGACACGCAGATTTATATGTGCACATATGAGGTCCAGTGCATAATGGAGTGAATTAAAAAAAACTTCAGTCGGATCTCTCACTTCCCCTAATTTTTAATTCAAGCTCTGTTTAATATTATAAAGTTTAAATGAAAGAGTTTCAGAGAGTTCTAACTGCTTCCCACTGGTGCTTCCCTTGAGCCACCAGTGTGTCCATGGCTCCATGTTTTGACAGTCCAATCAACTGATCAGCTGTTTTGGGTTTTTCAAAAAGTGCACATGTGCTGGGGCAGTCCACACAGGGGGAAGGGAAGGAAAGCACATATTCTGCATTATTGCAGGCAGGGCTGCTGGGGGGGTTAAGGGTTCAGCCCCCCCTTGAAATGTGTCAGATTTTTTTTAAAAAAACCCCTTGGTTTACTTGTGAATTTTAACTGGTTAACCCATTAATTAGTAAACCAGGGTTTTTTTTAAAAAACTGACACATTTCGGGAGGGGTTTGAACCCTTAACCCCCCCCCCCCCCGGCTATGGCCTTACTGCAGGAAATATAATCATGCGAAGTTGCGCATTTTAGGGGCAGAATTGGGTTTTTAGCACACCTTTTTAACATGTGCTTTTCAGCTGTTAACCCAGTTCTGCCCGCAGTGTGTTAAAACTTCATGTAGCCACCCCGCCTTTTAACCTGGTTACTTCCAGGGTTTTAACCATTTATAGAAAGGTCCTAGGATTCCAGAGGCCAGGGTTCATATCCTGCTCAGCCGTGAAAACCCATTGGGTGACATGGGCAAGTCACACATTCTCAATCTTTAAAAAACCCCATTATAGGGTTGCCTTAGGACTGCCATTAGTCAGAAATGAATTGAAGGCACATTGCAACAATAATGTTACTTTTATAGTTCCATAAAATATACAAAACCAATCCCTGGCTGTATCTACACTGTATAATTAGTGCAGTTCGACACTACTTTCACTGTGACGGTACATTGTTGTGAAATTTGTAGTTTGGGGAAGCACCACTATTCCGGCAGAATAGACTAAAGATATTGTAAAACTTCAACTCCATATTCCATATAATTCAGCCATGCTAGTAAAAATGATGTCAAACTACTTTAACTGTATAGTGTAGGTTCACCTTTTTCTCTAAGAGATAAAAATTTCTAATTAAAAACACAATAATATTGTTGTGTTTTATTTTTACCTAGGCAAGCCAACCTCTGCAAACTGTCTGAACTGGGAGAAAAAGTAAATAGACTGTTTTTCTGCACCGTGCTCTTAGCTATCTGGTAATGTAGAAGTCGATCTTTGCCAGCCAGTGGGTGGCATTCTCTCACTAGCAAAAGGGCACAACAACCACAGGAGAAAATCAGATATTTTAGAGAGTAGACATTTCTCCTCATTTAACTCCATTTCATAGGGTGCCAAATTGATTTCTGTGGGTTGTCAGTTTGGCTTGGTTTATTAGGAACGCTGATCTCTCAAGAACAAGGAAGGGAGAGATGTGCAACCATCTCCAGTACAGCCAGGGACGCGCTTCTCATCCAGATGTAAGATCTTAGGAAGAAGTGTGAAAAGGAAGTTCGAAGGAGATGGTTTCCTCTGTTTTGTATGCCACATAAAAGGACAGGAGAGGGGATAGCCCTGTGCCAAAGCCCTGTAAAAGGCATGGTTTTTGAGGCGGCCATTGCCATGGCAGCGGCCAACTTGATCTGGCTCCTTGCCATTGGCTTACGACTTTGCTCCTCCAAGCTCTTTATCAGTTGTTCACTGTTGTTTGATAGTGTGTCCCTCCCAATAATATATCCCCCAGTAAATAAAAATGTCCAGTTTGTAGATTTATGTGAGGAGGTCTAGGACATATCGTTAAACAACCCCTAATAAGGGAGCCAGGCTGGATTCAATGAGAAAGTTGTGGGTGGATTAAGCCCTACACGCAGAGGAGAAATCTATTTCTGCAGCAGCTCTTGCCTGACTGAATGATTTACAGCCTTCAGTCCATTACAATATAAATTTAAAAACAGCATGCAGATAATATTGCATGGTAGCATGGTAATCCCTAAGCCTTTTTAGATATGGCAAACTCAGCCTAGATAAATAAATTGGATCTATAACAAAATGCTACATGCAAGCACATTACTCCTGGTTTCATCAGTGTGGGTTGAGAGGTGGTCAGGAAACATGGAAGCAAGCAACATGTCTTCTGTTGCTGGTTTTGAAAAAAGAAAGATGAGCCCTCAACCTACTTTAGTACTTTGGTCTTGCCTTTCCAAAAGTCTTGGACTTTAGTTTCCCCAGTCAGCATAGCTATTAGTAAGGGGGTCTTGGAGCTGAAGTTGAAAAGTAACTGGAGAGTCAGATTTGTTCTCTTTGTTATTACAGTAGAGTCTCGCTTATCCAACATAAATGGGTCGACAGAACGTTGGATAAGCGAAAATGCTGGATAATAAGGAGGGATTGAGGAAAAGTCTACTAAATGTCAAATTACGTTATGATTTTACAAATAAAGCACCTAAACACCACGTTTTACAACAAATCGACAGAAAAAGCAGTTCAATACATGGTAACGTTATGTAGTAATTACTATATTTACAAATTTAGCACCAAAACATTGCAATGTATTGAAACAGCTGTGGATCCGGGCAGGAGGTAGACTGCGTTAGATAATGCAGAATGTTGGATGGATGAAGGTTGGATAAGCGAGACACTACTATACCACCACCACCACCCTGCTTTCTCTTTCAGGATCCAAACCAGTGAGCAATAGCTTACACATAATTCAAACATCAAAGTAAACTGGGGGTAAACATACTTTTCTCAATAACCAGTTTTGTGGGGAGAATAATTTTGCCCCACGGGTGCAGCATTTGAAATGTACTTTATCAAATTTGAAGTATCATGTTTTTCTACATACCACAAGGTTTCACTGCGTGTTCTGAGACCGTGTTTGTGTGTGTGTGTGGCCTCATTTTGTTTCTGAAGAGAGTGGCTTGATACCACTCACTTGCAGCATTTGGAGGAATTGTGTTTATTGTTATTAAGAGATAACAAAATGTATGATTCATATCCTATGACCTGAGCATTTCCTAAAATGACATGGCTGAGAAGAATATGTCAAATAAGAATTCAAGGCCATCCAAAGAGCTGGATAAGGATACTGTGATCGCTGTGCTCTGGTACCATGCCGTGGACTTGGGGCTCTTTATTCAGTTTTATGGGGCACTGGAAGTCCTACCAGAATAGTACAGCAGTTCATTGGTTGATTTAGGGGTGTCCCTGTAATGGCTACTTATCATCTGCCCTGCCTGTTCATCTGTGTGAGGGAACAGGCTTAGTTGGTCAAAGAAATCAAATCTCTATGCTGTCTTAACACTAAACTTTAAACTGCAGTAGCATTGGCTTGTCATTCTAAGCATACGTTTTAGATTAGCTATGGACATTATTATAGATCTTGAGGTGATACACAGCTTCACAGTACTCCATAGCAAAATATGGTGTTAATTGAAGTGTATACGGGGTCACGGTGGTTGAGCCACTGAACTTGTTGACCTGAACGTTGGTAGTTCGATTACACGGGTTGGGATGAGCGCCCACTGTTAGCCCCAGCTCTTGACAGCCTAGCAGTTTGAAAACATCTAAATGTGAGTAGATTAATAGGTACTGCCTTAGAGGAAGGCAAACATTTGCTCCAACCAATCATGCCGGCCACACGATCAGCAGGTGTCTATGGATAATGCATGCTCCTCGGCTTGGAACTAGAGATAAACACCTTCCCCAGAGCCAGAGTTGAGCACCGCCTTCAGAAGCCAGAGATGAAAGGGGAAGCCTTTGCCTTTGTCTGTGAATTTCTGACTCATTGTATCAAGGCATTGAATGTTTGCTTGTGTTTGTGTCTGTATATCCGCTCTGAGTCCCTTGGGAAGATAAGGAGGAATATAAATCAAGTGTTGTATTATTTTATTATTATATCTGATTTACAACTGTATTTTAAACTGGACATTTGATTTGACATTTATTTCCCCAAATATCCTGGGTTATACATAAGTTGAACTAGGACAAACATACATAAATAGCATACACTGGCTGGAACTGTGCCTGCATGAAAGTCACCTCTGGATTTTACAATTAAGGTAATCATTGTGAAGTGGAAACCTCCACCACCTGCTTTAAATAGCTCCGTCTTTGATACCAGCCTTGTAAATCCAAATTTCATCAGCAGAAGATGGATGAGGAGGGAGTCATCTAGGATGCCTGGAAATACTATGTAAATCCCCCCTGGTTTCACTATCTATCTATCTATCTATCTATCTATCTATCTATCTATCTATCTATAATTCTCCAGAAGACAGGAGCAGAAATCTGAACAATCTTAACAGATTAGAGAGATGGGCCAAAACAAACAACATGAAGTTCAACAGTGACAAATGCAAGATACTCCACTTAGGCAGAAAAAAATGAAATGCAAAGAAACTCAGTGGGGGATGACTGGCTCGAGAGCAGTACGTGTGAAAAAGATATTGGAGTCCTCGTGAAAAACAAGTTAAACATGAGCCAACAATGTAATGCGGTGACTAAAAAGGCCAATGGGATTCTGGCCTGCGGAAATAGGAGTATAGTGGCTTGATCCAGGGAAGTCATGCTACCCCTCTATTCTGCTTTCGTTAGACCACAGTACTGTGTCCAGTTCTGGGCACCACAATTGAAGGGAGATGTTGACAAGCTGAACTCTGTCCAGATGGGGGTGACTAAAATGATCATGGGTCTGGAGAATAAGCCATGTGAGGAGCAGCTTAAAGAGCTGGGCATGTTTAGCCTGAAGAAGGGAAGACAGAAAGGCGACATGATGGCCATGTATAAATATGTGAGGGGAAGTCACAGGGAGGAGGGAGCAGGCTTGTTTTCTGCTTCCCTGGAGGCTAGGATGCGGAACAATGGCTTCAAACTACAGGAAAGGAGATTTTGCTGGAGCATGAGGAAGAACTTCCTAACTCTGAGTGCTGTTCAGCAGTGGAACTCTCTGCCCTAGAGTGTTTTGGAGGCTCCTTCTTTGGAGGCTTTTAAGCAGAAGCTGGTTGGCCATCTGTTGGGGGTGCTTTGAATGCAATTTTCCTGGACTGGATGGCCCATGAGGTCTCTGACAACTCTATGATTCTATATCATGTTTTTACATAATGCCCCTGTGCACACACACAAAAATAAAAGACAAATTACTTTTTCCAATTACAACAATTATGATCCCCTGGCAAAGTCAATGGAAATTGTAGTGCAAAATATCTTTCTTCAGAAGCTTTGCATTTCCAAGCTCTGCATTCACACATTGGTAGGACATTCTCCTTGGAACTGAAGGATTCATGATACAAGCTGTCTTAGATATTAGAGAACCAGTGTGGTGGTGTGGTTTGAGCACTGGACGATGGCTCTGGAGATCAGGGTTCAAATCCATACTTGGCTATGGAAAGCCACTGGGTGACAGTATGAAGGCCACATTCACTCGGTAACAGAGAAAGGCAAAGACCCCACTAAACAAATCTAACCAAGAAAAACCCTTGAATATCATTTTCTCATTGAGCTTAGGTAGATTCAAATGAAGTACAGTTGATTACGGTGGATGAAAATCTGAGCACTACCAGCATTGCTAGCACTAAAAAAAAACCAGTTGTCATGTGTCAGCATGTGAAAGGCAGCTCGAACTAGTGATACCCTACAAGTCAACTATCCTTCCATTCGCTTGATAAAGCTCATTCATTTCAGAACACCACCTCCTCTTAAATACAAAGCAGGCCAGACAAGAATCAGGGACAGCTAATCACCTCTCAACAAAGGATTCCCCCAGGCAGTAAGAAGCCAGACCTTGAAACTGCTAAGCCATTAAATGCTAATCAAAGTGGCCAGTGGAAACATTCACACCTACCTCAAACAGACAAGAGTTCTTTCTCCCATCCTGGACATTCAACAGATAAATAAATCCCACTTGCCTAGTTTCCAACAGACCTCACAACCTCTGAGGATGCCTGCCATAGATGCAGGTGAAACATCAGGAGAGAATGCTTCTGGAACATGGCCATACAGTCCGGAAAGCACACATCAACCCACAAAGGAGGCTTCTTTTTAAAGATACTTGCAATCTTGCATTCCTTTTTGAGGCAATTCTTGGTGACTAACAAAAACTTCTTTAGCTCTTCGTTCAGGAAACCTCTGTGTCAGCTGACGGGCAAATAATTATATTTTTAGATGCAAGAAAAAGATTTTGAAGGAAGAAAGGAAAGGGTAATGAAAGGAGATATTGTTGAGGGAAATTACTTCAATAATGGGCAAAGGAGGGAGATGGGCTTTAATTCTAGGAAAGGTTTGCCAGTTTGGGTTAGTTATCTACATTTCATCTCAGAATGGTTCAGGGTATATGTGAGCCTGTGATTGTCCCTTTTGGGTGCTTCCATTTTTCTGTAAGCACTCTTTTTAGCAAACATATTATTTTCTGGCTGAAACAACAGAGCCTTGTAACATTTTAAAGATGTTAAGTGGCTATAACATGCATGGGAAAACTTTGTCCCTCCAGGTATTTTGGATTTCAACTCCCACCGTTTCTAACAGCCTCAGGCCCCTTCCTTTTCTCCCTCAGCCGCTTAAGCGGGAAGGGGCCTGAGGCTATTAGGAATGGTGGGAGTTGAAGTCCAAAACACCTGGAGGAACAAAGTTTGCCCATGCCTGGACTATAAGAATCTTTGCTGAGTTTGATGCGGCATATTTATTTATTCATTTATTTTTATTTACTTCATTTTTACCCCGCCTTTTTCACCTGAGGGGATTTAAGGCGTCTTACAGCTCCAGCAAGAATTCATTGCTGGTAAAACCAACAATAAACAGTAAAAACATATTCCACAGCTAAAACAATTAACAGTTAATCAATAAAACACATGAAATAGTATACAAATTAAAAACCTATAAGATGCATAGTTATTTATTTATTTATTTACCATATTTATATCCCGCCTTTCTCAGCCCAAAGGTGACTCATGGCAGCTTCCATTCATCCGATAACCTTGCTCAAATCCTTCCATTCATCCGATAACCTTGCTCAAATCCTTCCATTCATTCGATAACCTTGCTCAAATCCTTCATTCGGACCGTGTCGAAACCCATTGTAACTTATTCTTCGAATGCTTGTATGAAGACAAGTATTTAGCTTCCCCCCTGAAAACTAGAAAGGATGGAGCCTGGGGAGGGAGTTCCACAGTCGAGGAGTCACCACTGAGAATGCACTGTCTCTCGTCCCCACCAATCACACTTACAAAGGGGGTGGGACCGAGAGCAGGGCCTCCCCAGACTATCTTAAAGTTCTAGTAGGCTCGTAGGAAGAGATGCATTTGGAAAGATAAGTTGGACCAGAACCATTTGGGGCTTTATAGGCCAGGACCAGCACTTCTAATTGGGCTCGGTAGCATATTGATAGTCAGTGGAGCTGACGCAACAGAGGAGTTGTGTGCTCCCTGCACCGTTCCAGTTAGAAGCAGTCTAGTCACATTGCCTATATAATGTGCACTACCTGAATGAGGTGGGCATATGGGTGTTCTTATCTCTACGGCTGAGAAATCAATGTCCTTAAACCTGTGCTCTTTGTCCTCTAGAGAATGTCTCATTAAGGAGCCTTGGTGCCTGGAAATGGTGCTTAGTTGATATTTTGCTGGAGAGCACCTGACCTTCCTGACCCTGTTTCAAATGGGGTTTAATTAAACTGTCAGCACTGGACGGAGGAACAAAGGGCTAGGCCTTCCTACCCACCTCTCCCCAGCCTCCGACAAGCAGGAGGACAGTGTCACTGTGAAAATGAAGAGCTGTTAAAAATGAATCTTGTTTCGCATCAAGGAAAATTACCAGGGCGGGAAGGTGACCTTGACAATCATGCAGCCAAATATGTTTCCATCCCTCTCTTTCCTATGCATATTGTGAAATGACCCTCATTGATTTTGGCCTTGTTGTGTCTAAGAAGATACAGGGCAATCAGTTGTTGTAACAGGAATGCTGCTTTTGCTACAAGACCTGGTACCAGTCTGAATTATAATAACTTATATTACACAGTAGCAGTCTTCCTATCTTTCGTGTGGCTGTGCTTGTATAAATCACCCAATAAAGGAGATTTCAAATCAACATTATTCCTTCTAAGGCTAATAGCTCAAATAGAAACTTATTTTTTATTTTTTAACACGAGAAATAGCTCAAATAGAAACTTATGTATTTGTCGACACGAGAAATAGCTCAAATAGAAGCTTATTTTTTATTTTTTAACACGAGAAATAGCTCAAATAGAAACTTATGTATTTGTCGACACGAGAAATAGCTCAAATAGAAACTTATGTATTTATCGACACGAGAAATAGCTCAAATAGAAACTTAATTTATAGAAATAGCTCAAATATGTATTTATCGACACGAGAAATAGCTCAAATAGAAACTTATGTATTTATCGACACGAGAAATAGCTCAAATAGAAACTTATGTATTTATCGACACGAGAAATAGCTCAAATAGAAACTTATGTATTTATCGACACGAGAAATAGCTCAAATAGAAACTTATGTATTTATTCACATGAGAAATAGCTCAAATAGAAGCTTATTTGTTTATTGAAGCAAATTTAGGATACAATTATAATGTATTTAAAAACACAAACAAAGTAACAAAAATTGGCATTATACTAAATGTCCTTTGACCAGTAGCTGGCCACTTAGAGTGTCTCTGGTGCCGCTGTGAGAAGGGCCTCAATTGTGCATGTGGTAGGCTCAGGTTGCATTGTATTAGGTGGTATGTGGTTTGCTCTTCTCCACACTCGCATGTCATGGACTCCACTTTGTAACCCCATTTCTTAAGGTTGGCTCTGCATCTCTTAGTGCCAGAGCGCATCCTGTTCAGTGCCTTCCAAGTCACCCAGTTTTCTGTGTGCCCAGGAGGGAGTTTCTCCTTCCTGGGCACATAGGAGGGACATGAGAGAAGCCTCCCTGCAGGATTGTAACACATTTGGACATCCCCTGGGCAACGTCTTTGTAGACTACAGTATTTGTCACACTGGAAATGACTAGAAATGACTAGAAACTTATAATTTAAATAGAAACTTTATCTGTCCGAACGGATTTATTTATTTTATTTATTTCAGGATTTTACCCCGCTCTTCTCAACCCCCGAGGGGGACTCTACAGCACCACAATTCGATGCCACATCAACAGCGTAAAACCCCAAACCCCACAACACATTAAAATACATTAAAACATTAAAATACAATCCCTCAGCAACATCTACAGTCATTCCAGTTAAAACAGTATTCAACCCTAAAAACATTGACCCCCTTCCTCCTTCCCATTAGAATCCCATCTCACATGCTGCCTAGTGCTGGTGTGGGAACGCCTGGTCCCAGAGCCAGGATTTCACCTTTTTCCTGAATGTCAGGAGGGACTCTCCCCATTCAGGATTCTCCCCTATGAACCATATAGGGTATTAAGATCTTCCGGAGAGGCCCTGCTCTCGGTCCCGCCATCTTCGCAAGTGCGTCTGGTGGGGACGAGAGACATGGCCTTCTCTGTGGTGGGCCTTCGGCTATGGAACTCTCCCAAGCAATGTTAGATCTGTCCCCTCTCTTTTGTCCTTCAGGAGGCTGGTGAAGACCTGGCATTCCCAGAGTAGGCTGAGATGGATTATAGTCTGATATGAGTGACCACATTTACAATCAGAGTTGAATTTGTTTTTAATAATAATAATAATAATACACTTTATTTATATTCCGCTCTTCTCACCCTGAAGGGGACTCAGAGCGGATTATATCACACATACGACAGACAGTCCCTGCCGGTTCCACATACAATTACATACAACATACAACATATAACAGTAATAGCGATTGGTTTTTATGTATTCTAATTTTTATTTTAAAGTATTTTAATACATTATTATAAGATTTTTTAAATATTGTATAGCATTGAATCTTGCTGTAAGCCAGTCTGAGTCCCTCAGTGGAGGTGAGAAGGTTGGGGTACGAAAGTTTTAAATAAAGAAATAAATAATAATTATGACTTCAGAAAATGACAGCATGAAACTTATCCCACATTGAGTAGGTACGGGATGAATAGGCAACCTAGATCACCATTGTGAAAGAAGAATGCAAAAGAGGAGATAGATAGTTCATCATAGATTTGAATCTATTTGTTCATCCCAATGTCTTGCCTTTTCTTTTGTGGTTGCCAAAGGAGAACTCTGGTAGAAGTGGCGTACCTTCTGAGCAAGCCCCACCGACACCACCATGTTCTCCTCCTGTAGGTCACAGCGGGTAGAAAGAAATGTGCACTAGGTCACTGAGCAGTACCCAAGTCACTGGGCAAGGAATTTGTCCTGTAGGGCTAAGATGTTATGTGGTCACAAATGGAGCGAATAAGGAAAAGTGCAGGATCCTGCTCTGTGAGTCTGCTCAGTAAGAGATTGGTTTGAAATATGTCATCTCCATGTCACAGACAGTTGATACTGGCAGAAGAAGTGCTGGGTGGCTTTGAGTTTTCTGGGCTATATGGCCATATTCCAGAAGCATGGCCATACAGCCTGGAAAACTCACAGCAACCCAGTGATTTCGGCCATGAAAACCTTTGAATACACAGAAAAAGTGTTGTCATTCCTGTTGGAAAATGCCTCCCAAGCAAGCATTCTCTTTAATGTATTGTCAAAGGCTTTCATGGCTGGAATCACTGGGTTGTTGTGAGTTTTCTGGGCTATATGGCCATGTTCCAGAAGCATTCTCTCCTGAGGTTTTGCCTGCGTCTATGGTTGTTGTGAGTTTTCCGGACTTGTATGGCCATGTTCCAGAAGCATTCTCTCCTGACATTTTGCCTGCATCTATGGTTGTTGTGAGTTTTCCGGACTTGTATGGCCATGTTCCAGAAGCATCCTCTCCTGACATTTTGCCTGCATCTATGGTTGTTGTGAGTTTTCCGGACTTGTATGGCCATGTTCCAGAAGCATCCTCTCCTGACATTTTGCCTGCATCTATGGTTGTTGTGAGTTTTCCGGACTTGTATGGCCATGTTCCAGAAGCATCCTCTCCTGACATTTTGCCTGCATCTATGGTTGTTGTGAGTTTTCCGGACTTGTATGGCCATGTTCCAGAAGCATCCTCTTTTGACATTTTGCCTGCATCTATGGTTGTTGTGAGTTTTCCGGACTTATATGGCCATGTTCCAGAAGCATTCTCTCATGAGGTTTTGCCTACATCTATGGTTGTTGTGAGTTTTCAGGGCTGTATGGCCATGTTCCAGAAGCATCCTCTCTTGATGTTTCGCCTGCATCTATGGTAGGCCATTTGCTGAGCTACCAATTGTGGAACTTTATTGAAGTAGTGGCACCATGTGAGCAGAGCAATATCCAAGTGTGTGGGCAAAACACAGAGTACTTGCTTTCCGCCTCCTCCTCTTCCCCCCTTAAGATGGCTCTACATAGTTGCTCCTCTTGTTTAAATTTTCAATACTTAGTAAAGGCTTAGGTGTTGTATGTGTATGTATTTGAATGTGCATTTAAATGTAATTAGTAAAGGTTTTAGGGATGAAGTTTGAATATTGCCCATTTGCCTTACTTTGCATCAAACTAGTGTCAGAGAGATCCAAGAAATACAGCACTTTCAGCTTGTGAGCTCTTCTAGATAAGGCTGAGTCTTAATTGAACCAGGTTTCATCTTTTTCATAAAAGGGGCCAACAACCCAAGATTCTACTTCTAATCCAAGAATTTAACTTAGATCATGACTTCTCCATAGTATAAAAATCCACCAGGGAAATCCGGTACTGCAGCTAGAGAAATGGCTAGCTAATATAAATCAACCAAGAAAATGGTGAATGGAGAGAAGGGAGGGGTTTTTTTTTTGGTAAGGAAACGTGTTTGTTAAGCAATGCAGAATTCTAGCCATTTTCACAAGAGAGGAAAATATCACCCTTATTCATGTTGATGAGTTATGTATTCTGTATTCACTGATTGTGGTGTTATTGCTAGACTTTCTGCCAATAAATTTCGCCTTAATGGATTTTCTGGCAATGGACTGTCATTGTTCCTTGCTTTCTTGCCTCCACAGCTGCTTTATCCAGCCAGTATATACAAACCAAGGTTATTGTTTTAGTCAATACTGTGACAATGCCCTGCTTCTGCCTCTGTGAACACTCCCAGCACTCCTGTCACAATCATACTCTTCTGAATAAAGACGAAAGTAGACATTACGGTATGAGTTTGTATAGCAATGCTGCTGGCTTTCCTTCTCACCCCTTCCTGATGTATATGCGTTTAAATTCATGTATGTCGAAGGCTTGAAATTTGAGTAGAGAAAAAGGTAATCCTGAGTGGTCCCCCCCCCCAAATCACTGGCTCTCAGCTTGTTTTTGAAACTTAGTTAACTAAACACATAAGACATCGTAGGTTGACTTTTCTATTGGTTTAGCCTCTAATCGCTCAGTTCCAAATCATAAATTCCAAATGATCAGATGGTCAAATACATTAAAAATATATAGTTTAAGTATGGCATGGGGAACATTGCTGAAAAAGGTCTGGGTGTGTCCATTGTCTGAAAACAAATAGAAAAAGATGTTTTAATATTTTATTCTACCTTTCTTTGTGTCATCCCAGAGCAGCACATGAAAGCATCAGTTTATAACAGTAGTAAATAATTGAAATAGATGAAAACATATACATTAATATCAACAATTTAAAGCAGTTTAAACCATATACCCATATCAGTACAGTCTTGAGGTGCTAAAAGCTTTGATAAAAAGCACATTTTAATTTATCACTGTAAGAGAGTTGGCATGGTGTTATGTTATCATGGCGATACGATATTCCAGCCAACAATCTCATCCGTAAATTTTTCAGTAGCTGTGGCTTCAAAATCAACTTTGGGGCAGCCCCACACAGAGCACATAACCATACTCCACCTGGGAAGTTATCAGTGCTTGAACTACTGTGTCTAGGTTATCTCTGTCCAGAAAAGACCATTAGTTGGTGGAAGAATTGAAGCTGACTCCTAGCATTCTGTTCATCTTAGCCTTCATTGACAAAAATGGATCCACAAGTAACCCCCAAGCTATGCTCCTGCACCTTCAGGAGATGTGCAAGAATCCCAGAATATCAAGGCAGAAAATCCCACATTATCTGAGTGTGGACTCAGATAACCCAGTTCAAAGCAGACATCTGTGGGATTTTCTGCCTCGATATTATAGGATATTGGGCTGTATGAAAGGACCCTTTGAAACTTGACTAGATCGCTTCCACAGACAGCACAATTGTTGTGGCATTCTGTATAAATACAACTGGCCTTTTTTTTCAAATTGCGTAGATAATTTATCTCAGCAGGTTACCAGTGGTTCTATTCACTGTTGCCCTGATGGAAGGGCAGTGTGATATAAAGGTACAGCAATTACTAGACATTATTTAACAATGTTGAAAAATGATGGGAATGGGGATCCAAAACTTTAATAATGAAACAAATCCCTATAACTTTGAATTCCAGTTTCCAGAGTCCCCCAGTTATCATGGCGAACTTGCAATGTATAGTCCAGGAAAGGGCATTTCCCAAAACGCTGACAATGTACAGTGTTCTTTCATACCTAGAGGTCTGTCCACAGGACAACTTTAGTTTCCAGATACTGCTTCTTGAGGGCACAATTACTTGAATGTAGTATCATATCATTCCAGCTTTTGTACTTAATCTGCTTTTATCTTTCTTGGTGCTATTGTATGCTGCTCTGAGCAAATTCATGGCACATGTTGGCATAACACTGTAAAACAACAACAACATAGATAGATAGATACTGATAGATAGATAGATAGATAGATAGGGAAGATGAGTGGCAAACCACTGGCAGAGGGGGAGATGTTTGACTCTTTTCCCAGCATTTCTATGATGGATCCAAAATACACATTACAGTACCTTTATTAACTGAACCAAATTGCACAAAATACATTAAGCAAACTTTTGAAGCCTACAGACTTCTTTATCAGTCTAATAAAAGTATCACCAGCCTAGTAAAGGTATGTATATTTAGGATTTTGTTTTGCGGGATTTTGCTGATTGGTCATGTCAGCTAAATCTAGATATCAATCTGTCACCTGTATGGGGCTTGGCTTTTCTTTCCACCGTTGCTTTCTGACCTGACATTTTTCTTGGAAATAAGACTCCTGTTGAATGCTGCTTCCTCCAAGGTCAGAGTTGTCCTGCCCTCATGCTTTTGCCCTGATGACGGCTAAGTCTTGTCACCAGCAATGGCACTGGCTCCTATTTGCAGTTCTCTCCCACAATCCTCACAGCATTGGGGGTGGGTGGCATGGCATATTTGACAAAGACCCTTCTGTGGGAACAAGGCAAGGGAGTCATTTGCCGAATACCAATAAGGAGGAGAAATTTGTTTTGCCAAAATGGTTGTGTGTGTGTGTGTGTGTGGCAAGGGGTGGGTGAGTGTCTAGGTCTGTGCAACCCAGCTTGGAAGGAGTGGGAGAGATGGAGGATTGCATTCCAGTAATGTCAACAGTACTCAACAGCGAAATGGGATGGAAGGAGGCAGCCAGGGAGGGCAGGGGATGGGGGGGGGGGATGGGGGCTCAAACCAACAAAGAATCAGTGTGCCTAGGTGACAGAGATAACAAATGAGGTACTAATGGGTGAGGAGGATCACCAAAGCAATTCATCCAAGAGGATTCGGTATGAATTACAAGGCTGCACTTGGCAGTGTGGTTGACACAGCTTAGATCTGCATGCCTAGTTCACAGGGACATCTTGCATACAGAAATAGTCCAGATATATCCCCATGCACACACAAATTAATCTTTATACAAATAATCAACCAACAAAGAGTGAAGAGTTTTTCAGGACTGAAATTTTTAATAGAACTCCTCTTGCTCTTAGTAGCTTACTTCTTGGAACCTAGATACCCTAAAGCAGTGGTTCTCAACCTGTGGGTCCCCAGATGTTTTGACTTTCAACTCCCAGAAATCCTAACAGCTGGTAAACTGGCTGGGATTTCTGGGTGTTGTAGGCCAAAACACCTGGGGACCCACAGGTTGAGAACCACTGCCTTAAAGACACATCTGATCTTGGATGCTAAGAGGGTCGGCCCTGGTTAGTACTTGATGGGAGAGTGCCAACAAATGTTAGGTGTTCCTTTCAGAAGAAGGAACTGACATCTTTGAGAATTCCTTGTCCAAGCCACATCTATACAATTCATGGGTTCACTTTAAGTTGACAAGCAAATTTGAGGTATGTATATACATACACACAGCTTACTTTTTTAAAGTCATATGATGCTATGTACTGGCAAGTTTTTCCTCCATTGTGCAATGGATTGCCACCATATTTGTGCCCATTGAATACAACTCTTTCCTTTTCTGGAACCCACTAAAGACTGATAACCACCCACTTATGGACCAGGACCGGTTGAGTACTACTGACTTGGACTATTCTTAGTAGATAAAGTATCAAATCTGGATTCAAGACATCTGCCTTAAATCATCCATTCTAACTACAGCTCAGTTATACAGGCCTAGCTGAGAGTAAGTTCTCTTTAACTGTGTGTGATGGACTTCTGAGTAGATGTGCATAGGAGGCTGGCTGGGTGGCCCATTTTCTGGCCAACATAACACACTTCACAAGGTTGTTATAAGGATGAAGTAGGATATACCCCATGTATATCCTGCTGTGTTACTTGAAGCAACCCAAGAAAATAAACGTGACAAATGTGCTCTTCTTATTTCTTTCCAGATCCTGAAGTCTTGGGATTAATAGTGTGCGCACATGTGTGTGAATGGCTATGCCTCCAGCTTGCCTGTCAATCTATGGGAACTTTATGAATTTCCTAAGGCTTCTTAGGCATTGAGTCTTTGGATGTGGTTTTACCAGTTCCTGCCTCTAAAATATACCCTATATTACCTTGTATTCATTGGGTCTCCTAAGTGCTAAGCAGTACTGACTCTGTGTAGCTTCCAAGTACAGGTGGGATTTAGAGCATTTGATCCATACTAATTATCCCTTTCCTGTCCTTCATTGCATGGGAAAAGGGTGGAAACATGTCTTTTCTTATTTTATCAATGCAAATAATATCGTCCAAAACCCATGTTTTTGAATGAAGCGTTGGCATTGCTACCCTCACACACGGCAGCGAATTGCATCCATCCAGCTGGTCAATGCTATTTTACCAAAAGATGCATAGAAAATAATCCCTTAGAGGGTTTAGATGCTATTAGCAGAATTAAAAAGACCATCCTCCTAATGTGGTTTAGTTCAATCCATATAATAAAAATAAGTCAAAGCAATTAACAAAAGTAAATAAAATTACCCAACGATTTAGGAAGCAAATCTATCTAGGATAATTCAATTTGTGGGAAATAGAGAAGCAAAGGATATTACTGTGTACTTTAAGTGGGGATTATTAGGAGTGGATAGTGGATGTGAAGCTTGCGCAGATGACAGATTGCCCTATAGCTGAGCAAATTTAATGTGTTTATGGAGTGCACTTGCCCTAGTTGCTCCCTGCCTGTGGATTTCACTCTGCTGATAGCTAACTAGCAAAACTCATGGCTTCTTTACTCCAGCATCCCCTGAGCAACACTTCCTCCCTTAGTTGCTTTTTCTGTTTCTTCTGTCTTTCTCTCTATATGTATCCTTTTTCTGAAATGATTTTCTACAGTTTCTGGTATTTGTCACTCTGAGCGTGGGATAGCATCCAATTATGCCGATTTGTGTTTGTGATGGTCACAGATGACAGCACACAGGCAAATCCCTACCAAACGTGCCTGCTTCATTACAAACATTCCACTGCACAAAGATATCTGCTCAAGTCTGGGCTCACAGTGAATGGAAATAGCAACAGGTTTGCCCTCTACTTATCGAGCACTGGGTGCGTTTGAGTACAAATATTTAGGAAGAAATTGGTTTAGCTTCATGTTGATCTAAACCAGGGGTGCTCATTAGGTAGATCGTGATCTACTGGTAGATCTCGAAGGGCGTCCTGGTAGGTCTTGAAGGGCGTCCTGGTAGATCCCAGGCAGATCGCAGGCACAGTGTGTATGGCTCCCATGCCATTTGTGAAGAATGCTCAGGGGCTTATTATACTCACATTTAGTGGAATTCAGTCTTAAAATGTATTATATGGCTCTCACTGAAATAAATGTCCTAATATGTTGCTTTTATGGCTCTCTGAGTAATGGGTAGGTAGATCTTTGGGGCTTTGTTGTTTTATAAGTAGCTCGCATGCTGGAAAACTGTGAGCACCCCTGATCTAAACAATATGCTCTTCGTGTGAAGTTGGTATTTAATCTTGTTGAACAATGTTGATGAAATTTGCAAGGGATTAACATTAAATAATATAGAAAACATCTAACAATGTTGTATCCCCAATTTATGTCTCTTAGGTGGAGACTGGATTTTTCTTTCGTCCTCTTACAATGGCAGAAGGCAAAGAACTACCAGTGTAAGGATGCTTGGCACAGCATGACTGTCTGCTTGAGAGTAGAGTTGAGGTCATGCATGGCAGGGAAGGAGTAGGACTTAGCAGCAAGAGCTGGTTTTGCCCCATGGAGGTGCAATATTGGGCCCTTCCAGACAGGTCCTATATTCCAGGATCTGACCCCAGGTTTTCTTCTTTAAACTGGATTATATGAGTCCCCACTTCTAGATAGTCTGGGATAAACAGAAAACATGGGATACAGAGCCTGTCTGGAAGGGCCCATTGTGTCTGCAAAAGAGGTGCTAGAATGTAAAACATTTCTGCAGAAGTCAATGTAGCTCCCAAAATACATTTTGTCTCCTCTCTGTCTCTTAGCTGCTCTCTTTCCATAGATAATAGAATTCTAACAAATTCTCCAGACAATCATAGCATAGCATTAGATCAGTGGTTCCCAACCGTTTTTTGACCAGGGACCACTATCCAACATTAGTACCAAAAGGGTTACGAATCAGTTGTTGGTCAACTTTAGATTCGGTTTGGTTATTTGGGGAGCTGATTCAGAAAATTGCTTTGGATAGACCACATCAGCTCTAGTTTCTAATACAGAACATATGCCATCTAGTAGTCACCATCTGCTCACCCACATAAAAACATATTTAATAAGGCTTGGCACTAACAACAAACAAAAAACTTTATTTATATACCTCTCTATCTCCCCAAGGGGACTCAGAGCGGTTTTAAAGTAACATCATCAATACATACAGAGTAAACAACATAACCATAAGATTAACAAAACAATATAAGCATAAAATTGTCACAATAACACATATACGGTATATTAAAAGTAATCCTGCCTGTTCAAGGCAATTTAAAAGGCCAGGCTAAGATTAGAGCAAACTCAAAATTTCTAGGGGCCTCTGGGAATTAAGAGCAGTTCTATAGCAGGTAACAACAATAATAGGTCTATGGCTGTTCATTTCCGGGGCCTATTAGAGGAAGTGACCTGGGTAATTAGTAGGAAGAATAAGATCATATTCAACAATGTCTAGGGCTGAGCTAGAACTAGTCATTCTCAAAGGCTTGTTGAAGCCACCAGGTCTTAAAGCTCTTACGAATGGAGGGGAGTGATGGGGCCTGTCTAATTTCCCTAGGGAGAGTGTTCCATAGGTGGGAGCCACCACCGAGAAGGCCCTCTCTCTTGTCCCCACCAACTGTACTTGAGACAGTGATGGGAGCGAAAGGAGGGCCTCCCTGAAAGATTTTAGAGTTCGCTCCGGTTCATAGAAGGAGATGCAATCGCAAAGATAAGCAGGGTCCGAACCATTTAGGGCTTTATAACCTGCACCTTGAATTTGGCTCGGCAACTAATCAGCAGCCAAAGAGGGTTTCGCGAGACCAGTTGCTCTCATTGCAACATTGTAGTAACAGTGAGGCCGCAGGCCATATTTTAGTTCTTGCAATGCCTAAAAATGTACTTTAAAGGGTAATTTTGAAAAGTAACTTGAAAATGTTACTCATAGCAACCAGTAAAGCAACTTCATTATCATTTGTTCCATTACATTTTTGAAAGGTAACATGTTAAATATGTAGTTGTAATTCATTTCCTTTAAGTTATGTAGAAAACTTGTTTCAAATGCAGAGTTCAGAGACAATCCCTAGCACAGCTATGGGGAAACCCAGGCCCAAGGGCCCAATGCAGCCCCTTGAGCTCTTTTCTCAGGCCCTCCTTTCTCTCACCATCCTATCCTTACTTCTTTCTTCCCCTCTTTCTTCCCTGCCTCCCTTCTTCCCTTACCTAACTCTTTTCCTCTCCCTCCTTCCCTTCCACCATTTCATCCTTCCTTCCTTACCTCTTTCTCCTTCCTTCCCTTTTGTCTTTCCTTCGTTCCTTCCGTCTCCCTCCCTCCCTCCCCTTCACTCCATCCTTCTCTTCCTCCTTTCTTTCTTTCTTTCTTCCTTTCTTCCTTTCTTCCTTCTCCTTCCCCTTCATCCTTTCCCTCCTTGAGAGGGAACATGAAAACCATTGAAGAGGAAGGGGAACATTTGCTTTCTGCTGCTCTAGAGACCCGGGAACAAGGGAGCAATGGTTTCAAATGGCAGGGAAAGAGATTTGACTGAAAAGATTAGGAAGAACTTCCTAAGAGTAAGAGCTGTTGGCAGGGCCGTAGCCAGGATTTTGATTCAGGAGGGGCTGAGTTTGATTGGGGGGGGGGGGGTGAATCTGGGTGGGGGAGGGTCCAACCTAGCAAACCTTTTGTATTGTTATCCCAATATGCATATGGGATATGTTGAGCATGGTGATCAGATCATGATATAAATACACATAACAGTTTAAATAATGTACCAGTAAGGCCTTATCATGGACCATCTGAGAATGGGGGGGGGGGGCTGAAGCCCCCAAGCCCCCCCCCTTCCTGGCTACATGCCTGGCTGTTGGAGAGTGACATAGGCTGTTGGGAGTGTGGTGGAGTCTCCTTCTCTGGAAGCTTTTTCGCAGAGACTGCCTATCGGTAGTGCTTTGGTTGTGCCTTCTTGCATGGCAAGGGGTTGGACTGGATAGCCCTTGGAGGTCTCTTCTAGTTCTAGAATTCTATATCAGGAGTAGGCAGCACGGGGTCTCGTGGATACACTTATTCTCTTCCGTCCACCATTTCATACTGACCAAGACCAACCCTTTCGGGATCCAAACGTTTCCTGCCTTTCCTTCACTTTCTGCGTCTGAAACAGAAAAGGAAGAGAAGGAAAAGGCAGAGAGTAGCCTTGGGGGAGAACCCCTTCCCCCTGGCTCGCTATGCGGGCCCCCAAGTTAAAAAGTTTGTCCATTCCTGCCCTAGCATCTCCAAAGCAGAATTAGCAAATGACTCTTTCCCAAAAACCCTTGGAAAAGTGCTGTCAATCAGCGTCAACAATACTAGGTTGTGATGGATTGATGGTCTGACTTAATACAATGTGGCTTTCTATGTTCCTGCGAGTGTCTAAACTACAGCTAGAGAACTCAGTTTTATATGAAGGCATACAGCTGCGATAGGGATATGTTACTCTTTATTTGTGTCTGCAGGACTGTATTCACAGAAGCAGAGTCTTTTCCCAAGTGGTACTTTGTACAAACATCAAATAATTGAAACCAATAACAGAAACAAAACGGCTGAATAGCACATGTCCAAATCCTTTCGGGTGCCATTGCTCACAATGCCAGACACATTAACTTCATGTCTGTAAATGAAATCTTAAATGCTCCTCACAAACAAGCAGGCATGTAGCCGGGGGGGCAAGGGGGCTTCAGCCCCCCTTCCGAAATTCTCAGGGTGGTCCGCGAGAAGGCCTTACTGGTACATTATTTAAACTGTTATGTTTATTCATATCATGATCTGATCACCATGCTCATTATATCCCACATTAATGGGGTTATTGGGATAACAATACAAAAGGTTTGCTAGGGTAGACCCTCTTCCACCCAGTCTCAGCCCCCCGAACCAAACTCCGCCCCCCCCCCCAAAATCAAAATCCTGGCTACGGCCCTGCAAACAAGTAATCAAGGACATGGCAGAGCAAAGGGGAGATGTGTGTATGTGATGCTGCTGGTTTACTATGTTTCAAAGTATGACCTTTGTGTTTGCTCCATTACTTCCCTTCTCTGCTCAAGGTGATGTATGCAAAGAGCTATTGTAACATATTTGAGACAAAGTGAGAGAAATTTATAGCCTAACTTAAAATGACATAAGGCTTTAGCACTATAGTTCAAAAAGGTGTGTGTGTGAGAGAGAGGGAGGGAGGGAGAGGGAGAGAGAGAGAGAGATCTGGTAACTAGAACATTTATCATAGAATGAAGGGCTATGGGAAATCTCTTGGACAAGGTCACACCTGCTATTTGAAACACAACCAGTGGTTTGCTTACAAATATAACAGGCGGGTGGATGCTGATATACTATATTTATCCCTGTATCAGAAACTGGGGTGTGAGGGGAACTACCCTCTGCTCTGTGTATAAAAAGTTGTGATTTTTTTATGTTTTAAGACAAGTGTTAAGGGGTTGTTTTTTAAAACAAAAACAAAAACCAGAAAGTACAGTTATATTTGCCATCAAGTCCCAAAGCTTTGGGTTAGTCTAAGGCAGTGGTTCCCAACCTATGGTCCTTGGGCCACCAGTGGTCTGCAAGAACTAAAATATAGTCCGTAGTTATTACTACGGATAATAACACAGCCAAAACAATATTTTTTCTTGGTGTCTTCATTTTTAGGCCTGTTCCGGGGTTATTTGGGGTGCTGGATTACATTGGATAGACCACATTAGTCTAGATTATTAAATATGGTTTTCTGTGGGCGAGCAGATGGCGACTACTGGATGGCATATGTTCAATATCAGAAACTACAGCTCATGTGGTCTATCCACAGTGGTTTTCTTAATCAGCACCCCAAATAACCAAACTGAAACTCAAGTTGACCAAAAACTGATTCATAACCCTTTTGATACTAATGTTGGAGAATGCTAACATTAGTACTCAGGTCTAATGTCAAGTGGGAAAAGGAGGGGGAGTGGCTATACTAACACCACAAAGAGAAAGGACTAAAATACAAGTCCGGATAACTGTGTGCAAGAGCTACAAATAATAGCGCATTATATTGTTACAAAATAAGCATGGTTACTCACTGCACGCAAATGGGATATCCACGGAGGTGCTGCATGAACAACAATAGTGAAGTCAACAATATCAAATCCACAATATATAGTTCCCAAATAGCAAAGTTCAAAGTAAACACCATAAATCAATGCATGGCGTACTGGTTGCGGTAAATCCACATTTGTGGAGCCCGGTCCGATCCCCGGGAGCCTGTAGCCAAGCCCAGGTAGCGTGGGCTGTGGTCAGTACACAGTGTAAACAGCTGCAAACAGTAAAAGTTTGTAGGTTCAAGGACCACACCTTCAATCAGTGCAAGGTATTGGCGGGCCCCCGGTCTAATCTCTGGGGGACCGTAAACAAGCCCCAAACGACATGGGTTATGGTGAGTGTACAGTGCGGGCACACACAGTAATAGAATGTCAGGTGGCCCAGGTGAAAAAAAGTTGGGAACCACTGGTCTAAGGTAACCCTATCACAAGTTTTTTTGAGGCTAAAAGTGTATGACTTCCCCAAGATCACTCGGTGAGGTTTCATGACTGAGCATGGGTTTGAACCTTGGGTTGTTGTAGGTTTCTTGGTTTGTATGGCCATGTTCTAGAAGCATTTTCTCCTGACATTTCACCTGCATCTATGGTAGGCATCCTCAGAGGTTGTGATGTCTGAACCTTGGTTTGAACCTTGTTCTTCATAATCATTGTCTTATGCTCAAACCATTATGCATTGTTGACTCTGTAGTCCTTAGTCACCAAAAATAATAGTCATATCTATTTGATTTCACTATTCTGTTTTTGGTTCTACGCACTACTGCATGGCAGGCCCTGAAAATTTATCTGAAATGGAATTCAGTGCTTCTTATAAAAGAAATTCCATATACTGCCTCAATACAGCAGCTTTCTAATTCCCCAAGCATAGCTCAATTCTGTGCAACAGCTTCTCAAGCTGGAAAGCACAGATCAGTCCAGTCTTGGAATAGAAAGCATATCTCAATTTTGTAGAACAATTTCCTATGGCCGGAAGCCCTGCCCAGTTCTATGTAGTAGTTTCTTTTAAAAAGTAATCAGTTCTTTACAACAGATTCATGGGCTACAAAGCAGGATCAGTTCCACACAAGAGATTCTGCATCTTTAAATACCCTTGAATTTATATCTGGTCCCCAAGCCAGAGGTTCTGCATCCCTGGTTTACACATGTTTCCTGGTATATGGGCTAGAGAAAATGCTCTGATGTGAGACACATTGTGATTTATTCCTAGCGATACTGTTTCACCTTGTGTATGAGAAAGACATGCATCTATATATCTTCGGAGCCAAATGAAGTAATCACATATTCCTAATGTCAGTGTGGGTTGATTGCTTCTTTCTTTACATGGCTAAGCGGAAGCCTCATTAATAATCAACAATCTGATTTGTGTGTAGTTGTAGAGCAAAGGAAGATCAAAGCCACGCCATTGCTCTATTTAACTCTGTATTATCTACATTGATTGGCAGCAACTCCCCAGTGTTTCAGGTAGGTAGCTTCCCTAGACTTCCCTGAAGATGCTGGAGTTGAACCTGGGACTTTCTATTGGGAAAGCATGTGCTTTCTCTCTCTCTCGGCATTACTTCGCGAACGAAGATTCTTAGGATGGACTCATCCCACGCTTTTTACAAGCACGTTGATGACTAAAAAGGCCAATCTGAGATGGGCAATTTCGGTTGCAGAAAGCACAGCAGAAAGTCTCCTTGGGTGATGTTGTTTCCAAGTTGCAGTTCTTTCTGCGTTGTCGTTTCTCTTCGAGACCCATTTGGCGTGTCTTCTCGAAAGAGGCCGCAGCATTGTGGATAGTGCGTCTCCATGCCTCCCGGTGTGAGGCCAGGGTGGACCATTGTTGGTGATCAATCTGGCCGAGCCTGAGATGTTGTTTCAGGGAGTCCTTATATCTCTTTTGGGGGGCGCCTCTCTTGCGCTGACCCGTGGCGAGTTCACCATAGAGTAGTATCTTTGGGAGGCGGTGGCCCTCCATCCTAGAGATGTGTCCTGCCCAGCGCAGCTGTGTTCTCAATAGCATGGCCTTAATGCTGGTGATCCCTGCTTGCTCAAGGACAGCAACATTCATCACATAGTCAGTCCAGTGTATATTTAGGATTGTGCGAAGACAGCGCTGATGAAAGCGTTCAAGGAGTCATCGGTGTTGGTGATAGGTGACCCATGTTTCAGACCCATATAGGAGAATAGACAGTACGATAGCTCTGTACACACTGATTTTGGTGTAGTGTCATCGTCAGGTCTGATGTTGTACTCTTCGTGATAATGAGCCCAAAGGATTGCCTTGCTTATCAAGCGGTGGTGAGAAAATCCAGCAAAGAGACACCTTTCCCATGTGAGATGCTTATCTCTTTCCTGAACTTTCTGTGCACAATGAGGACACACACACATGTACACATGCATGCATAGACAGACGCCCTGTCATTAATGGCACCAGACACATCTGTTTAGGAAGAAGGGGGTTCATTCCTCTTGTCTGTTAAGCTAATTACAATTCCACGCTTATCTGCTCTTAGGCACCTAGGCCGAGACGTCTGTGGTTAACACTCCCACCCCTTGCCTAAAGTCTATTAGACTGCTTGAGCAATTAAACAGTCTTTGGATTAGTGTGTCTCACCGGCTGCCTCCCCCTCCTCTCCCAGTCCCTTAGAGGCTTCAATCTCATTTTACGTGCATGTTTTTCTAAAAGACAAGAAAAGCTGGATTAATTTTTACTGTGCCCAAGGGAGCCATTTGTAACTAAAGATGTCTCACTGTCTGTGCATTGGGTGGCAGGAAGCAGCAAAAGAGAAGGCTAGCAAAACATTGCCCTAGATCCCCATCTACCTTGTCTGTATAGGTTTTGAATTTGGACTTCACCTAGAAAAGATCTGAAAGCTGAGGCAGGTCTTAATTTTTTATTAAAAATCATATTGCACAAGCTTGCCAATATGATAACTTTACTTTTTGATACCTAGGATTATTTACGGTCACCTTTTCACCCAGAATTTAAGTGTGTTTTCACCTTCAATTACAATAATCTGGTGGTGTTGCTGCAGGTCTAAACTACATATAGATACATCACCATTTTGACCAGAGGCAAGTAGATTCTCATTTAAATTTCAGCACCCCTGGGATGATTTTTGAAAAATGGTCCTGAATATGGTTAATGTCTGGAATTTGTGCCAAAACATTTTGCTATCTGAGCCAGAATAATAATAGTTTCCCATTCACCCATGTTTATTTATTTATTTATTTATTTGATTCGATTTATAAACCTCCACTCCCAGAATGGCTCAGGGCAGTCTACACAGCACAACATAATAGATACCAAATAACAACAATTTAAAATTATCACATTACGTAAAGGCTTGCTGAAATAAATGGGTCTTGCAGGCCCTACGAAAGGCCATCAGATCCTGCAGGGCCCGGACCCCCGGGGGAAGAGCATTCCACAGTGTTGGTGCAATAACTGAGAAGGCCCTGCATCTTGTTGCTGTCAGATGGAAAGTCTTTACACTAGGAATCACTAAGAGGTCTTGGTCTTTCGATCGTAGTGGTCTCTGGGACTTGTATAGGGTAAAGCGATCCTTCAGGTTGAGGGGCATGGTTCCCTAAGCATAATGTTCAAAGTCAGATAAGTAATTTCATCAAAGAATGCAGGAGATCCACTAAATACCTTTGATCACAAAGATAGGGAGAAGAAACACATTGAAAACAAATAATTAACAACTTGGCGCCTTTCCACAATACCCGAGATCTGCAGCTTGGGGTGGGTGCTTGGGAAAGTTATATTTGAGTTAATTCATTCCATAATTTGTGGTCGCATTTTAATGAGCATGTTCTCAATTTTCCTAAAGTCCTCCAGTCACATGGGAGCTGTGAGTTACCATTTGCTGGAAATAGCAACCTCCCAAGCCTCTGACTATTCATTTGTTAATTTATATATTTGCTAAGCTGTATTCTATGTCTATGTTGATTTGCCAGTTTGACTTACCTCTTTGGTGTGGGAGGGGTTATAGTCATGTGTCTACAGTGTTCCCTCACTACTTCGCGGTTCACATTTAGTGGGCTCGCTGATTGAGTTTTTCGAATAAATATTACTTTAAAATATATATCGCAGTATTTCCTCTGTTTCACGGGTTTTTGCCACTGCTGCTCTCCGAGGCGCTTTCCCTCCTCAGTCCTCTCTCCCTCCCTCCAGCCTTGAAGGGCTTTCCCTTCCTTTCCTTCTCTCTCTCTCTCTCTCTCTCTCTCTCTCTCTCCCCTGCGAAGGGAAAGGCAAGGAGGGCTTGCTTTCCTTCCTTCCTTCCTTCCTTCCTTCCTTCCTTCCTTCCTTCCTTCCTTCCTTCCTTCGCAGCCACCGCACTGACGGGGAGGCAGGTGGGGGGAGCCGAAGATACAGGAGTGTTTTAAAAGAAACGGGTACAGTACATGTACTGTACAGAACAGTGTGGGAAAGGTTATTAAGGGAAAGGGTTATGTAGTGTATAAGTGTGTGGGAGGGTTTATTTTAAGTTTATGAAGACTTAAAAAGTGTATAACTACTAAAATAATGTATAAATATTAAAAGAATATTAAAATAAATATAGTGTCCCTACTTTGCGGATTTTCACTTATTGTGGGTGGTCCTGGAACGTAACACCCGCGTTAAATGAGGGAAAACTGTATACTGAGCATATTCAAACTCAGGACTCCATTTTGTATTCTGCGTTTTCCTTCCCACCTCAGTGGAGGTGGATGTATGTGTTTGGACTTCAATGAAAGCAATTGCTGTTTGGAGTTCAGTGAGTACAATTATACCTAAAGACTAGTATGGACTATTGATAGAATGATAATCTGTGTACTCAACATAGAGAGAAATCTATATTCTATCTACTACTGAACTTTAATCAGAAATGTGCCTGTATGGTGAACTAATACAAGTTGTGTATGAGTAAACAAGATACGTTATTTTTCAAAGAAGACTTTGTTTTTATCTCTGAGTGCATATTTTAACTAAAAGGTTTTAAGGGAGTGTATATGTTTTTGGCAACTGCTAATTACAACTGCAAAGAAACAATCATCCTCTGCTAACCCAATATATTTTTGTAGTGGCATGTCTTTATCCTTGGCAGTTTAAAGACATGGTTCTTCAATTTAACAGCTGAGTTACTTGTGTGCCATTACACAAATGCTTATTTATTTACTTATTAGATTTATCAACCGCCACTCCCAATTGGCTCGGGGCGGTTTACACTCAGAACAAAGCAATACAATAAAAGCGATAAAAACAGTTACAATAAAATACAATTTAACCTGTGTATTAGGACTCGAAAGCCTGCTTGAACATCACTTGTTCAACGGGCTGACTTCTAACAAGGTCATGCGTTTCTTGACTAGTGGTTTTCAAAAGGTGGTCTCTATGTTCATGTAGATTCACATTTGCCAAACAGATGTGACATCGTTTTTACCTTTTTTTAAAAAAAAATCTTTATTAGTTTTTCCATTAAAAAGAAAGACAGAGTTTTCAGTATACACAAGACGGTAGATGTTCGTCTACCTACATACAAAAGAAATGATGTGCTGTGGTCAGCACTAAATGGGAAAGGAAATTTAGGGAGCCACAAGGGGGAAAGGGGGCTTAGATTGGAGAGGGGATAGGAAAGAGTGGTGAAAAGATTAAAAACAGAATTCAAGAGTAGGGCACAACAAATTATATATAACATTTCAGTACATTTTGTATACTTTCATTCTTCCTTGATGATCTCCTTTTTAATAAGGTTATGGTTCAGTTATTTCCAATAGGTTATGGAATTTCCAATGCCATTGCTCTTAATCTGGAGTACTTTCCAACTGTGTGATAATTTCAAAATATAACAGAGCATAATAATGCCCTATGTTCATAATAGGATATAGAATGTGAAAGGAAAGGATATTCCACAGTACATAATCACACAGAGTTTGGATGTGGTGGTACATTATTTTTTTTGTAGCTGTCACATCTCCTTTTTTTAAAAAAATGTCACCAACACATATACAAACAATTTATTAAAGCAACATCTGTTTGTTTTCACTATTAAAAAATCAGTGTGCAGGTGGCTGAAACTTACGGATATTTTATAACTCTTTAGGTAACAGTATCATAAAATGCTTAACTTGTAAGTCTAGTTCTCTGTACATTCCACAACAAAACACGATTCTGGAGAACTTCAGTGTCCCAATTGTCTGGATGGAGTGCCTCAAGATTTAATTTTTTTTCTTCCTGCGATGGAGAATCATGACTCCTTTGAGAACATTGTAGAGTTTGGTTTTTCCTTAGTATTCTCTTCATTTAGTAATGTGTCCTAATGCATACTGCAAATCTGGCTTCATTGCTAGTGTTGGCTCAAGAAAGGACTAGTTTCCTTTCAAGACAAAGGGCTGCATCCCTTTGTCAGTTAGTTGTGATTTAGTTGTGAGAAGAAGGAAGTAGGGATCAAAATTCCTGGGCCCTGGACTCTGGGAGCTTGAATACTGGGCAAAAAGCAACTCAGACTCCATCTACAGAGCCATATGATGCAGTTTCAAAATGCAGTTTAACTGCATTGAACAGCATTATATGACAGTGTAGACTTGTATAATCCATTTCAATGCAGTTAATTGCATTCTGAAACCACATTATATGGGAGTGTAGATAGGGCTTCGGAGAGGTGCTTGTAAGAAGAAGCAGGGAAGGTTGGATTGGTGGTGAATTTGTGATTGAAAACTTCTGCAGTCCTTGTTAAGAACCAAAGATTGACATGATTTTTTTCTTGATTTTACATTATCCAAAGGAGAACCTTATAAAGAATATAGGGTATGTTATAGTACCGAAAGGTATGTTCAATACTTTGCAAAACGGACAGACTGTGGTGTAGGAGACAGTGACATGATTCCTAAGAAGATTCCAGTGCCATATCCCCGTCTTAGCACACTGAGCTGGGTTTATTATGAAGGATTAGGAATTTAAGGGCTTTTCCAAGCAATCGGTAAAGGCTTGTCCTGCTGGCATTTTAATCTATGCATGATAGATCTGCACATCTTTTTAGCAAGGGCAAAACCAAAGTGTCCCAAATGTAAATGTTACATAGGAAAGCCTTGCTATTGTTTACCATTAGAGCCTCTAGTTTCAAAAAAACTGGAAATAAGTGTTTCTATTTTAGAGAGAGAAAATATACAGCACAAATGGGAATGATCTGCCTTCACATTTTGTTGAATTGAAACTCCCAGCATTCCTCACCATTAGCTGTGCTGGATATGGTGAGTTGCAGTCCAAAACATCTGGAGCACTGCATGATTCCTACCCTTGTTGTAAAATAGTCTTTCTCAAGTTCGTTGTGAGAAGACGGAAGTAGGGATCAAAATTCCTGGGCCTTGGACTTTGGAAGCTTGAATACTAGGCAAAAAGCAATTGTGGTATCTGAAAATAAAATTATTTTCATTGCTACTTCATAACTGTAATTTTGCTACTGTTATTAATTGTAATGTAAATATCTGATATGTAGGATGTATTTTCATTCACTGGACCAAATTTGGCAAAACGGATCTGGACCAAACTTGGCACAAATACTCAATATGCCAATTTGAACACTGGTGGAGTTTGAGGGAAGTAGACCTCAACATTTGGGAGTTGTAGTTGCTGGAATTTATAGTTCACCTACAATCAAAAAGCATTCTGAACCCCACCAATGATAGAATTTGGCCAAACTACCCACACAGAACCCCCACAACCAACAGAAAATACTGTTTTCTGATGGTTTTTGGCGACCCCTCTGGCACCCCCTCATGACCCCTCCAGGGGTCCTGACCCCTAGGCTGAGAAACACTGGGCTAGAGCTTTAGTGCAAGACTTCATATCTCTCCTGTTGTGCTTGAATTGCGATTGAATAACCTATTTTCATTGATGGGGGGGGGGCACCCATAAATGAATCCAATGTCTCTGTTGGATACTCATTTCAATATAGGTAAGCTTCCATTTGCTTAAAAAACCATGATTTTGATGCAACAACAGGCTAGTGTGGTAAAGCCTTTAGTGTGCCATACAGAATTTGGCTAACATTCAATTGTGGCAATGAGGCTAAGAAACCCTGGTCAACATAGGATTTCCTGGGGCCAGCTAGGATTGTCAGTTTCGGATCTTCCAGGACTTGTGACATCCAGGCTGAACCTTGAGATCTAGGGATTGCCCCTGAGATGTCATTAAGCATTATGTATTAAGCATCAACCACTGTTGTTCACAGCTTTTAATTCAAACATGCACAGAGAACATTTTTTGGAATTTTAAGAAAGAAATCTTAGCTTTCTCGGTTCCCAGAGAAGGAGGGATTATTCCTTCTTGTTTACCTAAGAATGTGAAATAAAGCACCTTTCACCTAGCTTACTTGCATCTAGCGCTAGACGTTGGATGCAGAGCAGAGGGGAGAGTGAGTCTTGGTACTACAGGAACTGGGAAGGAAGGAGGGAACTAGCCAATCCTTTTCAAGTTGCAGCAGCGGACCAAGTAATCCCTGAAAACTGTAACAAACTGTGGCTTTAATAGTAGATCCTCTTGCCTGAATCTAGTAAAACTGGAGAATTTTCACTCTCCCAGCTGGAGATGATTCACAATAAATTGAGAGTCAGGACCAGGCCTTGAGCATCATATATCCTAGTGGTTGCTCAGTTCACATCTGTATTGTTCAAGTCAGATGAAAGCTTTGGAAGACGTTGATTTCAAACAGCCCTAAGTAGTTCAAATGGTTTTGAAGTCTTATGGGTCCTTAGAATGCATTTGCCACTTGATCCAAGGACCAGTCAAATAACTGGCATTAGCCCAAGAACTGAAATGAAATCCAGGCAGAATAGAATTGCAGTCAGGCCTCCATATCCACAGGTGCTTCATCTATGGTTTCAACCATCCCTTGTTTGGAAATATTTTCACCCAACCCCCCAAAATTCCAAAAAGCAAACCTTTGATTTTGCCATTTTATGCTAGAGAAACAATTTTGCTATGTTATTGTGTATAATGGGACTTGAGTATCCATGGTATCCAAAGGGGTCTTGGAAGCAAACCCCAGTGGACATAGAAAACTCGGTGTACCGTGTTTTGGAAAATAAGATGGACTTAATGCTGGAATAGACAGCATTGAACAGGGTTGCACTTATTTTAAAGGCCCAGTGTACATTTACAGGAGTTTGCTTGTATGAGAGGTACAGGTTTCCCCTACTTTCTTAGTAAATGTAAAGGTTTCCTCTGACATTAAGTCTAGTTGTGTCTGACTGGGGGGGGGGAGTGGTGCTCATCTCCATTTCTAAACCAAAGAGCTGGCGTTGTCCATAGACATCTCCAAGGTCATGACTGCATGGAGTGCCGTTACCTTCCTGCAGTAGCGGTACCTATTGATCTACTCACATTTGCATGTTTTTGAACAAGTAGTTTTGCAGAAGCTGGGCCTAATAGCGGGAGCTCACTCTGCTCCCCGGATTCGAACCACCAACCTTTCGGTCAGTAAGCTCAGGGGGACCCTACTTTCCTAGTAAATGTTTAATAAAATTATTTGGGAGGGGAAGGAAAAAGAGAGAGAGGTATAGGTTTCATGAATGTGCTATATGAGTTTAGGCTGCCTTATCATCCACAATCTCGTCTAGAGCAGTGTTTCCCAACCAGTGTGCTGTGAGCAATCATTAGGTGTGCCGTGGGAAATTGGAACCTCCAGGAAGGGGGGAGAGTCTAGTGTGTTGAAGTATAAAAGCCCTAAGAAACCTACCTTGATAAAGGCACAAAATTACAAACTCCCCCCTCCCCACCCATTGTCTACTTGGTATCTCCCTCTCAATGCATTGGGAAGGCCCGTCTCCCTTTCCCCAAGTAGAGACCTCCGCTTTCCTCCTGGGGGTTCTGTGTGGGAAGTTTGGCCCAGTTCTTTCATTGGTGGGGTTCAGAATGTTCTTTGATTGTAGGGGAACTATAAATCCCAGCAACTACAACTCCCAAGTGTCAAGGTCTATTTCCCCTGAACTCCATCTGCGTTCATATTTGGGCATATTGAGTATTCATGCCAAGTTTGGTCCTGATCCAACATTGTTTGAGTCCACAGTGCTCTCTGGATATAGGTGAACTACAACTCCAAAACTCAAGGTCAATGCCCATCAAACTCTTATAGCATTTTCTCTTGGTTATGAGAGTTCTGTGTGTGAAGTTTGTGTCTTTCTACCATTCCTGCCAGGATATCTATGTTGAGTTCATCGAAACAGGCCCAGGTTTCACACTGAGTGTATAAATACATTTTTAAAACATATTAACTATATGTATTACTGTGTTAGAGTGTCATTTTGAGTCATTTTGGTTGTTGGTGTGCCCCAGGATTTTGCAAATGTAAAAAGTGTGCCGTGGCTCAAAAAAGGTTGTGAAACACTGATCTAGAGAGTGGTTGAAGACATTGCCTCAGTGACATGTGCATTGACTGCTTCCAGACTGAATTGTTGGAAGGCAGTCTGCATGAGGTCTTCCGAAAATCTGTTTTGGAAATATGCAGAATGCAGGGGCAAGAATTGTAGCTGTTAGATGTACTGATCCCATTGCACCTATTTGCTCCAATTTTAAACTCAGTTTAACATGCTTTCATTTACCTTCAGTTTCCTATGATCTTGAGACCAAGCTCCTTGAAGAGCTGTCTGCCCTCTTAATTTCCTGTTTAAAAATAAGCATCAGCCTCCGAGGCTCTGTTTTCTTTCCATCAGCAAGAACTATTAGGTTGGTGAGAACAGGAACAGGCTGGTGATTTTGCATCTCTAGAATAACCTCCTCAGGGAAATACGTTTGCCCTTTCTTGTTAACATTTAGGTAGGCTTCAAGAGATTTTTTTTCTTCCAGCTGGCTTTAGTATAATTTGTAGCTGCTTACTGTTTTTTATTTTAAAGATTTTATTTATGATTGCTATACTTAGTAAAAAAAATTGGGTTCACTGATCAGTGTTCATGGGATTATAGAATCATAGAGTTGGAAGAGACCTCGTGGGCCATCCAGTCCAACCCTCTGTCAAGAAGCAGGAAAATCTAATTCAAAGCACCCCCAACAAATGGCAATCCAGCCTCCAAAGAAGGAGCCTCCACCACATTTCAGGGCAGAGAGTTCCACTGCTGAACAGCTCTCACAGTCAGTAAGTCCTTCCTAATGTTCCAGTGGAATCTCCTTTCTTGTAGTTTGAAGCCATTGTTCCACATCCTAGTCTCCAGGGCAGTAGAAAACAAGCTTGCTTGCTCCTCCCTATGACTTCCCCTCCCATATTGATACATGGCCATCATGTCTCCTCTCAGTCTTCTCTTCTTCAGGCTAAACATGCCCAGCTCTTTAAGCCGCTCCCCATAGGGCTTGTTCTCCAGACCCTTGATCATTTTAGTCGCCCTCCTCTTTTATTTATTTATTTATTTAAAACTTTTGTACCCCGACCTTCTCACCT